>OX941083.1:72786331-73417081 GCA_954870635.1 Arctium minus | reverse complement strand
AAAATCTATTTTAGAAAATACTAAAGACATCTTTCAAAAGAAATTGGATGATTTGGAAAATTCAAATAAAACTTATCTTGAATATTTGACGTCTATGACTAATTTAAAAGATGAATTTTCAGATAAAATAAATAAGTTAGAAGAAAAACTTTATCGAAAAGACCAATCTGAACAAACAATTTATATGAACAAACCGAGGAGTGAAGAGGCTTTAAAACAAAGATGGGGACTTGGTTTTGACAATCCTCATTGTTTAAACAATGCGATTGAAAAATCCCCAACTTTATGTAAATACGATTATCTGACTCTTGCTCATTATGCTCCTCAATTTAAAATTGATTGGATGAATGAGAAGCAAGTGTTAGAAATCGAACATGAGAAAAGGACAAATAACAAGAAAAATGAAATTCCTTTTGTTTATACAAATGAAAATGCAAAATATTTTCCTGAAAAATCAAGAAGAGGAAGAAGAGTTTTAAATGATATATCTTCTATCAAATCTTTAGTTTTTGATGATTTTGTTTCTTCTTATGCCCCTGATTCTGATAAGGAAAATATTTCTCCAATCATTTATGATTCGAAGAAATATACTCCTCCATTAGTTTTAGAAGGCAAAATCATCGATCTTGATGATAAGATAGAAGATCAAAATATTTTGAAGAAAATTGAATCTGATATTATTCTTTCTTTCATGACGTCTAGTCTTGAAGAAAAATTATTTTCTCCAAAATCAGATTCTATTTCTAGCCTTTCTTCTGATTCTAAGGAAAACGAAAAGGAAGTTTCAAATTTTAAAATCTTTTCTCCAAATAATTCAGACTCCAAGGCAAATTCAGATTTATTAGTTGATCAGATTGGTTGCTTAGATAAATTTATTTCTTCTGATTTAAATATTAAATCTAAAATTCTTGATGATTCTTTTACGCTCAATGATCAATATTATAAACCTAAGCGTAAAAGAAGACGGTCAAAGAAGTCAAAGAAACGAGATACAGTTCTTTCTGACAGTTCTAATTCTTCCGATTCAATTCTTACAGATAGGACTTTGAGCGCTCAGTCAAAGAAGCAGATATAGAGAGCGAAGCGGACATCTGATGAACATATTTCTGATGGGGATAAATGTGTAGACAAAATTTACAACAGTGATTCATTTGCTATATGTAATAAAATTTCAAAATAATTTATAAAGCAAATGATTCGAATTTCAAAACATGTCTCATGTTCTTCCTCAGATTCTAGTTATGATGATTATGCTTTCTCTTCTGATGATTGTGATTATTTGTCTGATCATATTCTTCTTGCTTTAAATGTTAAGTCTGACAAATATTTCCCCACAAGAACTGCAACTAACAAACACGGGCCCAAATTTAAGTGGGTTCCCAAATCTTTATCTGATTTAAAGTTGCAGGCATCACATGTTAAGGGGGAGTAAGAGAAAGTTGGCTTCTGAGTACTTCAGCTCAGGACCCGTACTTCATAGACATGACTTCTAAACAAATCAGTTTAGAACTCATTCTTCAATGATTTAAGCTTCTGACTAAATGAGATACTGTGAGTACATCAATTTTATTTCCGCTGCATTTTATCTCTGATTATGATGTGTTCCAGTTTTTCTCATTATTTTTCAAGAATCTGAGCTTGTTCATTTTTTTTACCTGATTTTGTATAACCCAATTTTTTTTTAATTTGAGACACAAATTATTTTTATAATGTGAAAGATGAAATAATTGAATTTTATTTTGTTCCAACTAAATATCAATTTGCCGAATTCTTTACATTTTGTCTTTAAGGAAAACTTTTTAACTTCGGCATATTGAGTTTAAAAGTTTAAATCTTTACAAATTTTATTCTATAAAGTAAAGTTTTACATTTTTTCTTTCTTTTGAATAAAATATGTGTCTAGGATAAATTTTCAAGTTCTTTTGTTTATATTAAAGTTTTTATATGATCAAATTTCAAGTCTTACAAAAGTCGAAAAGTCAGCAACATGTTTGAAACTTTTATTGCTGCTTAAAAGTTGTGTGATTCGGAATTTTTATAGTCCACTTTGCTTAGACTTCCTAATTAATCAGAATTATAGATTGGAATGAAAATATGGGCTAAGCACTTAGATGTAGATCCTTGTGTTTGAGATGAATATTAATTTCATAAAATACAGAAATCTCTAAGTTTAAAAGTTTGTACCTGTGACCTTTCTGGTTTGGGAAAGTAAGTTCCGTGGGATGCATCTTCATCTGGTCCCCTAAGGTCAATTGATCTGGGAGTGATCGAACCCAAATCCTTCTATAGAATCAGATCGAAAGTCATGTTCTACTGGTATGAATGGGTTTAGGATATGTCGATGTAGCCTTTCTAATTTGGGAAAGTAAGTTCCAAGGGGTGCTTGACACCTAGTCCCCTAAGGCCAACTGGTCTGGGAGTGGCTGACCCAAATCCTGCAATAGGGTCAGATAGAAAGTTACGTTTACGACATGTTCTTTACTTAATAAACTTTTTGATCAAAAGATGCCAAAGTGCACGCGCTTAAAAGATGCCAAAGAGCACACTCATGTTAAGATGCCAATGTGCACAATGCTAAAAGATGCCAATGAGCACACATTTCATGATACTTGGTGATATGTTTGAGTTGCGATAAATCTGTAAATTTATGAATATCTTAAATCTTGATGGCTTAGTGTGAGTACATGCAAAGTTCTCTATAATATTTTTAGAATTTCATTTTCTTGAAGCTAATCGAAGATTCGCATGTGAGCACACTGAATAGATTGATGGAAGTTTTTGAAACTGAACATGTTTTAACTTGTTATTCTCAGATTCTAGTTTCTAATCACAATTAATCAAACAAACAAGATTTATCAATCAATTACCTGTTTGATTTATCTTTCAGATTCCACAATTACAACTTTCTCTCTCTAGAACTCTCTCTCTCTCTCTCTACAGATCTCTCTCTAACGAATTCTCTCTCTCTCAGATTCTCTATCAGACTTGTTACTACAACTAAAAACAGAAATATAAGGTATTTATACCTACAACTAAAATACAAAGAAATTAAAAACAAATACTTTGACTTTTATTACAAATAGACTTTGACTTTGATGAGTGTTGACTTTCTGAACTTTGACTTCTTACACTTTGACCTTCAGTCTTCTTGATCTTGTATCCAACAGATTTATGCTCTAACAATCTCCCCCTTTGGATTCAAGATCACTGTTTAAAAGATCTAGCAATTCAGTCTTCACTTTAAGCTCTGTCAGTACAATCTCCCCTTTTTCTTTGACGGTATTCTTTCCAAAACTGTCTTCAAATGATTAACAAGCTTTTCAAAACTTTCACAAAATACTTTCAGACTTTGGAAAGAAATTATCTTCAGAATCATCTCGGATTGCTTTAGCAAATAATCTTCAAAGAAAATTTCCTCAAAAATCAGCACATCTTCAGAAATTCTTTGATCTTCTTCAAATCTTTTCTTTGAATCTTCTGACTTGGGCATCTCTATAAAAAATCATCTCTCAAAACTTTATCATTTCTTGATACCATCTCCCCCTTTTTGATGATTTGAGCATCTATATCATCAAAACTTTCAGCAAGAAATGTCATTGACCATTCTGATATGTCCAAGAGCCTCTGATTTTGTGATCCATAACCAAGTATTCATCTAGATCTTTGCAAATCCAGACAAAATAAGAACATGTAACCCCTGAATCAACAAATGAATCAGTTAAAAGTCATTGTGTGTAACAAATACACAATATAAAGGAGCTTTTGTGATGTTCACTCCCCCAGGGCTTCCATCCAATCATCGAAACACCACAAAGGCAATTTCTATGAATGTTAAGACAAAGAAACAAATTCTTTGTGTGTTCGTGCATGTGTAGAAAAAATTAAGCACGAATGATTGCTTTTATAAAGGCTCAACATAGTGTAAACCACTGAGACAACAGTAGATAAACACAGACTCAATGTGCATGATTGAAGTGCGAAGGTGGGGCAAACTTCCTTCTTTTTCAATGTCCAGATTTTCCAAATGAAAAACAGATAGATTATGTGTTGCGTCCCCATAAAATATGAAACAATTTCTTTTTGAGAAGAAAATGAGTAGCTAGTGGGGTTTAGTCAAGAGTTGGCATGGGCTAGTTGCCTGTTTCAATAACGTTCACCAAAGAGTTGTGAAACGCTAACGTTCACCAAAGAGTTGTGAAACGCTAGTAATGTGGCTGCCCGGCTCAGAAAGTAGTTGGTGCAGAGTTTGATATTCTTTTACTCTGATCTCACACCCTCTTTCTTTTAATCATTAAGCTCACTACTAACCAAACTCTCTTTTCCATTTTACCTCATCACACCCACACTCCTTTCTTTTAGACTCCTCACACTCAATCTCTATAGATTAACTTCTTGGGTAGAAATCACTGGTTAATGTGATTTCATAGAAGTTCATTTAAGTCCTAGCACAAAGAACCCATGTAATCCTATGAAAGCATAACGTTGCTCAAAATGATTTAACTTTATCAGTTAAAGCTCAAATACAAATGTCAGACGAATGTATGCTTAGAAAATATAATCATGAAGATTTGAGCATTTTTAGACATTGAAGTATTTTCAAACAAGTATACTGAATGAATGAAATGATATAGCAATTAAGGCTTATGGTCAAAAATAACGGATATTGTCTATACGAAACAAAAATATAGACATTCTCGAAATGAAGTTTCGAAATGAAATATCGCTCAAAGTTCTTTGAAGTACAAGCGGGGTGTCTTACCATCGAAAAATTGTTTCAATTTAGAGACATGGTAAGAACAATTGAATCAAAAATTAAACCGATGTGTGCGAATACTTGAAAGTATGTAGAAAAGACAATACGCAAGTATTTATCTTTGGAAACACACGGTTTATTTATCAATTAAGCACAAAAATAAAATGAAAACATTTAAAATCACACTTCCAAATTATAAAATATGTTTAAGAATTGGGAAGTGGTTTGAACATTTTAGAACATGTTTTATATATCTGAAAGTTGTCTTTCTTTCAGATATATTTGAGATTAATATAAGAAATTTACCTTTTAGCTTTGTCTTAAATCTCATGAAGTCATGCTTAAGTCAAAATAATATGATCTTTTAAGCTTCTCTCATCCTGCACAAGTCTCAAAGTCTAGTCAAAACAACTTTATTCACAAATTTATTTGAATGTAAAAGACATAAAACAATAAAACGATTAAAGTACGAGTTCTGATTTGAAATAATCAGAAATCATAGTCTTACTCCTTTTGATATTATATGCTCCCCCTAAAATCATGCATCACAAAAATTTGTCAGTTAATCAAAATGCAGAAATTAGTTATGCTCCCCCTCAAATGTATGTAAATCATCTAAAATTCTTCTCTTACTCCTCCTGGGATCATGAGCAAACAATTAAAATGCAGATATCCTTCAGACATAAAGATAAAGAAAATGATGAAAAATAACAAGACGTAACTTTATTAGGTAACAACCGATTATGTCTTAAGATTTAACATACCAAGCTTAGAGACAAGAAAATTAAATCTCTTTTCATCTAATGGTTTGGTAAATAAATCTGCAAGCTGATAATCTGTTTTTACAAAATAAAGTTCAATTGTTCCTTTTTCGACATTATCTTTTATAAAATGATACCTGACGTCAATGTGTTTGGTTTTCGTATGTTGGACAGGATTAGCAGATATTGCGATTGTACTCTTCGAGTCACAATAGATTGGAATTTTGTCAAACTTGAATCCATAGTCTCGTAGCTGTGTTCGCATCCACAGGACTTGAGAGCAGCAACTAGCAGCAGCTACGTACTCTGCTTCAGCAGTCGATGTGGAAACGCATAATTGTTTCTTTGATGTCCAGCTAACGAGCTTGTCTCCAAGAAATTGAACATGACCTAAAGTACTCTTTCTGTCCAACATGCAACCTGCATGATCTGCATCTGAATAGGCAGTCAGTTGAAACCCAGTATCCTTAGGATACCACAGACCAAAGTCTGCAGTCCCCTTCAGATATCTAAAGATCCGTTTGACAGCAGCCAAATGGGATTCTTTGGGAGAAGCCTGATATCTAGAACATAAACATGTTGAAAACATAATATCTGGTCTACTAGATGTAAGATACATTAACGATCCTATCATACCTCTATAAGTTCTAACATCAACACTTTTACCCGAAGGATCAGTGCTAATTTTAGTACCTGGTGCCATCGGGGTTCCAATTGGTTTACAATTTTCCATATTGAACTTTCGAAGAATATCCAAAATGTACTTAGATTGGTTAATGAAAATCCCCGTAGAAAACTGTTGGATCCCAGATTTAATCTCACAACAATGATATAAACAATAAGAGTAATAACAGCGGAAGCAGTATAGTTTAATATCAAAGGAGATTCAAATATCACAGTTTATAAAGTAGATAATAGATAAACAAGATATTCTTGGAATAAAATATTCAACTTATATTATCAGTTATAAGACTTCTTAAGCACACTTTGAACAATAAGGTGATGGTCCTTTTTATAGGACCATAAAGTAAATAGTGTACTTATCTGACAAATAGAAGCATGCTTGAACAGTGTCTTACCTAAGAGGTAAGATCAAGACATGCTTGAACAGTGACCTATTCTAGAAAGTAAATCTTATCACAAGGTGACGTGTCATCTGTTCTTCTTTATCAAGAGATTCAGAGTGATCATCTTCAGAGCTCTGAACTAGGATCTCTGATGAGGAGATCTCTGATGTCTTTAAGTAAGACTGTCTCTGAACTGACTTCAGAGACAGACAACTTTCTCTAAGACTGACTCTGAACTGACTTCAGAGACAAACTTGTTTTCTTCAGACTTGCTTTCTTCAGACTGACTCTGAACTGACTTCAGAGACAGACTTGTTGATATCCCTTGAAAGTCTTTAAATGAAGACTTAGTTATTTTCAATACTTTCATTGGTTCAGATTTGGGGCTAACAAAAACTGTTTAACTTGTAATCCGAGAAAGAAATTCATCTCTCCCATCATACTCATTTGAGAACGTGACACCATGAGGTTAGAAAAGTTTTTGCAATAATTAGGATTAGTAGAACCAAATATTATATCATCAACATAAATCTGAATAAGAATAATATCAACTTTTTCCTTTTTGATGAATAAAGTGGTATCAACCTTACCTTTAGAAAAACCGGACTTGACCAAGAATTTGGATAGAACGTCATACCATGATCGAGGGGCTTGTTTTAAACCACACAGGGCTTTGTCCAAGATGTATACATGATATGGATTATCTGGATTGACGAACCCTTCTGGTTGAGACACGTATACTTCCTCCTTAAGAATGCCATTCAGAAAGGTTGTTTTCACATCCATCTGATAGACTGTGAAATTCTTATGAGTTGCGTAGGCTAGAAACATGTGGATTGCCTCTATACGCGCTACTGGAGCATACGTCTCATCGTAGTCTATGCCTTCCTCTTGCCGGTAACCTTTGGCAACAAGTCTAGCTTTGTTCCTAATGACGATACCATCTTCATCCTTTTTATTTTTGAATACCCATTTAGTGCCAATCACGGATTTACCTTCCGGTTTTGGAACTAATCTCCAGACCTTCAGGGCTTCAAACTGATTTAATTCTTCTTGCATAGCAGATACCCAATCCGAATCAGCTAAAGCCTCTGATACTCGCGTGGGCTCTATCTTGCTGAGGAATGAGTCATGCATACATTGATTAAGAGTCGCTGACCTAGTTTGTACAGGCTTGTTAATATCTCCAATTACTTGATGTAAAGGATGCTCTTTGGTCCAGCGATGATCATGAGGTAGTGGAGTAGATGAAGTTTGAACATGATCATCATCTATAAATCCACTATCAGGCTCTTCAGTTTGAATAATATGAGGGGGGGTTTGCAGTTGAAGTTTCAGGTGCAGAAGCATCAGTTGGAACAACAGACTCTGACTGTTGAGTAGACATGATATCACATCCAACTGAAACAGTTACTTCTGGCTTATCAGTTACTTGTGTATCTTCAACTGTAGGAGTAGTTGATGGAATGTGAGTTTCTGACTGAACGAGGGATACAAGTTCAGTTATAACTTCTGAAGTGACTAGATGATTGCAACTTGTGTCTTCAGACCTGTCAGTCACAACAGATTTAGATACATTAGATCCTAGAAACTCATCATAAAAGAATTCAAATAACAAATCTAAATCAGATAAATGTGAAATTGAAGTAGAAGCGTTATCCGATTTGTTCTTTGTAGAAACAGGTTCTGGACTGATCTGTCCAGAAGCTAATACTCCAGTGATAACGGGTTCGGAACTGAGTTGTTCATAAGCCATTTCTTCATCAAATGTTACATTAACGCTCTCAACGACTGTCTTTGACTTCTTCAGATAAACACGATATGCTGCAGATGTTGAAGATTATCCAATGAAGATGCCTTCATCCGCCTTAGCACTGAATTTATTCAGACTCTCTCTGTCGTTAAGCATAAAACATTTACACCCAAATATGTGAAAATACTTGATTGTTGGTGTTCTGTTATTGATCAGCTCATATGGAGTCTTTTGAAAACGGCGGTGTATTATGGACCGATTTTGAGTATGACATGCAGTCGACACAACTTCTGCCCACAAAAATAGAGGTAGATCGGATTGGCTGAGCATAGTACGAGCGGCCTCGACTAGCGTTCGATTTCGCCTTTCGACTACTCCATTTTGTTCAGGTGTACGAGCAGCAGAGTATTGATGTGATATCCCAACCGATTCAAGATATTCTTCAACGATTTTGTTTTTGAACTCTGTGTCGTTGTCAGTTCGAAGAAACTTGACTTGTCTCTGCATATTCACCTTGGTCGTCTTTAAGAAAGTAATGAGAACTTCGGGCGTCTCATCTTTTGATCGAAAAAATTTGACCCACGTGTATCTTGAGTAATCATCCACAATAACCAACACGTATTTCTTTCCACCTGGTAGTTCTTGGAATACACCTATAGACGTGTGCTAATTAAACCTCAAAGCAAGTATACAATGAGATCTAATATCGTCTTTCAAGTAATAAAACGGTAAAGTACCAGATATCGTCCCACAAAGATTGTCGTAAAAGTATAATAAAAGTGTCAGAAAAGAAATGATTTCAGATGGCAAATTTGAAGACTTGAATTGATTTGGTTTGTTAACAGTTGATAACGATACAGAATAATAAAGGTAGCAAGGGTGTAAGACTTTTAGGTGAGACTCAAACACAAATTCCAGCAGACTATGCTGCAGCATGAGTTCAGCAAAAACAGATCCACCATCTATTTTGAGGGTATTCCTCTCGGACTTCAATACTCCCGCTACCGTTTAGATCCAACTGAACATATCTATATGCAGTTTTAACACTTGATAGCAAGGGGTAGAGTCCTCAAAATATACGGATTTACAAATCTCTTTGTATAAAACTACTCTCTCGAGTTAATTCCCATATCATTCAAGTTGGAGTGTTCGAAGGGGTTCATCTCTGAATCCTCTACACTTTAACACTTTTATCAAGTGACCAACCCGTCAAGAATAAATCAAGATGAAAAATAGAGGCGATAAATCTCTTTATCAGTCACTCTCTCAAGTCGGCTTCTCATATCATCCAAGTTGACGTGCATATTATGGCTTATCTCTAGGCCATAGCACTTTCACACTTTCAAAGTGATCAACTCGTCAAGAAGTGTCATTGGCTTTATAAAACTTGAATGAAATGATGGAACATTGTTATTGCGAAACAATGTCCACCTTCTTTTGGTTTGAAATCTCACCCTTTTATCTTACACCCAAGCTAATGGATTTAGCTACTCATACTAAAATATAAATACATAAAGCAATAAATTACATAAATTAAAGACATGAATGTAAATGACGGAAATGTAAATTATAACAAATATAAATGACTTAAATGTAAATCGCAAGGAAAATAAACAACTAAATTAAGAACACTATAAGTAATGAAGCATAAGTAAAAAGACAAGGGATGATACTTCAAAGATTTACTTGGAATTCAAAAGTACATTAAAATCAAAGGTTATTTGTGCCAACCTTTGATTTTCACTTCCAAAGAGATGTACTTAGTTGTTAAAAAATTAGCATCCTAAACTAAACCCCCAACCTCCCTTTATATACAAAAAGGGAGTGGCAAAAGAGTAATAAACCAACACATAGTACTTAAGGTACAATTAGTACTAAAAAGGGGTTCAATGCCCAAGGGTTACAAGCTATCAAAAAGATGATGTCATTCTTAAAAATACTGCAGGAGGAGGCTTCTAAAGTTGTCAAAAGTCCTGTCAAAAATCGTCCATCATCCATCTTCTTTCCACAAAAATTTGTTACAGCCGCAGGTGCTTCAGACATGCTGCAGCACTGGATCTGTTTTACTCAAAAACTGCCAAAACACATAAAATTAGCCATTCAAAGAAATAAAACAGATTATCCACTAGCTCTAGCTCCAAGAAACAGATAAATGATAAAACACGCAATAAAAAGACTCAATTGTAGGGATATGGAAGAAAAAGGACTATAAAAAGCTACTAAAAAGGTCTAGATGGCACAACAAATGCGTGCACATAACACCCCCAAATTAGAATTGTTGCTTGTCCCCAAGCAACCAAGACACAAAATAAAATGACTCAATATGAAAGCAATAAGTGCACACATCATAAGATAGAACCAAGCATACAATGTATAGCCATTCATAAATCCCAAGTAGATTGATATTCAAAAGTATGGACCATAGGCTAGCACACTATTCTCTTTGTTATGGCCTCCACATTTCTTATCTAAGATCACAAGGACTTTAAGTATGGATCTCTCTTTGGCTTTTGCTTTCCTCACTTCTCTTTTCCTTTTATTTTCACCTTTTGCATCTTTTAAAAAAAAAATTGGCACTTTTTGCGCTCTTTTCTTGATGCATTTCAAGCACTTAGCCCCTATGGGACTTTTTTGTGCTTAAGTCCAAACATGGCATTTGGAAGAGCTATGCTCTTTTTCAATTGATTGCGTGTGCCATGGTGGACTTCCCCACCCCCAAATTAGTGAGGTGCAATGTCCTCATTGTACAATTTATGGAGAATGTATGGTAAGTGGGTGCAAGTGGTTGGAATGAAGAAAAATGGTCTTGATCATATCTAAGTGAAATGTGGTCCAAATTGTGTGCCCAAGCAATGGTGTGCTAGTTCTAGTTGAGAACTTCAAACAAGATCTTTACTACAGAAATTACTTAGGCTATATATGCATGCTTGAGTATATCAACAATGTTCATAATGCTAGAAAACTAAACCTAAAAATGCAAAAACAATCCCAGACTCAAAAAATTGTAAAATAACAAAGAAAATTGGAGCTAAAGGGGAAGTGAATGAACCTGTCCTACTCTCCAAGAGTAGGCTGTGTGTTTGGTGGTGGCAATGCTGCAGCTGTCATCTGTTCTTTGTACCCTTTCAACTCTGCCTCAACTTCTGCTTTTTCCTTTGACAACTGCTCCATCTTCCTCTTAGCAGTATTCACTTTCTTCTTCATCTTTCTTAACTTCACGGCATACTTTTCCTCAAGTGATTGTTTCATCTGTTCCATCTCTCCTCTACTCGTTTCTCCTTCAGAACTTCCCTTCCCAGACAAATCAGTCCTCAAGCTGTCAAATTTTCCCATGAACTCATCTCTCTGAACCCGTAGCTGCTCCAGCAGTTTGCTATTTTGGGCCATCAGATTTTGAAGCATTGTGGGAGCATAGGCATGAGCTCCGCCCTGTCGTCTTTCCCTGAGTCTGGATACTGCCTTCAAATCTATCTTCCATTTCCCCCCGGCTTCTTTCATGATCTCATCGGACGTGTACTGAGGAATTCCCTTTTTTACCATCATTTGAGTGAGCAGGCCAGGGAAGAACATCCCTCCCCTTTTTGCTTTGGCACTGGACTGGATGCTCTTTAGCACCACTTCACCAAAGTTGATTGAAAATCCCTGCAAAAGACAATGTAGAAGCAACATTCTGTCTACAGAGACATAGGTCTGATGGGTCGTGGGTGAGATAGAATGCCTTAGAAAATTTACCCAGACATTGGCATTAGGTTTGAGCTGATTGGGCCTGAAACGCCTCTGCATATAGTTTCCGTGGTTGCTCCATTGTGTGCCCGGCAGTCCTAACTCATCAGAGACTTCTAGCAAATACTCAGGAGTGACAGAGGCTAGCATTAGTTCATATTATGTGTTGGAAGGTGGGGTAAGACCAAGAAACTTGTTGATGGCTTTGGCAGTTAAGAAAAACTGCTTGCCTCGGATGCGGATCAGTTGGGCATTGGAGGCTGCTACCTCAGAATAGAATTCTCGTAGGAGAGTCAGGTTGTAGGAGGAAGGGACCTCACAGAGTTTGTCGATATGATGGGCTTCTATTACTGTTTTGATGAACGGATATTCATTCCGACTTTGACTAGGAAAACCTTTGTATATCACCCCTATTTTTTTCTTCATCTTACTGAACCACTCCACTGCTTGCTGTCCGCTCAACCCCCCAAACTGTTCTCTTTTTGGTCGGTTCACAAAATCAGGCTTTGCTTGTTTTCTGGTCTTTTTGGGTTTCTTTGATTTTCTGCCATGCTGCAGGAATGCTGCAGCATGCAGTCTTATGCCCCTAAATGATGGTTTTCTTTTCTTCCTAGCCACACTCTCCCCACTGATTCTTTTCCTCTTTTTTTCATTACTCTTTGACCCACTAGCTTGCCCAACCCCCATAGACTCCTCTCCACAAGATTGCTCAAAAGCAACATTTAGGTCAGGGATTGAATCTCTGACATGCTCACTGGAGTCCATTTGTTTGGCTTAATCTACTTCCTCTTCCTCGTTTGGGTTCAGAGTATCGAAAAATCCCATAGCACTGAGGATGGAAGTAGTGTCATCAAACTCCATCGATGAGGAGTGATTACCAGAGTTTGAGACAAAGGGAACTAGGGTCCAATCAAGGACGTGCTCTGGTGTGAGGTATAGGGGTATTCCCCCAACATTGGTCATAACATCAACCTCGTCTTCACTAGCAGAGGTGAGTTGCCCTTCCAAAATGTCATAGTCAGAAAAGTGGTATACCTGAGGACTGATCGGAGAGTTTATCAGAGTGAGAACTTCATCTTCCTGTGCACTATTGGTCGAAGCCGATGCAATCGTAAGACTTGTAGAGGATGGTACGACAGGGGTCCCTTCGTCTATTGTTAGGGTTGAGGCGGGAATGATGATATGAAGAAAAGGGCGAACGGGTAGAGGGTTTGCGACAGGGGTTTCTGTGGTGGTGGTGTTTACCGCGGCGAGTGGTGGGTTAGAGGGTTCGGGGAAGAGGGAGGTTTCACTATCATCGGCCGACGGTTCAGGAGTTGGTTCGGGTGGAGGAGGGTTTCGACTATGGCTTCTCCGGCGAGATGGTGGAACGTCATCGGGGTCTCTTACGACGGGGACCTTCATTTGAGCCATCGTTTGCAGAGCGTGATTGAGAGAGAGAAAATAGCCGGTGGGGTGTGATGAAGAAGGAAGGGTTCAAAGAGGGTGTTGTTGAAAGGAATTGAAAAGTGATGATGTTGATGGTTATCAAAAAGTGTTTGAAAGGGATGGGTTGGAGAACTGAAAGGTCAGTTTCTTTCTAACCAGGGATGTTGATTGGATGTCCAAGGTTTTTTTAGAAAAGAAAACATGGGGAAGGCAAAAGAGTTGTACAAGTAATGATGTTTTTCAAAAAGGAGACAAGACAACTACTTTTCTTTGATAAGTTTCCATAATGATCTCATTTGTACCTTCCTTGGACTGCTTTTGAATTTATCCCCTCTTTTCCCGCTCAAACCTTAAAGACTGAGATTTCCAAAAATTAGGAATCTGATGCTGCAGGATTGCTGCAGCATGCTCTGCAGACCCCCAAATTAAGATTTAAGCTACAAAATGAAACAAACAAACGTGAGATTAATCTAGAAAGCATTTAAAATATAGAAAACTTATTTACAAACAAGATGAGAGATGACTTTCAACAAATTGTGACCAAATCCACAGAGCACGGCTCTGGGATGGTCACAGGCTCATGGTACAGTTTCACTCTCTGGCCATTCACTTTAAACACAGTGTTGTCTTCAGGATTAACTAAGTCAACTGCTCCATATGGATAGACATTGTGGATGAGGAAAGGTCCTGACCATCTGGACTTTAGCTTTCCTGGAAACAGTTTCAACCTAGAATTAAACAAAAGGACTTTTTGGCCTGCTTTTAACTCTCTGTGTTGTATTTTCTTGTCATGACATTTCTTGGTCTTTTCTTTATACAACTTGGCATTCTCATAGGACAAGTTCCTATGTTCTTCTAGTTCACAAAGTTGGAGTTTTCTTTTGATTCCAGCAGCATCTGGGCTCATGTTCAAAGTTTTGATTGCCCAGTATGCCTTGTGTTCTAGTTCCAAAGGGAGGTGACAAGCCTTGCCAAACACTAGCTTATATGGGGACATACCAATTGGTGTTTTGAAAGCTGTTCTGTATGCCCATAAAGCGTCATCTAACTTAAAAGCCCAGTCTTTTCTATTTGGATTGACCACTTTTTCCAAAATTCCCTTAATCTCTCTGTTTGAAAGTTCTGCTAGCCCATTGGTTTGTGGGTGGTATGCAGTGGCAATCCTGTGATTAATGTTGTATTTTTCAAGAACTTCACGTAACAGATTGTTTACAAAATGAGTTCCCTCATCACTGATCAGTGCTCTGGGGGTACCAAACCTTGTAAAAATCTGTTTTTGAAGAAATTTAACCACTGTTTTTGCATCATTTGAAGTACATGCTACTGCCTCCACCCATTTTGAGACATAGTCTACAGCAACTAAAATGTATTGACATTTGTTTGATGGGGGGAATGGTCCCATGAAGTCGATTCCCCAAACATCAAACAACTCAACTTCAAGGATCCCATTTAATGGCATTTCATTCCTTTGAGAAATGGAACCACTTCTTTGGCATTCATTGCATCTTTGTGCAAATGTGTGGGAATCCTTAAAGAGAGTTGGCCAATAGAATCCAGATTGTAATGCCTTGGCCGCTGTCCTTTGCCCTCCAAAGTGTCCTCCATAAGGTGCTTGGTGACAATGCTGCAGGATTGCTGCAACATCTATATCTGGGACACACCTTCTTAAAATCTGATCTGTACCTAATTTGAACAAGAAAGGGTCATCCCATAGATACATTTTGGCGTCATGGAGAAATTTTTTAAACATCTGGCTAGTGTAACCAGCGGGTTTTATTCCGCAAGCCAAGTAGTTTGCAATATCTGCAAACCATGGAGAGTCCTGATGCTGCAGCATGAGAATCTTTTCATCCGGGAAGGTCTCAATGATATCTCCTATGTCCTCACTAGGTCTCTCTAATCTGGACAAATGGTCTGCAACTTGGTTATCTACCCCCTTTCTATCCACAATCTCTAAGTCAAACTCTTGCAACAACAGAACCCATCTTATTAACCTGGGCTTAGCATCTTTTTTTGAGATCAAATACTTGATGGCGGCATGATCGGTATGTACAATGACTTTTTCCCCCATCAAATATGACCTAAACTTTTCAAAGGCAAAGACTACCGCCAAAAGTTCTTTTTCTGTTGTTGTGTAGTTGATTTGTGCTTCATTCAAAGTCTTACTGGTGTAATAAATTGAATGAAACACTTTTTCTTTTCTTTGACCTAACACAGCACCAACCGCCCAATCACTTGCGTCACACATGATTTCAAAAGGTTTTTCCCAATCAGGAGCAACAACCATTGGAGCAGTCACCAAAGCTTTCTTCAAAATTTGGAATGCATTTCTACACTCCTTAGTGAATTCAAATTTATGGTCATGCTGTAATAATATACACAAAGGTTTTGATATTTTTGAAAAGTCTTTGATAAACCTTCTATAAAATCCAGCATGCCCAAGAAAGCTTCTGATTCCTTTAACAGTGGTTGGTTCGGGTAGTTTTTCAATTGCTTCAAGCTTAGCTTTGTCTACCTCCACTCCTCTTTTTGAAATTAAATGCCCAAGAACAATTCCCTCTTTTACCATGAAATGACATTTTTCCCAGTTTAGGACCAAATCAGTTTCCTCACATCTCTCAAGACCCTTTTTTAGATTATCCAAGCAATTATCAAAAGATGAACCATAAATTGAAAAATCATCCATAAAGATATCAATGGATTTTTCGAGCATGTCTGAAAATATGGACATCATGCATCTTTGAAAAGTTGCTGGAGCATTACAGAGTCCAAAAGGCATTCTTTTGAAAGCAAAGGTGCCATAGGGGCAGGTGAATGTGGTCTTTTCCTGATCCTCGGGTGATATGGCAATCTGGTTGTATCCTGAGTAACCATCTAGAAAACAATAGTACTCCTTACCGGCTAACCTATCCAACATTTGATCCATGAAAGGTAATGGAAAATGGTCTTTTTGTGTGGCCTGGTTTAGCTTACGGTAGTCCATGCAGATTCTCCATCCGGAGACAACTCTAGTGGGGATGAGTTCATTTTTTTCATTTGTGATGACAGTCATTCCCCCCTTCTTTGGGACACATTGGACCGGACTAACCCAAGAACTACTGGCTATTGGAAAAATAATTCCAGCGTCTAACCATTTTAAAATCTCCTTTTTCACTACCTCTTTCATGACCGGATTTAGCCTTCTTTGTGGTTCAATGGAAGTGAAATCTTTGTCCTCTAGGATGATTTTGTGTTGACAAATTGATGGACTTATCCACCTAAGGTCTGCCATGGTCCATCCTAGGGCTTTGGTGTGTAATCTTAGCATATCTACCAACTTCTTTTCTTGATGTGATTCTAGGGTAGATGAGATGATGACAGGCAATTTGCCTTCTTCTCCTAGAAAGGCATATTTCAAGTGAGATGGGAGTTGCTTTAACTCCAGGTCGGGTGGTGAGACTATGGATGGAGTGAATGGTTTCTGATCACTACTGTCAAGCTGCTCAAATGCTGCAGCACTGGCCAAAACCGTTTCTTCCGGACTTGAGTTTTCAAAATCATTTCCTAAGGTTATCTCCTCATCATCTTCTTCTTCAAACTTATAGGTCCTTCTTTCCTCATGGCCTATTGAGTCAATCACATTTAAAGTTGCACAATCCTCAAAATCATCAGGGTATTTCAAGGAATTGAAAACATTAAATGTGACTTTTTGATCCTGAAGTCTCATGGTCAGTTCTCCTTTTTGGACATCTATCAAAGTCCTTCCGGTGGCCAAAAAGGGTCTTCCTAAAAAAATAGGTTTATCTTTATCAACCTCAAAATCCAAGATAATAAAATCTGCCGGAAATATGAACTTGTCAACCTGAACTAGAACATCCTCAATTTTTCCCTTAGGGTAGGCAATGGTTTTGTCAGCTAACTGGAGTGTTACTGTGGTAGGTCTGGCCTCTCCTATCCCTAAGTTGTTGAATACTGATAAGGGCATAAGGTTGATACTAGCTTCTAGATCACACAAAGCCTTTCCTACTTTCTTCCCACCTATTGAACATGGAATGGTAAAACTTCCTGGGTCTTTCAACTTAGGAGGTATTTCATTGGTCAGGAGTGCACTATATCCTTCAGTCAAAGCAACTGTCTCATATTCATTCAACTTCTTCTTCTTTCTTAGGATGTCTTTAAGGAATTTGGCATAACTAGGCATTTGCTCGATTGCTTCAACAAGAGGTATGTTGATGTGCAATTCTTTGAACACATCCAAGAATTTTTTAAATTGCAGTTCTTCTTTTTGATTCCTTAACCTTTGAGGGTAAGGAACATAAGGAGGAACTGGTTTTATGAAAGCTTTACTTGAATGCGTGGAGCAAGACGTGCCTTTTGTGCCTTTGGTCTCACTCTCCTTAGGTAAGGTTGGGATTTCATTCACTAAAGGCTGAACAGGACTGGCTACTCCGGGCTCTAGATTCTTTGTGGGCTTAGGTTGTGGTTCAAGAACAGTAGCTAAGACAGTGGTCTCGGGTTCTGACTGTTTGGTATTTTCGAATTCGGCTTGAGTCATTGGTCCAAACTTGGTTTGTACAGTTTCATTTAATTCTCTACCACTCCTAAGAGTCACAACTTTTACATGTTCTTTACCAGAAGCCTTCGGGATTTCTGTGTTACTTGGTAACATTCCATTAGCCCTATTGTTCTGATTAAGTGCAATTTGACTCACTTGGGTTTCCAAATTCCTAATGGCTGCACTTTGTTGATTAAAAAGAGCTTGATTTTGGCTCAAAAGTTGCTGTTGAGCTTGTGATTGAGCCACAAGGCTTTTTATCATAACTTCCAAAGAAGATGATGGCTCAGCCTGTGGAGGAGGTTTTTGAAAATGCTGTTGGTTATTTTGAAAATTCCTGTTCTGATGATGCTGTGAACTTTGGTTATGCTGATGTTGAGAACCTTGGGTTTGATGATGTGAACCTTGGTTGTGATGATGTGAACCTTGGTTGTGATGATGTGAACTACTAGCATGATGTTGTGTTTGAAAATTTTAAGTTTCTTGTGGCTTAGGAGCTGATTGATTTAGACATGGACTGTTCCAAGAAAAATTTGGATGTTGCTTCCAACTCGCATTGTAGGTGTTGTCGTAGGGAGCATTCCTGTTTTGAACATAGTTTACTGATTCAGAGTTTTGAGGACAATATTCATAGGAATGTTCCCCACCACAACAAACACATTCAACAGAAAGGACTGACTGGGTGGATGTAGCAGCAACTTGTTGTGTTCCTTGATTTGAAGATAAGTTTTTAAGCATTGAAGCCATGGAAGCAAGTTGTGCTGTTAATGCAGTATATGCATCCACATCATGAATCCCAGCAGTTTTCTTTTGCGATTGAGCACGTGGATCAGCCCAATGTCCATTGTTTGTTGAAATTTTTTCAAGAATTTCATACCCGTCATTGTAGGTATTGGCTGTAAAGGCCCCTCCTGATGTCGCGTCGAGCATTTGTTTTGCCATGGGGTTTAACCCATTGTAAAACATCTCGAGTTGAATATAGTAGGGAATACCATGGTGAGGGCATTTTCTTAACAACTCTTTAAACCTTTCCCAAGCATCGGGAATTGCTTCATCGTCCATTTGTTTAAACATGCAAATTTCGTTTCTGTACTTAGCATTACGGGTAGGTGGAAAATATTTTCTCAAAAATCTTTCAGCCATGTTGCTCCATGATGGCACAGAGCCAAGTGCCAAAGAATTAAACCAAGACTTTGCCCGATCCCTTAGAGAAAAAGGAAACAAAGTAAGTCTCAAGGCATCGTTAGATACCCCAGGGATCAGGAATGCATCAGTGATCTCCATAAAAGATTTTAAATGAGAATGTGGATCCTCCGATGGCATTCCGACAAATTTTCCGTTCGTTTGCAACATTTGAAACATGATGGCTTTAGTTCAAAATGGAGGGCTTGTATATGGGGTCTAATTATCCCTGAATTTAATTGCTCAAAATCGGGGATAGCGTAGTCCATAATTTTTCCCTCTTTGGAATTTGCAAGATTAATTATGTTCGGAACTTCATTTCTTATTTCATTGGTGCCTTGAGATTCAACATCATCATCAACATGGTTATGATTATTCACTTGATTTGGTGGATTTTGTCGAAATTGGTGCTCCGGTGGGTTTCCAAAAATTGGAGGTGCATCATGAAATATTGGTGCTCCCCGTGGATTTTCCAAAAGTGGTGGTGGTCTTGGTCCTCTATTTTCAAATCCGGGCGGTGGTGGTTCCATAATTGGAGGTTCAATGATTAATGTGATTTTTTGCGTTCTTCTCCTATTACGAAACGTTTGTTCAATTTCCGGGTCAAAAGTGAACAATTCCCCCCGTGGTATTCTTGGCATACACTTCCAACTGATATTCCAAAGGTGTTAGAAAAATCAAATCTTTTAAAATACTTTTATAAACTTTTAACGTGCCAATCCCCGGCAACGGCGCCAAAAACTTGGTAGTGCTTGGAATACACCTATAGACGTGTGCTAATTAAACCTCAAAGCAAGTATACAATGAGATCTAATATCGTCTTTCAAGTAATAAAACGGTAAAGTACCGGATATCGTCCCACAAAGATTGTCGTAAAAGTATAATAAAAGTGTCAGAAAAGAAATGATTTCAGATGGCGAATTTGAAGACTTGAATTGATTTGGTTTGTTAACAGTTGATAACGATACAGAATAATAAAGGTAGTAAGGGTGTAAGACTTTTAGGTGAGACTCAAACACAAATTCCAGCTGACTATGCTGCAGGTATGCTGCAGCATGAGTTCAGCAAAAACAGATCCACCATCTATTTTGAGGGTATTCCTCTCGGACTTCAATACTCCCGCTACCGTTTAGATCCAACTGAACATATCTATATGCAGTTTTAACACTTGATAGCAAGGGGTAGAGTCCTCAAAATATACGGATTTACAAATCTCTTTGTATAAAACTACTCTCTCGAGTTAATTCCCATATCATTCAAGTTGGAGTGTTCGAAGGGGTTCATCTCTGAATCCTCTACACTTTAACACTTTTAACAAGCGACCAACCCGTCAAGAATAAATCAAGATGAAAAATAGAGGCGATAAATCTCTTTATCAGTCACTCTCTCAAGTCGGCTTCTCATATCATCCAAGTTGACGTGCATATTATGGCTTATCTCTAGGCCATAGCACTTTCACACTTTCAAAGTGATCAACTCGTCAAGAAGTGTCATTGGCTTTATAAAACTTGAATGAAATGATGGAACATTGTTATTGCGAAACAATGTCCACCTTCTTTTGGTTTGAAATCTCACCCTTTTATCTTACACCCAAGCTAATGGATTTAGCTACTCATACTAAAATATAAATACATAAAGCAATAAATTACATAAATTAAAGACATGAATGTAAATGACGGAAATGTAAATTATAACAAATATAAATGACTTAAATGTAAATCGCAAGGAAAATAAACAACTAAATTAAGAACACTATAAGTAATGAAGCATAAGTAAAAAGACAAGGGATGATACTTCAAAGATTTACTTGGAATTCAAAAGTACATTAAAATCAAAGGTTATTTGTGCCAACCTTTGATTTTCACTTCCAAAGAGATGTACTTAGTTGTTAAAAAATTAGCATCCTAAACTAAACCCCCAACCTCCCTTTATATACAAAAAGGGAGTGGCAAAAGAGTAATAAACCAACACATAGTACTTAAGGTACAATTAGTACTAAAAAGGGGTTCAATGCCCAAGGGTTACAAGCTATCAAAAAGATGATGTCATTCTTAAAAATACTGCAGGAGGAGGCTTCTAAAGTTGTCAAAAGTCCTGTCAAAAATCGTCCATCATCCATCTTCTTTCCACAAAAATTTGTTACAGCCGCAGGTGCTTCAGACATGCTGCAGCACTGGATCTGTTTTACTCAAAAACTGCCAAAACACATAAAATTAGCCATTCAAAGAAATAAAACAGATTATCCACTAGCTCTAGCTCCAAGAAACAGATAAATGATAAAACACGCAATAAAAAGACTCAATTGTAGGGATATGGAAGAAAAAGGACTATAAAAAGCTACTAAAAAGGTCTAGATGGCACAACAAATGTGTGCACATCACCAACCAAGCTCTAAGTTCTCATTGGACCACACAAATCCATATGTAACAATTCTAATGGAGAACTAGTGCTTGGTTCAGGCTTCGGTTTATGCGGAGCTCTTTTCATCTTACCCTTCTCACATGCAGCACATAAATGTTCTTTCTCGTATTTCAGCTCAGGAAGTCCTTTTACCAATTTTCCACTAACCAGCTTGTTGATATAACGAAAATTCAGATGTGATAGTCGTTTGTGCCAGAGCCAACTTTGCTGCATTGAAGCTTTTGTCATTAAGCAAACTTGATTGTCAATCTGAACTTTGGACAGGTTGATGGTATAGAGGTTTGTCTTGCGATGTCCACCTAAGAGTTCTGTGCCGTCTTCAGTACGAACCGAGCAACTCTTAGATTTAAAGTTGACCTCTAACCCTTTATCGCAGAATTGACCAATGCTAAACAGATTGTGCCCTAAGCCTTCGACATAACTCACCTTACTGATCGTTATGTTGTCTTGAATGATGTCACCATATCCTAAGATTGGTTAAAGCTGATCGTTTCCAAATCTGACATTTCCACTGAATTTTCTCTGTATAATTAGACAATAAAGCTTTTTGCCCAGTCATATGCTTGGAACATCCACTGTCCAAGTACCACATATGTCGGGTCTGCAAGAGAAATCAGGAAACAACAATTTTAGGTACCCATTTAAAAACGGGTCCTAACAGATTAGCACAAGATTTTGGTATCCATTTGAAAATGGACCCTCTGTCCTTTTGAAAACCTTTAAAAATATTTGATCTCGAACAATAAACATGATAAGATCCATACAAATTAGAAGAATTATGAGAATAAGCAAAATCATTTCTCCGATAATGATAAGATTTAGTAGTAATAGGAGATAATTGAATTAATTGCTTTATTGAATAACGCTTGTAAGAAGTTACAAGGTTTTGTTTATGAGAAGCATATTGACCAACTACATCAGAATCACTACTATCAGATCTAGTACAAGAATTATCAGAAACTGATTTAGTTATCTCATCATCCTTCCTTTTTGGTCGCCATTCGGTTCTCGCTTTCGACCTTTTCTTCCTTATATCTGAAACAAAAGATTTAGATTTATTAGGAAAATCATATTTCTGAGATTGATTTTTCTTGCGTTTACCAGCGTTATTCTTGTTCTGTGAATGTTGTTTCTTATGTTTCTTACCATTAGCATAGTAATCAGCATTCCCAGAAACTGATTCACCAACCTTAGTTGATGATTCACCTTTCTCATGTACACTTGGTAAAACTTTTCCATTTATGATAAAAGTAGAATGATTTGGAAGTTGAGCAGTAAAGTCAAACATATTAATTTCCTCGATACACCCTTCATCAGAATTTAGAAAATCATTTGCAGACTCAAATAGATCATCAAAATCAGTCTTAGAAGTTTGAGGTACTTTTGAAGATGTAGAACACACTTTAGATTTGCAAATAAAAAATGTGTTCTTTAATACTGTAGAAAATACGTTTTATGTTAGATCACTCAAAATTCTTTCATCAAATAAAATATTTTCTAACTCAATTATTTTGCTCTCTAAGACAAGTGGAGGTACATAAGTTTTGGCTTGAACAGGTTTTGCCTCCATCTCAGTCGAAGAATAAGTAGCAAAATAATCAGTTGAAAGAAATTTTGGTGTTTTAGAAAGATAACTATCATTCAGTCTTTCATAACAGAATGGTAGTTGCATTTTCTTCAAATTCATTCTTTTCTCATCTTCTTTTTCCTCAACTTCTTTTGATGCTTTGGTGATAAATTTGGGTTTCAAATGAGGATATTCATCAGCCGCATACATATAATTTGCATTATATAGACCTGGCTGTTTTCTGATAGCTTTTTCTAAGTAATGAGGATTATCAAACCCTAATCCCCATTTTTCTTTAAAATCAGCATCTTCATCAGGTGTATTCAAAAAAATAGTTTGATCTTTTTGGCCTCTAAGATACAATTTTGCTTCCAAACCATTTACCTTTTTCTCTAGAGTCTTGTTCTCAACCTGTAGTTTAAACGATTTTAGAACACATTCTTGTTTTTCAGAATCAGATTTAAACAATTGTTTTTGCAATTCAGAAATCTTACTTTCAAAACAATCTTTTTCATTTTGAAAAACAGAAGCAGATTTGCGTAGAGAATCAATTAAATCTTTGTTCTCAATAAATGACGTGTTGAGCTCAAAGACCTTTTCATTTCTCCTAGCAACTCTGTCTTTTTCCTTTTTCAATTTATTTTGAAGATCTTGAAGTTCGACCCTGATGGCTTCCATTTTGGTCATGAAATCATTTTCAGTTAAGTTCATTACCTCATCAGCAGTCTCATCATCTGAATCATCATCTTTCACTTCTTTTCCCATCAAGCATAGATGAGCAGTCTCTTCTTGTTCTTCCTCATCAGAATGATCCAACCAATATTCATCTTCAGCCATTAATGCCTTGCCAGCTTCTTGTTGTTTGGCCAAGAGCAATTTGTTTTGTAATATTCTGAGTTGCGAACCTTTGGCTTCCGACATTCTTTTGCATAATGTCCGAACTTGCCACAGTTGTAGCATTTGATCAGATCATTAGCCGTCTTCTTTTCAGTACTTGTGTAATCATTTACATACTTCTTCTTTTCTGCTGGCTTTTTCTCAATCATTCTATTTCCTTCCACTCTTTCTCTATGCTCGTGGTTCTTTGAACTTGATGAAGAATATATCTGAGAATTGGATCCCGACTTCTTGTAGAACTTCTTTTGGAAAGCACGGGTTAACAGTAGCATAGCCTGCTTGAGACTTTCTCCATCATCTCCATCAGATTCAGACTCAGATTCAGAACTAAATACCACTGTCTTCTTCTTATTCTTCTTCTCTTTCTTTTCTTTCTCTTTCTCTCCAGCCACTAATGCTATAGGATCAACAACTTTCTCAACTTTCTTTTTCTCAGCTCTTTTCTCTTCTACCTCTTCTTCATTCTGTCGCAGAGTCTCGTAGACTTCATGTAGAGGTATTTCGCTCAAATCCTTCATTTGTTTCATCCTTCGCGTGTACTCTTTCCATTCAGGTTGCAATATGCTGAGAAACTTTACATTGTTCTCAATCTGTTGCTTGTTGACCTTGTTCTTGGAAATCTCATTCAGAAGCAGCACAAACCTATCATAGGTTTCCTCCAATCTTTCATTTTCTTTTGCTCTAAATTCTTCGTAGCTGTTTATGCAGTTAGCTACCTTCATTTAATTTCCAACTCTAGAACCCAACATCATTTTTCTTAATTGATCCCACATTGATTTGGCAGTTTCATTGTAGCTATCCATTTTCACATATATCTCATTTGTCATGCTTTGTAAAAGCAAAGATCTGGCTTGTTTATCAGCGTCAAACCTTTTCTTCTGTTCATCAGAAAAACTAGCATATTTTTTATCCACTCTCCTTGTTCTCGGAGCTCCATCTGAATCATTACCACCAGCAGGAATCTCCTCAGTAGGTTTCTTCATTGGACCTTCTGTGATAGATTTCAGAATGTTCTCTCCATTTGATTGTCTATCAACAAAGTCCAAAAATCTATCTCTCCATTGTTCATATTCTTCTTTGAACAGCACCGGAGGCTTGACATCAGTTCCAATTGAGAGAGCGTGTCTGGAAGTCATCCTGTATGTATCTGTTTGAAAATATGCAATAAGAAACTAGAACTGATCGTTAGTCCAAAATATGAAATCACAAAAATACAAGAAATCTTGAAATAGAAATTCAGGAACTTTGATCACAATCAGAATTATGTCCCCCTCCGCAGACTTAGCACGGGGCTCCCGCTTAAAACTCGCAAGGCGCTGAAACTCGCAAACCACTATTCAAAGTGAAACTCGCAGATCAAAGAACTCCCTGAAACTCGCAGATAGCAGCGTGCGCGTTTCCTGAACTCGCAAGTGCCTACTTGCGTGTTTTGAACAAACTCGCAGATCGAAAGAACTCATAGATCACTATTCACGATGAAACGCGCTAAATGAGACGTGTGCGTTTCCAAAACTCGCTAGTCAATACTTGCGCACTCCAACACTTAGAAACTTTTCTTGAAATTCCAAACTCGTACGATGAATAAACTCGCAGATCACTGTTCCTTTCAAACTCGCACCCTTCGATTAGCGCGTTTGTAGAATTCGCTAATCACTACGTGCGCGTTCTGATCCTTAGAAAATTTTCCAACTTTTCCAAACTCGCAGACTTCGATCAGCGAGTTTCTAGAACTCGCAGATAACGCCTTGCGCGTTTGAGACCAAAATCAATCCTTCGACTTATGCGTTCTTGCGGATGAATCTTGCGCGTTTGATCGATGAACTTGCGCGTTCTGGAGATCTAGCGCGTTCTTCAGAATATCGACCAAATATCAACTTTTCTCACTGAAATCGATCCAAACCCTGTCCAATTGTCTTGAAACTCTGTATTGATACTCGATTACAATATTAGAACCGATTACAACTTAAGAATTTCACAAGCAAACATTCACACTACAAAATGAATGATGAAACAGTGTGTTAACTCGTAAAAAAAATCGACAAAAACCAAAATTACAAGTACATAGACTCGATCTATTACACTTTTCGAACAAATCCTAATCAAATTCTGCTCCAAAAACACATTAAAAATCAAAAACTTGATTCTCTGCTCAAGAACAGTGACGAACCAACACTTTCTTGGATTTCATGATCTGACTTCACTTTGGATCTGCTCCGATACCAATTGTTATTCCTAGATTCTAGTTTCTAATCACAATTAATCAAACAAACAAGATTTATCAATCAATTACCTGTTTTATTTCTCTTTCAGATTCCACAATTACAACTTTCTCTCTCTAGAACTCTCTCTCTCTCTATAGATCTCTCTCTAACGAATTCTCTCTCTCTCGGATTCTCTATCAGACTTGTTACTACAACTAAAAACAGAAATACAAGGTATTTATACCTACAACTAAAATACAAAGAAATTAAAAACAAATACTTTGACTTTTATTACAAATAGACTTTGACTTTGATGAGTGTTGACTTTCTCAGCTTTGACTTCTTACACTTTGACCTTCAGTCTTATTGATCTTGTATCCAACAGATTTATGCTCTAACATAACTTGATATGCAATGAAACTTGTTCTTGTATCCAACAACATATGTTTGATTTCAAATGATTGATAAATCTGTGATATTTTACTAAGTAGACTTTTATTTGTTTAGTGTTTAAAATTTTATATGTTTAGTTGTTTCAAAATTTACATTCAGTATATTTTTCTTTCTACATTAATATTTGATCATTGTGTTCTCATAAATATATTTTAATGGGTTTATGCATTATTCAAGGGGGAGTGAACAAAGAGATTATTTTTCAAAGATTATATCTGTTTTTGAGGGGGAGTATCTGATTTTCTTTATATGAATGCTAATTCGAATTGTCATATCTAGTGCATTTGTGTAGGGGGAGTCAAAGAGCTTAAAAAGGTAACTTTTTTCTTAGTTTATTTCAGCTTTGCGCATTCCGTTGGTCATGCAAACCTTGTTTTGCGTATCCTTCATGAAACGCAAACCTTGTTTTGCGTATCCTTCATTAAACGCAAACCTTGTTTTGTGTATCCTTCATGAAACGCAAACCTTGTTTTGCGTATCCTTCATGAAACGCAAACCTTGGTTTGCGCATCCAACATGAAGCGCAAACCTCTCTGTTTTCTCTGTTTCTTTGATTTTGCAGATCTTAAGCCGTCTCGTCTCCAACATTCGCATGACCAAGTTGATCAAGATCATCAAGGTCATGAGGGGGAGAAGTCAAGGAGAAGTTAACGAGACAAAGAGCTCAAAAGTTTATCTGTTGATCAAGATTCGCTCAAAGATTCTATTCTCTTAGTCATTTCAATTATTTTGTTGTTTCTGCTCCGAACATCACAGTTCATTCAAGATCATTCAAAAGAGGTGTATCGTCTAGAGTTCAAGCAGCAAAGGCATTTCAATCTGAAAGATGCTGAGAAGAATTTTTTTCTTAAAAGTCAGAATGCTTCATAAAGTCGCTTTGTTGGTCCGTGCTGTTATAGAAGATGATTTTTGAAGACCAAAGCGCCAATGATTACTAAGGGGGAGATTGTTAGGTTTGATTTTATAGTAATCATTGTATTTATAGGGCTTGGTCAAATACTGTGTTTAGTGTCATATTGTGTTGTATTGACCAAGGGTATTTAAGTCCCTTTGGTCTTTGTGTCTTGTAAGAATCTCACGCACACTTTAAGCAATTCCTGTTTTGTGCTTCCTGTCTTTCTCTCTCTACTTTCTCTCTCTAAAGATTTAGAGATTCTTGGACTCTCAGATCTGAACCGAGAGAAACTAGGGTTTGGGCGATTTTCTTCTCCTCTAAACCCTCTTTATCATTTATTGGTGAAATCATTTATCAAGATCATCAAGGTCATGAGGGGGAGAAGTCAAGGAGAAGTTAACGAGACAAAGAGCTCAAAAGTTTATCTGTTGATCAAGATTCGCTCAAAGATTCTATTCTCTTAGTCATTTCAATTATTTTGTTGTTTCTGCTCCGAACATCACTGTTCATTCAAGATCATTCAAAAGAGGTGTATCGTCTAGAGTTCAAGCAGCAAAGGCATTTCAATCTGAAAGATGCTGAGAAGAATTTTTTTCTTAAAAGTCAGAATGCTTCATAAAGTCGCTTTGTTAGTCCGTGCTGTTATAGAAGATGATTTTTGAAGACCAAAGCGCCAATGATTACTAAGGGGGAGATTGTTAGGTTTGATTTTATAGTAATCATTGTATTTATAGGGCTTGGTCAAATACTGTGTTTAGTGTCATATTGTGTTGTATTGACCAAGGGTATTTAAGTCCCTTTGGTCTTTGTGTCTTGTAAGAATCTCACGCACACTTTAAGCAATTCCTGTTTTGTGCTTCCTGTCTTTCTCTCTCTACTTTCTCTCTCTAAAGATTTAGAGATTCTTGGACTCTCAGATCTGAACCGAGAGAAACTAGGGTTTGGGCGATTTTCTTCTCCTCTAAACCCTCTTTATCATTTATTGCAAAGCTTGGTTGGTGAAATCATTTATTGGGCTTCCATCTACCTCAAGATCTCAAGACTTCAAGTCTTCATCACATTCATCCAACTTCTAGGGTTTCATCTTTTCTAGGTTTTGGTCAAAAACCTAGATAGTGAGTTTACTAACCTTTTGTTAAAACTAGATACACATCATAATCTACTACTTTTTATCATCTTGCATCCTACTTGAAATGTTCCTTGTATATACTCAAGTATTCGGGGAATTTCTTTATGAGCCATATTTATTTATGTCATTCTTGGAGATATTGGGATATGTATATGAGTATCTTATTATGGAAATGATATCTTATTTGGGACTCCATTTGTTGGGTCAAAACTACATGATTTAATTTGTGGTTATATTGGTCTTGTTATGGACTTCATATTAAATGGCTTGTAATATTGTACCCATGGTTGGTATGGATAAATTCTTGGTCATGTTGTGCCTTGAGGCCTATTAATAAATTATGTTGGACGAACCAAGTCAGTAGACACTAGGAGGATGTAGTCTTGGGTGCCACCGTGTGGGTATGTGCCTAGACCTCCGCCATTCGGGGTAATGCCATGGTTGTAGTCCTCGGATATGCCGGGCCTTTCGGATGTCACTCGTAGTAGTTGGCATCAAGGTATATCGGCTCTTTGGGTGGAACTTGATTGGTGCTATGTGTATCCCCCGTTGACTCCACATTTAAATGAAATTGGGTTAACTGTTGATAAGAATTGTAAATGCTTTAACCTGCTATTTCTTTTCAACTCACTAGTTTTTTTGGCCTAACACTTGTTTTGGTGTCAATGTGTATCTCAGGTTCTAGTGGCGCCGTTTCTAAGCAGGCGTAGTTGCTTAGGTGAGAGCTTGGGGAAAATGCACTTGGACATATATCTTTTGGAGAAGGCATTTGGATTTATAGATGACACCCTTTTTGTAATCTCTTTTCTAGATATAGAAATTAGATTAGTTGGTTGTTATTTATTGTCCGTTCAATTACAATTGTGATTAAACAGGTTTATTTATTTCCCCATTTTTGGGAGGCTCTTGCTAAGGCAATTTATATACCATTTCTCCTCTTTGAGAAAGTTTTTGTTATCCCTATTTTTAGGGTGTTACAACTACAATCGTAATCAACAATACTATTATGGAAATTTCAATATTGTAACTTACAAATAAAATAAATGAAAAATGGTTAATTATAAATTGACATTTATACCCTTTTCTATTTAATATACAAACATATCAAACCTCACCTAATCTTGCAATCCTATTGGTTGAGCAAGGTTCATAAAGTTAACAAGAATTGATTGGTTAACAAATGATCATTGCTCTCTCTCTCTCTCTATATATATATATATATATATATATAATACACACACACCTGCAAATTCGAAATATTGAAATGATTGATGCAATATGTAGTATAAAACTTTAAAAAGGCAAGCATAAAAAGGAAGTACCTTCTTTGATTAAACAATCTTTTGAACAATTGTCTTTACGACAACTCAAGCATACATCTGGAGATATGAATATTTGAAAATCTAAAGATTTTGAACAACGAGAAGTAGAGAATTTGAGGGAAGGTTTTGTATCTCGCATGACATTTTCCAAGGAAAGAAAGATGAGAAAAATAACTTGTGTCTTCAATTGAAATCTTGAATCGTCTTATATAGGCATTTGATAAAGAGTATGACCGGCAACTGTCTTGAAAAGAAGGAATTATTAGAAAATTTTTGACTGAAAACCGGTTGCAAACTTCAATCTTCATTTGAATTGTCTTTGTTGCTTTTTAGGGAATCTTTTGACTATCTTGGCCGACAAGCTTTTTTGAAAGGTAAAACATCTTTTGACTTCTTTGCAAAGTATGTTGTCTTCTTTTGAAAAGAGGAAGTACCTTCGTCATCTTGAATTATTGAACTCGCTTTGTTTTGAGTACCTGTAAATATTTTTGATAAACTTTTGTTTTGAATAATATACCATCTGAAATACTAAAGAGAGTATTTCATACGTTTGATAAGTTTCATTTTGATAAACCAATAAATTTGTCTACAAAGACAAATCACCAAACGCACACAACCCTAGAGATTTACATCGGGATATGGGTCTTGAGCGTCTTGGAGTAACGATTCATGAACCTCTTGTTGAGTAGCATTTGAATTTGTTGGTGAGCTTTGTCTGATCTCTTGAATCAGGCTTCTAATTTCTTCTTTAGAATTAGCAGCCATGAATTGAGCAATTTCTTTGTCTTTATCTAATGTAAGTGGATTTGGGGGTGGAGTGATGGTGGTTGGTACTCCGAAGTGGATTGAATAATAATTTGATACACCTTGGACTGTCATTTTTTCAGTTTGTTCTGCGGGAAGCTTGTCCCACCATTTGACTCTCGCTGTAGTAAAGGCGGAGAAGGTCCGTTTGCAGGAGTAATTGTAAAAGACCACGAAATAATCCATGGAATTTTGAACAAAATTGTGAACTGAAGAAGATATTCGAACTGTGGGATATCTTGAATAAATATTTCTTTGAATTTGATAAAGCCTTTTTTTATACATAGAGGAAAGGTATCAAGAATGTTGCCCATGTATTTGAACCATTTGACAAACCATCGAGGATAGTTACAATCAAAATTCTTATCAAAGAATAAAAACCAAGAATGAGAATAACTTCTTAGATAAAGAAAATTGAACCAGGCATCTTGATAATCATAATAATAATTATATGAGGGATTTTGTGAGAAATTTGAGAGGGTCTTTTCGGTGTATGGAAGGGCTTTCCAATCTTGAATAGAGAGAATATGAAAAATATGAGCTTTGCTGAAATCAACTTGAGTTCGATTTGAAGAATTGTAATTATGAATAATTTTGATTGATCCAGTGTCTATCAAAATTTCTTGATAATATTCTCTTGAATCCCTTTCTATAAATCAATATTTAAATTATCCCAAATAGCAAATCTACATTTAACAACAATAATAGACAAACCAAGCCTTAATCAAGATTAGGTCAAAGTCGAGTGTTACAAAAACCCAATAACAGTCGCTATCTCCAAATGCGAAAGACGTCATCGAATAACTAGATCATTCTTGTGCTTCTAACTAGCACTCACTTCATCACGGTATCGCTAGTACCAAACCCCAACAAGGACCTAATGCACATGCCGACAAATAAAAAGGGTTAGGCTTAACGCCTAGTGAGTTTAAGAGTTTTCATCTTTAATATAAAATGGTAAGACTGAAATAATTCTATTTAAATCACAATTTCAAAATAAAATGTATTATAAATATAAAAGCAATATCTTTCTCAAAAGCCACCATTTTCAAACTGAAAATCTCGGTGGCCAAAGTACCCATTTAAAACAAGAAAATTAATCCAATACTCACAGAGTACATGAATAAAACTCAAGTGTCCCAAAGAAGCCAAATATAAACAGTAAACAACATCGAAAGCGTCAACTTGGGGATAATCTTTGTATCCAAAATAACACGAAAACAAGGTTAAAATATCATATCCAAAACTCACCTTTCGGTGAAAGTGGAAACCCAATTCCATTGAATGTTACGGAACACAAAAGTATGTCCATACCTATGTTATATGAGTGTCACTTATAGATGACACATTCATTAAACCTTTTCGGGTCTATAGTTAATGAGTTAACAAGATCAACCACTCCATGTCTATCAATAGTCACCAAGTTCAATCATACTAGGTCTGTACCTTGGGATCTCCAAAAACTCTAGTTAAGCTTGCTTACAAGAAATTACAGTTTATTGGTCAATGGTCGATACCCGACTCAAAGATCCCACACCTTATTGCCTATGAAGACCCAATGCCTATTTCACGTTACATTACGGGAATGTTCATCCCACCCAAACTGACTCCTATGCCTATGGATCCATTGCATTACAGTCTAAATTACATGAGACCCAAATGAATGGCCACATACTCAAATCATGTAATGCCATAACTGCATTTAACTCCAAAAACTTGACAAAGAGCAAATTAAATAGACAAACGTCCCCAAGAGTCATCCGAGTCACAAACCGAGCCAAATGCTCAATAAACTGCATTTGTTCAATAAATAGATAAACTCATACTCAAAAGTATGATTAGGCTAACCATTGTCAATATCAGGATAAATAATCCCTAAATATAAACCATACGGTTTATATTTCCAAAATATCTCGTATCACAAAATATGCATTTTCTAAATAATTTATAAAATCAAATACACCAAAAATTCATCAACGTCAATGACCTTCATTTATAAGATAAAAGACACATTCTCAAGGCGTATTTATCAAAATGACTAAAAATCTCAAATATGGGCATTTCACAAGATTTATAAATCAAATATAGCAAATATGCAAAACTCACCAAATAATACACATATTTGAACACATTAAAACTTCAAAATGGATATTTTTGACATGTACATAGTTTTCACAAAGAAACTTGAACTCAACTTGCTAGATTTAGGCTAAATCTAGGTTTTACCCTAAAACTTGAGCTCCCTTGAAAAATTAAATTTTAACTGCCCCCCACTGGCGACCCTGCCATGTGACAGTGCCAATGGCACAATTATCGGGAACTGTTTTCCAACGTGTACTGAAGTTGGTACTCTTCCTGCGACCCTGACATGTGTATATGATGTTGGGCACTGTCGTCGGGCATTGTAGCCCCAACTGTACCGAGAGTTTTTTGGATCGTTCCTCGACCGTTTTCCTGGTCGTTTCTTGACCACTTTCCCCGTCGTTCCTCGACCGCTTTCCCGACCATTTCCCACCATTTCTCGATCATTCTCCTTAACGTTTCCCCGGTTGTTCATCGACCATTTGTAGAAAATTTGGGGTGTTACAGAATAGGACTTGAAAGACGGGAAAAACGCATGAAACAAGAAACTATGCGACTTGGTGTGTGACCTAGGGTCGTGGCTATGTTTATAATCCGATTCTAGGGTTTTACTCATTTTTTCTACTTGTTTTCTACTCCAGCTATGTTGGGCGATTTTTGAAGGTAAAGATATGTTCTATGAGATCTTCAAGGTGAGGTTTGGGCGTTGGTAAGTTTTTTGAAGATTATATGGTTGGATCTCACAGTTACCTCTTTTCTTTCCATCCCCTTAGGATGAATGCGATTTTGGGTTGAATATTGGAGCCTTTGGGAGCTCTTTGGGAGCAAGGAGAACCTTATGCTTTGAAGATTGAAGTCTCCAACTTAGAGTTTTGTTGGGGGTCCTCAAGTCCTTGAAAAGTGGTAAGTTTTTCTTGAATATTTGAGCTATGTTTGGGGTTTTGTTCGATCTGAAGTTGGTGTTAATATTTGGTGTCTTCTGGTTTGATTTGTGGTCTTGAGAATTTTTTGAAGTGATTCGATTATGGATCACAAATCTTCACCTTTGGGAAGCTAGAACTTGGTTTTGGAAAATAGGTTTAACTTAACCTAGCAATGTGAGTTCAAGTTACTTTGTGAAAACTATGTACATGCCAAAAATGTCCATTTGTCAAATGGGTTGATTATCAATGAAACTTACATCTTTGGTACATCTGATTTTATAAATCTTGTGAAATTCATATATTTGGGGTTTTTGAGCATTTTGATAAATAAATATAGGAGCATTGTCTTTTGATGATTTATTTCCTAAAAGGAGACTATTTGACATTAATGTGGCTTTTAGTGTATTTGGTTCTACAAACCATTTAGATGCATTTTATTGCTTATGTTGACTTTTATTGAGTAGTCAAATTAGTGTGGAGTATATTTGGTTGATTTTAACTTATTTGAGTTTTGGGGACATTCGTCCGATTTAAGTTGCTCAATGTTGAGCTTTGGACAAGATTTGCATCTATTGCATATTTATTTGGAGATTACATGTTTTGAATGTGTTGGTAATTAAATTGGTGTCATGTAATTTAGACTATAATGCATTTGATCCATAGGCATATGAGTCATGTGAGGTCATTTTGGGTATTGCAGAGATAAACTCATGTATTGTCAGACTCTGGGACCTAAGAGTTGTCGATCGATGTTTGTTGTTTTAGTGAGAAGTTTTGAAGTTCTCAGTATAATAGTGAGTGGTCATCAAGTCAATGACTGCAAAAGCTTTTGGTGGTACTCGTATGAGTCGTATATGGAGGTTGGGTCTTGCGGTGGTACTCATTGTAGTCGTATATAGAGGTTGTTGACTTTTGTGGGTAAGGCTCATCTAGAGGACGAGTAAGAATCATGGTCACCCTAATACTTGTGGTGGTACTCGTTAGAGTCGTATACGAAGTTGTGGCTTGTAGTTGTACTCGTTGGAATTGTATATAGAGCTTATATCTTGAAGTGGTACTCGGTAGAGTCGTATAAGGAGCCCATTGACCTTGAGAGAAACTCGCTAACGTTGATGTATGGGCTTACATTAGGTTTGTGACATTCGATATATACGGGTCTTTCTCGTCACTGAAAGATGGTTTCTTGGAAAATGTATTATCCATGTTTTCGATGTTGTTTTGGGTATAGAGTGTATACATAATTTATGGTTTTAAATATCTTATCCATGTTTTAGGTGTGTTGGAGAGTTTTATCCATGTTTTCAGTTGTAACACCCTTAAATTTGAAGTTTTAGTTCGTGATTGTGCCTAATTGATCGATATTTAGGTTATAATCTAATGAGGTTTCATGTATTAATTATGGTGAAAAGTTTGTGGATTGAGTCGGGCTCGAAAATCGGAAAAACGTCAAATTTGTGCTTCCCGTGACTTGGCACGCGGCCTAGAGTCGTCGCCCAGGTTGCGTAAGTCACTGTTGAATGTAGCTGTAAGGAGCGCGCGACCTACCACGTGACCTCAAGGTCACCTAACACTGTCAGGACCTTTAAACCCCCGTTTTTCCCCTAATATCTCATTTCTCTTCATTCTCTTCCCTTTATTCTTCTCCCTCCTCTCCTACCATCAAAAATCGTTGTTAGGAGCTCCTAGAGCGGATATTCAAGGGTTTGGGAGTTCAAGTCAATAAATCAAAAAGGGAATGACTTAAAGTCCACCTTTCAAGATCTAAGGTTTGGTTACTTTACATCCCCAACCTTTCTCCTCCTTGTAGTAAATCTGGGGGTGATCTTGGGGCCTTAGGTCCGTTTTTCTTGAGGTTCTTGAAGGCTTTGCTTATAGTTTGAAGTGCTAGAAGCTAAAGGTAAGATCTAGCTACCATGTCCTGAAACTATGGTTTGGTCCCTTTGCACCAACAACTCTCATTCTTTCTTGGGTTTTCTTTGTATATGTTTTGGGAGTGAATGAGGTGTTCTTGAGGGCTTTGCACCATAGATTTGGAGTTGTAGCTGAGGATTCAAGTCTTCGCCAAAGGAAGCTTAAGGTTTGGGTTTGGAACCTAGGTTTAACTTAACTTAGCAATGTGATTTCAAGTTGCTTTGAGAAAACTTTGTACATGCCAAAATGTATATTTTGAAGTCTTAATTATATTTATCAAATGTGTTGATTATTTGATGAAGTTTGCATATTCGGTACATTTGCTTTGATAAATCTTGAAAATACACATATTTGGGATGGATATTTTGATGAATAAATCATAAAAGTGCGTTTCTTTTGATGATTTCTTTTATTTATGGAGATTATTTGACAATAATGTATTTTAGCGTATTTAGTTTGGAAAAAAATGTTTATTGTTGTGTTATTGGACAATTTGGAAATATAAATGGTATGACTTTGTTTGGAAAATAATTCGTCCCAACCAATGATCAGTTTTTGAGTGAGTCATTCTTTTAGGCATGAGTTTGCCTATTCATAGGGCAAATGCATTTTATTAACTTATGTTGGCTTTTATTTGGGTAGTAAAATAAGTTGTGATGCTTCTTGATTTGATTTTGGCTCATTTGTGTTTTGTGGATAATTATCCGGTTTAAATTGCTCAATGTTGAGCTTTGGACATGATTTGCATATATTGCACATTTATTTGAGAATTATATTTTTGAGTGCATTGGTCATTCATTTGGTGTCATGTAATTAAAATATAATGCATTGGATCCATAGGCATATGAGTCAGTCGTATTTGATAAGTGATGAGTCTTGATGTTCTCATTTTGTGACCAATGCTCGAGTAGGCATTGTGGTTGTCCCAGTATTGTGGAGGTGAACTCTTATGGTTCATACTCCTGGACTGTGTGTATTGTGGTTTTGATGCTTTAACCTTATGCATGAGGGTTAAACATCTTGGGTCATCAAGGAGTTTGAGGTTCCTAACTTGAATGCTAGTGAGTAGACACTAAAGGTCGAATGGGGACCTTGATGTTGGAACTCAACTAGAAAGCAAATGGGCACTAAGATGCGGTATTCTTGAGGTGACACTCGAAGAAGTAGGCACTAAATATAATGTGGCCTTGAGGTGAAACTCGATAGAGTAGACATTAAAGGTATAACACTTCTTGATGTATAATTCCAAAACTAGCGAGAGCTAAGACAACTCATCAAAGTTTGAATCTGAAATTAGAAATGGGTACTGAAATCAGAAATGAGAAAAAGAATAGAACAAGAGGGCTCTGGAAACTTGAGGTGACACTTGTTATAGTGGGCACTAAAGTCAATAAATCTGAGGTGCAGTTCGTGTAACACCCTCAAATTGGGAAAGAACAACTAATTTAAAGTTTTCAATAATACATCAAATGATAGGTAATTCCCTTTCTATAACTCAATACTTAGATTAACTTCGAATAACAAAACTGGATTTAACATCAACAATAGGTAACCAAGCCCTACATCAAGATTCAAGACTAGGTTAAGGTCGGGTGTTACTAAAACCTCATAATAGTCGTTATATATGAATGCAGAAACATCACCCAAAAGCTACATCATTCTCGTGCATCTAACTAGCACTCAACTCTTCACGGTGTCGCTAGCACCATTTGTAACACCCTCAAATTTGGTAAGAGAAACTAATTAAAATTTCGATATAACATCAAATGAGGGACAAAACTTCCTATACAAATCAAAACTCAATATACCTCGAATTTAAAAAACCTCAACTATTATAAAACTCTAGTCTTATATAAGGACTAAACCGAAGTCGGGTGTTACTTAATCCCAAATACAAGTTGCTCTTCCCGAAACAAATGCGGAAGACTTCACTAAGATATCCACTTCTCGAGCACACAACTAACACTTCTCTCTTCATAGTGTCACTAGAACTATTCCCAACCAGAACCTGTTGCACAAGCCGACAAATAAAAAGGTTAGGCTAACGCCTAGTGAGTTCAAGAGTTTTCAACATGAATAAATATGTTGCAAAAGGAAAGAATGCAACTTAAATCATAATATTTCAAGACAATTTACTTTAAATATGAAAACGACTCATTTCCAATAATACGCATGTTTTAAAGATGAATGCCCCAATGAGGAACATTGTTTGGGGAGGTAATGCAACTCAAAACTCACTCAAAATGTAAATAGAAATCGAACTCCAAAATTACGACACAGCATGAATAACACTTCATATCCCGAAACACCCAAAACACGGATGGTGCACAATACTCCACACATAAAATCATGGATAATAATCCACACAAATAAGACGGTACTTAAAACATCAATACTAAAATCCAAGGCCCAAAACAACACCTTTCGGTGACGGGAGAGACCCGATTCCATATAATGTGGTGGACACAAAGTAAGCCACACACTATGTTAGTAATGCCAAAAGCATAATAAAATACACGCAAGGGATGTTAGGCTCGGTAGCTTTAAACGTACACCCACGGTCACAGAAAGTAAACTTCAACCACATGACGTTGAGTTCCTCATCCAATATCGTGTACTAGCACGCAAGACTTATACCACATCTGATGCCTGGTAGGACTTATACCACATCTGATGCCTGGTAGGACTTATACCACATCTGATGCCTAATAGGACTTATACCACATCCGATGCTTAACCGTGCCGTAATGGCGAAAACTAGTTCTCCACCATTGGACGTAATGATTAAAGTATCGAGATCGGCATCTTTCAGCGTACACCCATAGATACTAGCACGTAGGACATATACCACATCCGATGTCTATCCGTGCCTCAATCTGGAAAACTAGTCGTTCTATCACCGGACAAAAAGATCAAAGTGCTCATGGATCCATAGTAGACAGATATAAAACATTACACGACCCCAACTGAATGACACACACACTCAAAATATGTAAATCTTCAATAATCATAAATTATGACCTAAGCTCTATGTTGAGCTATCAAAACTGGACAAATGTCACCAAAATCCAACATGATCAAATACCAAGCCACAAACTCAGTTAACCAAAAGACTATTTGCCAAAAGCAATAAAATGCAATAAGACGCTACCGACCAACGCTTATGCAACACATGCTCCAAAATGCATGAATAAACTCCAACACAACTTAGATTGAAACATATCATTTTCCAAATAAGTTTATGCCCTTTGTTCTTTCAAAAATGTCTCACAGCCTAAGGACAAGTATTTCTCCAAGACGCACGTTAAAAAAATGCATTTATACTCAAAATATCCTACCCCATAAAATCATTAAAATACCATTACTTATGAATTATTCATCAAAATGACAAAAGAACCCAAATATACCATTTCCTAAACTTTAGAAATGAATCAACAACAAGTAAAATCTTCAGATCTACAAAGATCCTTATACCAAAGCTTGGAATATACAAGAGACTTACCTCAAACAAAACTTAAAGTCTTCCCACCAACATTTCTTCCATGACCTATTTCACCCTTTCCACACCCAAGCTTTAATCACCAACTCTTTGATCTCCATAGGGTAGATTCACATCAAGGTGCTCCAAAATCGGTTCTTGAGCTCCCAAAATCGTCCCAAGAAAGAAAGTGGGGGTAAATGAGAGAAAACCATAAATTTTGGGCATAAAACGACCAGACTGTTCCCCACGACCTTGGTCGCGACCTCAAGCCCCGGGCCAAGCCGCACGTGTCGTTGGAACCCAAAACTCAAAGCCTTACGCGGCTTGTGTCACGACCCTGAGTTGTGCGCGAGGTCGCGCAACTCGCTGTCCAACCATGTCCTTCCCGGTTCTTCGTGCCCGACTCGATCCTCGAGATTTCCACTGCGATAGAAAGGTAAACCTCAATAAACTTCCAACAAAAGGGTTACACGATTACACTACAATGGTTAAGGGTTTCCAAATTCACAGGTGTTAAGATCTTCCCAACCTTAAAGGATATTTCATCCTCGAAATCTGGCATCGATCGAACCCCAAAAATTGAATTTAACGTAATTTATTCTCCTCCATATTTCGGCCCTCCCTGGTAACCACACTTTAACTCATATATTCTCTTGATATTGATATCTTACCATTTTCCATTTTCAGATAGCACGAGAATAATCGGAGATGCACCTGACGGTTCGAAATGTCGCTTAACCCGGAAGACAATTTTGATAGATGGATGTAACACCCTCAAATTTCAATATACGGAATGAAACTTCCTCCTACAGTTCAAAACTCTGAATACTTTGAGATAAAAATTTAATGACTAACCTCAACAAATATAAACTCCAATAATATACAAAGACTAAACCGAAGTGGATGTTACTCAACCCCAAACACAAGTTGCTCTTCCCAAAACAAATGCGGAAGACTTCAACAAGCTAAGCACTCCTCGATCACGTAACTAGCATTCCACTCTTCAGAGTGATACTAGGATTAACCCGAACGAAACCTGATGCACATGCTGACAAATGAGAAGGTTAGGCTAACGCCTAGTGAGTTCAAGAGTTTTCAACACAAGTAAATATATCGTTAAAGTGGAAGAATACAATAACCTTTCAAAATGATATGTTGAAAACAATTCGTTTTCCAATAATATGCATTTAAGCACAGGAAAACCAATATAAACAGTTTCCATCCCAAGCTATTTTAGGGACGAAGATCCTGATATAAAACGTTCTTTCGTAAATTAGTTTCAACCCAAAATTCACTCAAAACGTGAATAGAAATTGAACCCCCAATCTTTAAAACACGGATAAAACTATATTTCTCTAAACACCCAAAACACGGGTGGGGCATAATACTCAACCCATAAATCATGAATAAAATCTATATATATATAAAACGTCACCAAAAAGAAGGATAAAACTAAATACCCAAAACAACACCTTTCGGTAAAGGGGGGACCCATTTTCCATAGTTAGTGGCGGAACACAAAAGTAGGCCACTTCCCAAGTTATTTAGCTCGCCATACTAGGACCCATTGCCACGAGCTTGCCGACTCGTAATAAGATGTGGATGAGGGCACCCGAGGATCCTAATCATGCTCATTCACTAGGATTACATTTACGGCTCATGGCTAGTATCCGGCTCCACATAACCGTACCAAGTTGCCCCCGAGGACCCAATGTCTCAACTGGCTACAAATGGGAAATGACTATCCCATAAAAATAGACTCAGAAATTACATCACGGGGTCAATGGCACCATGACACCCTCGGTGACCCTATAACTAATCATGGTCCCAACATGAAATAATAACCCTTTAATGAGTTCAAGACTTTTCAACTATAGGACTCAACAAATATGCCGATTGAAATTTTATAAGTCTTTTAAACGCAAAATCTCTATAACAAATAATTATGCGGGTAAAAATTCACTACCACTTACTCGGTAGTTGTGCAAAGTGGTCACAAACGCCACAAATATAAAACCATTTCGAAAACCGTTTGATTATTATTCAAGCTAATAATGACAATAATAAAAGGTGAAACAACTTTTCAAATGGACCACTATGGTCTGAATATGCATCTATTTATGCCATGTACATAAAATTATTTTCTGCACTAAAGTGTTGTACGACAACTGTTGGTATAAGCTCCAGAAGGAGAAATCCACGTAACCAAATTCCAACAAGACCTGCATGCTAAGTTCATTTCTCAAAACTTAGCAAGACAAAATGTGCATGTGATTGGTCAAACGTGAAATAATTTAAATCAATTTTCAAACTTTAGGTCGTACGAATAAAATGATCATGTTCAAAAATAGTGGCTACAAAGTCATGCATACCAGCAAATCAATATAATGCATTGCATGAAACAATAACGATAAAATCAACAACCGAAGAATGCATACAACAATAGTTCAACACGAACCATCAGAGGTCTTTTATATGTTTACTCACACCAAAGAATAAATCAATTCAGATACTAAGTAGGGTATGACGAAATATATTTGTGTAATACGTAAAAGTGCAATTATGTGATACCAAAACTCTCAAGACGTCTCTTACGATTGCGAACAAAATGTGCAAAACTCGCAAGAGACAATAATGTTAAACAACTCGAAAGTTAACGCACACAATAAATCAGTATATGCGTTTCCAAAATAAAAAGCATAAGACGAAGTTACGACTAAAATTTCATGATTCCAAGAGTTTTCCTTTTGTCGCATTGTGATATAAAGTGACACTTTTCAACAAAACTTGCATAAGACATGACGCTCAATAAACTCATAAATTTACACGCAACATAATCAAAATTTACGCATTTCAAAGTTCACTCACGCGTTGAAAAACGTCGTAAAATAATACTCTATAAAACTCAACAAAACTCGTACGGAATAAAATTCCCAAGAAACTCAATCACCAAAATGATGGAAGGTAACTCTTCGTTCAAAACCTTAACATACGTGGAGGAGATCCAATGTTAAAGTCATAAATTGCAGTTACTCGTCCAAGACCCTAGACAACCTCAAAATACGCACATCGCAATATCCGAAATAGCGTTGGACAACGATGCGAATAAAGAAATTCTCGACAAAGTTTGCAACCTCATGCAATCAACTAATTTTATGCATGTTTTAAAAAAATCATGGTTTAAAATCTCGTGTGTACTAAACATTTTTCCAAGACTTTGTAATATAATCCACATGACGCCTTTTGGAAACATGAGAAATAATTGATGCAATTCATTTTAGAAATAAATTTCGTGCAAGACTTTGGTCGGCACTCAACATTTCGAAATCACGCTCCTCAGTTTCGTACTATCGTTATCTGGATGCTCAAACATCTTAAGGCAATAATCAAGGATTTTCATAGGTTCACCTTACAATTCTCCTCGAATAATGTCGGTTCCAAAAGTCTATGTTTCTAATCCAAGCAATCATTCCAACCCGAAACGGTCCACTTAATGCAATCACTATGCTTACTGTCACTCCAAGTGACGAATGCTAAAATCATAAACTTCTTTTAATAGTTACCCGCTTAGAAACTTCTTCACTACCCCAACGGTCATCACATCCCAATAGTTCAAATATACACATGTAACTCGTAGGTTCACCATAACACTGGCTAGATGCAATTTTGAAGGTATTGTACATGATCATCCTTGCTACCCTCGACGTGATTCCCGTTCCTAGTGACTCAATTATCCTCAAAACATTCAATCTTAAAGTGCCTATTGGTGCAATTTCTCTCTCATTCACTTAAAAGAACGCTAGTTTGTGTCTAGGCATACAAAATCAACACCTAATTCTCTCAAACTTAAGTTCTGATACCAACTTGTAACACCCTCAAATTTGGTAAAAGCAACTAATTAAAAATTTTGATATAATATCAGAATAAGGAACGAAACTTCCTCCTACAGTTCAAAACTCCGAATACTTCGAGATAAAATTTTTATGACTAACCTCAAAAAATATAAACTCCAATAATATACAAAGACTAAACCGAAGTCGAGTGTTACTCAACCCCAAACACAAGTTGCTCTTCCCAAAAAAAATGTGGAAGACTTCAACAAGCTAAGCACTCCTCGATCACGCAACTAGCATTCCACTCTTCAGAGTGATACTAGGACTAACTCGAACGAAACCTGATGCACATGCTGACAAATGAGAAGATTAGGCTAACGCCTAGTGAGTTCAAGAGTTTTCAACACAAGCAAATATATCGCTAAAGAGGAAGAATACAATTTAAATCATAACCTTTCAAAATGATATGTTGAAAACGATTCGTTTTCCAACAATATGCATTTAAGCGCAGGAAAACCAATATAAACAGTTTCCATCCCAAACTATTTTAGGGACGAAGATCCTGATATAAAACGTTCTTTCGTAAATTAGTTTCAACCCAAAACTCACTCAAAACGTGAATAGAAATTGAACCCCCAATCTTTAAAACACGGATAAAACTATATTTCTCTAAACACCCAAAACACGGGTGGGGCATAATACTCAACCCATAAATCATGAATAAAATCTATATATATATAAAACGTCACCGAAAAGAAGGATAAAACTAAATACCCAAAACAACACCTTTCGGTGAAGGGGGGAACCAGTTTTCCATCGTTAGTGGCGGAACACAAAAGTAGGCCACTTCCCAAGTTATTGAGCTCACCATACTAGGACACATTGCCACGAGCTTGCCGACTCGTAATAAGATGTGGATGAGGGCACCCGAGGATCCTAATCATGCTCATTCACTAGGATTACATTTACGGCTCATGGCTAGTATCCGGCTCCACATAACCGTACCAAGTTGCCCCCGAGGACCCAATATCTCAACTAGCTACAAATGGGAAATGACTATCCCATAAAAATAGACTCAGAAATTACATCACGGGGTGAATGGCACCATGACACCCTCGGTGACCCTATAACTAATCATGGTCCCAATATGAAATAATAGCCATTTTTTAAAGACCGGATCATATGCATATGGATCCATTACATTACAGTCTATAACAATACATGACTCCAATTGAATGACCAACACACTCAAAACATGTAATTCTCAAATGATGTGTAATAACCACCATCATACTCAAAACTCCACAACGGGCTTATTAAAACCGGACGAATGTCCCCAAGACTCATTTTAGTCAAAACCGAGCCAAAGCTCCCCAATTTACTTTATCGTACAATAAAAGCCAGTGTAAACAATAAAAACACATTTAGCCAACGGTTATGCAAACACGACGACCAAAAGTATGATTAACCCAAAACTCATCATTGGTTGAGACAAATCATTTTCCAAATGAATTTACACCATTTATTCTTTCAAAACGTCCCATAACACAAGAACAAGCATTTCTCCAAACACACACTAAAAGCGCATTTATACCAAAAGATCTTCATTCATAAGATAAATCATTAAAATACTTATACTTATGATTTATTTATCAAAATGCCCAGAAATCCCAAACATGGGTGTTTTACAAGGTTTATAAAGCTAAACACTTCAAATAATCAAAACCCATTAAATGACCCAAACCTTGATAATTTCATGTAAACTACAAAAACACTTTTAAATGGGTATTTTGTCATGTACAATGTTTTCACAAATCAACTTGAACTCACCTTGTTAAATTTAGGATAAATCTAGATTTTACCCCAACTCGAGCTTCCTTGAATAAACTTGAATCCACAAGCCGAATATTCCAAAAACCTAGATCCATAAGTTTCCAACCATAAATACTCATATCCAAACATTTAGAATAGTTCCCCAAACATTTTATATCAAAATCTCCATTTTGGCCAAAACCCTAATTTTGACCTAAATTCTCCAAAATCATCCAAATCAAAATTGGGGAAATATAATACTAGGAAATCATCAATGGAGTGTTTATAACCCATAAAGAAGTTTGAAAATGGAGGGGATGAACTTACCACTTACGTTTTGGGCAAAACCTAATAAACCCCAAAAATCTCTAGTGAGGTGAGAACATAATCTTGCATCAAAAGAGGAAGCCATTACCATAATATGGAGAGGGAACACTTTGATCTTCATGGGAAAGCCCCAAAATCGGTTAGGGTTCATAAAATAAGGTGGAGGAACGTTTTGGGAGAGAAAGGGACGAGGGTGGAAATGAGAAACGAAAGAAATGGCTGAAAATCGTATTTTTAACACTCTGGTACCCACAGGCTATTGTGATGGCTATAGTGACATTATCACAATCGTTGTCACTATAGTCAAGAGTGTACCGAGAAGTTTTTGGCTTCTGGCGATTTTGACGGCTATAGTGACATTGTCTCAATCGCTGTCACAATAGCCAAGAGTGTACCAAGAGGTTTTTGGATTTTGGAGATTGTGACGGCTATAGTAACATTGTCACAATCGCTGTCACAATAGCCAAGAGTGTACCGAACGCTGATTGGCCATAACTTTATCGTTTTAGCTCCATTTTCGCTCCCAAAAGGCCCGTTGGATTCGTATTTGAATTCTCCGTACAACAAGACTATAAAATCTAGGATTCACTCCAAAATCCTATTTCCTCAATTTCTCTTGAAAGATCCATTTCCACATTGACTTGAAATAATACTTGCCCAAAAATTATGGGTGTTACACAATTGTCTTAATTACATGACACATTCGTTGGGACGACCAACCACTTGATAATCTCCGTTGATATTGTGACATATATCACAACGGCATGGCACTATAGCCGAGACTACCACACTTTTAGTACCATTGGTGCTATTGTGACAGATGTCACAACCACATGGCACTATAGCCGAGACGACCATACTCTTAGTACCATTGGTGCTATTGTGACAAATGTCACAACCACATGGAACTATAGCCGAGACGACCATATGTGGTTCTTCCTTTACCAATTCATCCAGATCAACACTTTTCTTCAATTGGGATAAAATTCAGGGTGTTACAATGGCATTTCACCCACTCACCCCAAAAGCTAACAATCATGCGGTGGGGCCTTAGATGTCGTCACTTTCACAACACGACCGGTTCCCTATCCAAAAGGGATGCCTCAATTAGTACTTTACTTCATATATGAACCCGATTATACCCCGTTCAAGATTGCCACTGTGTTTCTCATAACGAGTCACCACAACCCAACCTCAACGTTCGATATATCTCACTGATGATGGAGTGAACATCGAGTCCTTATTAAATTATTTTCTAACAATAAGACCTCGGTTGCCTCCCAACCTTAGGTTGTTCATATTACCTCAAGAGTAGCTTACGATCTTAACCAACAATTCCCACCAGGAATACCACAAAGGGACTTTACCCTTAAATACTTCTAATCGTCCTTCATTGAATCACGTTACACTCTTTTCTTGCCTTCAAAACACAACAAACTTTGCAGAAACGATCCAACCATAGTTTGTCCATACTCTTTTCAATTCCGAGTGCCTGCAACTATGTTGACCTTACCCAAGGGGTGACGGAATTCGTATAGAATTGTCGAGTTGGTCACCCGTTGTTGTAACAGAAATGGTACCTTTATGCTCAAAAAATCAAGGCCTACTCCATAACGGACTTCTACTTAAGGTCCACCTCGACATTCTCACCAAATTTCCAAATAATCCATACCATAAAAGATTCATCGTCCCTTTCTTGATGAAATTTCCTAACAACCATCTTGGTTCAATCCAATAAAACATTAGATTTGTTCCTCAAGTTGACACCGACACAACATCTGTAGATAGTGGACTGCCCCAACTCCACGGTTACACAACTCCCCTAATGCATCCAAGAATCGATTGCCAAATCAGCGAAAACCTCGTTGATTACAGAATTACTAATGATCGATCTCTAATTGCCAGCCTCTAATATCCTTAAGGTTACCACTTACTTGCAAACATACCAAATTCAACGAAAGTGCACTGAAGCACCCCAACGGTCATTGTCCTCCAAATCGAGGGTCGACACCTATCCTCGAAACAACTATCTGCAACGTGGATATACCACCAATTATTGCATTCCAGATTTGCAATGTTGAATTAAATTTGACACCTACTCAAGGAAATAGAAACCCCAAGTCATACAGTTCTACCAACCAACCATAACATCATCATTATCCATGAATACCCATTAGGATGGTACACCATCGACCCATAACATGTTGCCGCACAATTAACACACAAATTCAAAACCAACCATACATAAACAACCGTACAAGGTTTTAACCCAAAATTTTATCGAAGCGGAAAGATCATCACTTAATTAACTCGGGGAAAGCATAATCTAATGCCTCAAATACTTCTGCGTGAACCAATTCATGAAATTGAAATTCAAAATTCAAAACTAATCATAGGTCAGGTCCTCCGACACTTCAATCTCCGAGGACTCTTTTAGTCCTTAATCACGACCTCTATCACAAGAGGGTTTACATCTATAACTCTAATGAGTTCAAGGTTTTTCAAACTACTATGCCAATTTGAAAGTTTATAAAACTTCTAAATGTAAAAGCTTTATAACAATTAGTCGTACGAATAAAAATCCACTACCGTTTACTCGGTAGGTGTACAAAGTGGTCACGAGTGCCACACACATAAAATCATTTTGAAAACCATATGATTATTATTCAAGCTAATAATGACAACAACGAGCGATGTTCAACAAATCTTTCAAAGGAACGATTATGGCCCCAACACGCATCTATTTACGCCATGAACGAGAAATAATTTTACGTACTAATGTAGAGTATAACAAAGCGCGTTTGTTTAAAACTCTAGAAGGGGAAATTCACGTAATCAAGTTCCAAAAAAATTTTATTTAACCATATAATGACATGAAATAAAATTTCCCAACGTGACTCGCATACATCAGTTCATTCCCCAAAACCTAGTAAAAGATAGATGCATGTGATTTGGTGTAACACCAGTATTTTGGTACGTCCTTATCGAGTACCTCTATACTTAGTTATTTCGCATATCCGATTATAGTTTTTATTTTCAAAATTGAAATCTGGATCGTGTGCATTTCGGATCGAAATCCGGAGAATTCGGGTTTCGGTACACCCGGGGAGACTGTGCCCGCGATTGTGACAGGAGTCACTCTCGCGGGGCACAACCGTGGGGGATGTACCGTAAGTGGGGGAAGAGTGACGACAATGCCAACGATTATGACACCCTGTCACTTTAGCATGGCAAGGTCGCCGGTTTGGTACCGAGAGGGGGGCTTAGCGGGCGATAATGACAGCGATTATGACAGATGTCATAATCGTCGGGCAAGGTCTCTGTCGTGCTCCAACCCTTTAAAACTTCAATTTCACGACTTTAGCTCATTTATTTCATTTGGGAGCTTGTGTTGGACGATTTCCTCTTGAAGGCAAGGTAGGGTTTCTTCTTTCCTCATTGATTACCACTAGGACAACTTCTCATATGCATTAATGGGTTTGGTTTAGGTTGGTGACATCAATCTAAGGAAACACGTGGTTAAGGGTTCAAGTTCAACCCCACTTCTCTAAAGTTCTCATCATCTAGAGTTTGTTTATACACTCTCTCAAGGTGAGTTTTCTACCCTTTCTTCCTACATAATTCCTAGGGTTTACATGTTACAACTCTCATCTATGTCTTATAACCATGTATTGGATTTTGTTGTATTTTGACCTAAATATGGATTTTGGGAATATTAGAGTTTTGGAACCTAAACAAGAATGTTTGGAAAATGTGTTTAAATTATGAATAATGGTATTCTATGGCTCTCTACATACTTTGGAACCTACCCTTATTCTATGAGAGTTTGGTACACTCAAAGTGAAACTAGGGTCTTGATGAAATTCAAGTATTGGATTAGTTGTTGATAATCTTATGTTTTAAATGAGATTTATAATATTATGTTGATGAATTTGGGGGAGTGAAACCTCCTCAAGGTGGGGAGTCAAGACTTCATGTTGGTAAATTTATACTTGTATTTGGTTTTAACACTTCTGTATATGATCAATGATGAATGTGTTAGAATGCTTTGTATTTGGTCTTAGTGCAATGGATCCATAGACACAACGTCCTTAATGTCCCATTTTGGACATTGAGTTCACCACTTTGGCACGGAATAGGCATCGGGTCAACATGGTAAGTAAGGTATGGACCCATATGGTCGAGCAGCGTCCCATGGGCAGTAAGATGTAATTCCCTTGTGCTTGAGTTCCCATTTTGGAACTCTCAAGAATAGACCTAGAGGGGTTGACTTGATGTTTTCGAGCAATAGACTTAGAGGATTTGAGCTCACTATGTGAATGGTGTTATTTGTACCATATTATGATCACTAATGGTTTACTTGATTGTTTGATTTAGCTCATGGCTATATCCACCGTACGACTTCAAATGGGTTTAGTACTTCTATTTCAATTGACTTATTCTCACTAGGCTTTAGCCTAACGCTTGTTTCTTTGGTTGTCATGTCTGGCAGGTCATCTTAGCGGAGGGGCTCGTCGGGACTGAGTGGATGACATTGGGGTCATGAGTGGTCTTTTTAGAGATATAGTGACCATCGTACTTGATTTTTTTTTGAAGATACACATTTTGGAAGGATAACGACACCCGACTAATCTAATTGGCAAATTTAGATTATTAGGTTGTCGATTTTATTCTTCACTCGTATTGGGTTTGTAATCATCATACTTGGTTCCCCATTTTGGGATGATACACTTTAGATTTGATTATGTCACTACCGCAATATTCAGGTTTTGATTTACCCCTATTTTGGGTGAACAGGTTTCCTCTATTTATAGACGTCATATTGCCGAATTTTTGAATTTTAAGTTACTCTAAATTTAGGATGTTACATTTGATCAAACTAAAATAATTTAGATCGATTTCCAACTTTAAGTCGTACGAATAAAATGCTCTTTGCCTCAAAAGAGGGGGCTACAATGTCATGCATACCAGTAAATCAATATAATGCATTGCGTGAAATAGTAACAGTAAAATCAACAACCGAAGAATGCTCATTCAACATGAACCATCATAGGTTCTTTATATGCTTACTCACACCAAAAGTATAAATCAATTCAGGTACCAAGTAATGTACAACGAAATATACTTGTATAAAAACTTAAAAGTGCATTAATGCGACATCAAGACTCTCAAAATGTCTCTTGCGGTTGCGAAAAGACATGTGCAAAAACTCGCATGAGACATGACGCTCAATAAACTCATAAATTTACACGCAACATAATTAAAGCCTACGCATTTCAAAGTTCACTCATGCATTGAAAAACGTTGTAAAATAGTACTTTATAAAACTAAACAAAATTCGTATGGAATAAAATTCCCAAGAAAACTCAGACGCAAAAAATGGAAATAACTTTTCCTTTAAAATCTCAACATATGTGAAGGAGATTCGATGTCAAGGTCATAAATCGCAGTTACTTGCCCAATATCCCAAATGACATTAAAACATGGATATTACAATATCCGAAAACAGTGTTCGACAAGAAACGGGGATGAAGAAAATCTCAATAAAAGTTTGCAACCATTTGCAATAAAACAATTCCATGCATGTTTAAACTCGTGGTTTAAAATCTGGTGTGTGCTAAACATTTTTCCAAGATTTCATAATATAACCCACTTTATGATTTGGGAAACATGAGAAATAATTGATGCAATTTATTTTAGAAATAAATTTTGTGTATGAATTTGATCGGCACTCAAAGTCTCGAAACCACGCTCCTCACTTTCCCAGTCATACTATCGTCATCCGGATGCTCAAACATCTTAAGGCAAAAATCAAAAATTTCACAAGTTTACCTTACAATTCCTCCTCGAATAATGTCGGTCTCAAAAGTATATCGTTCTAATCCAACCAATTATTCCGACCCGAAATGGTTCGCTTAATACAATTCTCATGCTTACTGTCACCCCAAGTGACGAATGTTAAAATCATCAACCTATTCTAATGGTTACCCACTTAGAAACTTCTTCACTACCCCAACGGTCATCACACCAACGCTTATGCAGCACATGCTCCAAAATGCATGAATAAACTCCAACACAACTTAGATTGAGACATATCATTTTCCAAATAAGTTTATACCCTTTGTTCTTTCAAAAATGTCTCACAAACCAAGGACAAGTATTTCTCCAAGACACACGTTAAAAAAATGCATTTATACTCAAAAGATCCCACCCCATAACACAAATCATTAAAGTATAATTCCTTATGAATTATTCATCAAAATTCCTAAAGAACCCAAATGTTGGTGTTTTACAAAGTTTATAAAGCTAAACACTTCAAATAATCAAAAGTCACCAAATAACTCAACAGTTGATGATTTCATGTAAAACACATAAATACTTTAGAATTGACATTTTGGCATGTACAACGTTTTCACAAACCAACTTGAACTTACCTTGCTAGGTTAAGTTAAACCTAGGTTCCAAACCCAACCATTAGCCTCTATTGATGTAAAGTCCACCATTTCCAAGTCATCATCAACAATAAGCTAGGGTTTTTCCAAATAACCCATTTCCTCAACTCTAGAAATGAATCAACAAGAAGTAAAATCTTCAGATCTATAAATATCCTTATACCAAAGATTGGAATATACAAGAGACTTTACCTCAAACAAAACTTAAAGTCTTCCTACCAACATTTCTTCCGTGACCTCTTTCACCTTTTCCACACCCAAGCTTCAATCACCAACTCTTTGATCTCCCTATGGTAGATTTACATCAAGGTGCTCCAAAATCGGTTCTTGATCTCCTAAAATCGTCCCAAGGAATAAAGTGGGAGTAAATGAGAGGAAGCCCTAAATTTTGGGCATAAAACGACCAGATTGTTCCCCGCGGCCTTGGTCACGACCTCAAGTCGTGGGCCAAGCCGCGCGTGTCGCTGGAACCCAAAACTTAGAGCCTTACGTGGCATGTGTCGTGACCCTGAGTCGCGCGCCAGGTCGTGCAACTCACTGTCCAACTGTCCTGTCCGGTTCTTCGTGCCCGACTCGATCCTCGAGATTTCCACTGCGATAGAAAAGTAAACCTCAATAAACATCCATCATAAGGGTTACACGATTACACTATAATGGTTAAGGGTTTCCAAATTCACGGGTGTTACACCATTCCCCAACAAGGACATAATGCACATGCCAACAATTAAAAAGGTTAGGCTTAACGCCTAGTGAGTTCAAGCAGTTTTCATCATATTTATAAATAGTAAAACTGAAAGACTGTTTATTTAAAACTAAAATATTTTTGCTCGAACAGTGCTTCACGTGGGTTTTTACGTGGCTAAACCCGCGCCAAAACCTGCCCGTGTGCCCTGAAAGTCTCCCCAAACACTGCTCGCCCGGTTCTCATGCCCGATCACTGTTTTAGCCATAACTTCTTTGTTTTAGCTCCGATTTTGCTTTGGAAAGAACTTTTGGACTCGTATTTGAATCCTTCATCCAACAAGACTATAAAATCTAAGATTCAAGCCAAAATCCTATTTCTTCTATTTCTCTTAAAATACCGATTTCTGTACTGACTTGAAATTATGTCTTCCTAAAATTAAGGTGTTTGTGTTCTGCAACATTTGATGGATACATGTCTCCCCTGTTAACGAAAGGTGTTGTTTTTTGATAGAGCCTTATCCATGTTTTTGGTGTTTTTTGGGGAGTGTATCCATTTAAATGATGTTTTCGGTCTTGTTTTGGATAGAGTATTATCTAGGGGTGCTCAAAAAACCGACCAACTCGACCAACCCGATCAACCCAATCCGGAAAAATTCGAAAAAAATCAACCTGAGGTAAACCGACGTATAATCGATGAATCTACTGGGTTGATATTGGGTTAGACCTGAAGTAACTCGACCAACCCGATAACCGGTAAAAGGTTTAGCGACATCTCTAAAATTATTTGTATTTCTCTTTAATATGTATAAGTTACAAAAAACAATTCGGTAATAACGAGCAATGGAACTAATAAGAGGACATTATTGGAAAGTTATATGTAATACATAAATATTTGATGAACTCTCTATTGAATGATTGATCATATTTCAAAGGAAGATTTCCTTATTTAATGATTTCAATGTTGTCTTTATTTGTTTAAACACAAACCGACCAACCCGAACGGGTTGGGTTGGGTTGCAATTTTGTTTGTGTTGGGTTAGGTTTAAAATTTTCAAACCGTTGACATTGGGTTGGATTGTTCAAATGATTTCAACTCGATCAACCCAACCCGTGAGCACTTCTAGGATTATCCATTTAAATAGTATTCTTTCAGTTTTACCATTTTATACTAAGGATGAAAACTCTTGAACTCACTAGGCGTTAAGCCTAACTGTAACACCCTCAAATTTGGAAAGAGCAACCAATTTAAAATTCCATTATTACATCAAATAAAGGATAAAATCTCTCTCTATAAATCAATATCGGGAAATACCTCAAGATAAATCCTATATTTAACCTCAACAATTACTAATTTTAAGTCTTATACAAAGACTAAATAAATAGGTCGGTGTTACTAAACCCAATACCAGTTGCTATTCCCAAAGTGTGAAGGCTTCATCCAATAACTACTCTCTTCCCGTGTATATAACTCGCACTCATCTCTTCACAGTGTCGCTAGTACCAATCCCCAACCGAACCTGATGCACATGCCGACAAATAAAAAGGTTAGGCTAACGCCTAGTGAGTTCAAGAGTTTTCATCATGATTATATAAATCGTTAAAAGGAATGAGTGCAACTTGAATCATGATTTCCAAAATAATTTACTTTAAATATGAAAATGACCCGCTTTCCAATAACGTGCATTTTAGGTGATGGAAACCCCAATATAAACATTTTCCACCACATACAGTTTTATAGACAAAAACCTCAATATAAAACATTCATTCGTAAAGTAAACTCAACCCAAAACTCACTCAAAACATAAATAGTAAATGTATTCCCAATTTATGAAAACGTGGACAAACTTTATATCCCGAAACATCCAAACACGGATGGGGCATAATACTCAACACATAAATTGTAGATAACAATCTATATATATAAAACGTCACCGAAAACATGGATAATAAAATCAATACCCAAACAACACCTTTTGGTGACGGGGGTGACCCGCTTCCATTCTACGTGGCAGAACACAAAGTTAAGCCACATATCTATGTTGTCGAACTACACCTCAGATCGTAACTTTATTACTTGCTTTAATAAGCTACACCTCAAGTCGGACTTTATTGCCCACAATGATATTGTATCCTTTATTGTCTGCTTTGTCAAGCTACACCTCAAGGATACAAGATCTTATTGCTTGTTCATTTTCTAGTAAGTTACAACCTCAAGGTTCCCAATAGACCTTTAGTGCATACTTACTAGCATTCAAGATAAGAGTCTCAAACTCCTTACTTGATGACCCCAAGATGTTTAACCCTCGTGCACACGAGTTAGAGCATCTAAACCACATGTAACACCCAAAATTTTAGGTAAGTTAAATATCTCCATATACCTACAAGTTGCTCATAGTTGATAAATTTAATTATGTTCTCTTTAATATAGAAGGTTTAGTTCAAATTTGGAAGTAACCGCCCGTAAAAAGTTGAATTTCGAAACCCAGTGGGCTTAGGGTGAGTGTGCCCGGTGACAGTGACATGGTCACAATCGTCGGGACATATCTCGGGGCTTAGGAGACTCACAGTACCTTTCAGGCGAGTGTGACCCACGAAAATGACATTGGCACTATATTATGTATAATCGCGGGGAGGGGGCTAGTGGCGGTACAGATTGGGCGATTGTGCCATGCGAGAGTGCCCTTGGCACAATCGCCTGGCACTATCGCGGTTGGGTACCAGTGCCTTAAATGAGCGATTTTCAGCATCATCCTCATTTATCACTTTCACCAACCATCTCGTCTCACCCTCCCACGATTTTACTCCCATGTATTCCTAACCCTAGCTCATTTAAAGCCCCAATCTTGGAAGATCTAGTGGTTCATCATCATCTTCATCATCATCAAAGCTAGTGTATAACCTAGGAGCTTAGCTTGAAGAATTTCTCATCTACCTCTAGTAATTTCTTGGTTTTAAGTTCTAACAAACCAAGCATTGTGAGTACATTCTTGTTTTTTTTTAAACTTTATACATGTCAAAGATTTATCTTTTGATCCTAGAATCATCTATTTGCCTACATTTTCATTTGTTGGGAGTTTTGACCTAAAAATGGATTTTTGGCAGATTATAGGGTTTTACCTACACTTTGAAATATGTTGCTGGAAACCATTAATGTTCACATAAAATGTATCCATTTACATTTTTACTATTAAGAGTGTGAGTGCATTCATTTCATTGTATTTATTTGGATTTTCTTTAAAATGAAGATATTTCACTTGAGAAAATGGTATTTGGGATTTGTGATAATATTGGGATAAAGAGATTGTTAAATGCTAGAGACCTCACTTTGGAGGCCTTCTATTTGGAAAAATGGAAATGTTCATTTATGGGTTACAAACCGATTTTAATACAAGGTGATCCTTATGTGTAAATGGTTTCATGGAGAATCCTATTATTGGGAACTATATGTTTGATTATAGTTTTTTCATAAATGTAATTATGACAAGCCTTAGATTGTTACCATTGGATCCATAGGTATTAGTCTTGGCTTATTTGGTGGGATGATTCCCATTGTAACTAGTTAGTGTATTGGGTCATTGAGGGCAACTTGGTACGGTTATGTGGAGCCGGTTACTAGCCATTGGTCGTGAATACACATCTAGTGAATGAGTATGATTAGGATCATCAGGGGCCCATATCCACATCTAAATTGTGAGTCAACGAGCTCGTATCCATTGATCCTAATATGAGATCACTAACTTGAATGGTAGCCTAGTTTTGTGTTCTACTAACCTTCTTGGAAATCGGGTCTCCCCCGTCATTGCAAGATGCTTTTGCTAAACCTTACGGTTCTATGAAATTGGAAAGATGATTATTCTGCATTCCTTTATGAAAATGTTTATGCAACTTACATACATTATTTTATAAAATGTTTGTCCTCACTGGGCGTAAAAGCCTAACATTTGTTTTCTCAAATGACAGGTATAGCAGGTTTCTTTAGATGAGGGGCTCGCAAGGATTGAGGGATGAGGGTTTGGGTCGTTAGTGGCTACTTTTGAAGATAGAATTGTGGAGAATTGACGTGCAAAAAGTTAGACAATTTTGGGAGATTGGATTGACAACCGACATAATCTAGATGAGAATAGTTTATATTAGTTTGTTGTCTATTTCATTATCCATTTACAAGAATTGTAAACGCTATTATACATTTCCCCTTTTGGGTGAATTTTACATTTATTTATAGACGCCATATTTTGTAAGTTTTTAAGGTTTAAATTCCCTCTATTTTAGGGGTGTTACACCACAAAACCAATGGTCCCGGAGTACAACCCATAAAGGTTCCTCTCCATAAAACCGGGACAACAACAATGTCAACACGACATATTTCCCAAAGTGAGAATATTAAGACTCCACTATTAAATATGACTGACTTACATGTGTATGGATCCAATGCATTACGGTCTAAAATACATGATTCCATATGAATGACACACACACTCAAAACATGTATTCTCCAAATAAAGTGCAATAAATATTACTCACACCGAAAGCTCCACATTAACTATTAAAACCGTATAAATGTCCCCAAGACCAGATAAAGACAAAAAATCGAGCCTTAAGCTCAACCAATCAAATGACCATATGTTAAAATCCATAGCATGTGATAAAACGTAAACAACCTATATTTGTGCAAACACATACTTTAATCTCATGAATAGTCTAAAACACAACATTGGGTTGGGACAAACCCTTTTTCCAAAGGAACTCGCACCATTTTCACTTTCAAAACATCCCATAATATAATCTATGCATATTTTCAAAACATATGTTAGAAATGCATTTCTACCAATTACTCTCCATATAAAATCATCAAAACACATTCATTTATGATTTGTTTGTCAAAGTGCCTAAAAATCCCAAATATGGTGTTTCACAAGGTTTATAAAATCTTATTAGTTCAAATAGTAAAACTCATCAAAGATTTCGACATTTTATAATAATTATGTAAAACACATAAATACTCTAAAATGGACATTTTTTGCATGTACAACGTTTTCACAAATCAACTTGAACTCACCTTGCTAGATTTAGGCTAAATCTAGATTTTACCCTAATATAAGCTCCTTGAAGAAACTTGAATCCACAGGCAATTCCTCCAAACCCTAGATTCACAAGTTTTCCAAACATAAATATGCATATTCAAACACTTAGAATCATTCCCCAAACATCTTATATCAAAATCTCCATTTTGACCAATACCCTAGTTTTGATCTAACTCCCCAAAATCCTCCAAACTGAAATTTGAGAAACATAAACACTAGAAAGTCATCAATGGAGAATTTATAACTCATAATAAAGTTTATAAACTAGGAGGATGAACTCACCACTTAGGTTTTGGTGAAAACCTAGAAAACTCTAAACTTCTTGAAGATGGAGGTGATGATGATGAGATCTTGATCTTTGCTTCCACTCCACCAACAAATACTCTTGGATATTCCTAAAACTAACAACATATCCTTGAAAAGTTCTCAAAAACGAAACCATATCACTTTTAATCACTAAAAACGGAGTAGAAATGAGAGAGTTATGAAGAAATGAAGAAGGGGGTTGAAAATCCGACTCAAGTTGTCTGGTACCGCTAGGCTACATTGCCATGCGACTTTACCATGGCATTGTCGTATAGCATAGTCGCATAAGTGGTCCAGAACACTCCCCATTGGATGCTACTTTGCCAGTGCGACTATGACACTGTCATAGTCACCGGGCATTGTAGTCGGACCCGTATCAAACCCCGAAACTCGACTTTTTCTATGCCAACAGCCCCGAAACTCTTAGAGACTTAAAGTAATGTTTCACAACATAAATCCCACCATTTACAAGTTGTAAAAACGTTCGGGTGATCTTTACTCACCGACATTATGGGTGTGACAATCCTCCCAACCTTAGAATGATTTCATCCTCGAAATCTAATTCCCATACACCCAGTGGTTACTGAATTCAACACTTTTCATGTTCCCTGGGTTTGCAAATAAAATTCGAGTTTTCTCTATTGTATCGGCTGACCTTGGCAGTAGAATCCATCCTGGGTGTCAATGCCATGAGGCTTTAACTCTCCGCAACACATCCAAACTAGGGAAGAGACATGAGTTGGTTCACAACCAATCGCCACGTAGCGCATAGGACCATTCAACGTCTTGTCATATGTCTTTCCCCAAAGGAGAGTAGCGATCCACGACCCAGATTCCAATTAGCATTGTCAACCCAAATGAATGTCTCTATAAACGAGGAGTTGTCTCCAATCCACTTGATAGAACTGTCATGATAACTTCATGCTGATACTCACAACCAATGTCCACTTGGGTGCATTACACTTATCCGAGTGAACGTTTAACTTGCTAGAGTAGTTTCTAACCGCATGGCTGCGGTTGCCTCCCAACCTTCGGGAACCCATACTTCCCCAATGGTCCATATCTACATGCTTTTAAACACTTTCTCCAACCAACCCAAGGTACGATCACCACCGAAATCGACAAAATTCCCAAATTCAACTGTTCCTGTTGTTAGACTGTTACTTAACTTTTATGAGTACAATTAGACTCCAAAATAGTTGGTTGTCCTTGACCCAAATATTATCCAACTCCCATAATACGTCTAATTACGAAACATCTAACTGACAGATTCCTTACCAGACAAGGAAAAATCATTCAACTATATCCACTAACCACAATCCGAACTTCTTAAAATCACCACATGCGATACAAAATCCCTTAAGATTTGTAACACCCATAATTTTCGGTAAGTAAAGGTCACACGGACGTTTTTACAACTTCTAAATGGTGGGATTTATGTTGGGAAAGCATTATTTCAAGTCCCTAAGAGTATCAGGAGTGTTGGCGTTGAAAAAGTCGGGTTTCGGGGCTTGGAAAGGGTCCGGTTACAATGTCCGGCGACTATGACAATGTCATAGTTGCACGATCATACTCGCACAACTTGGAACGCCCACGGTACACTTGGTGCAACTATGAAACGCGACAATGACCGTGTCATAGCCGCGTGTCATTATCGTACCAGGGGGAGTGAAGGCTGTTAAAATTGGGATTTCAGCCATTTTTCTCATTTCTCACATCTAAACTTCACCCTTTCTCTCCTAAATCGTTTCTCCTCCTTCCCTCACAAACCCTAACCCCTTTTGAAGTCATTTCTTGAGTTCTTAAGGTATTCCATCATCAAGGTAAGGATTGGAAGCTTTGATCAAGAGTTCACCATCTCCATCTTCATCTTCAACCTCAAGCTTCATTTTAGGGTTTTCTAGGTTTTCACCAAAACGTAAGTGGTTTTTGGGAGTTTTGGCTTGAAAATTCAAATTCCTTCAAATGAGCTCAAGTTGGGAAAAACCTAGATTTAGCCTAAATCTAGCAAGGTGAGTTCAAGATGATTTGTGAAAACGGTGTACATGCCAAAAATGTCAATCTTTAAATGTTTATACGTTTCACTTGAAATTATTAACCGTTGGGTTATTTGATAAGTTTTGACTATATGAAGTGTTTAATTCTATAAACTTGTGAGACACCCATCTTTGGGATTTTTGGGAATTTTAATGAATATATCATAATGAAAATGTTTTGACGACTTATTTTCATAAATGGAGATTATTTGGTAAAAATGAATTTTTGTGTTTGTTGGTAATACGTGTATTTTATGTCGTGGAACGTTTTGAAAATACTAGCGTCTGGGTCTTTGGAGTTTGGTCATTCTCAACCTTGTGTTATGGGATGTTTTGAAAGAGTCAATGAGTTTATAAATTTATTTGGGAAATGATTTGTTCCGATCTAAATTGTGTCGGGATTTATGCATGTATTTTGGAACAGGTGTTTGCATAAACGTTGGTCTATTGCGTTTTATTGTATTTGGGGGATTTTAACATATGGTCATTTGTTTTGGTTGAGCTTAAGGCTCAGTTTTTGTAATTACCGAGTCTTGGGGACATTTGTCCGCTTTTAATAACTTAAAGTGAAGCTTTGGGTGAGAGTCGTATTTATTGTGCTTTATTTTGGAGAATACATGTTTGAGTGTGTGTGTCATTCATTTGGAGTCATGTATTTTAGACTGTAATGCATTGGATCCATAGGCATGTAAGTCAGCCGTATTTAATGGTGAGAAGTCTTGGCATTCTCATCTTGGGTAATAGGTCGGGTTGACATTGCGGTTGTCCTGGTTGTTCTAAAGGAGATGAACCTTTATGGATTGTACTCCGGGACCATAGGTTTTGTGTTGCAATGTTCTAATTCTTGTGCACGAGGGTTAGACATCATGAGTTATCAAGTAAGGAGTTGTGGCTTCTATCTTGAATGTTATGGAGTAGGCACTAGGGGTCGAATGAGTACCCTGGGGATGAAACTCCACTAGAGACCGAACAGGCAATAAGATCGTGTATCTTTGAGCTGTAGCTCGGCAGAGCAGACAATAGGGGATACGGTATTTTGGGACTTGAAATAAAGTCCGACTGGAGGTGTAGCTCAGCAGAGCAGGCAATACAGTCACGATCTGAGGTGTAGTTCGACAACATGGCTATGTGGCTTAACTTTGTGTTCCGCCACGTACAATGGAATTGGGTCTCCCCCGTCACCGGAAGGTGTTATTTGGGTATTAAATTTTATTATTTTATTATCCATGTTTTCGGTGACGTTGTATATATATGGATTTTTATTCATGATTTACGGGTCGAGTATCATGTCCATCCGTGTTTTGGGCGTTTCCAGGGAAATAAAGCTTTATCCGCATTTTTATAAACTGGGAGTTCATTTTCTATTCACGTTTTGGGGGATCTTGGGGTCGAAGTTGTTTTACAAAAGAATGTTTATGTTGGGTTGCTTGTTTTTAAAGGTGTGTGTTATTGGAAAATGAGTCGTTTAATATTTAAAGTAAATAATTTTGAAAGATAATGGTTTAAACTGCATTCTTTCATTTTAACAAATATATTTGTTCATGTTGAAAACTCTTGAACTCACTAGGCGTTAGCCTGAACTTTTTATTTGTCGGTATGTGCATCATGTTCAGATTGGGGAATGGTACTAGCGTTTTGTGAAGAGATTGGTGCTAGTTGCATGCACGAGTTAGATTGGTTTGAAGAAATCTTCTGCATTAGTTTTGAGGAGAGAAACTTGTATTGGGGATAAGTAGCACCCGACTTCGGTTTAGTCCTTGCTTAATGATGATGTCATTGTTGTTGAGGTCAATTATAGAATTTTTATATTGAGTTTTGTTTTGTAGGAATAAGTTTGTCTTTCATTTGATGTGATATTCAAAATTTTTAAATTAGTTGCTCTTACCAAATCTGAGGGTGTTACAAGTTGCTATCAGAGCTTAAGTTTGAGAGATTTAGGTATATTAATTTAGGATACCTAGACTCAAGCTAGCGGTTTCTAAGTAATCGAAAGTGAGAATGAACGATTAGGCACTTTGAGATAAGATATTGTCACATGCGCATACATGAATCGTCTTTATGTGGTGACCGATGGGGTAGTGGATGAATTATTGAGGAGTAGTAGCTAGAGGAAGTTGATGTTTATAGCATTGTCACTTGGTGTGATGGTTAAGAATAATGAATGCCTTAAGTTGACCATTTTGGGTCGGAACAATTGGTGGAATTTGAACCGTAGGCCTATAGAATCGACTTTATTTCAAGAAGAAATTGTAAGGTTAACCGACTTAGTTGCCTATCGTTACCTTAAGGTGTTGAACATTCGGATGTCGGTAGTTTGATCGCTAGACTTGGTGAGCTCGGTCTTAAGACTTTAGGTCTCGCCCAAAATTCATGCACGGAATTTATTTTTAAAATAAACTTGCATCAATTATTTCTCATGTTTCTCAAATCATAAAGTGGGTTATATTATGAAATCTTGGAAAAATGTTTAGCATACACCAGATTTTAAACGGTGAGTTTAATCATGCATGAAATTGTTTTATTGCACATGGTTGCAAATTTCTATTAAAGATCTCTTCATCCCCGTTTCTTGTCTAACACTATTTTTGGATATTGTAAAAACTGTGTTTTAATGTTATTTGGGGTATTCGGCAGGTAACTGCGAAATTTTAACCTTGACATTGGATCTCCTCCACATATGTTAAGGTTTTAAAGGAAAAGTTATTCCCAAGTTTTTGTGTCTAAGTTTTCTTGGGAATTTTAGTTTGTACGAGTTTGTTGAGTTTTATAGGGTATTATTTTACGACGTTTTTCAACGCGTGAGTGAATTTTGAAATGCGTAAGTTTAATTATATTGCGTGTAAATTTATGAGTTTATTGAACGTCGCGTCTCATGCAAGTTTTGTCAAAAAGTGACACTTTATATTACCTTGCGATAAAAGGGAAATTCTTGGAATTATGACATCTTAGTCATAACTTTATCTTATGCTTTATTGTGGGAAACGAAGATTTTGGCACCGCTTGATATTTTATTTTCATGTCGTTGAATTTTATGAAAATTTAGTTGGGCCTTATGGAGTTCTATTTTAAGACATTTTGCGTCGCATAAATGAACCTTGAAACGCGTATGTGGAATTATTGTATGTGTCAACCCACGGGCTGTTGTTAAACCTTATTGTTCCCTGCGAGCTTTGCACATTTCTTTTCGCAGTCGTAGGAGACGTCTTAAGAGTTTGGATATCGCATAATTGCACTTTTACGTTTTACACAAACATATTTCGTTGTGTCTTACTTAGTATTTGGATTGATTTATACTTTGGTGTCAGTAAGTGCATGGGGTCTATGATGATTCATATTGAACTTTTGTTTTATATCTTCTCCGGTTGTTAGTTTTACCCTTACTTTTCACGCAATACGTTATACTGGATTATTGTTATGCATGATTGTATCCACTATTCTGGGACAAAGACATTTTATTCGTACGGCTGAAAGTTTGAAATTGCACGAATTATTTTACGTTTGACCAAATCGCATGCATCTATCATTTCACTAAGTTTGGGAAATAAACTAATGCATGTGGGTCTTGTTGGGAATTTTATTCCATGTCACTTTATGGTTAAAAAGGGAAATTTTGGATCTTGAAATTGCGAAGTTCCTCTTTTGGGAGTTTGTACGAACTTATATTGCGCATTGTTTTGGGCAGAAAGTTATTTTTACGTTCATGGGTCAGATTAATGCCTATTAGGACCATAGTGGTCCATTTGAAAAGATTGTTGCGCATCTTTTGTTATTATCCTTATTAGCTCGGATAATAGTCAAGTGGTTTTTGAAAAAGTTTTATATGTGGGATGTTTGTGGGCACGTTGCACGGCTATTGAGTAACGGCGGTGGATTTTTACATGTACGATTAATTGTTAACAAAGTTTTTGCATTTGAAAGTTTTATGAAATTTCAATTGGCATATTTGTTGAATCCTATAGTTGAAAATCCTTGAACTCATTAGGGCTATAGATTTGAACCCCCTTGAGAAAGGAGTTGTAATTAGGGACTAGAGGAGTCCTTGGGAATTAAAGCGTCGGATGATCCGACTTGTGGTCAGTTTTGGAATGTTGGGTTTCAGTTTATGAGTCGGTACTCGTGTGACTAACTGAGGTATTAGATTCATGCTTTCTCCCAGTTAATTTAGGGGTGATCTTTTTTACTTCGGTAAATCTGCGGGATAAAGTCTTGTGTAGTTAATTGTGTATGGTCGGATGTGATTTGAGGGGTTGCTTGTCTGTTCGACATCATGTTATGTGTTGGTGGGGTATCACCTTGATGAGCTTTTGTGGATGAAGGAAAGATTGTGGTTCGTTTGTTAGAGATGTAAGAGTGGAACTTTAGTGCCCTGTTAGGTTTCAATTTTAAATTCGACAATATAAATCTGGAATGGAATATTTGGCGGTACACCCACGTTTGTGGTATAGTCGTTTTGAGGATAGGTGTCGACATTCGATTTTGAGGACAATGACCGTTGGAGTGCTTCAGAACATTTCCGATAAATCATATGTGTTTGCAGTTTAAGTGGTAACTTTAAGGAGATAAGACGATAGTAATTAAGTATCGATGATTAAGAATTTCTTGAATATGGTAAAGGTTTTATCGACTGAATGGTGGATGTTTAAGCATAGTTTAGAGTCGCGCGATCGCCTGAATTGAATAAACCGACCCTGTGGAGAACGTATCGGCACACCCCTGGAAGGATATCAAGGGCAGATCATTAAGGAATCTTGGGGATTCCTTGGGTCGGGTGTTGACCATTGGAATACGGATCCAGAATCGTGTTGAACTGGTACGAATTTGTCAGAGAGAGGTTTAGGTCACAAGCTACCCTTGAGGTAGTACATGTCACCCAAGGTTAGGAGACAACCGTAGTCTCGTGGTTAAAGTCTACTCTAGTAGGTTAAGCATTCACTCGGATATAACCGTAATGTGCCCAAGGGGACGGTTGTCGTGAGTATCAGCATAAGGTTTATGGTGGTTGTTATGGCAAGTGGATTAGAGACATCCTAATATGCGGACAACGTTAAATGGGAATCTAGATTTCGAGGACGAAACCTCTTTTAAGGTTGGGAGGATTGTAACACCCGTAATTTTCGGTAAGTAAATGTCACCCGAACGTTTTTACAACTTGGAAATGGTGGGATTTATGTTGGGAAAACATTATTTCAAGTCCCTAAGAGTATCGGGAGTGTTGGCGTTGAAAAATTCGGGTTTCGTGGCTTGGAAAGGGTCTAACTACAATGTCCGGCGACTATGACAATGTCATAGTCACACGATCATAGTCGTACAAGTTGGAATGCTCACGGTACACTTGGTGCGACTATGACACGCAACAATGACCGTGTCATAGTCGTTTGTCATTGTCGCACCAGGGGGAGTGAAGGCTGTTAAAATTGGGATTTCAACCATTTTTCTCATATCTCACATCTAAACTTCTCCCTTTCTCTCCTAAATCGTTTCTCCTCCTTCCCTCACAAACCCTAACCCATTTTGAAGTCATTTCTTGAGTTCTTAAGGTGTTCCATCATCAAGATAAGGATTGGAAACTTTGATCAAGAGTTCACCATCTCCATCTTCAACCTCAAGCTTCATTTTAGGGTTTTCTAGGTTTTCACCAAAACGTAAGTGGTTTTTGGGAGTTTTGGCTTGAAAATTCAAATTCCTTCAAATGAGCTCAAGTTGGGGAAAACCTAGATTTAACCTAAATCTAGCAAGGTGAGTTCAAGATGATTTGTGAAAACGGTGTACATGCCAAAAATGTCAATCTTTAAATGTTTATACGTTTCACATGAAATTATTAACCATTGAGTTATTTGATAAGTTTTGACTATATGAAGTGTTTAATTCTATAAACTTGTGAGACACCCATCTTTGGGATTTTTGGGAATTTTAATGAATATATCATAATGAAAATATTTTGACGACTTATTTTCATAAATGGAGATTATTTGGTAAAAATGCATTTTTGTGTTTGTTGGTAATACGTGTATTTTATGTCGTGGAACGTTTTGAAAATACTAGCGTCTGGGTCTTTGGAGTTTGGTCATTCTCAACCTTGTGTTATGGGATGTTTTGAAAGAGTCAGTGGGTTTATAAATTTATTTGGGAAATGATTTGTTCTGATCTAAATTGTGTCGGGATTTATGCATGTATTTTGGAACAGGTGTTTGCATAAACGTTGGTCTATTGCGTTTTATTGTATTTGGGGGATTTTAACATATGGTCATTTGTTTTGGTTGAGCTTAAGGCTCAGTTTTTGTAATTACCGAGTCTTGGGGACATTTGTCCGCTTTTAATAACTTAAAGTGAAGCTTTGGGTGAGAGTCGTATTTATTGCGCTTTATTTTGGAGAATACATGTTTGAGTGTGTGTGTGTCATTCATTTGGAGTCATGTATTTTAGACTGTAATGCATTGGATCCATAGGCATGTAAGTCAGCCGTATTTAATGGTGAGAAGTCTTGGCATTCTCATCTTGGGTAATAGGTCGGGTTGACATTGCGGTTGTCCCGGTTGTTCTAAAGGAGATGAACCTTTATGGACTGTACTCCGGGACCATAGGTTTTGTGTTGCAATGTTCTAATTCTTGTGCACGAGGGTTAGACATCATGAGTTATCAAGTAAGGAGTTGTGGCTTCTATCTTGAATGTTATGGAGTAGGCACTAGGGGTTGAATGAGTACCCTGGGGATGAAACTCCACTAGAGACCGAACAGGCAATAAGATCGTGTATCTTTGAGGTGTAGCTCGGCAGAGCAGACAATGGGGGATACGGTATTTTGGGACTTGAAATAAAGTCCGACTGGAGGTGTAGCTCGGCAGAGCAGACAATACAGTCACGATCTGAGGTGTAGTTCGATAACATGGCTATGTGGCTTAAATTTGTGTTCCACCACGTACAAAGAATCGGGTCTCCCCCATCACCGGAAGGTGTTATTTGGGTATTAAATTTTATTATTTTATTATCCATGTTTTCGGTGACGTTGTATATATATGGATTTTTATTCATGATCTACGGGTCGAGTATCATGTTCATCCATGTTTTGGGCGTTTCCGGGGAAATAAAGCTTTATCCACATTTTTATAAATTGGGAGTTCATTTTCTATTCACGTTTTGGGGGAGCTTGGGGTTGAAGTTGTTTTACAAAAAAAATGTTTATGTTGGGTTGCTTGTTTTTAAAGCTGTATGTTATTGGAAAATGAGTCGTTTAATATTTAAAGTAAATAATTTTGAAAGATAATGATTTAAACTGCATGCTTTCATTTTAACAAATATATTTGTTCATGTTGAAAACTTTTGAACTCACTAGGCATTAGTCTAACCTTTTTATTTGTCGGCATGTGCATCAGGTTCAAGTTGGGGAATGGTACTAGCGTTTTGTGAAGAGATGAGTGCTAGTTGCATGTACAAGTGAGATTGGTTTGGAGAAGTCTTTCGCATTAGTTTTGAGGAGAGCAACTTGTATTGGGGATAAGTAGCACTCAACTTCGGTTTAGTCCTTGCTTAATGCTGATGTCGTTGTTGTTGAGGTCAATTATAGAATTTTTATATTGAGTTTTGTTTTGTAGGAAGAAGTTGGTCTTGCATTTGATGTGATATTCGAAAATTTTAAATTAATTGTTCTTCCCAAATCTGAGGGGGTTAGAAGATTGGACTACAACACTCCGAATACATGAACGGTTCCTGGTCTCATAACCCAAAAGTTGACACTTAACGATTCACCAAGATTCGAACTACTACAGAGCTTTATACACTATCGCGCATCGCACGGGTCACACACTAGTTGTATGTTGAAATTGTTGGAAAGATTGGATGAATCCAATCTAATCCAGTCGTTGTCAAAATTCAACATCTAATGAATGATTGGACATTGGATGCCTAATCGGCGGACCCAAATACATTGGATGTGAACCAATAACTATCATTGTGGACGTTCGTTACTGGAGTTAAACATTTTTTTGAAAATATTTCCTTAAAAAACCGAAACAATTTCTAACTCATTCAAAAGTTATTATTGACTTGATAAACCTAACCAAAGTGAATTTTTGTAAGACTTAGAAACACTTGCACAATATATTTGATACTTTCACCAAGAGTTAATATATTGACTTTTTCATTAAATGATTTCTTGCACATTTAAAAGTAATTTTGATGATTAGTAAAAACGTTTGAATTCTTTTACTTAATAAAAGATCCATTTGTTTTGTAAAAACTCAACCAAATTCAAAGTTTTGTCCTAAGTACTTATTGTTGGCAATTCTGATTTGATGACTAAGGTGGCGTTTGGTTTGCAGGATTGGAATGGATTTGGAGGGATTTGGATTTCAAATCCATTTCAATCCTGCGTTTGGTTTGCAGGAATGGATTTCGTTGACCGGATTTGAAATCCGTTGACAATTTAAAAATCCCTTACCTGATGGATTTCAAAATCCTTTGCAATGAGCCTGGATTTCAAATCCAAATTCTGATGGATTCTAAAGCCTGATGGATTTCAAATTCTTATCCAAACACATGAAAGGATTTCGAATCCCCCCAAATTCAAATCTAAATCCCCCCAAATCCAAATCCCTCCTTCCAAATCCAATCCATTCCATTCCAATCCCGCAAACCAAACGCGCCCTAAGATTTAATTTATCGTTGAATTTCTTCATAGCATCCACAGTGTGCTCATTGAGAGGTTTTTGGGAGCTTTTTAGGAGGTTTTTCAAAAAGCAAAAACCTCCTGTTGAGGTTTTTCACATAGTTGAGAGGTTTTTCAATTGAGGTTTTTCGTGAGGTTTTTTGTCATAGGTCGTAACTGCACGACCTGCTTTTTCGTAGCTTTTTCGTATTTAATCAGTTTTAACTTTATAGAATTATATAAAAGTTTCGTATTTAATCAGTTTTCTTTATTAACTAGTTTTATTTATTAATATATTTAAAGTAATCCTATTTAAATATAATTATTAAATAAATACATAATGAAAGTAATTATATTTTTATAAGAAATTTATATATAATATATATTGTATTAAAATATTTAAAAAATTATGTAAAATAAATATATAATTAAATTAATAATATTTTCTTGATATAAATAAATATGTATTTGTATGAATTTTAATGTATTTATTTTTATAAATAAGAATAAAATGATATAAAGTTAAAATAGTGGGACCTTGAATAGTTTAAAAAAGTAATGAAAAAACTTGGATAAGGTTTTTCACATAGTAGATGTATATAAAAGTTTTTAAGTTGTTGAGGTGGCAATAATATATAAGAAAAAACTAGGTGAAAAACACGTACACTGTGGATGCTCTAACATGTTTTTATCCAAGAAATATATTCTCTAGGTTACAGAACAACACATATCCCAAGATAACTTGTTATTATTTTTGTTGCATGCTTTCAAATGTGTTGATAAATAATTTTAACAACACAAATTCCAATGCATTGTAATTGTAATTGGATATTCCGGATTTTTATTCCCCTTGACCCATAACCGATATAAATAATCATGACAATATTTATTGCATAAATAGTTGAAAATATTATTTATAAAATATATTGAGTTTCATTTAGCATCATAAGAATTAATAAGATTGTAACATGGATGAAAGAATTAACACATCATTTTTATCAAATGGAATGGAAAAAGAAGTACTATTAATTGGTATCAGAGCCTAACCTCTATCCTGTCCGTCCACACCCTTTCTTTACTATTTATCTAAAGAATCGGATTAGTATGCTCTGTGACTGTCGCCTTGCGGATCGTTCACATCAGAAAACCATTCTACAGATAAAAGGTTAAAGAACAACCAGATGGTTTGTCTTAGGCATTCCTTAAGTTTTATCTTGTTACATAGAGTCAGTAAGACGACGTTGAGTGAAGTCGCAGCCAACCTCTGTAAAACAAGATCAAAAGTTGTGTAGTGCCTTTAGATCAAATATCCGTCTTGACCCTATCATGAACCCAGAATCCAGTCTGTCACGATCTTCTTCTAGCTTTAGACAATCCTCTACCTCAAAAATAGATCAGTTATATGAGATTTCTTATGTACCTGATGACTCCAAAATCCCTATTACCAGTATGCCCTTAGTTAACCCTTATTCTGTATTCTCTAAACCTAATACTTCATTTTCAAGAAAAGTCAAAAAATTAATAGGATCCACTTCCAATCAACACATTAAAGAGTTTGTCTAAGCCTCTAAATTTGACTCTCACCAACTCCCAGCTACCAGTTCAGAACATATGGTCACTCTGTCCCTTCCACCAGATCTTGCTAGACACTGTATGGCCCAAGGGTATACTCATATCCACTTTGGTGCTATCAGATTAGCCCTTATCTTCCATGGTAGAAAAGGTCTCCCTGCCTTTTCCCGAATAGCCCTCGTAGACACAAGGTTTGTAGAGTATCAACACGCTTGCATAGGAACGATACAAACCACCTTAAACGTTGGAACCATTTTTGTTACCTTTTACCCCAACTTCAATATGCCTCTTAATGACCCCTCACTCTACACAGCGCTCAAGGCCCAGATTCAAATTGGGAGTACTCCCCAAGTAAACACTTTCCAGGCAACATTCCACTACCAAATGGCGTATAGAGTTCAAAATCACTCTCTCGACATCATGGTGCCGGATCAAGAACACGCTGGGGATGCACTTCTCATTAACGTTGACTCATGTGCAACACCAACATGTACATATGTTCCCAGACAATTGTCCAGAGAAGAGTTACTAAAACTCATCCCTGAAAAGTGGGTAACGAATTATGAGCAGATCCACCAAACCCCTGTCCAGACAACTACCGCACCAGACTTCATCCGCCATGAAAACGGACTTGTCGAGGTCAATTTCTCCTCCCAACAGAAGACGAACGTCTTCCCAACCATCCATATGGTTCAGCCAGTTCAGGCTCCAACCCCAGTCAAACAAGTTGAGCATTGCTGGTATGATGTCTGTAATTGCCAAGACTGTCTTGATGAAGCATACCGGATTGAATACAACGACAGCAGCCAAGAGAAGAAGAAGAACAGATCACAACAAAAGCTGAAGGAAAGATATGAATCAGGAGATCCTGCTGTAGGACTCCTTGGTGAACCATCGGGCAAGTTTGACTACTATGTCCTTTACAAAGATTCACCAATATCAACCCTGAAGTCATGTCATGATCTACCTCCTCCAAATCCTCCAAGCCGAGCCCAAGAATGCTGTGTTATCACCCCCGCAGCCACATCGTCTGAATACAAGGCTGAGTTCCCACCTTTAAGCTCGCTTGAAGACACAACCCAAAGAACCAAGCATGAGTGGAAGATCAAAAACCCCACAACCATAGGTCCCACGGGGATAGCTACTCAGATCAGTCCTGTTGAAGCTACTCTTAATTGGCAAAGTGAGAATGTTGTTGCCCAGAACAAGGTGCTCCAAACTCTCCTTACGCAACAAACACGATCCTTGCAGACACAAGAAAATCTTGTTACGAAGGTACGGTCCCTTGAAAACATGATCCAAGAAATCAAGATGAAGATGCAAGGACTCCACAAAGAACTTCTTGAGATAGTTCGTACAATTCCTCACTCTCAAGCCTCTAGTGATCTTACAAAGAAAGAAGTTGAGATGAAGTTCTTAAAATCACAACACATTGACTTGGAGAGGCAACATAAGCAGCAAAGAGTAGTAACTCAAATTGATGATCCGTGGACATTGTCTTCTACCCCTTTTGTTGGAACATCCTTTGATCCACAGCCACTCCCACTCACACCCTACCCACAAAAATCCCCGTCACTCTCTTTATGGTCCAAAGAGCAAGAAAAGAGAAGAGCTAAAGCTTTACGAATCTCCCTGAAATCTGAAAAATCCCCAATGGTTTCCTCAAGTGAAACACAAGTCTTTGTTGATGACACCTCTGCCACAGCCTCCTCAAGACCACCGAACGTCCTCCCAATTGAAGATGTAAATCCGATCTCATCATTCCTACAAAACCTAACCCAAAAAGAGACATCCTCTAGTTCACCCTTTGTTGCACCCGTGGTTACAACACCTCCAGATCATGCAGAAGGTGACCTCTCTGAAGCCTTTGAACATTTGTTCATGGCAGATCCAGAATCGTCTACAGCTCGCAACTACTTTGATGACGAGTATGTAGTAGAAGACGACGAAACTTTCCAACCTGCACCACAAAGAAGAACCAAAGTTTCAAAGTCAGATTTTGGCCAAAAGTTTACTTTTGATGATATTCCCCCTTCACAATGGAGAGATAGAAGTATAGAGATGTTGACATGGTGCTCAGCTGAACTCCAGTACTATGACATGGACATGGTGATTAAAAGGTTTTTAACCAGAACTCAAGGTCGTCTCAGAGATTGGTACATGAGTCTTGGAGAGTATCGACAACTGTAGATCCAGCAAGCACAATCTCCAGAAGATTTCATGCATATGATCTATGCTGAGTTCATTGGCAACCCGGTTGAACACATCGCTCAAGCAAGGAAGGAATTCTTAAAAATGAGATGTTGTTCATTCCAAAAGAAGGACCTTGAAGAACATTACAATCGCATGTCAAAAAGGTTTTATTGCCTGCAAGGTATTGATGATGTCAACCTCAAGCAAGTTTTTCTGAATTCTTTCCCAGAATCTCTTGCCAGTGAGGTATTCAGATCATTGGAGTCAAAAAACATATCGATTGCTAATGTCACACTTGGTGCCCTATATCAAATGGTGCTCAATGCACTTGCCAAGTTTTGTAATTCAAGAAAGTTCATGGACGAACTTGAAAAAACTGGCAAACATTTTGGTTCAGCCTGTGATGAAAAATACCTCCAGATCAAATGCAAGGATAAATCTTCCTGTGATTGCTCTCGTACAAAGAAGAAGTCCCATTTCAAGAAGTTCTTTAACTCTTCCAGAAAGAAAACCACCAAGGGTTTCCCACGGAAGAAATGGAAGCTCATCAGGAAGAAAACACACCGAGGACGCACTTCTGACAGATGTTACATTTGCAATAAGAAAGGACACTTTGCAAAAGATTGCAAAGACAAAAGAAAGTCTCAAGCTTTGATTCAGAGTCTTAATCAAGTCGAACCAGTGGACATTTCTGATTTGGAGTCCCTGTACTCCCTTGACGATGAACCAGATGATCACACAATATACACCATCGCATATTACGATTCATCATCAGATGAAGAGTCCGAACCAGACCATTCGAATGAACACTCTGATATCGAAGTATTCATGACAAGCCCCCTTCCTATTCACTCCTCTCTCCCACAAGTTTTACCCTTACAAAAACCTCAACCTACGCCCTTAGCTAAAGTCCACCTGCTCACATCAACATATGCTAAACCCATTTCGGTCATAGCCTTCTTTGACACAGGATCATCGGTTTCAATACTAAACCCGAAAATTCTCCCTAGCAGTTACTGGAAACCACATTATCAACAGTTCTTAGCAGCTAGTGGTGATACATTTGTTATTGATAAGATCAGTATCCCAATCCATATCCGGTTATTTCCAAAATGTGTGGTAAGACACAGGTTCTTAGGATCAAGCTCCCATGGTAAAGATCTCCTCATCGGATTCGATATTCTTCATACCTTGCCAAACATAAGGTTTGCTGAGCAAGGTCTCCGATACAAAAGTTACCTAAACCCCTGGAGTTCTGTGCCCAAACTCTATATGGCATCCACACTCACTATAGAAGTCCTTAAACAGCAAATCATCCATACATCATGCGCTTCTAGTCATACAGAGTTTCTCACAAAAAGCAAAAACCCTTTATGGTTAAATCCTTCGTTTTTTGTTACCTTACCGTACAAACAAAACGAGGACATCAACCCGACAAGGGCAAGCCATCCAGGAATGAACCCTGACCATTACCAGCTAGCAGTCCAAGAATGTTCAGAACTTGTTCAACAAGGCATCATTGAACCCACGGTTTCACCATGGGCATGTGAAGCATTTTATGTCAATAAAAGAAGTGAACAAGTCAGAGGCAAGCTGAGGCTAGTCATAAATTATCAGCCACTAAATCATTTTTTGGCTGATGATAAATTTCCCCTACCTCAGAAAAGGTCATTATTCCAGTCTCTAGCAAATGCAAAGGTCTTATCAAAATTCGATCTTAAAGCTGGATTCTGGCAATTGGGCATACATCCTGACGATCGGCCAAAGACTGCTTTTTGCATACCAGATCATCATTACCAGTGGAACGTTATGCCATTTGGATTAAAAAATGCCCCTTCGGCATTCCAAAAGGCAATGGTCAAAATCTTTGAGCCTATTCTCCAAAACGCTTTGGTCTACATTGATGATATTCTCCTGTTTTCTCCAGACGAAGATTCCCATATCAGCTTACTCTCGAAGTTTCATTCCATAATTCAACAGTATGGCATTATGCTATCTGAAAAGAAGATGGAGATAGGAGTTAACTCCATTAACTTTCTTGGAATGAAGATCTTTGATGGGAAATATCAACCACAACCCCATATCGCTCAAGAGCTCCACAGGTTTCCAGATGTGCTTTCGTCACAAAAAGAAGTCCAACAGTTCCTTGGTCTTGTCAACTACATGGCCGATTTCTTGCCAAAGTTGTCACACCATACTGTACACTTATTCCCCATGTTAAAAAAGGAACCACCACTTTGGGCTGAACGACAAACAATAGCTGTCAGAGCTATAAAGCAACTAGCCGACAAGATGCCACCTCTAAAGATTCCCACTACTACTGACAAAAGAATTCTCCAGACAGATGCGAGTGATGAATACTGGGGAGCAGTTCTACTTGCACAAGATGACAAAGGTGTCAGAACAATTTGTGGTTACAAGAGTGGCACGTTCAAAGCCTCAGAGCAACACTACCATTCAACTTTCAAGGAGATTCTAGCAGTCAAAAGAGGAATAAAAAATTTCCAATTCCATCTTATCGGTCACTGTTTCCAGATTGAGATGGATATGTCCTCTTTCCCACGCATGCTCCAATTCAAAAGAAAGATGCTTCCAGAGGCACAACTTTTAAGGTGGGCAAATTGGTTCTCACAGTGGAAGTTTACAGTAAAACACATCAAAGGGTCAGAAAATATTCTCGCAGATTTTCTGTCAAGGCCAAAACACTATAAATATAGTGGTCCTGAAAGAGTTTCACAACACATGGTCATCCCATTGGTGTTTGCTATGGATAAAGCCAACTCCAGCTCATCTACTCCCCAAGAAGCCTCTCGCACAACCACCCAAGATCTCCCTGAAGAGGTAACTGAAGTCATTGCTGATTTAACCCTGAGCCAAAGGTCCTTACTGAACTGGAAGACATTTTATAATGTCCTTCTTGCAAAACATGGTCCCTTCATGAAAAATTACATGTTTCATCCCGACTACCCTTTCCTCAACATTTTCCATATCCATGAACTATTCAGGCTTCCTAAAGAAGCACTCTGCTTCTTCTGGTATCTCTTCGAAACCCATACCGTCGCCATCTCCTTCAACGCATGCAAACTGTTCACATACATGTTCCAGTGTCAGTTTGAACACGTTCCCCCTGAACAAAAGAATTTGTACACTGTTCTCCAATGGTTCCTTCCGGTCCATCAATGGATCCAGCGATTGCATGTTAGTCACAAAACTTACGTGCTAATCTGCTTCAAAAGACCGTGCTCCTTTCTACCCGGAAATTCTCTCACAAACAAACAACCGCTGATTTACCATTTCCCCACAACCTTCATCCATACTTGGCATGATGTCAACCCAGCCAGCCGATCCTTCCAGGTTAATCATACCCGGAAACTTTTGGAGATACGTAACGATTTGGCGTCTGCAAACAATATAGCTCTTCACAGCATCCCGACACAGGTAATGGAAGGTGCAGAGATATGGCCAGATAGACACCCTGAAGTGGCATTATGGAAGGAGACGCTCAATCAATGGTTCAGCACCCACCTTGCCAAATCCATTGATTCCTCTGAAGATGATTTTGACATTTCCGACAACGAAGATGACTGTCTTCCTTAATGACTAACCTTACGATCCGTATGAAGATGACCCGTCGCACCCAGATTCGCGTTGGAAATAAAAGCATCAGTTTGAAATAAAATGTGTGCTTGTATTTTTCTTTATTATTAAAGTTTGATTAGTTTAAAATGATGATGTAAAAATGATGGAAGCATGAAATCACTTTTCTAGTGATGTAAGCGCTTACCTCATTTGTAGAATTATTGTTTGCTTATGTAATGCTTACGTCATGCTTATGTAAAAGGACATTTTCCTTGCCTATAAAAGGAAGGTCTCCCCTTCATTTGTAAGACATCCCTTGAAAGAAATAAAATCCTCTTTCATAACTCTCTCTCTCTCTACAATTCTCTCTTTATAATTCTTTGAGTCTTTTACTATAAGTCCGCCAGTCCTCCACCATAGTCCTCCACCATAGTCCTCCACCGCTTTTATATCAATAAAGTGGGTGTTCGGATTCGTAATAATCAAAGATCATATCAAATAAACAGTTTCATACAAATTTTACGATGATTAAAGGGTAAAATAAAAGTTACCCATTTAGCTCCTCTTTTACCAAATTTCAATGAGTTTTTTCCTCGTTTCGAAAACAACTCTTTATATCTCATAATCGCTCAATCATTTTATGCCTTTAATATTCAGAATTTACTCAAAAACATTTGATTATTACAACTTCAAACATATTCAAAGACTCACTCTATGAAGTGTTCCATTACAACTGGTTATCTAATTTCAATTATTTGATATCACATAATAAGCACTTTCAAACTCTATCCAAACACCCTTGAATACAATCATTACACATCCAAAATAAACATCATGATCAAAGAGATTCCCCATCCAAAACATAGAGGACTCAAATTCAATGATGGGTCTACAAAAAGTTTGTATACAAAGAGACATTTACCTCAAACAAAATCATGCAAACCACCTCAAAAACTATGAACTTTTCATTAAATCGCATGCCAAAAGTGTGTGTTATCTGTCTATTGACGTATTCCTAACAAACGTAGGATTCAAACTGTACATAAAATGGAGGGAAATGCAGTTAAAGCCATGAACATTGGATTGATGCACCTAGAGTAGACTATTCTTTTAATCCTGCTGCCATTTAGCTCACAAACCTAACACTATCACACCATCTCCCTTTGCCTATCCTGCAAAAATACCACAAGCCTCGGCAACTGTACACAGCTCGTAAATTTGAATAAACCAATAATCCTCCATTTCAAAGGTCTTTATGACAATTGGTTTCGTTCGCATATTATGTCATAATCCCACTTCAGAAACTCCCAATCCGGTTCCTTTCCTGCAAAAAAGAAAGCTTTTTAAATCAACGAGCTAGCTTTGTACTTGCTTGTGTTGAAAGTTCTGTAACAACATGAAATGAAGGGAATCTCATCTTCGAAGCTTGCCGAAGAAAAAGGGAAATTTCAAGTTCCATGGAACAGAAAAAGTATGATATAAATTATGATTCCAATTGTTTTAGATGAGGCCCAGTTTGGCAATATTGGAATCAAACTACTTCAAAGCAGTTTGGAAGGCACATAAATGTTGGTTAAGGAGACCAGTTCCAGGGATTGCATATTCTCAGGCTCAGGGGTCTAATTGTGATGAGCTAGCCAGAAAATTCGAACCGGGTTGAGTTGATCTTGGCTGACTTGTACAATTTCAGGCTTGGAAGGTTAAAAACCAAACCAAACCAAACCAAACTGACATAGTAAATCCCACTCAAAAGTAGGGTTGGGGGGAGGGGGTTGAGATATACGCAAACTTGGTCTCAACCCCAAAGAGTAGAGCGGTTGTTTCCGTAGAGACCCCAACTTGTGCAAGAGTGTGAGCAAACAGGTCGAAAGAACAAGGACTAGCACATGGTGAACATGGAGCGAGAAAAATAAGAAAAAGGAACAAATAGGTACATCGAAAATAAACAAAAGGTAAGGTAAGACAAAATAATATAGTGCAAGTAAGGCAAAAACACATCCCTAGCCTAAACTGCCAACCTCTCGGGCTTGGAAGGTTGAGCCTAAATGAACCAGGTTTACACAAGTCGCTCAATGTAATTTGAATTTTTTAAACCACTAGTATTACGTTCTTGGATACTTTTTATTGTAATATTTTGAAGAGGTTTTTTTCTGTAAATTTATTTTTATATGAGTTCAATGGACAGATCTTCTGCAAGTCGTGCCTTGCCTCCAGCTCGTTAGAGATATGAGTTGAGGAAAAAGAATTTATTTTGCCATTGTATTATTGAAAACATTGTTTTCTTGACCACCCTACTGGCAAACTAAATTTAGTCAGTACACCTAATGGTCATATCAAATTTAGCTCAGCAGTCCTACTTTCTAATCAAGAACGTTCGTTTTCTAACACAATTGCCTTTATTTAACATTAACATAATACAATTTTAATAATGATAACTGATCAAATCACTTTCTCTTTTGGGCAGAAAGTAGAACCATGAAGCAAAATTTGTTCAGGAAGTGAGGTATAATGGCCAAATAAACAATTTGCATAGTATAGAGGTCAAGACTTATTTTACTTAATAGTAAAAACATCAACGATCCGGATACCCAAAAAGAAAGATCAAACGAATATATTTTTCCACTAGTCTGAGAGCCAATAAACTTTTTCACAAGCCAAACAAGCTCATGTTGGTGATTTTGGTGTCAACAATAATTTTGGTGTAGTTGTGATTTACACGAGATCGATGGGGTTTTTAGTTAAGCCATAATATGGGTTAGGAGGTGTGGAGTGCATGCTCGTATAAGTTGATTTAAAACTGAGATCGCCGCCGAGCCCCTTGTGGTGGTCTGAAAGCAATCCTTCACTTCAGAAGGCTAGTCAGCTTCTGGACTTTACTGGTGTAATCATTTTTCGGTCTTATCCATTGATAGTTATTTTGGTAACTGTTTCATCACCAAATAACTACCTACTTGCCTAAACTAATTGTTGGTTAACTGCTCATATAAAAGGGTTCATTTCAATTTTGAACATACGAAAAACACAACAGCATCTGTGTTTCGCTCTCAATTTTGCCTAAAATCTAGAGTGCGAATTTGGATTATCCCAAAGTGAATTTCGTGTAACCCTAGGCTGAAATAGAGACAAAATATTACTTTCAGAAAGTGACGATTCACAATCTAAATTTTATTCCAAGTCTTGTTCGATTGATATATCTATCATACCAAACCCGAGCTTTCTAACAGCTCTTTGACCTACTGACCTATTAATGATGACATGGTCTAGGTAAATGCCAACTAAGATTCTATGTCATAATTTAAATTACAAAAATAAATTAAAAAACAATGACATGGCATATATTTTATGTAATGCATATGTACAAGTTTTTAAACCAGATGTACAAGTCACTTTCATTAGGAAAATAGAAAATAAAAAATAGCACGCCTAACATCATCCATTTATCATCTTCATCCTAGGGTGACATCATCTTCATCCCCAGTGTGGCTCACCACGGCCCACCAATACCACTTCCGGCAACTGCATCTCTGCCATCATCGCATCTCCTTCCTTCTACGACGTCCTCTTCTCTCTCCTTCCTCTCACGATATTTTCCTTCCTCTTACTCCCTGGCCTCTGTGTCCCCTCCCCATCTCCAGCTCCCCTCTTGCTCCCCATTCTCACCGTTGATGGCCTCCCCCTTCTCCGACAACCCCATCGCCGACAACCACCCTCTCTCTCCCTCCTATCCCTCCTAACCCACCATACATTAAAAAAAACTAACTAGTGTCATTGGTGGTGAAAATACTTCTAGATTCCTTTTGGGAGATGATGGTTGGAGATGGTGTCGCCGGTGGGGGTGTCATTGGTGGGGGCCGGAGAACATGGCCTGCAACGGGGAAGATGGCTGGCAATTGGGAAGATCGGCTGGCAAATGGGAAGGGGATGAAAAGATGCGGGAGTAACGTAGGGGTAGGTTTAGGGACGATTTTTGTAATTTACTTCTTTTAGTTATTGATTATATGGCTTTTTTCTAAATCCACGTAAATATGTTTTTAATTAAAAGATTTGCCACATCAGATTGAGGTGACCGTTTACCTACTAAACCGGTTAACTAGACACTTGAAAAAAATGAAAAGTTTACTTGAAGCCCTAAAATGATGATTTTGCAAGCTAGTTCCCTAAAATAGGAATCAAACCAAAGTTGGTTCCACTTTGATGCAAATTTTCGTTACTGTTTTGTAATGGTACTGCATACCCAAGTCATGGTTTTAAAAAGTGGGAAGCATCTGAGGTGACGCCTCTAAATGTTTATTGTGTCGTATGCCTTGGTTGTTAGAGGTGTTGCCAAAGACTGTGACTGTGAGGCAGTGGGCGGTATTAACGCGGTCGCCTCTTTAGCCAACTGGTTCTTTCCTTGTAATGTTTAATAAAAACCATAAAATGTGAAGCCCAAAGTCAAACATGAACAACACTTTTTCCGGGTGCTTTTTCTTTCTCTCACACAATCCCAAACATACACACACACACACACAAATAGACGAAGGATCGTGTGAGAATAAGAGTTAAGGTGAGAAGGGATCTGGACCCTTGATCACTTTTAATCTCAAAACCACCCATGAATCGCGTTTGATACGAGGATTGATTTGGTACATCGCGGTGCATCTCATCTCGGTGCATCTCATCCGAATGTGTGCATCCAAGGGTGGAGATCCCTTCTTCCTCACCATAACTTTTATTCTCACTAGAACCCAACGTGCTTTCTTCTTCCACTCGGTGCTAGAATCCAAAAAGTGTCTGTGTGGGCTGCTACAATTAATTTTTTGGACAAGGACTACAACTAAAACTTGTACATGTTGCATTCAGGTTTGAAACTAGGGTTGTACAAAAAAACTGTCAACCCGCTCAACCTACCCAACCCAACCCGCAAACAACCCAATTAAACTCAATCCGCCAACCTCCCAAGTAAAACTCAATCAGCCAACCTACCAAACCGCCAATTAAAAGGGTTGAAATTGGCCTAGGCCTAACTCAACCCAACCCGCCGCTAATATATAATCTTGATAAAATTTTATTTATATTTATATACAATATAAAATTTTATTTTACATTTCCCTAGTCTGAGCCTCATTCTCATTGCACCATTTCCTCCATTGTTTTGCCTAATTCTTGGTCTCTATTCACATGTTGTTACTATATGTAGCAAATCTAATAGCAACAAAAGAATTGGAATAAGTTATGCATACAAATGTGTGAAAACTATGCAATATATAATTATATACACATATATCTCTTGGTTGGATGAAGGTAGCAGAGATGAGTGTTGGTATGTAAACATATTTTCATATTTTGCAAGCTAATGTGTTCCTTTGTTGTGTGTAACTGTCTATCAATAATTCAATACTACCTACTGTTATATGTAAAGGATTAAATCGAGCAATAGACAATACTCCTAGGTACACATACTTATTTAAAAGAATGATAGCAACCCGCCAATCCAATCCTTACGGGTTGGGTTGGTATTTTTTCAAACCGCTGTAATTGGGTTGAGTTGTTTTGTTGCCTCAAACAGCCCAACCCAACCCGTGTATACCCTTATTTGTAACATGCATAATGCATATATATATATATATATGGTGGGAGGTTGAAATAAGAAGGCTAAATATATTATCGTGAGAAGGTAAGAAGGGAAGGTTCATATGTGAATCATTGAAAAAATCCATTTGAAGATGCATATGCGAACCCATGTGAATAATCTGTAATGTCGGTTCACATATCCATCTTCAAATAATTTTTTTGGAATTTTTCGATGATTCACATATGAACCTCCTTTTAACTTTCCCTCCTTGCCTTCTCACGATATTTAGCCTTCATAGTTGAATCAGCCCCTATATGTGTGTGTATATAATATATATTTTCTTTGTTGGCAACACTAAACACATTATTTTGTGAGTTAAGTATATTGTCGATTGTATAAGTGTGAGAGATTCATTTGAGAAATGCTAAATATATGAGAAATAGAGAAGTAATCCTAGCCTTTCATTCGGTCAAGATCGGCCTTGACCGGTTAAATATTGCGTCTTTGACTGGTCAACAATTACGGTTTTGACCGGTCAAAAGTTGCGGCTATTCCAAAATTAGAAGAACAGTTTCGTAATTTTTACAAATACACAGGATGAGTTCATATATGAACCTGTATGATTCACATATGAACTATATGTTCATATGTGAACCAGTGTAATTCACATATGAACTCTTTTAACTTATTCATATATGAAAATTTGTGATTCATATATTAACCCATTAACTGATTCACATATGAACTAATTAACTGTAGGTTCATATGTGAATCAGTTGAACTAATTAACGGATTCATATATGAACCATTGTGATTCACATGTGAACTAATTAACTAATTCATATATGAACGTATAGTTCATATGTGAACGTATAGTTCATATGTGAACGTATAGTTCATATGTGAATCAGTTAAAAGAGTTCATATGTGAATTACACTGGTTCATATATGAACAAATAATTCATATGTGAATCATACAGGGTCATATATGAACTCGTACCACGTATTTTACGAAACTACCCCTCTATCTTCTACAAACCACACAAAGAATTATCCGGTGTTTCACGATCAAAGCCACAAATGTTGACCAGATAAAGGGCTAGGATCATTTCTTTATTTCTCATATTTTTAACATTTCTCAAATGAACCTAATCCTAGTAGTATATATATATATATTTTTTCTGAATAAATATTGTATTGTACTATTTGTATATGTGTAGTGTATATACATATACATATTTTGTATAAATATTGTACATATATATACATATATATATATCCCTTGGGGATTAAGCCTCGAACCGCCTTGAGGCGTAACGAGAGAAAATGCCTTGAGGCTCGATTCCGTTTTGTAAAACCTTGACCCAAGTTGGAAACCTGGGTCCACCATTGCATACATGTCTAATCTTTAGCTGCTTAAAGCACTTTCACCTCACCAAATATGTACATGCCTTTTATAACTTGCTTGAGCTCGTTGGATGTTAAACCAATCCCAGGAAGGTTGGGCTCTACCGATAATATAACCAAACGAAAAAAAGACTCACAAACTCCAACATGATGGAACAAAAAGCTCACACAAGATAAGAAACAACTATAAATTGTTTTGTCATATAACCGGTGTATGCTATATATATATATATATAAATATATATTTGACGTATGTAATATTTTATATATGAACACACACACTCCTCATCTTTGTTGAGGCTTAAACTCTTGACCTCACAAAAGGTTGGGCTCTACAGATAATCCGGATAATGTGATTCACTCAGGTTATGGTGGCTGAAGGTCACTAGAATAAGAAAATGAGTGCAATTAGTGGCATATATCATACAGAGTGTTTTAATCAAATTGTTGGTGAATTTAGCAACCTACAGCCAAGTTCCCTCGGTCAGCCCAATGAACATCAACAGTATTGCTTAATACACTGACATACAAGTAAGAAAGTGAAGTCATCACTTACATGTATATCTCGGAAAGATCCACTCACAGATGATTTCAACTGAGGGACATCAGATATAGACCTACCAGAGCTACTGAAACGGTTCTGACCCTACAAACATACAATATTCAAACAAGATCGTTTAAAACTCAGCAAGCACAAAGACACAGGAGAGAGAGAACGAGAGTTTTTCTTCCTCAATATAAGGGAGGGGTGAGTAAAGATACATACCTCACGTAAAAACCCTTCATCTTGATTATCTGAAAAAAGAGATGAGTAGTAGACTGGATCGTAGATAGAACCTCCTAATACGTCATTAGAACCAGAAGTAGGTCTCATGACAGAAGGGGTGGCAGGATTTATAAAACTGTTCCTCAAATCCTGATCGCCCTCTTGAGGACATGTACTATCTACCGGTGAAGCCCCTAATCTATACATCTGTATCCATAATAGCGAAGATGAAGACCTTACTGAGAACCCAATAACTTGCATTAATAGAGTGAGTTTCACAGAAAAGATGGCAAATTTTCCGTAAATCTCAGAAGATATGTACCTGCATTCAAAATGAGGCTTTAGGACCAGATTTTTACCATGAGCAAGGGGATAGATAGTTCATCGAGAATTAAATGTCTAATTTTTCTACTACTTTTGAACTCATTGTATATACATAATCCATGGTTGGCTTGAAAAATACTTTTTCACAACTTTGAGTCTTTTTTCTAATTTGTACTCTTACTATTATTATACATGAGTAGCATCCAACATAAATGTAAATAAATCATCAAGCATCAATAGCTGAAAAGGATTCCCATTTGTAGAAGCAACATAAACCAAAAACATGCAAATATTATTATACACTTCAAGGAGAACAGCCTACCAAATACTGGATTAACGGATGGTTGACTATTTTCTATAATTCAATCCACTTCACCAGAAAGCAGGAATCTCCAATAATAAGATATATAAACCAGGATTAATCCTCCAGAAAATTCTTGATTGAAACTAATCTATGCACAAGATCAGAATTCAGAACTTAATCTCTATTAAAAAACCATTGGTGAAAGCTAAAATGTTGATAGTTTGGCTAGAACGATAATAGTTAAGATTGACCAGTATACAATTACTTAAATGTCCTTACAGAGTCTGTAGCTCATGGAACGACATTTTAAGTGGTGTTTATAGCTTAAGAAATAGACAAGTTACAAAAGCCTTAAGAAAACCAAATTTTAAGTGTCAACAAACAGCAAACTGAAAGTACTTTTTGGAGTTCCTCTCCCCGTTATGCACCATATAGACTTCAAACCAAGCAAAAATGTTAACTGAAAATAAACGAATATAACATATGGAGTCTAGTTGTACATGTAATTAACTTGTACAATCAACTTCTAATATTCAAATAGACTTGGATTAAATTTGGGAAAAGCAAGCAAATTTGCTCAATATCCTAGACTTAATATTATTGGTATCTCCACACCTTCTTAAAGAACTTTAGAGATAAAAGAAATAGTCAATCATGATAACATAAATTAATCACTTGAGGGAATGCTAGATATAACATATAAGTTACTACCATATTGCAATAAAATCAACAAATAGTCTATACATAATAATGTAAATTAATCATCTGATGACTGGCAGCATCTAGAAGAAAGTACAGATCAACAAAGTGTTTAATCGAAATTAGCATTTTAACTCCTAAAGGGCCTGAGATAATCATAGATAAAACTCCTTTCCAACAATGGTTGTCAGAATCTGCAATTAAGTGGATAATCAATGGGAGGTTATTCATGTATTTGTGCTCCATTACTCGGTGTGATTTGTTTAACCTAAATTGTCATAACTAAAGGGCTGAACAAGTGACGAAAAATGAATAACTCAACTTAGAGGAACAGTATGTGAGAAAACTAACCAGATTTCATGACTGAAAAGGATGAACCACATGATGTCTAACAAAATTGCAGAAAATAAAAGAACAGCATAAGTTCGGCCGAGACTCTGGCTGCTACTCTCAATAGCAACCAACGCGAATAACGCAATCCCAAGATTAATCAGAGAAACTCCAGTGTACAAAGCTCCCAGTGATCCAATCAAAGCACAACCAATCTTCAAACATCAATACAACGTCCATCAATCAACATGAAATAGACAAACAAATTCTCTATACTTGCATCTAACTTACTGCGAACAGTTATACATATCAAAATTCTAGGCCCTGAATTCATGTTCTCATTTATTTCGAAAATGTACATAAATAGATCAAGCCTACAGTAAATAACAATTTTTGCCACTAACATAAATCCAACTATCTATACGTATGAGCGACACACACGCACACAAAGACATACATATATCTCGATATATATATACACACGCACATATATATAGGTAGAGAGAGAGAGAGCGCGTACTTGAATGTAAATGAGAATCACCGCGACAGATTGAATCTTGTCGTAATCACGGAGCCATGTCTGTATCTGAGTGTTCAATTCAGGACAAAGCATCATATAACAAGCCCCCACCCTTCCGTCCCCAAAAAACCCCACAAATTCGAATCCACGCCCGCTTCAATCAAGCAACAAAAATAGAGAAAAACATCGATTCCAAGAGAAGAACTACATTGAAGCACACATACTATTAAATCGATATTTGACAGAGAGAGGATAAGATTCTCCAACTATGTCTTCTCTTACAGGAATCACTGGGTGTTCCTGTCGTATTTGGGTGAAAATTAAACTGTAGGAGTGTGGATTTTTGAAGGCGAAAGAGGAACAATGGAAAATGAAACCCCCATCACTGAACAACTCGTTTGATCCTTTTCGATTCTTATGCTTTTATTTAGCTTACTTACATTTACATTTACATTTACCACCCTCTTTATATAAACAAATGACGTACGAGTCCCCTAACTTGTAATTTTATTTTTGTTTAATAACAATTGTCAAATTACGAAAAACACAAATGTATGATAAAATCCTTTCTCGAGTTAACAATGTATTATAACTGGACATAAAAAGGGTTGGGTTTCGGTGAGAAGTTGAGGTTAATGTGAGAAGCGTGATAAGTGGTTATCAACCGTTGGATGATAAATTGATGCACATTAGGATGAGATGCACCAAATCAATTCTTTTATAAGCCACAATTCATGGGAGGGCATTTGATTACAACTGATAAACGGTTGAAATCCATTTATCACGCTTCTCACGTTAACCTCAACTTCTCACACAATCCTTCGTCGACATAAAATATACTTGTCAACGACTCTGTTTTTTTCATTCGTCTTCATTCTTTAGCTATCTATCAACCTTTGTGTCCCTAGGACGCATACCAGTTAGTTTCGGGTTGGTATACTATAACAAACAAACGATGGTTTGAGTCTGGCAACAACAACACGGGAGTTACGATTTCTTTAGGGATTAAACTTCTTATGGGCATTGGGATCTTAACTCAGTTATATAGTGGGACAATTGTGTACCTAATTTTGTCTCTTACATGATGCTCTTAGTTTGGGATGTGTGGGACGACTTGACATTGCATCATGCATTAGATTCGATGTCCCTATTGTATGTAATTTCTACCCCCACCTCGTTCTCTTTCACATAGAATCCAGCCTTGTATCGATGATGCGATGAAGATGGTAATGTAACAACAAGAAGATGAATACAACAATCAATAAAAGTAAAAGGCGATGATGATGACCCAACTACCCTCCCCATTGTCGGCTTTTTGGCATTGAAAGCATTTTACTAAATTATGATTATTGGTGAAAATGTTTGGTAATTTTGTTTGATTTATAGATTTGAAATGTATATAAATAGTGATATGATTGTGTTGAGTTTATGTAGAGTTAGACGTGTGTACATGGTTTTATGCTCGAATAATTAATAGAATACTAATTAATTAATGGGCTAAATGCAGAAGATAATATTGTACTATCATTTCTTTCTTTCTAATTACAATATTGTATTTCCGATATATTATTTAGTGTTTTGTACTTTGAAAAATGTATCGATTATAGCAAACAATAACAAACTAGTGTCATACCCGTCCGTTGATCGGGTATACAACATGATTTTGATCTAGATTCTGTTCATTGATTGGCGAGTCTTGTGCTAATCTCGGGGGCTTCTCCAAAAGACATTCTAGATAAAAACATGAGTTCATAATCGTCTTTATTTATGAACTTTAATGTTTGTTAGAGCAAAGCAAAACAATTACTTCATGGATTGAACAATAAATGGTCAACAAACCATTTCTTTCTAAGGGGGTGTATACATGAAAAAACAACAAACCTTGATACAAACCTTCATATGCAACTACAGAGAAAGTATTTGTGCCATAGAAATGAACAAAAGGGTAGGGGACAAGAGAAAGAGGGAACAATGACAACCTAACATTAAGAAGAAAAGTCCACGAATTACTTGGAACTATTTATTCACTTGATAAGAAACAATACAACTTTGAGACCTTTGGAGTGGAAAATTCAATGCCAAACAACCAAAGTCAAAATCAAAAATATGATAGTCTTGTTGCCATGCATAAGTGACATTTACATACAAGAGAAACCATCTCTGGAAGCTTGCACCATAAAATGAGAAGACCAGTTACTCCATATTTGACCCACAAGAATCCTCAAACTTAGAAATATGCACCAAAGATGTAGAAGGGGTTTTAAAAGATGACAGTCAGCAAGCTATTGAATGGAGAAAAATCAAAATCATTGTTGTAAATGTATCATTTATTTGGAAATGTGGGAGGAGGTTGAAGATGATCGTGTTGTAGGTGGGGAAACAATGGGAAAAGAAGAGGGTGCGAAATTAGGGGAGGAGTAGGCTTTGAATTGTGGCTTTTATAGTAACTGCAATATGTAATTTAAACGGCTGGGATTCAATATTGGGCTTGATCCAACGTAGATATAAAGAAAGGTAGTTTTTTTTTACTCACAGTGGTCAATATTATATATACTGAGGGTTGTGACAAACATAACTGTAAACTGTAACAAAATCACAATCCTGTTGTAAACTTTTTGTAACTCATGACATCATAAGCCTTTTCATAACCAAATTTGTAAAGAAAATGGTAACAAAGCTTTAAAAGATGTTACGAAGAGATGACTTTTAGGAATATATATACAAAGCCTTACAAATATGTTTATGAAAGGGAATTATGAAAAGATTTTATGAAATGGTTTTATGAAGATGAATATTGTAACACCCCGAATTTCGAAAGGTATCATTTCAAGCTAATGCAGAAATCAGTATTTGAAGGGAAAAAAATAAGATATATGATCTTGGACTTGAATTCTATATTTTATAGTCTTAATGGATGAAGAATTCAATTTCGAGTCCAACGGTTCTTTCCAGAGCGAAATTGGAGCTATAACAAAGAAGTTATGGCCAAATCATGTTTTGAGAAGGAATTGAGGCTTCTGCCTCATGCGCACGGGTCGTGCGTTTTTCCTTCATGGGATGCGCATGGGTCGTGCGCCCCAGCAGTGAGTCTAGCAACTTAAATCGATTTTCAGCCCCATTTCTCACTCTCACCTCATTTTTCATCCTTATTTCTCCTCTCTTCTTCTTTCCTTCTTAGAAACCGATTCTAGGGTTTTTCTTCACCCAAATCGCACCATCTATTGCTAGAAGTTGGGTGTTTCATCCAAGTGTTCGGTTTGGAAGCTTCACCACCATCTTCATCTTCTTCACCACTTCACCATTGTCATCTTCAACCTCAAGCTTCATTTTTGGGTTTTCTAGGTTTTCATCAAAACCTAAGTGGTAAGTGTATCCCTTCCATTTCTAAACCTTTATGTAAGTTATAAAATGCTCCATTGATGGTTTCTTAGTGTTCGGTTTCTCAAATCTCGGATTTGTTGGTTTTGGAGAAATTAGGGTTTTGATCTCATTTGGGGATTTTGGTATATATGTTTGGGAAATGATTCTAAGTGATTGATTATAGGTTTTGATGGTTGGAAACTTATGGATCTAGGTTTTGGAAGTTTTGCTTGAAGATTCAAGTTTCTTCAAAGGAGCTCAAAGTGGGGTAAAATCTAGATTTAGCCTAAATCTAGCAAGGTGAGTTCAAGTTGATTTGTTAAAACGGTGTACATGCCAAAATGTGTATTTTGAAGTAAAAAGGTGTTTTACTTGGTATTTGTCAAAGTGTGAGTATTTTGATAAGTTTTCATATTTGGTAAACTTGAGTTGTGTTAAACTCATAAAATGCTCATATTTGGGTTCCTAGCAATTTTGCACAAATAGAGTTCGTTTCATGGGTTATGCATCTTTGATGATTTTTGTACCAACAAAGTCTAGTTCATGTTATATGCATTTTGGTGTATTTGCATTCATAAACCCTTTGGAAAACCTTTGGTCCCATTACGTGTTGAGTTTTGGGTTAAACACGTCTTTGTAGTGTGTGTCTTCATAAACGTTATTTTTAAAGACATTTCATTAATTGGAGGACCGATAATTATTGGTCAAAAGGGTTTTGAGCATCTTAGCTCGGTGTTGGCTTAAAATGAGTCGTGTGGACGTTTGTCCGGAATGGTAACCAACGGGGGTTTTGAATAAGATGACGATTAATTTTCTATCGTTGGGGAGTTACATGTCTTGAGTGCGTTGGTCATTCAATTGGAGTCATGTAATGATAGACAGTGTTGTATTGGATCCATAGGCACGTAAGTTTGTCTGTCTTGTAATGCCTGAGGTTTTGGGTTACTTTTAGTGACCGCTCGGGTTTGCTAGCGAGTGGACAACGAGTGGCACGAGCTGTGGAGGGGGAAACTCGTCTAGATTGGATTGGCACCCATGTCTGTAAGTCCTTGGGGTGGAACTCGACGGAGTAGTGCCATAGGCATTAAACGGTCCGTGGTATGATGTCGTGGGAGGCATGAGAACCAGGATGTCGGGATCTGTGTGAAATCCAATAACATCGCGGGTAGCTCCATTCACGTGTTCTCGTCACCCAAGATGGAAACGTTTAGATGACATGCAAGGAAGTCACGTGAACGGCCTACTTGCGTGTTTTCTATTCTCAGTGTTTACGGATCTCCTCATCGTTGATTCGTGGTATTTAAATGGTAATGTGATATTTTACCAAATTAGGTTTTTACGTGGTCGACGGTAAATGATGGCTTTAATATTGAGTTCTTTCCACGTATATTAAGTTTTGAAAGGAATGCGTCATTTCCACGTTTCGATGCTTGAATTAGTCCATATCTTGGTCGGGTGAGTTTTGGGACATGATGTGTTATTTACTTTTTATAAATTAAAGTATCGAACTATGACCCCGTTTTGGGTGAGTTTTGGGTTGCATCGTTTTATAAGAAATGTGTGTTTGGGAGCATTGTCTTTAAAAGTGCATATTATGAAAATGTGACGTTTCCATTTTAAAGTATAAGATTTCGAAGGATCTCGCTTTAAGCTGGTTTTCTTGCTTTTAAAGATTTATTCATTCATGTTAAAACTCTTGAGTTCACTAGGCGTTAAGTCTAACATTTTTGTTTGTCAGCATGTGCATCAGGTTCCTGTTGGGGGTTCGGTTCTAGTAATGCTTCGAGAAGTCGATCCTTAGACTTGTGCAAGGGTATGTAGTGAGAGAAGTCTTCCGCAAGTTGGAGATAGCATTTGTTATTGGGTATTAGTAGTACCCGTCTTTTTAACTTGTATGTATAGATTGTGTAAGTGTATTGAGGTTGAATCCAAATTTGTGGTTGTAGATGATTCAGTTATTGATGTATTTAGAAAATTTTAATTAAGTTGCTATTTACAGAATTGAGGGTGTTACAAATATGAAAATTCCTAAGACCATAACTTTTAACTCTTAGTTCGGGTCGAGATGACTTTTTTTAAGTCGTTTAGTTTTTCAATATTTACATGGGGTAACCACATGGGTTGTGGCATACTGGTAAAGCATTTGGGGGATGTAGTGGAAAATCTCATCTACCCAGGGTTCAAATCCAGGCGCTGCCAAAGCCCTTGTGGCCATGGAGGTTCACCTGCGATGACTCCAGGCCATTCGTGGTCGCCCGGGGATTCGTTGGTGCGCGTAAGCTGGCTCGGAAACCCACGATTACCAAAAAAAATATTTACATGGGGTTAAAGTTTAGGAATCTGATATTCATAACCATTTTCATAGTAAAACTTTGGAGGGTTTAACTAAAAGCTTCTAACTCAGTTCAAGATGATTTTTTTTAAATTCCTTAATCTTTTTAAGATTTAAGGGTGGTAAAATTTAGGATACAAATGCTAGTAATCATATTTTTTGTAAACTTTGGGATGCCATAACTTTAAAAAAAATTAGGATAAAGATGCCTTATAAATAATCCAACCCTGTCTCTTTGTCCCTTCAAACAACAATACATTTTCATAGACAACTTAACTCATATTTATATATATAAATCATTAAAAGTGAATCATTTACTCAAATTTGAGCTATGGTCATGGTTGTAAATGACTTGAGGCCTGACATTCAATGAAGAAATTGGTTTAGCATGGGAAAACCAAGTATCAGATAAATGGAGACATAAGTGCATAATAATAATAATAATAATAATAATAATAATAATAATAATCCACTATGTATCAAAAACACCAAAATTGTCATCAACATCCTGTTTCCATGCTCAATAGCAAAATGAGAGAAGAGTAGTTTTTTTATTTAATCAATTAAACAAAAATGTCATAAATCAAAGGCTCAACATCAACCTAATATGTATAATAAATTCAAAAGTTCCATGCTTACAAATGGAAACAAAAAACCCACATTTTCTTTAGGCATCAAAGTTGATGGGATCGCAGAACAACCTCTCCATTTGCCTTGCCCTAGTCTTTATCGACATGTCAAAAACCTTTTGCCCGAATTCCCCCACAAGCAAGAAAATGAAAATCATGATAATCGAAGTGAAACAATGCCATAGGAACTTACTCAAATAAAACAAACAGAGCCCAATCAGTTAGCAACTGAATTTGATAACACATGTCGTGCAGGAGTGTACTTCCAACGACAAAGAATTCAAAGTCTTTGCTCTTCTCTTAAGAGTTATCTTGTATATCCGGTCAAAGAAATCTTGTAGGAACAAACATGAAGCCTTAGTTGTAGCTGTTAATACCAAAAATTACTCAATGAATAACTTAAGGTCAACGTGGAGCTTTATCCAACTAAAGAAAGTAGCCGATAGACAATTATGCACGATAAGCAGGAAAATAAAGAGACAAGGGATTTGGTGACGCGGAAAAACCTCAACGAGAAAAAAACCGCGGACGACAGGTGTAACACTCTAAAATTTAGGCGGAAAATAAAATTCGAAAATTCAGCAATATAACGTTTGAAAATGGGATAATTCCATCACCCTAAAATATGGGATAATTTAAACCTGTGAAATAAGGTAAATCATTTCGAAAACCCAAGTGTATCATCCCAAACGGGACATAATGTACGGTAATTACAACCCAATAAATGAAGCATAAGACGACAATCTACTAATCTACAATAAGTAACTAGATTATGGTCGGGTGTCGCTATACTTCCAAAATGTGTGTCTTCAAAATTAATTGTATGATGGTCACTATATATCCTCAAAAAGACCACTCACGACCCCAAGGTCGTTCTCTCAGTCCCGACGTGCCCCACCACTATGATAGCCTGCCAAACAAGACAACAAGAACAAGTGTTAGGCTAAGGCCTAATGAGAATAAGTTAAATAAGGATTAAAGTACTAAACCCATTTGGAGTCACGTGGAGAATATAGCCATGAGTTAAAACCAACAATTTAAATAAAACATTAGTGATTAGATACTGTACAAATAACACCAATCACATAATGAGCTCAACTCCTCTAAATCTATTGCTCGAAAACATCAAGTCAACCCCTCTAGGTCTATTCTTGAGAGTTCCAAAACGGGGAACTCTAGCACAAGGGAATTACACCTTACTGCCCATGAGACGCTGCCCGACCGTATAGATCCACACCTTACTTATCATGGTGATCCAATGCCTATTCCGTGCTAAGTGGTGGACCCAATGCCCAAAACGGGGGCATAGGAACACCATGCCTATTGATCCATTGCACTAAAGGCCAAATATCCAAAATATTCCAATACATACGATACGCATATTAATCGTGCATATAAATGAAACAATGGTATAAATCAAACAATGGTATAAATCATAAAGTCTTGACTCTTATAAATGCGAGGACTAGAGAGCATAAACCAACAACAATATTCCATATATATATATATATGTACCATATAAAATTATAATTATCATTAATTAAACCAATACTTGCATTTTCCCCAAAACCCTAGTTTTTCCACTTTGGTTCTTAAAAATCCCATGGACTTAAGGTTGCCCATCAAGGGAGTAGAAAACATAGAAAACCATAGGCCTGTTTTCCAGGAGATTAGTCCGGGCCCAAAGTGGTCTGGGATACTCCTTTACCAAAAAAAAAGGAACATTTCTCCCATTTATACTTGGGATTACAAACCCTAACTTCCATACTCACATTTATGTTAAAAGACTTGGATAACCAAAATCCCATAACTATATTACTACATACAACCATAGAGAGGTTTAGGGAATGAAAGAACTCACCTTGCAAGAAATTTATTCAAACCCTAAGAATGGATGAACAAGAAGAAGGTGAGAATCACTTGAAGCTTCAAATCCTTAATCACTTGAGGTCAAAGTTTACCAAAACCTAGATTGAACCACCAATAAGCATTTAATACTCTTAACCAAAGGCAATCAATGAAGAGAGAAGAGAAACCCTACCTCTCACCAAGAAAAATCGCCCAAGCTAGCTCCCAAGTCAATAAAATGAGTTTTAGGTCATGAAAATGGGTTTTAAAGGGTCTGCACCCCGACCGCGACCTTGTCTCGCTTGTCACTCTCGCTTGTCACTCTCGCCCGAGAATGGTTACCCACGGTACAAACTCGACGATTGTGCCTCGCGAGAATGACACTTGTCACTCTCGCTTGGCACTCTCGCGCCAACTCCCCCAACTCTCGGTACACCTCCCGCAGTTGTGCCCCGCGAGAGTGACCTCTGTCACAATCGCGGGCACAATCGCATGCCCTGTAACGAAGCCCAAAAAATGACCGTTTTGACCCGAAAGTTCCCGCTCTCAACGCTAAGCTAGGTACTAGGGTAAAATGCCAAAATAGAGACGTACCGAAAACACGGGTGTTATAATCCTCCCCAACCTGGAGAAGATTTCGTCCTCGAAATCTCGACTAGGGAAAAAGGTGAGGGTATCTTCGCTTCATGTCCTCTTCCGCTTCCCAAGTCACATTTGCACCTCGATGGTGTTTCCATTGAACCTTCACCATCGTGACTTCTTTGTAACGAAGCTTCTTCGTCTTCCTTTCCAAAATTTCATCAGGCTCTTCGACGCAATGATTTCCCTCATCAACTCTGATCTCGGAGAGTGGAATGACACTCTCCTCCTCCACTAAGCATTTACGAAGGTAGCATACATGAAAGGTGTTATGGATTCCTTCCATTTTCGGAGGTAGTTCCAATTGGTAGGCTTGAAGCCCTACCCGCTTAAGCACGGCGAATGGTCCGAGGAAACGGGGACTTAGTTTTCCGCGCTTTCCGAACCAAATAATTCCCTTCCAAGGGGACACCTTCAACATGACGCGGTCTCCCACCTGGAACTCTATCGGTCGCCTCTTTTTGTCCGCATAACTTTTCTGCCGGTCCTGAGCCGCCTTTAAGCGTTCACGGATACTTTTCACTTTATCCGCCGTTTCTTGAACAATCTCGGGCCCAGCAAATTGCTTCTCCCACACTTATAGCCAACACACGGGAGTTCGACACTTGCGACCATACAAAGCTTCAAACGGTGCCATCCCAATGCTTGAGTGATAGCTATTGTTGTATGTGAATTCCACCAAGGGTAGGTGTGAGTCCCAACTACCTCCAAAATCAATCACACAAGATATCAACATATCCTCTAACGTCTGGATTGTCCTCTCACTTTGGTCGTCGGTCTGAGGATGGTAGGTCGTGCTCAACTTCACACGCGTGCCCAATTCCTTTTGCAACCCATCCAAAAATGTGACGTGAATCGACTATCGTGATCGAAGACAATAGATAGCGGTACACCATGTCGAGATATCACTTCATCGATGTACAACTTTGCCAATTTGTCCATAGGTAGGGTCTCCCGTATGGCCAAGAAATGAGCGCTCTTGGTCAGACGGTCCACTATTACCCATATGGTGTCATGACCTCGCAAGGTCTTTGGTAATTTTGTCATGAAGTCCATCGTGATGTGCTCCCACTTCCATTCCGTAATCTCCAAGGGTTGTAGACTCCCATAAGGTCGTTGGTTCTCGGCCTTTACTTACTGACAAGTCACGCATCGCTCCACGTAGCGCGCCACATCAAGCTTCATGACTGGCCACCAATAATGTAATTTCAAGTCTCGATACATCTTCATGCTTCCTGGATGGATAAAATACTTTGACTTATGGGCATCTTCGAGGAGGAGCTCTCGATTGCCCCGATCTTCGGCACCCAAATTCGTCCATTGAAGAGTTTCACCCCTCGACTATCTTCTGTCAAAAGTAGGTGTTGCTTCGCCATGACTTCTCTCTTAAGATTCTCTACTAACAAAGCTTCGGGTTGTGATGCTTTAATCCGATCGATGAGTGTTGAGGCTAATTCAATTAGTGCAAAAACAGCCTTGGAACCTTCCCCATAATCCTTTCGGCTAAGGGCGTCGGTGACAACGTTTGCTTTCCCCGGGTGGTAAAGAAACTCACAATCGTAATCTTTCAATAATTCCAACCACCTTCGTTGTCTCATATTCAGTTCCTTTTGGTCAAAGATGTGCCTCAAACTCTTGTGGTCCGTGTAAATAGTACAATTCGTACCGTAGATGTAGTGCCGCCATAACTTCAATGCAAACACCACCGCGGCTAACTCCAAATCGTAGGTGGGGTAGTTGACTTCATGGACTTTGAGTTGTCTTAACGCATAAGCAATCACCTTCCCCCTCTGCATAAGAACACAACCCAATCCCATTTTCGACGCATCACTATACACCACAAAATCTTCCGTCCCGTCGGGTAAGGATAGGACTGGAGCTTCGCAAAGCTTCCTTTGTAGATTTCGAAACGCCTTTTCTTGACTCTCGGTCCAAACAAACTTAACATTCTTACGCGTTAAAACCATCAACGATGAAGCTATCTTTGAGAAGTCTTGGATGAATCTTCAGTAGTATCCCGCCAATCCTAGGAAGCTCCGGATTTCAGACGGACTCTTGAGAAGTTCCCAATTCATCATCGCCTCTACCTTCGTGGGGTCCACCTTCACTCCATTCTTCGTGACCACATGGCCCAAAAACTACACTTCTCGAAACCAAAAGTCGCACTTCGAAAACTTCGCGTAGAGCTTCTCCCTCTTCAACACTTCTCAAAGGTGATGCTCGTGATCTGATTCATCTTTGGAGTACACGAGGATGCCGTCGATGAACACTATTACCGACTTGTCAAGGAATGGTCGGCATACTCGATTCATCAAGTCCATAAATATTGTTGGTGCATTGGTTAGGCCAAATGGCATTACTAGAAACTCGTAATGACCGTATCGCGTCCTAAACGCTGTCTTTGGAATGTCGTCCTTCGCCACCTTCACTTGATGGTAACCCGACCGCAGATCAATTTTGGAGAAGTAACTCGTGCTTTGTAGTTGATCAAATAAATCTTCAATCCTCGGGAGCGGATACTTGTTCTTCACCTTCACCTTGTTCAGGACCGGACCAAATGCACATCCTCATCGAGCCATATTTCTTCTTAACGAACAGGACCGGAGCTCCCCAAGGCGACGAGCTTGGTCGTATGAAACCCTTTTCAAGAAGGTCTTGAAGTTGCGTCATCATCTCTTGCATTTATGTAGGGGCCAACCGACAAGGAGCTCGGGCAATCGGGGCCGCCCCCGAAATAAGGTCAATACAGAATTCCACTAAGCGATCGGGTGGTAAGCCGGGAAAATCTTCCGAAAATACCTCGGAAAATTCACGCACCACCCTAACATCTTCTAGTTTCTTCTTCTCAAGCTTGGTGTTGATTGCATATGCCAAAAGGATGAACATCCCTTTGACAAACATTTTCGTGCCTTAAACATCGAGATAATCGCTACTTCGCCTTTCCTCCTCTCGCCATAGATTATTGTCGGCTTTCCATCTATAACGGGTCGGATCATCTTCTTAGAGCACACGATTTCCGTTTGGTTCTTCGACAACCAATCCATTCCCACAACTACATCGAATCCACCGATTTGCATAGGCATCAAGTCTATAGGGAATTCCCTCCCCTCGAGGTTAAGAGTGCAACCTCTCACGATATCCCAGATCACTACTTGACTACCATATGCTATTTCTACTACTAAGGCATCCTCTAGACTACTCTTAGGCATGGTAAACTTCGGATAAAATACATCTGATACAAAAGAGTAGCTCTAACCCGAGTCAAATAATACACGTGTAGGCACGGAGTTTAGGAGAAACATACCCGACACCACATCGGTCGACGCTTTGGCTTCTTCCACGGTCATTTGAAAAGCTCTAACGGTTGCTCTCGGAGGCTCCACTTTCTTCCCACCGGCCCCTCCGGTCTTCAACTTTGGGCATTCCGCCCTAACGTGCCCTTGTTCTTTGCATTCGAAACATATTTGCTCTTTGATGGGATAATCCTTAAACGTATGCCCGGGTTTCCCGCACTTGTAGCAAGTCCCGGGAACGAAGTTACAAGGACCGAAGTGTTTACTTCGGCATTTGGAGCACCACTTGACATCACGCCTAGGGTCGGCGCCACGGTGATTGTTGTTAGCATATCTAGGTTTCTTTGAGGGCATTGAACCCCCTTCCCATCTTCTCTTCTCGACTTGCCGACTACCTTCCTCTTTCCCTAGGTTGTAAGCGTCTTCCATAAGTTGTGCCTCTTCAATTGCCTCACGAAGAGTGGAGGCTTTTGACACCCGCACCATGAAAATCATGTCTGATGGAAGACTCTTGATGTACGCCTTGCTCTTTTCCTTTTCCGTCGGGACCAAATGTCCCACTAGCCCCAACTTTTCCATGAACAGACGGTTGTATTCCTTCATGGACAAGTTACCCTTCTTCAAATTTCTGAATCCTTCCACTATCCGGTCCATCGACCTCTCGTTGCAATACTCCTTTAGTAGTTTCTCCTTGAATGTTTCACAAGTCAGTTTGGCCAAGACAGTCGCTTCGATGGAAGGGGAATACACGTTCCACCAAGTGAGGGTCGCGCCCCTCAACATTTGTGAGCCAAAGACTGATTTATGTTCCTCTCCGCATTCACTCGATCGGAAGGCTTGTTCCATCTCATGTAACCAGTTCACACAAGCTATCGGATCGTCTGAACCTTTAAATTCTGGTGGTTGGCAACCCAGAAAGGCCTTGAAAGTGCAACTCCTTGTCACTTGTTTGACTCCCGGGTTTGCGATCTCGTTAGAGGGAATCACAGGTCCGGTGCCCCCGGATCCCGTCACAACAATGTTCTCATCCACCGTTTCATGCCTACGTTTATTGGTGTCTCGGTCCTCTAGGAGTTTGAGGAACATTTCTTGTTGTTGTGCCATAGCTCGATTCATAGCCAACATCATACGATCCATCATCCTCGTCTCTGCCGTCACTTCCTCCATGATGGGTTCATTTGTTTCCAGGTTGCGACAGGGAATGCTTTCGGGTCCCCCGCCCAACACATTTACCACGCGAGAGGGTTCCTCCATAGCAGTCACCCGCGGTTGGTCGGCCGTGGATACTGTGGCCTCTTGACCTTCCGGTCAGTTTCGGGTATTAACCATGAGTTTGCCACACATAAATACACAGCAGAATGAGAAACTAGCTCACAGAATTTACACAAAGAAACGTACTATTACACTTATCAAATATCATAACAACAGTAGATCAAGTATACTCACGTAAAACATTTTCATAATAATGTTAGCTAAGTGAAGTTATGAATACATGATACGTAAGGGTTCTCGTTACCATCACTACAACTTTTAACTTGTGTAAGTTCCGTTGACTTTAAGACCATTCTATCCTAAGAGTTCTACCCCATCTCACGGTTCATAGCTTAACAGTTACAGCTTAAGTCTAGGCATCTTACATTCATACCTAGTTCACTTACACTAATGCTCTGATACCAACTTGTAACACTCTCTAATTTAGGTGGAAAATAAAATTCGAAAATTCAGCAATATAACGCTTGAAAATGGGATAATTCCATCACCCTAAAATAGGGGATAATTAAAACCTGTGAAATAAGGTAAATCATTTCGAAAACCTAAGTGTATCATCCCAAACGGGGAATAATGTACGGTAATTACAACCCAATAAATGAAGCATAAGACGACAACCTACTAATCTACAATAAGTAACTATATTATGGTCGGGTGTCGCTATACTTCCAAAATGTGTGTCTTCAAAATCAATTGTATGATGGTCACTATATATCCTCAAAAAGACCACTCACGACCCCAAGGTCGTTCTCTCAGTCCCGGCGTGCCCCACCACTATGATAGCCTGCCAAACAAGACAACAAGAACAAGTGTTAGGCTAAGGCCTAGTGAGAATAAGTTAAATAAGGATTAAAGTACTAAACCCATTCGGAGTCACGCGAAGAATATAGCCATGAGCTAAAACCAACAGTTCAAATAAACCATTAGTGATTAGATACGGTACAAATAACACCAATCACATAATGAGCTCAACTCCTCTAAGTCTATTGCTCGAAAACATCAAGTCAACCCCTCTAGGTCTATTCTTGAGATTACAGAAGATGGTAGAAAATCACTTCCAACCCCCCAGCAAACACTCTGCTGTTAAAAAAATTGCTAGTACAAATTGAAGCCAACAATGCTGGAATCCTATCTCTCAATATCAACAATAAATGTTCTAGAAAGAGACTTGGTCAAATTATGTGGCTAGAAAAAAGAAAGATTTTTGTTCTTAGACTTTGGTCAGAAAAAAGAAAGATTTTTGTTCTTAAACGAAGGTGGAATCTTTTTGTTTGCTTTAAACTAAGATTGTACCATTAAGACTAAGTAACTTGCATTAGCCTTGATATTTGGATTCACATTGTAGTTTACAGAACAAGCACCACCTAGAAGAACAATTTGTCCAATGTTTTTGGTGAATGCACATCCAGTTGAATGACCTGCATCAATTAAAAAAAGAAACTTAAAGGTGCTTTTAATAATGTAGAAGTAAACTCGGTGATACAACCTAGGTAATTATCAAAGAATACAAAGCAACAACAACAAAAATTCCGGCTAACAAATTGTTCCTTTACTGTTGATGGCTTCTTCCTAAATAAAAATTCATACATTATAAACAAACACAAATAAAAACAGAAAAACTGAGATCATATGATGGGAAAGTATAGAAGAGAATATACTTCTCTGCAGCCTTTTTGACCACTAGATCATTAAGCTTGTACTACAATCGTGTTGCTAACTAAAGCCACAACTACATCTTTATTACACGCTTCACTGTAGAAAACATATATGAAAAACATACTAATAGAAACAGATGTGGTACTTTGACTTTTGATATGAAATGTGACCTAGTAGTTTCCAAACAGAAAAGTCAATATGATACTGTTTACATGCATGATTGATGATTCCATTTTATTTTCCTTAGGAAAAACTTCTCCAAATCTATTTGAAGTAAAAAGGAGGCCAAATTGTCATCCAAAAAATCAACTGGTAGCTTTGTAACTCGAAGGGGTATTGTCTTTCTTTAAGTTCATCTATCAAAAAAGAAAGAGAAAAATAAAGAATGTTGAACCTTGCCAACAAAGCATTTAAAGAACTCATATTGGTATCTAACAAATCCACTAAAATGTCATCAGAACATGAAAGAATCAAATATTGCCAATTAAATATTGCAAGAACTAAAAATGGCCATCAAAAATATAATCTTAAGTCCAAAAAACCAAAATTGGCCTCATTCTTCACATCATCCTTGTTATTAACAATTTCATCATGTGGTGATAATCAAAGAGAGTGATTAGACACAACAAACTAACACCACAACTTCATGATTTGATCAAAATCGAAATCTTTGATCAAAATTCACCTGCAGTTTATGAGCAGTGACATTAGGAAAGCATGAATAGGTGACAAATTAGTTGCTTTTGTATCCGAAACACATTCAAACCAACAACCTCAAGTATTACCGCGTATTGATGGGGGGGGGTATCATTGTGATGGTAAGTAGTTATATTTTCACAAAGATTACCTTAACGAATGGATCTGTAGAAACTAAATGTAGCTCAAAGAACATGTATCATTAAACTCCATCATCATTGCCTAAAAACATGGGGAAGATGAAGAATCAGGATAGAAAGAAATTTCAATTTTGAAATTGGTGTATGGAATGGAGAATCAGAATAAAGCAGAGATTTCAAATTTGAAATCTGTAAATTGAGAGAGCAATATGAAATTTGTAAATTAAGAGATTTCAAAATTTTGAAAATGCAGACCTGGAGGAGCAGGAAGCAGTCTATACACGATTTCTTGGAATGAAAGGCAAATCTTTTAAAATCGATGGATAAACACCAAATGTTGGTAGCCATGGTATATCCAAAAGATACTCATCTGATGTAAAGAAGGAACCAACATAAAATATGCGTGAGGGAATTCTATGGTGTGGATTTTAATTCATTGTGTGGAGACAGGGACTTCTAGGGCTTCAAATTGCAACCAACCAAAATCTATCTAGCCGATCGTAAAGTCCGTTTTACCGCACAAATCTCTCTTATTGAAAGCAACTGACCAGCCACTGACGACTCAACAATCTCTGAAACGTCTTCAATTCTAGAGAAATCTGGCGGCATATGAAGCGTAAATGCGGCGGATGTCTGATCCATAAGCCTTCGGCTCTCCTCAAGGCTCCGTCCTATAGCCGAAAGGCCCATGGTGTTCATCTGAGTGTAACCACCTATATGGGTTCTGCAAATGCTGACGGTAAGATTTCTCCGATCGATGTTGGGGAGAATGAGGTTTTGGGTTTCTGGGATTATGAGTGGTTTTTTATTATGGTTATTATTTCCAATTCCTGTGGTAATGGGGGAGGGGGAAGAATAAGGGGAACGTAGGGAGAAGATTAAGGGGTGGGGGAGATAATCAAGGGGCATGTTGAGGAGGGTTTGTAACCGTAAGATAATGAATTTGAACGGTCGAGATTGAAAGTTGGTTGAATTTAAATGGTCCAGATCAAATCAACAGACGGTTGACTCGTCTGGATCTATATATATATATATATATAATTGATTTGAATTTTAATGACATGACATGAGTGAAGACATATTTATGTCATGGCAACTGTTCCTGTCTACTTTTTCTGTTTTGATTGATTTTACGATCGATATAAATGGTGTCGCTTGCTAAATTATGTGGTTAATAAATTTTGTAAGTCAGTGGTTCCGGTTTGGAAATGAATCAACATAACAACTAATAGCGTAAAAACATATCCAAATAAAGTATACATGAAAAGCTGAATATATTGCCAATATGATAACAATATTAAAATTTTATTTTATAAAACTTCAGACTTATAAACTTCTTCTTTTTTTTGCAAGTAATTTATTTTCTTTTGCAAGACGAGGGACCCTTTGGGTTGAATGTGAAGTGGGTATGGCCTCTGAGATTATATAAACAATGTCCAATCAAATCGGTAGTATTCCATATTGGTCAAAATTAGGGTTTTTTTACTTGATTTACATTGACAAGTGCACCCTATTACGAGCAAGCCACATCGACCGACGTGGCTAAAAAACAAATTAGGGTTAGAAAGTTCAAAAATTGAAGAATGTGTATTATTATTAAAAACAACATCAAATATATAGCATTAATTTGTCTCAACAAAGAGAAAAAAAGCTTTACATTGGTAATAATGCAATATATTTGATGTGGGTGTGTTTATGTGTGATAGAGTATCTTATGCATGGGAGTGAGTGAGAGAGGTAAATGGTCAATAATGGCTACAACTATGAAATAGACTGCTACAAGATTCACTGATAGGGAGAAAGAAATGTTAGTCGATACCTCAAAACCTGGTCGAGAAACCCTTGTAGAGTGACCCTTTTTTTATAATAATCGATTGCTCTTTATAGATCGGAGTCGAATTCTAAAATATTTATACTTTTCTCTAAAATCAGTTCAATTCAAATTTTGATGGGGTTAATCATGAATCCTATGAGATCTACTGTCTCTTCCATAGCCAGGTTCTTTTTGTCGGGTCCTCCCAACGAAGGAAGCAATGATATTTTTGTTTTTATATATTTAAATACAACAGTTATTACACATGCAAGTCATATCATCTAAACTGTGCAACATAAGCAAATTAAATAATTTGATAACCGGTTCAAAAGTAGCATGTTACATATTGCTATATGTGACACCCTCAAATATGGAAATAGCAACTAATTTAAAATTTTCTAAATACATCGATAACTGATTCATCTACAACAACAATTTAAGGTTTAACTTCAATAAACACATTTCAATCTTCATACATGGTCTATAATAGGGGCGGATGCTACTAAAAACCCAATAACAGACACTATCTCCAAAATGCGGAAGACTTCACCAACTACTTACCCTAGTGTAAAACTAGTGCTCATCTCTTCATAGTATTGCTAGAACCATTCCCCAACTGGAACCTGATGCACATGCCGACAAATAAAAGGTTAGACTTAACGCCTAGTGAGCTCAAGAGTTTTCATGGTAGATATGCAAAACAATAAACTTTAAGAGTGTTATTTAAAACGTGATTTCCCAAAATAAAATACATTAAGTCTGAAAGCAATCTCTTTTCCAATATTCATCCTCTTCGTGATTAAAACCACGATACAAAACGTTCCTTCGAATATAAATCCAAAACCCAAAACTCACGCAAAACATAACTTATACTTTAACAACCAAATACTAAAAACGCGTGGATAAACTTTATCATCCAAAACATCAAAAAACATGGATAAGATTCAATATACAAAACCTTAAAACATGGATGACAACCCATACTCAAAACGTCACCGAAAACATGGATTATAAAACTCCATACCCAAAACAACACCTTTCAGTGACGGAGGAGACCCGATTACATTTTTTTTGAACGACAAGTTAACACACATACACGTTCCAGAGGTATCGAGCCTCCATTACGAGCAATCCCACTAATCCGTTGCGACCCGACCCAACCTTTGGCTGAACCCGACCGACAGGGTAGAGGGTCCCATAAACTGGACCCACCCGAACCGGTCTTAGACTTGGCCCCGAAGGACCAGACCCAGAGTCTGGATATCTCAGGGAAGTGTCGCTCGTGGGAATGGAACCCGGGTAGTGTGGCTTTCACCGCACACCCCTCAAAGATGTTACCTATCCAACTGAGCTAACCCCCTTTGATGAGACCCTATTACATTGCATGTGACGGAACACAAAAGTAGGTCACATAACTATATAGAAAACCAAAACGTATGGATTATACTCATAAAACATATCAAGCTCAACTCCTCTAACTCTGTTGCTCGGAATCATCAAGTCAACCCCTGAGTCTATTCTTGAGAGTTCCAAAACGGGAACTTATGCACAATGGAATTACACCTTACTGCCCATGGGACGCTGCCCGACCATATAAGTCCACACTTTACTTACCATGGTAACCCGATGCCTATTCCGTGCTAAAGTGGCGAACTTGTCTAAAACAGGACATTAAGAACATCGTGCCTATGGATCTATTGCACTGCAGTCTAGAACTTAACATGACTCCAAATGAATGAACTAGCACATCCAACACATGTAATTCTCAAATAAAATGCAATAAATTCAAATCATAACCAAATCTCTACAGTAAGCTATTAAAATCAGACAAATGTCCCCAAGACTTAACGAGGTCCAAACCGAGCCATAGGCCGAACAAATCAAAAGACCAATTGTAAGAAAATCATAAAATGAAATCGAACATAAACAACCCGTATTTATGAAAACCCATGCTCCAAAATATGGAGATAACTCCAACATAACTTAAATTGGGACAAAACATTTTCCAAGTGAGTTTATAACATTTATCCTTTCAAAACATCCCATAACACAAAATCAAGCATTTCTCCAAGATACACAATGAAATACATTTATACTCAAAAATCTACTTTCATTAAATAAATCATTAAGATACCAAAATATATGATTTATTTATCAAAATGCCCAAAATCCCAAAGGTGGGTGTTTTACAAGTTTATAAAGTTAGATACTTCAAATAATCAAAATTCATCAAATAAATCAACAATTAATAAGTTATTGTAAAACATATAAACACTTTAAAATAGACATTTTGGCATGTACACCCTTTCCACAAATCAACTTGAACTCACCTTTCTAGATTTAGGCTAAATCTAGATCTCCCCCCAACTTGAGCTCCTTTGAAGAAACTTGGATCCTCAAGCCAAAACTTCCAAAAACCTAGATCCACAAGTTCCAACCATAAATATACATATTCAACCACAAAGAATCGTTCCCCAAACATTATACATGAAGATGTCAACTTATATCAAAACCCTAATTTCCATAGATGAAGAAAAGAGAAGGTTACCTCGACCATAATTTGAATCCATCAACAATACACTTCTGGGTCACCAAAATGAGTCACAAACTCCCAATCTTCAAATGATAAAAAGGTTTGGATGAAACCCTAGAAAACTTGATGGTGATGAAGAAGATGAAGGTATATCAGTTCTAGCTTCCAAAACCTTGCTAGATGGTGAAGAATCACTTGAAACCTCAAATCTTGGCGTCTCCCAAGCTCAAAATCACTCATGGGAGCATAAGGGTTCAGTTGGGAGGGTTTTAGGAGGAAGTGGATGAAAGAATAAATGAGGAAAGTGAGAAAATCGGATTAAATGGGCGCTACACCCCGACCGCGACCTTGCCAGGCGATAGTGCCCATGGCATCGTCGCGAGTCACTCTCGCGGTGATGGTACCGCGGCTCCAGGTATCCCCGCGATTGTGCCTCAGTGAGAGTGACGGTGTTACAATTATCGGACACTCTCACCCCGTGTGTACCTCAAGGCACTTCAGCCCCGCGATTGTGCCCTTGGCGACAGTGACCCTGTCACAGTCGCCGGGCATAGCCGCTCCAACCATGACGGAGCCCGAGATTTCACTTTTTCTCACACGGAGGACGCTCGATGATTAGGGATGTTGGAAAATTAATTAAAATATTAATTTTAAATTAAATGGAAATTAATGATAGAGTCTTTTGACCTTTCATGTGCTTCGGTTATAACCGGTGGAATTATGTTCCATTATGGTGACGACCTTTAATCTTCCGCTAGTTACAAATACGTTGCATATATAAGGACATATCCTAAAATAGAAAAGAAAAAGACAACACAATTGGGACTTTCTTAAGGAAATAGATTCTCAAGTTCAGGCATAAAGGCGAAGTCCGACAGAACTCGATTCTGTTTTAGAGTCGTTGTATCCTGGGAAATCGACGCACCAGTTAGGGGCGAATCGGTTTTAAGGAAACCGTGTCCAACACGGGCCTCGACTCAATACTCGGGTTTGTTTCCAAGTACCTTTATTTTATAATACTATAAGTATCTTTAATTTTAATTCTGTTTTAGATAACTATTTTCCTACAATCTTAAAACCGATTAAATTAAAAAAAATGTTTTGTTTTATTCTGTTGTACTCGATCTATTCAAGAAAGGAGGAAAAGTTTAGTTCCTTTCTATTTTGGTGTCTTGGGTCATAATCAGGAAAGAAAAAAGAAAAAGGAATTTTTTTTGGTTTGTTTTAATCACCTCGATCCAAGGGAAAAGGGAACAATTGTGGTTGTTTGTTTTGTGGCTTGATATAAAAAGAAACAAAAAAAAAATTCTCTCGAAACTAATGTATCCATTTTGTTGGGGTACTTTCTATATGGTTTATTTTACCTTCATTAGATATATGTTAGTATGTATGCAAGTTTACTTCGTCGTGTACATCTACGATTCGTAAGCATTGATGTTGATATTTTTATATGACGTTTTAATTTCGCATTTCATGCTTTGATTGTTGGTTGAAGTCACTGTCATCAACATCATGATTCAAATTTATGTGTGTGTTCTTATGCAATATTTCTGCCTGTTTCAAGTCACATATGATGATATGAACTTCAAGCTACTGTAATGTGCATTTGTGTATGTTAAGATGGATTTTATGATATGAAGACAGAATTTGTGCTGTTATATCATATATGAATTTCATTTTGTTCAAATGTTGGTTTTCTAGCAACTTTCATTGGTACGGTTTTTAAGTTTATAAACATGGTTCCTACAATTTAAGGTCCATAACTTTTTGAAAAATGAAAAGTGTTATTACATGTCTGGATGTCAAATGCTATTATCTACTTGTAGCAACACTACTTGATATCACATGGGGTTCTTAATTGAAATCATTGAGTTTTGTTTTGTTTTTTTTTGTTGCATATAAAAGTGAAACCCTAACAACAATGATATCTAAAATTACGGATAGTGCCTTTGCGCTCATTGATGCTAATCAAATGAGAATATGAGATCATCACCCAAAAGGAAAAAAAAAGGATGTCTCAATGCACATTATATGCATGTGGTAGGTTTAGATGAGATGAATTAGCAATCTTACATTCTTACTTATAAAATTTTAGAATGCACAAACATGAGAAGCAAATATGGGGACACCGTGAATTTTGTCAATTGCATTAATTTATTTATTTTGGTTGATTTAGATATTGTTGAATCTTAATCTTTCAAGTCCAAAGGTATTAGTGTTGTCTTGGTTCGTCATATTATTTTTATGTCACATACTATTGATACTTATACAAGTTTTGAATAGTATATTTCGTGGATGAAAGATTTATTCCATAAGATAATGATAATTAATTTGCATGCTCGTGGTATGATATTAAAAGATATAACAAAAGTATTAGGTTCTTCCGGAAATGTCAATGAAGCTTCCATTTAAATGTTGGCACGTTGCTAGTTACATGTGGTCTTTTCTTTTATGTATTAGGTGTTGGAAGAACACAAAAAAGAAAAAAAAATGTGTGATTTACTTTCATGATTCACCTTCATGATTAAATCTCTTATGACCATCCTTTTATTTGCTCAAAACCCATTTACGATGGAATTAGTTTGGTTTTTCAACATGTGTTGAATTGTTTATACAAAAGGTGTAACTTCAAGATTTCTTTAAATTTCCGTGATGGTGAATGTTTATGATAAAGTTTGAGTAAAGTCGAATTTGAGAATATATTGTTCGGGTTGTCAATTTGAAAACCTATCAATTTTGATTTCATGTGTATTTTAACAATCTTCATATATTCACCTTTTGATGAGTTAAAAAGAAAAAATATATATATATATATATATATATATATATATATATATATTGTGGGGTTTTGTGAAATTGAGGATGGGTTTAAGTTGAAACCTCATTAGTTCTAATTGGTAATGTTATCAATTTCAGAATTTGAAATGGCGAGAACTGTGAATAGTTCCACACGAAGAGATCGTGGAAGAAGATCTAGGGACCAAGTCCATGGGACGATTGGTTCCTTAACCCGAGAAACAAGAATATCCGCTTCTCGAGGATGGTTCTTGGATTCTGGAACTGACAGTCATGTAACCAACTCCCGATCTGACTTTGTTGAATATCAAAGTATTGCAAGTAATGTGGTTCTGATCAATCGACAATGATTAAGGGCTATCGGCATGGGAACATTGATACTAAGATTCACAACCGGGAAGACCTTGACTTTGAAAGAGGTCCTACATGTTCCTGAAGCATCAAAGAAACTTGTATCCGTTGGAATGCTCACTAGCAAAGGATATATGATGGGATTCCATTCTCGAGCTGTGATATTTGGGCAAGGTGGTACCTTGGGCCATGCTGAGAAGGTAGGTCAGATATACCGATTACAGCTTAATGATGTTATTGAGATATCAGAAAGTGAGAGCTCTGGTGCTAGCAACTATGTTTAGTTTATCTTTGATGTACCTTGGTTTGAAATTAAATTTTAAGATCATTTTGTTGGAAATTTTAATTACAAGTGATAACTATGTTATTTTAAAATTGTTGCTTTAAATAATCATGTAAGTATAAAACTTTGGTTGTCATGAAAAAGAAAAAAAAATATACATCGAGGAAAAACACGATATCTCATAATACGTATTAAAACGTGATGTTGAGAAATGAATCCCACATGAGGTAAAATAAGAGTTGGATAGCTCATGGGTACATGGAAGAATGGAAAACCTATGCTCAAATTGGTAATGTTTTGTTTCACATTACGAATTGGTTGGTGAGTTTATCTTGTAACTCCTTATGCCTAAACACTAAGTTGAAGTATGTCTCATACGTCGACTATTGTGATTTTGGTTTAAAAGGGAAATATATTGTCACATGTTAATGGTGGGGAAGTGATTATGAATAGTTCTATAAATTATAACCTTCATGACTATGTGAGTCATATGAGTCAGAAGATAAGCTTATAGACAAGCGAGATGTAGATCACTAGTTTACTATATAAATTGATCATGGTAGTGAATATGTTGAGTCACTAAGCAACACTACATACATATCTCAATTAATAGAATAAGACGACTCAAATATTGTGATGCTAAGAAGTGAAAAATAGGCACTGCTACTGGCTTGTAACTTCTAGAAGCATAGATACGAGAAAGGAAATCAAGACATGGAAAGGTTTAATACCTCGAAATGTGGGGGTGTCTTTCAAGAAATGAGAATCAGTTGACTATGTTCCATGGTTTATGCAACATGCATCCATAGTAATGTTATCAATTCCATGCTCAAAGAATCTTTTTTGTAAATCCAATGAATTTGGATCAAAGGACATTTACATAAAAGCAAATGATGCAATCTTGTATTAGGTCTAATGCAAGGGCATCAAAGTTTGACAGATATGATAAACTGTTCTTATCATAAGTCTATGTTGATGATATACTTATCATTGAAGATGGCTTTAGGATGAGAAATGATATATAACAACTAGGATCCTTGAAATGGGATACCTAAGGTTGTCACCTATGAGGAGTTGATGTAAGCACATGTGTTAACTGGTGGTGACAAGAACCCTCATGTATGGTGCATTGACAATTACATCTGGCCAATGTTATTGTGAATCCACCGATACATGTATGTGTACTTGATCATATTGACTAGTTCAAGATAAATGTAAAGCTCATTAAGTGGTGACTATGGTATAGCCTTCATCTCTATCAATGATGGAAACGAAAGACGTTACTCAATGAGGATGTTTAAGATATAAAGAAGGTTTTCAGATTCAACTTATGCTAAACAGATTGAGTATATACTCGAATCATTCGAGTCATAAGATATGTAAAGACAAACTTGTGTCCTTTTGTATATCTTGTAAAATGATGATGGGATAGCGATTCATATCGGATTTCAGATTATAAAGACTCCAAGCAACCGGTTGGTTTGTGACCACACTTGGATGGATAATACAATCCGGAAATCCTTAAACATATGGTTAGGTATAGAGTCTGACCTCATAGCTATGGGAAATTATGGGAAAGAATCAGAATCGCTAGACATAACCCATAATAATAAGGTGGTGTAATATGATTTCTAGACATATTCATTAAAGATGTAACACCGTTTGACTAATACTCTCAACTAAGGTTATCTCTGTTGACTAAGTTAAGTCAAAGGATAAGATTGTGGATCCTCTAAACCAAACTGCGAAATGGAGAGTTGGTGAGTAAGTAGTCTAAAGGGAATGTGATTATAGCCCATGAGAAAGTTTGTGCGAAGGAAACCCAACCTAGCTGACTGGAGATCCCAAGATCTAGGTTCAATGGGACAACCTAATTGTACGAACTAAGTCGGATCACTGTGGGGGTAACCCCTGTCCATTCCTTTGATAAACAGTGAATGATATTAGGCTAAGCATATGGCTTTTAATGATCATAGTGAGATCACCTATGTGAGAAGAAGTGGGGTCGCTTCTAGGGGAATTATGAGGGCTTAATTCCTAACAAATCTCGTAGAACCAGGCAAGTGTTCATGACCATAACGAACACACCAATGAGGACTTCACTATGTTAGGAAGAATCTTGTGTGAAGTGTGTTGATGTTTACATAAACGGCAGAACAGTTCAAGGACATCGCGTCTACTGATCCGCTAGTAGACTAGATATACTTCATAAGGGAAGGTTCAAAGGCTAACACCTACCTATCCTTTGCAAGATTCAGACATTGAACTTGAGTATCTTGATTTATGAGATGTCCATAATAATTTCCATTCATGTGGGGGATTGTTGGAAAATTAATTAAAAAATTAATTTTAAATTAAATGGAAATTAATGATAGAGTCTTTTGACCTTTCATGTGCTTCGGTTATAACCGGTGGAATTATGTTCCATTATGGTGACGACCTTTAATCTTCTGCTAGTTACAAATACGTTGTATATATAAGGACATATCCTAAAAGAGAAAAGAAAAAGACAACACAATTGGGACTTTCTTAAGGAAATAGATTCTCAAGTTCAGGCATAAAGGCGAAGTCCGACAGAACTCGATTCTGTTTTAGAGTCGTTGTATCCTGGGAAATCGACGCACCAGTTGGGGGCGAATCGGTTTTAAGGAAACCGTGTCCAACACGGGCCTCGACTCAATACTCGGGTTTGTTTCCAAGTACCTTTATTTTATAATACTGTAAGTATCTTTAATTTTAATTTTGTTTTAGATAACTATTTTCCTACAAGGGAAACATAAGTAACCTTTCTTACTCTAATTTACCAATTACAAATCATTTATTGCAAGGCAAACAGAGCCTTATAACTTTCCTGAAGATAAAGGTGTTACACTATAATAGGTGAATTTTTAAAGTACAATACTCTAATAACCATTAACTTGAAAGTACAATATGTTATAAGAAAAAAACAACTACAATGCGATAGTAAAAAAGTAATGAAAAATATATTTTTATTTCTTGTATTTAGTCCATTAAAAAGGGGTTAAAATGGAACATTAACACAATTTCGGGTACAAAATGGCTTTCAATAAAAAAGTGTAGGTAGCTAAAGTGTAAATAGGTAAAATTATTTTTTCGTGACGAACTATAATAAAAGCGGTGGTTCTGTTTATACGACGAAGGAAGACGAGACTGGGTCAAGTCTGAAACCCTAATATCCATTTTCAGTTCAATTTCTCACTCAAACAATTCCAGATCTGCTATTTCACGTTGCAATCCATTATGTGAGTATGAATTAATTAACCTGCTTGAATTGATTGGTTGGATTTCATTGAGCAAGCTAAGAGCTCAAGTAACATATTCGCATTTGTGAGTTTTGTCCGATACGAAAGGCGGCGGGCGACGGAGGAGATGGACTTTAATTCGGGTGGCGGCGGAGGTGCAGGAAGTGGAGGGAATGACGTCGAGCTGTTGTCCAAGACTTTACAGGTGGAGCATAAGCTGTTTTACTTTGATCTCAAGGAGAACCCACGCGGACGTTACCTAAAGATATCGGAGAAGACGTCGGCGACAAGGTCCACCATAATTGTACCTTTCAACGGAATCTCTTGGTTCTTCGATATCTTCAATTACTACGTCACTTCTGATGACCATGATATTTCTAGCAAGGAACTCCAGCTTGATAGCAAGGCAATTTATTATATGACCTATATTATAAATGCGCTCTCATATATGTTACACAAACGATTTCCTTGTATAATGTGGAATTGACTTTCTTTTATGCAAAGTTATCATGTTCTTTTTAAATCAAGTAGCTGTTTGATGGGTTCTTTCTTCAGGTGTTCTACTTTGATATTGGGGAGAACAGGAGGGGTCGGTTTCTGAAGGTACACATTTGTGTAATTATGATTTCATTCAAGTTCAGTATGCTTTTAAACATGGAGTTTGTATCTATCTCTGTTTGACTGTGCATAATTATCACATATCAACCACTTGTCTATACCTGTATTGCAACATAGATGAACCGGGAGCAACATGGGAATTAGTTGTAGTTCAACTAAAACTCGGAGATCACGAAAGAGAATGTGATCATGTTCAAAGGTTTACTTCAAGAAGAGGTTCTAAGTGCAAACTATATATAATACACAAATAGTTTCCTGATAAGGCACTAATTTGCACAATAAAATTTGAATTTTCCAGCCCCAAAACAAATCCAACTTTGGGTGAGCACAGAAGCTGCTTGACTATTAGTCAAACCCTTGGAACACTCCTAAAAAATTAACTAAATAGGGGATGGGATTGTGGATAATGGATAACATCTGTGCCAAAATGGGGAAGTTGCAATGAAACTGAGACATCATAGAACAGATACTGTTGCATTTATTATGGGATGGAGGGATTGGAAATTTTAAATTTCTGTGGGTCCATGGAAGCAGGTGAGTTTTGTACTTGCTCCTTGTTTACCTATCACAAGTTCAAAGATGTTGAGCCTTGTAGTACTGTCTGCCTGCGTACCTACTAAATATTGAACGATATTGCTAGGGTTTTGCCATATGCACCCCTATTAATGTCAGAATCAAATCAAATCAAATCATTCAAGAAAATTAGTAGGTAGGGGTGTACTTAGCAATATATAGGAGTGCATTTAGCCCACCCCTATTGCAAATGTATGTGTCAATTTGGTTGGCTTTGCTGGAAGTGGGATGAAAAATTTCTTTTTCTAAATAATTCTTTCAATTAGTTCATCGTGGTCCATAAAAATGAGTATATTTTGAAAGCCTTATGTATATGAAGGAGACAGACCAAACCTTAATATATGTGGAAACGATTCAAGGCACATGCCATGCCATTGGGTTATCATTGCATCACTGATTCTAAGAAGTGTTTCTACTGATTTTAGAACTAAGATTGCAAGTTTGCAACAATCATTACAAAAAGCACTTTGCTTGTTCACACCCTTGAAATTGTGGGAATTAGTTTGGAAGGGTCAATGTGAAGCCTTTTGCACCTTCCCTGGATTAACCTGGGAGCTATGTGAGGTTGTATCATCGTATGTAGCATGTTGTAACAATCATATTAATGTCTCATGTGGTAGAATTTGTCTCTAGGCACACGAATTAGGTTGAACCAGCTTGGAATGAAATTGCAAGATTCATATAGTTGCAATGAATGGTGAAAACATGGGTTTATGTCATATCATTGGTGTTAGATTGTAAGTTAGCTGTCACAAGTATTATATACTAGCACTGTTTCAGAAAGTAGACAGCACTCTAATGGGAGAATTTAGCAGGTTGTTTTTCATGTTCGTCATTGTTGTAGGTTCTTAATTTCTAGGAGAAAAATAAAAATGGTAGATTCATCTTTTTTTTTTTTTGCATATATTAAAAATTAAAAGGGTTTTATGTTAGTAATATCAGTTTTGTATTTGAAAATTAATAGGTTCCACATGAAAAATATAATGTAGCTCATGTTGGGATAAAGGGTGTAGCCTTGTGGTTGATCTGGTTGGAGTTTCCTCCACTAGTTGCCAGTATGTGGAAGTTTGCCACTACACTTCCTCTTCATTCCCTACAGAAACAGAAGTAGTCTAGTTTTGAACATGGCAGTTAAAAAGTTGCTAGCTATACTTGTAGGTTTTGTGTACATGCATTTAAAACACTCCTTTGATTTGTATTCTATTGTTTTCCCATTCTGATCCACTTTATTGTCCCTCTATTGCATGCTTATCATTTTATCATCCAATCAGACGTTCAGGATATCATTTTCATTTTAATGCACTCTGATTTAAAAGTTTTAATATGCAGCCAACTGTGTGTTAGCTAGTTTCTGTATTGCTGGAGCATTTGATCTTGGTGTTCCATTTTTTGTACAAGTATTCATTACCTTTTTCTATCTTACGGGCCGTTTACTTAGGTAAGAGTCATCACCCTCACCTTATCGGGAGTTAGTGTAAATCTAGAATAATGTAGCTTGGCAAGGACCGAGAATCTTACCCCGTTACCCGGTAAGTGAGGGTGGTGACTCTTACTAGGTTAACGCTTACAGGGTATGAGATGATTACCAACAATCTTACCATGCCCTTTTATGACCGAGAATTTTACGCAGTAAGGTTAAGTGAGGGTGGTGACTCTTACCCGGTAAGCGCTTACCTGTTTAGGATTAGGATTGATGAACGGCCCCTTAGATATTTGCTGACCAGATGAATTGTTATACTTTTTCTGCTCATGGTGGGGGTTGTGTGTATTCCCAATAGTGCTTGCAAATAATATCAGATAGAGACTGAATTTCAATTATGTTATATTGAAGAAGTGTTCAAATATATCTCTGAATGCAGTTTATAACTTGCTACTGGCTTTGTCCTCAACTAGAATAGAAAGTGTGTGAAGGTTGTTTCTTAACTAAATATTTGTCAGAAACAACACAATGTAGATGCAAAGAAGGTTGTTTGGGGGGAAACCAATCCTTCATGGTATCTATGAGGAGGCCTTATATGTAGGATATTTATACAACCATCTTATACAGCAGTGCATGCAAATATAGCTCTATTAGTTTTGTCTATATGATGTGATGCATTGATCTCTTTGGACTTGCCTTAATTGAGTGTGTCTGCAGGTATCTGAAGCTTCAGTTAGCAGGAACCGCAGTACTATTATTGTGCCTGCAGGAAGCACCCGAGATGAAGGGTGGAGTGCATTCAGGAACATCTTGGAAGAGATAAATGAAGCATCTAAACTCTTTGTTCTGTCCAATCAGGTTCCACTTTCAACCATTCTCCACATTTCTTTTTTGTTTGAGCACATGGTCGCCTTTTTTCATCATTTCTTTCTGTTTGTTCATGTTCTGATAAGCAGCAAAATTCAGAAGGTATTACCCCAGAAAGACTAGTTGGTCTGTCTGATGATGTAGGGGCTGGCTTTATTGCGGGGAACAGTTCTCAATCTGCCCCACCAGCATCATCTGACTTGAACTTAGGAGACAGGACGTCTACATTTGACTTGGCACCTCCATCTTCTGATGAAAGTGGTAGTTTTGGGGTCTCCAAAGTGATCAGGGCCGACCAGAAGAGGTTCTTCTTTGATCTTGGAAGCAACAACCGGGGCCATTACTTGAGAATATCTGAGGTGCGACTTAAAGATTTTTCTCTGTTTTTCTTTGTTTCAATGCACATGAGTCACTATCAGTTTATTATAACAGCAGTGAAGATTTAATACCCGTTATTCATTATAGGCTTTAAAAGGTTTTAAATTTGGATGCTCTGGGTTCTTATGTGGAAAATAGTACTCCCATTATATGGAAAGAAGATTACCAGTTTTTGACTCTTGTGCAACCAAGAATAAATATTCGAAATGAGACGGTCCGAAGTATATGGAGGAGGAAAAGGTTTTATACAAAGACAAATAAAATAAAGCAGGGTTAAAAATAGACACAGTGGTGGTTTTATAAAAAGCTATGAAGTTCTATAGTTTGAATAAAACTAACTCCCTCCATATCAAAAGGAATGCAACACTTCTTTTTCTGGGGTAAAAACACAATGTTTTCTTTTGCTGAAGATCCATTTTCAAATTTACCTTCTTGTTTGTTAGCAATCGGTACATGACATTGATAAGGATTAGTTGTTTAAAAGTACCCGTTACCCATGAGTAGTTGTGGCTGTACCCATTAACCACGTGCACTAAGTGCAGATGTTACCCCAAGATCTCAGGCATTTCTGTACCTTTACCTTTGTATCTGTGAGGCCATGACTTGTGAGTCAATGATGTAAACCCTAGAAAGTAAAGAACAACTTCAAACATTATATATATCTCTGAGGTTGTTCTCTTCCATTTATTTAATCATCTTGACTTTTGACTTAGTATTAGTATGCAACTGGTTTTCACCTCTTTACAATTCGAAGTGCCTTCAAATTCTATATTTTATTTCGAACATTTGAAGTGTTCTTATTTCAAGTTGCAATGTTTACGTCAGTTATGCTTGGTTTGTTTTGGTATATTTGCGTCCTATAAAGTGATAATAATATCAACTTTTAATACCGAACGGCAAACTTATTCTTTTGTGTGTGCATGGGTACAGGTAACGGGTTATACGATTGGGTACTCGGAAATTATGGGTATTTTATACCCATACCCGTTGTAACCACCAAACTGAACCGGTGTACCCAACTTGGCATGTTACCAAGTCCAATATTTTCTCAATTTTGATATATTAAATAGTGTTCTAGGTATTTGATTAGTAATATAATTAACATATTTTATAATACCCTTTGCCCTAATAACAAAGTCTCTAGCTGATAAATAAAACTCAAGAATGTCTTTTTTTTGGTTTGATATGTAAATCACAAGAAGCCACTATTAGAATAGTATGTTAGGAAACTGAAATCTTTTTTTGGCCGGACATATAAAAAAGACCATGCATTGGTATGCTACTATGCTTTACAGGTTGAGCTATCAGGTTTGAGAATATGATGGACACTCGTTTCATTTGCTATGAGAAAGAGTTTATCAAAGAAAAGTGCAGTCTCTTGAAAGAAAAACACAAAAATTGATAAAATTATTGCTGGTATAGATTAAGAAACTAAAAGGTCTCACTGAATTTGAGCCAAAAAGCTCATTTGGTGTTTTTCTTGCATTTACTTATGCAAGAACGATGGTTTGGTTGGTCAGTCTTGAAATTATTGTTGGTGATTCTTGAAACTATCCAGAGTTTGAGCGTATTAGTGTTGGTTTATCTTTAAGATGAAGGTTTTAATTGGATGATATGTGCAGGTTGCAGGTTCTGATCGGTCATCCATCATTCTTCCTTTATCAGGGCTGAAGCAGTTTCACGACATGGTTGGGCAGTTTGTGGAGATAACCAAAGATCGTATCGAAGGGATGAGTGGTGCAAACGTGCGAAGCGTGGACCCCCCTCAAAGATAGTCCTGGCTTCGATCTTCTGAACCTGTGTATAGGGCAGGCAGGTGCGTGCGTGCGTGCAAGGGCTGTGATCTTTCTTAGTTTACATTTATTTCCATTAAAATTTGAATAATCCTTCTCCTCCTGGTGATGCTAAGCTTGATGATTCCAAATACCCCAAACAAGAAGCAAATAACCAAGAACAGAATAAGCAAGCAAAGCAAATCTAGCTAGCTCTATTTGTTTTTTCTCTTTTACTTCTTTATTTCTTTCTTTCTCCCTTGTTTGCACCTCTCCTCTTCTTATATTGTCCAAGGATCTTTGAGTGTTTGTTGTTGGCCTTAATGGTAATTTGGATTATATTTGTGTTTGGCCATTCATTTGTCTTTTGTCAATCATTTGTGTTTGGCCATTCATTTGCCTTAATGGTAATTTAACTCTTGCTTCTGCCCATTTTTTCTCCTTAAAATAATATGGTATGGTGGTGTCAAAAGTTGGATCAAGTATTTAATACAAAATTGTAGGCAAAATAGATTTATCAATATCACATGTTATGTCAATTATATTGTCTATGGGCCGTTTACAAAATGCTTATCTGGGTAAGCACTTACCAAGTCATATTACCTTATGGATCAAGATGACAATGACCAATAATCTTACCCGGTAAGAGCTAAAGCAAGGACCAAGAGTCTTACCCTGGTAAGTGATGGCAAAGACTTACCATGGTTAGCGCTTATCGGGAAAATTATTGCATACGATACCGTTTTGGTGGACTAAAATCTTACCCGGTAAGTAAGTGATAGTGTTAAAATTTATCGGTAAACGCTTATTGGAAAAATTGTTGCATACGATACCGTTTTGGTGGATTAAAATCTTACCCGCTAAATAAGTGATAGTGTTAAATTTTATTGGTAAGCGCTTATTTGGGTAAGCGTTTGGTAAACAATCCCTAAGTTTTATTTTTAATTAAAATCAACAAACACGAGTTGATTGGAAGAGAGGATGAAGGTAGGGTCTATTTACTAACAGGGTAAGTGTTTACTGGATCACTTATTTTATTGGGTAAATGTAGTAAGAACTGAGGATTTTACCCGGTAAGAGGCATAATAAGGACCATCATTCTTACTTGGTAAGTGAAGATGGTCACTGTTACTTGGTTAACATTTACTAGGTAAGATCATTGCCTGCAATGTGATTTCAATGGCGAAAATCTTACTTGATAAGGTAAGTGAGAGTGGTGACTTATATTGGTATAAGTGATTGGTAAATGGCCACTAAATATCTATTGGTTCTTACCGGCCAAACAGTGTTTATACTCTGTAAGAATAATGTTGTTTATCCACACCTTTGGGCCTATAATGTCGCTGGCTGAGATGATCCTAGTAAAGATCAAGAGTCTCATTTACTTGGTTAATGTTTACTTGATCAGTACTTGCTCAATTTGTATTAATAAAAAATTCCAGACGAGATGATCCAATTTGACCTGATTTTTAATGCTAAATTGAAACATCTCGACAAACATGATCTATGTATTGTAAGCTTAAAGGATCTACTTTGGATCTACTTTATATACACTATTACAAGTTGATTTAAGAGTGAATTATGCTCTTGGTTCATATGGTTTGCTCAAAATTTGATTTTGTACCTAAAACGGACTATTTAGCTTTTCAATTTCATAACATTCAGGTTCCTGAAATTTACACCATCACCTTTAACAACCACTAGATCCATTACGTGCCCCACTTGAGGGACAAATCGGTCTTCTATGTGTTTTAAGAACGAAAACCACATTAGGGCAAACAACAAGAACTGACAGTATAATTCACTTTAAAATTATTTGTGATTCACATATTTAAAAGAAATTCTTTATTAAAATTATTTTATATATCCAATCACAAATCAAATTTCTTAAATTAAAATACATATTAAATAGAAATCTTTATGTTTAAAAAATTATTAATTATAAACAAAATGATTTTTACGTTAGAGAATCAGAAGTTTATAAAAACAAAGAAAATCAAGAGAATCCACATATCTTTTGGGTCAGATATTAAGATCTACATATAAACTATTGGAAATTACGTACTAATAACGTATATTATCAATATATAGTCAAACTGCAAATGCTATTGAAAAGTCAACAAACATTCACCTGTTGATTTGTCAATTTTTAACTGATATTAAAAATATATAAGTTAATAAAAATAATAACAAAAGAAGAATCCAAAAAAGCCAAAACATTTTGAACATGCAACTGTTATAAAGATAAAAAAACATCGAGTATTCAAACAATTAAAAAAAAACTATTGTCAAATCTTACAAGAATAATGGATAATTATATGAGTAACTTAAAAAATAAAATATTTCTTGTCCTAAAATACAGAAAGTTGCAATATATTTTAATTATTATCAATTTAATATTTGTAGCTTATTCACAATTATTTGATAATTCAATTTAATAATGTCTCACAATATAAATTAATCTTTTTATTACTTTTTGAGTGAATTACACTACGGGTCCATGTGGTTTGCCCGAAATCTAGTTTTCATCTCTAAAACACACAAAAAGACTGTTTTGCCCCTTATATGATGGACACATGATGGTCTAATAGTTGCTACAGTGATGGTATTTGTAACACCCCACAAATTGGGGCAAATAAAAATTTCCAAAAATTGGAACTGTGATATGTAAAATGTCAAAACACGAGCCTTCCCAAAAGGGGAAACAATAAGCGCATGTGTGTGGGCTTAGCCCAAGTTGCCGTACAAAAAAATAAAATAAAATAAGCGCATGTTATAATTACAAGTTTGTAATTTTAGTGGTAAGAGATAACAACCTCTTAATCTAATTCTTAATAAGAAATAAGATTACAAATGGTTGTCATCCAAAGTCCCAAAATAATAGTCTTCTAGTATGGCGTCCCAAAAATTGCTCCCAAGCTCACACCTATAGACCCTCTAGCTTTTCTTAGAAGCCATGCCACTAGAACCTGAGATACACATCGACACACAACAAGTGTTAGGCCAAAAGAGCCTAGTGAGTTTGTACATAAACATATCATAGTTGGTCCCAAATAACAGTAAATAAATAAGATAAGTATTGTAGAAGGGGGGTTGAATACAATACACACAGATTTTCACTTAATTTAATTCTTATTGATTTGAAATCAATAATTACACATAGGAACTTTTGATTGTTGCGGAAGAGAACAGATGAATCTGTTTAAACAATCTAACACTAAGAGAAATGAAAAACAATTGTAAAACACTTAGAAAACAATAAGAACTCCGTAGAGAGAAAATGCCAGTGCACAAAGAGAGCTTGAAGGCTTGTAAAGCTGGTGATCTTGCATGGTGAATCATCCTCCATATTTATAGTGTCTCATACATTAAATGCATTGGACACTTTTTGAGCGAAGGATGGACACAGGTCTTCAGCATGGTACAAGATGTACCTTTTGTCTTGAGGTGATTTTGTCTTGAAGTGTTGACCTGCAGAGGATGGTGTAGACCTTTCCTCAAAAGAGTGTAGGAGATAAAACTTACTTTATCTGATCTTCAGATGAGGTCCATGTCAATGCAAGATATCACAAATATACTTTGTTAGAAAAGTACAATGTGTTTGAGAGAAATCTTCGGGCCTTGAAGATTAAGAAATCTTCGGTTGCTGAAGATTGAGAAATCTTCGGGCTCCTGAAGATGTGAGAAATCTTCAGGCTCCTGAAGATGTGAGAAATCTTCAGGCTTCTGAAGATGTGAGATCGACACCATCCTGTCCGATGGTGTTGATCACATAGGCATACTTGACTTTAGGCTGAGAAGTCCATCTTCAATTCGCTTTGAGAGATATACTTCTTCTTTGTTTTTTTCGGTTGATCTTCGACTTCACCGAACATTTGTATAGAAACCAAGATGCTAAAAGAACCTCAAAATATTCTAAGTATGATGATACAAAATGGAAGATCGGGAGGTCATATTCAAATCATCAAATGACCCAACAATCTCCCCCTATTTGAGGATGACATCCATACTTAAGAATAAAACGAAGAGTATACTGAATAATTCATTTTGACCCATATTTACTCTTTTTGGGTTCTTTTCACACAATCCATTTTTTTTGGATTTCTTTTAAAGTATATCTGACATTTACAAAAGAATAAAAGAATGAGTATAACTATACAAACGAATAAATAAATACAAAGAATAAAGAATGAGAAAGAAAAAAAAATATACAAAGATACAGAAGACAGTAGCCGGGATTTTTTGAACTTGAGTGGTTGGTTGCTCCCCCTCAATTCATACTCCCCCTCAACTAATGTCTGGTGGGTTTGATTACACAGTCCATCGCAAAATAGGTTTCAACAGAGTTTAAGCATGAGTGGTAAGTTGCTCCCCCTCAACTCATACTCCCCCTCAACTAATTCACGGTGTCGGAAAGTAAGAAGTCAGAAAGTTTTCGGGATCCTCCGAACCTGCTCATGGAAAGGCAGATTCATCCTTAGATCGTGCAGAATCATCGGGACTGAGAATCCCAGGTGATAGGCTGTGAGGTGGAGAAGAGGCACCTTGGATAAGGGAGGAGTCTAAGTCATCCTTATTAACCAAGGAAAAGGTTGATGAGGGAATAATATGGGTCATCGATTTTACAATTGTATCTTTTTGTGAGGATACAAAGGAGGTGGCTTTGGGTTTAGTAGAGTCCCCGGGCCTAGATGGGAAAATTTCAACACCCGCCGATTTTGAAGAACCGGTGGATGGAGTAGGTGGCTTGGCCCTTGAAACCTTCCTCAGCCTCTTGAGAGGAGAAGGAGGGGAAGAAGGTGAGTGCCTCCACTTTGGAGAGGGATATGTGACCGGGGCAACAACCGAAGGTTCTTTTGGTCGTATGGTCATCGAAGCAAGTGCGGAGGTGTCAGAAGCTTTTGAGGATTTTTTCTTGCTAGTCGACTTCACTTGGGATGGGACAGACGGGGCCACTACAGATGAGGAACCTTGGACACCGTAGTGTCGAGAGCATTAACCCATTGTAGATCGGGAGAATTTAAGAAGGAAAACATACCTGTGTTGAGAGCTCGATTGGTGGATAGAGAGCCCTTGTTGAGAGAGGTCTTCTTGACTTTTTATGTGTTGGTAGGAGAGTCATCACCAAATCAATTAGAGACCTAACAAATTTTCTCCCCCCTATTTGATGATGACACCAACACATAGAAAAAGTACTGATACTCAGAAAAATTACAAGACAAGAAGAACTCAGAACTTCAGTGGCCCTTTTTTTTGTTTTTTTGGGGATCTTTTCCGGATATCTTTTTTTTTTGGCCGAATAAAAAAGGGGGGGTTGGTGTCTTCGGGGCTGAAGAGTGTGAGGCCGAAAAGGTGTGAGGGAATGAAATGTGAGAAAAGAAAAAGAAAAGAGAGGGGTAAAAATAAGAAGAAGAATTTTAATAAAAAGAAGGGTGTTGAAGTGTGGGCAAAAAGGAAGAAATGAGGGGTAAATATAGATAAAAATAAAAGGGAGGGAGTGTTAGGATGGGATATATAGGAAAAATGTTGGGAAGGGAAAAAATTTTGAAAAAAATTGGAAAAGGAGTAGGATAGGAAGGTCTAAGGAAAAAGACAAAAAAATAAATGGGGGAGGGGGTGGATAGAGGCCGAAAAAAAACTTTGGGGGGAGGGGGGGTTTCGTCCGACAAAAAGAAGAAGGGGGGGTTGGTCTATCGAAAAAATTTGGAGGGGAGGGTGGCTAGAGGCCGAAAAAAAGGGATAAGGGGGGTTCGGTTGGTGTGTGATGGAGGGGAGGCTGGAGTGAGGGGCCGAATAGAAAAAGAATAGGGGGGTTTTGGTTGGTGTGTGATGAAGGCCGAAAAAAAGAAAGAAAAAAATGGGGGGGGGGGTTCGGCTTGTATAAGGGTCCGAAAGAAAAAATGAGGTGGGGTGTGTAAGAACTTTTGGTGGGAGGTATAAGGGGGTTGGGTGGTCGGCCGAAGATATAAGGGGGTAGGGGTTGGAGGAGCTGAATATGATGGGGTGTTTGGAGGTTTCGGTGGGTGTGGTCTTCGGGGGGTAAGGAGCCGAAGAAGGGGTATAAGGTGGGGTTGTCGGTTGGGAGTTATAAGGGGGATGTGAAGGCCGAAGGTAGCTAGGGTGTTCGGTGGCAAATGGAAGCCAAAGGAAAGGGAGGAGAGGGTCTTCGGTGGCAAATGGAAGTCGAAGTAAAGGGAGGAACAAGGGTGGTTGATGGTGTGGGGCTTCGGCGTAGGGGTTGTTTGGTGAGGAGTGGAGCCGAAACGAAAAGAAAGGAGAAGTGGGGGGGTTCGGTGGGATTATTGGACTGAAAGAGAGAAGAGACCGAGAGGGTGAGGGGGTCCGAAGGGCCGAAGGAAAACAAGAGGGAGAGAGGAGTTTCGGTGGGGATGTGGGGCCGAAAAAGAGAAAAATAGGGAGAGAGGGAGAAGACCGAAAAAGAGAGATGAGAGGAGAGGTGATGGTTGTGAAGAAAAGGGAAATTAAAAAAAATAGGAGGGTGATGATGTCATGACATCATCTTGATGATAAAAAAAACTTTTTTTTGATTTCTATACTCTCAGTTTTTTTAAAATTTTCTTTTCTTTTCTCTCATTTTTTAAAATTTTTTCTGTTCTCTTTTTCTTTTATCTTTTTTTTTGTTTTGATTTTTCTAAACTCTTTTCGCTCCATTTTTTTGATTTCTTTTCTATCTGTTCTTTTCTCCTTGTTTTTTTATTTTATTTTTCTCTCTCTCTCTTTTTCAAACAAAATTAGGACTCATAATTTAACATACCAAGTTCGCCAATGAGAAATTTGAACCGAGCTTCGTCGAGAGGCTTGGTGAAGAGATCCGCCAGTTGAAGGTCGGTAGGAATGAAGTGAAGTTCGACATCGCCTTTGGAGATGTGATCCCGTATGAAATGATACCGAATGTCGATGTGCTTGGAACGAGAGTGCAGCACCGGATTGTTGGCGATGTCAATCGTACTTGAGTTGTCACACAAAATCGGGATGTGGGAGTACAACTGGTTGTAGTCTCTAAGTTGATTCTTCATCCAAAGGATCTGAGCACAACAACTTCCAGCAACCACATACTCAACTTCAACAGTAGAGGTAGAGACTGAGTTTTGCTTCTTGCTGGACCAACTAACCAACTTGCCACCAAGAAGTTGGCAGTTGCCAGTAGTAATCTTTCTATCAACTTTAGATCCTGCAAAGTCAGAATCTAAATACCCCATTAGATCAAAACCCGAGTCTTTGGGATACCAAAGTCCCAGATTCATGGTACCTTTCAAATACCGAAAAATGCGTTTAACCGTAGCCAAGTGAAATTCTTTCGAGTTGGCTTGGTAACGTGCACACAGACAAGTAACAAACATAATGTCTGGTATACTAGCAGTAAAATAGAGAAGATAGCCGATCATGCCTCAGTAGCTGTTGATATCCACAGATACACTATCCGGATTAACATGGAGTTTCAAAGGTGGTGCCATGGGAGTTTTCATGGGGGAGGAGTTTTCAAAATTGAATTTTTTCAGAAGATCAAATAAATATTTGCTTTGATTTATGAAAATTCCTTCCGAATATTGTTTAACTTGAAGTCCTAAGAGAAAGGTGAGCTTCCCCATCATACTCATCTCATATTGGCTATTCATGAGAGAGGCAAACTTATCACACAGTGATTCATCAGTGGAACCAAAAATGATGTCATCCACATAAATTTGAACAAGGATAAGATTACCTGAGGTTTGCTTGATGAACAGAGTATTGTCAATTTTACCTCTTGAATACTTGTTCTTCAGGAGAAAGTCAACAAAAGTGTCATACCAGGCACGAGGAGCCTGATTTAGACCATAGAGAGCTTTGTCTAACCTGTACACATAGTCAGGATGGACCGTATCTTCAAAGCCAGGGGGCTATTTCACATAGACTTCTTCAGCTAGCTCCCTATTCAAAAATGCACTCTTGACATCCATTTGGAAGACTCTGAAGTTCTTGTAGACAACATGAGCAAGGAAGAATCTGATGGCTTCAAGTCTTGCAACTAGAGCAAATGTTTCATCATAGTCAATTCCTTCCTCTTGCCTATAGCCTTGTGCAACCAGTCGGGCCTTGTTTCTGATCACCGTGCCTTCTTCATCCATTTTGTTCCGAAATACCCATTTGGTTCCTATGATATTTTTTTCTGGAAGGACGAGGAACCAATATCCAGACTTTGTTCCTTTCGAACTGAGAAAGTTCTTCTTGCATGGCAGTGATCCAACATGGATCAGCTAGAGCTTCGTCAACTTTCTTTGGTTCAATGAGGGAAAGGAAATTCACATAGAGACAAATGTTTCCAATGCCTCTTCTGGTCTGAACATCAACTTGTTGATCATCGATGATTTGATCAATGGGGTGATCTTTTGTCCACTTTAAAGCAGGAGGAAAATGAGGAGGGTAGGAAATTTGCAGATGAGAGTTGGAAGGGAAATTTTCAGGAGAGAGAGATGGAAGATCGACAAGTATAGGTGAGGAATGAATGTCAGATTGAGAGACTGGGATAATTTGAAGTGTATTTTGAGGTTGGGTAGGCTGAGGATTATCCTCTTGAAAAGAGGAGGTGTTGTGAGATGTAGAAGGATAATTGTTTTGGTAGAGAGAAGTAGGAACTGTATAGGGAATGTCTGATGATGTTAGAAGAGGACCATCACCAACACAAGAGTATATCCACTGGTTCAATTCTTCATCATCACAAGAGAGTGATGATGTCTTGAGGTCATCAAACTTGACATGGATGGATTCATCAATGCACTTCCTTCTGAGGTTGTAGACTCTGAAAGATTTGGAAGTGAGAGAATATCCCGTAAAGATTCCTTTATCAGCTTTGGGATCAAATTTTCCCAAATTTTCTCTGTCGTTGAGAATGTAGCATACACACCCAAAGACATGAAGAAGTTCAATGTTGGGTTTTCTACCATAAAAGACTTCATAAGGAGTCTTGTTGTGTCTTTTCACAATGATGGACCTATTTTGGGTAAAGCATGCAGTGTTGATTGCCTCTGCCCAAAAATAGGTAGGAAGGTGAGATTTAATCAACATGGATCGGGCAACTTCACATAGCGTTCTGTTCTTTCTCTCCACTACACCGTTTTGTTGTGGAGTTCTGACGATAGAGAAGTTATGAGAGATGCCTTTTTCATTGAAAAAGTCATCCAACATACTATTATGGAATTCTGTTCCGTTGTCACTTCTTATAGATCTTACCAGCTGCCCATTCAGCACTTCATACTTCTTGATGAACTTTATAACTTCTTCAGTGGTGTTACTTTTATACCTGAGAAAAAATACCCAAGTGTAATGAGTGAATTCATCAATAATGACAAGAATGTACCTTCTACCACCAAGGCTTGGAGTACTGACTGGTCCACACAGATCCATGTGGAGCATCTGAAGAGGCTGAGAGATGGAGAAGCATTGCTTGGACTTGAAGGAAGATTTCGTGAGTTTCCCTTTCTTACATGCAACACACAGCTTTTCTTTCACAAAGGATAACTTTGGCATGCCCGTGATAAGTTCTTGGTTTGAAATGACATTCAAAGTCTTGAAGTTGAGGTGAGAGAGACGCTTGTACCAGAACCATCATCTTTTTGCAGAGTTTTCAGAGACAAAGAAGATGTTTGTTCCGAAGGATGATCTATGTCCCATGTCTATGACATAGACATTTTCTTTGCGGTAGCCAGAGAGTACGGTTTCCATCTTTTTGTTGAAAATGATGCATGAAGATAATTCAAACATCACTTTGTATCCCAGATCACACAACTAGCTTATGCTTAGGAGATTGTGCATCAAGCCTTCAACATAAGCTACTTTATTAAAGGCGATGGAACCATTTGAGAGTGTTCCATAACCTTTAGTACTTCCTCTAGAGTTATCATCGAAGGTGACAGAAGGACCTTTGCCAGACATAAAGTTTACAAGAGGAGATTTGTTGCCGATCATGTGTCGTGAGCACCCGCTGTCAAGATACCAGATTTGTTGGTGCCCTAGACCCTGCAATCACAAGGAAATCAGTTCTTTGGTACCCATTTGGAAATGAGTCCTTTTGAGTTAGAAGAAGAAGGAGAATCCTTGGAAGCATTTTTATCAATTCTTTCCATAGGACAATCCTCAGCAAGGTGAAAGGTATTACCACACTTATAACATTTTCTATAGATAAAAACCTTTTTGGAGCTTTGATCAGTTTCCTTGTGATGACTGGTCACATTGACTTTTATGGCCTTTGAGGATAGAGAAGTGTCAAGAGGCTTAGGACCCAAGATACCTTTACCATAGTTAGCTGAAGGAATAGAAGAGGGTGTCTTGGAATTTAGCTTTTTCAACATCACTGGTCTCGGGATAGGAAGAGAAGATGAGTTCTTTGAGTCTTTCTTGGGAAATTTCTATTTGGGAGGAAGATCAGAAACAACAAATTTTCCTTTTTCAGAGGAAGAGAATTTTCTTGAATATGGCTGAGGATCTTTGGTTGGAATTTTGGAGGGTTTGGATTTAGAAGATGAAGCCTCATTTATTTTCAAGGATGACATAGACTCAAGAATGGGTTGAGGAGGGTCATTTGAGTCTTGGGTTTCCTCACTTTCATGAGGTGAATCAATGCTCTTGGCGTTGATGAACATCCCAAACTTGAGATTTTTAGAGAGGTTAGAAGAGTCCAAAGGTTCATAATTGTCAGGGTTCTCTTCAGAAGATTCATAAAATGAAGGAATAGAGAAAAGATCATGCATATCATAAGAAGGTTCAAGGTCAGATTTCCCAAAGCCTAGTCCAGACTTGTCATCACAAGGTATTTGATCTTGAAAAATCCTTCCTAAATTTTTGGTGGAACTTGTCCACCTTTTCACAATTTCTTGCTCCTTTTTGAATCTTTTGAGAAGTTTATTTTTCTCTTTAGCAAGAGTAAAATTTATAGTTTTCAAATCTTCAAGCTCAACCTTGGTTTTGTCAAAATGTTTTAGCTGAGAAAGACAAATTTACAGATGAGAAGAAAGAGATTTTATCTGAGCATTTGCCTTTTTCTTTGCATCTTTGGCTTCATAGAATTCAATGGTCAAAGAGTCAAAAGCTTCAATTTTCTCAACATCAGAGAGAGAGAAAAATGGATGTACCTGGGTAGATGAGGTGGAGCACTCAGCAAACACAAGAGCCATGGAGGTGGAAAAGGTTTCACCATCATCAACATCATCTAGTTTAGCCATAAAACAAAGGTTGGTCGTTTCCTTGTCACTTTCGGAAGTTGGTTCATCTGCCCAATCATGAGATTCAGCAAGAAGACCTTTTCCTTTGTTGGTCAGAAAACAATTTCTTTCCTTCTCTCTCTTGTATTTTGCCTTGTACTTTTCAGCACGGTCAGAGTTTGAAGGGACATACATGTTTGAATTTTGAAAAGAGAGTTGGTAGGAATCAGACTTGGTTCTGACAGACCTAGAGGAGGTACGATTAGAGGAGGGTAGTCTAGATTTATCAGAGGACCCGCTTCTGCATTCAGAAGCAAAGTGTCCCTTCCTCCCACACCTGTAACATTCCTCATTTGATTTGTCAGAGGGAGTGGTTTTATAAAGAGTAGAAAAGGATTTTCTAAAAAACCTGGATTTTCCAGAAGAGAAACGAGGTTTGCCTTTTGAAAAACCTGCAATCATGGCAACACCATCTGACAGCTAAGCTACAGAGGTCTCCTCTCCTTCATCATCAACCTCACTAAGATAGGCTTTTGAAGGGTCATTGGGGGTCCTTTTGACTATTATTGTTAGAATGAGAGGGATAGGTAATTCTAGGAACACATACACACACACACACAGTATTTTTGGAAGAATCACTGACAAGAGCTAGAGAAGAGCTTTTAATGTCTTTTGTGATAGACTTCCTAAGCAGTTTAGTCTGCTCATAGTTAAAGAGACTGCCATACATGGCAGTGAGAGGCATGGAGTCAAGATCCTTGGTAGACTGGATATAAATACAAATATTTTCCCAAAACTCAGGAAGACAGTCCATGAACTTGCATAAGAATTCCTCATTGTCATAGATGCGACCCACAAGTTTTAGATTGTTAAGAAGACTGTTAAAATGATTGTAGTATTCTGAGAGAGATTCACCCTTTTCATGAGAAAAGAGTTCATATTTTCTTACAAGAGCAATCTTTCTGCTCTTTTTCACTTCAGACGTTCCTTCATAGAGAACACACAGAGTGGACCATATTTCTTTTGCGGTAGAAAAGTTAACAAGAGAATGGTAGACCTCATCAGGCAGAGAAAGGGCAATGATGGCTCTGACTTTAGTATCAAGAGCTATAAGATGTCTGTCTTCATCATTATATTTTCTGGGGTCCTTTACAATGTATCTCCCAATAGCTGGAGTTCTTTCTTCCTCAGAAGAGTCCTCATTAGCTTTTGCATTATCTGCATTTTTAGCATTGTACCGGTCCCAAACTCTAGGATTAAAAGGACCTTCATCTAAGATAGTAGGATATCTGCTGTCAATTCCTTCTAAGAAGAGTATCATACGACTTTTCCATAGGAAGAAGTTATTGGGGTTAAACTTTGGTGGTTTGGCTATAGATCCATTGTCGTATGAAACAGCAGTAGTGTTTTGAGAAGAAACATTGTTCAAAGAAGAAGAAGAAGAAGAAGAGGATGCCATTGCGGATCTAGTTTATTGAGTTAAACTAAACCACTCTGATACCACTTCTTGGTCCCAAATAGCAGTAAATAAATAAGATAAGTATTGTAGAAGGGGGTGTTGAATACAAAACAAACAATTTTTCACTTAATTTAATTCTTATTGATTTGAAATCAAGAATTACACATAGAAACTTTTGATTGTTGCGCAAGAGAACAGATGAATCTGTTCAAACAATATAACACTAAGAGCAATGAAGAACAATTGTAAAACACTTAGAAAACAATAAGAACTTCGTATAGAGAAAATGCCAGTGCACAAAGAGAGCTTGAAGGCTTGTAAAGCTGGTGATCTTGCATGGTGAACCATGCCCCATATTTATAACGCCTCATGCATTAAATGCATGGGACACCTGTTGAGCGAAGGATGGACATAGATCTTTAGCATGGTACAAGATGTACCTTTTGTCTTGAGGTGACTTTGTCTTGAAGTGTTGACCTGCAGAGGATGGTGTAGACCTTTCCTCAAAAGAGTGTAGGAGACAAAGCTTACTTTATCTGATCTTCAGATGAGGTCCACGTCAATGCAAGATAAATATTCGGGCCTTGAAGATCAAGAAATCTTCGGTTGCCGAAGATTGAGAAATCTTCGGTTTTGAGAAATCTTTGGCTTCTAAAGATTGAGAAATCTTCGGGCTCCTGAAGATGTGAGAAATCTTCGGGCTCCTGAAGATGTGAGAAATCTTCGGGCTCCTGAAGATGTGAGAAATCTTTAGGCTTCTAAAGATGTGAGAAATCTTCGGGCTCCTGAAGATGTGAGAAATCTTCAGGCTTTTAAAGATGTGAGATCGACACCATTCTGGCCGATGGTGTTGATCACATAGGCATACTTGGCTTTAGGCTGAGAAGTCCATCTTCAATCCACTTTGAGAGATATACTTATTCTTTGTCTTTTTCGGTTGATCTTCGGCTTCACCGAACATTTGTATAGAAACCAAGCTGCTAAAAGAACCTCAAAATATTCTAAGTATGATGATACAAAATGAAAGATCGGGAGGTCATCTTCAAATCCCAGATGACCCAACAATAGTAAATTAAATAGATTAACAAACATAAGGATCCTTAATAGAATCAATAGGGGAGACCCAAAACACCAAGCAAGTTTCACCTCAAGAGTCGATGTACCTTGGTGTTCACTCTTACAAGCAACATCTCAAAGGACTGACACATTTAAGGACTACCTCCAAGGCATTATCCCAAATGGCGGAGATCTAGGCACATACCTCCAAGGTGGCGCCCAAGATTACATCCTTCTAGTGCCTACTTGCGGTTCATCCAACTTTCAACATATCATAGCACAATTTTTACTCCAAGCAAAATGTACATTATAACTGTAATACCCCGTTCTTTAGTAATTATAGTATCGCGTCTTGTCACTTTCTTTATCAAGCCTATAATAACTTTATTTTGATTTAAGGAATTGTAGTTCATTTATAAACTCCTTACATGCCATTATGTGGTTAAGTTGTATTGATAGTACTCACATGTGTAGTATGTATATGTATACGTGTTGTTACGTGCAAGAATGTGCTCATGGGTAAGTATTAGTCGCATGAATGTTTATTAGTTACCAAGAGTCCTTTATACCTTGGACCCTATCCTCGATCTCGAGAAACTCTATTATGAGACTTTAGTAATCAATGGAATTCGAGAGAGGAGCGGGCTTGGGATTGTTGACATTTTGACATCGATCGAACAACGTGTGGCAGGCCAGGGGCGACATTTTCCGACGACAGTGCCCATGGCAATGTCGCAGGGTCAATGTCGCGGTTAGGGGTCAAGGTTCTGAAATATTCGAGCAACATTCCAGTGAGTAGGGCATAGGGTGCGACTTTGCCCCGACGACAATGCCATGGGCAAAGTCGCAGGGGCATTGTTGCCCGTAGAGGTGAGGATTCTGTATTTAGTGATCGATTTAAGGCCAAACACACTCACACTCAAAACACAAATCTGCAGATCGAACCTCTCCCTTCTAAGGGTGATTTTCTTCATCTCTTCACTTCTCCCTCCTCATTAAATACACCAAACCTAACCTAGCATTTAAGTGGGCATCAAGAAGTAGTTGGGTACTAGAGCGGTGCTTGAGATTTAAAGCTTCAAGTCATTCAAGTTCTCCTCACGTTCAACCATTTTAGGGTTTCTCCTTACAAACCCTAAGTTGTGAGTCTTCACCCTTAAATCTTGATTATGTACCTAAATACTTATTGTACATACATACATACATCTTTATACATGAGTTGAAATCTAGAAATTAGGGTTTCTTGGGTTTGTCTAAAATGAGTATGTTGCCATGGACTTTTTCCCTAATAAGTTATAACATGATTGCTACCTGATAAGAATATCAGAATAGTTGGGTTGATGTATACATGGGATGGACTTTTTCCCTAATAAGTTATAACATGATTGCTACCTGATAAGAATAGTTGGGTTGATGTATACATGGAATGGACTACATCTAGATGTGGGAATTTGTTATGGTAATTAGCATGAATAAGGATTGGAAGGTCTTTTATGCATTATTGTAATTATTTATCTTGGCATGCTTTACATGTGAATCTTTGATTTCTATTTTCTTGTGCACGAGGATTTAGATTTATCTCTATGTGAGTAAAAGTTGTTGGTCGTATTTGACCGCTAGCGAGTAGGTAATAGAGGACTTTATAGTTTTTGAGGTGTAACTTGTATAGATTTGATAGACAATAATGTTCGTAAGTCATTGAGGTGTAACTCGGCAGAGTAAGCACTAGAGGCATAAACGATTTGAGGATTGTGATGTCTTTATGGCATGTGAACTAGAACCGGGACATGTATTGGAATTCAGTAACATCACAGGTGTCACCAGTCACATGTTCTTGACACCAAGATGGAAACGGGTCTCCCCCATAGTTCAAGAGATGTCTCTTGTGTGTAATTGTTGAGGTGGACTATCTCTCTAGTAGAGTGTTGGAGGTGGCTTCACTCTTGGGGCGTATCGGTAACGATTAATATGACATAAATGTTTATTTATAAAATTGCTGATTCTTGGAAATATCAATAGATTATGGTCTAACACTTGATGGTACTTTTTATGACTCACAGGTCTTTCTAGTGGTGTTCATAAGCCACTTTGATGTACCCGTCGTGCACTTAGGAGCCTCAAAGGACCGGGATTTTTGGGTTATTGAGAAGAGCGTTTTGGAAACATAGCGACACCCACTTTTAATCTAGTTGTTTAGTTGTTCCAGATTAATTAGGTTGTTGTGTATTATGTTTCATTTTACTGCTACTATATTTGTTACAAACTACCCCATTGTAACACCCTCAAATCTGGAAATAGCAACTAATTTAAAATTTTCGACATTACCTTAAAGTGTAATAAATTCACTTACTACAAGATCATAATTGAATACTTTTCTAGGTTGAACATCAACAAATGATTAAAGTCTTAAATAAAGACTAACTAAAGTCGGGTGTCACTTACAAAACCACTCACTGACGCTATCTCCATTATAAATGCGGAAGTCTTCACCAAGCTAATCACCCCTTCGAGCACACGACTAGCACTCATCTCCTGTTGGATCAAATAATTGTATTCAAGATTAAAGGGTCTAAACTGTATTTGTTTGATAGTTAAAGTTAGAGGGTTTATTGTGTAATAAGCTAATAGTTATTAGTTATTGGGCCTCAAGCCCATTAAGCTTAAAGCCCATATGGCCTAAGTATTTAATGTTTTAATTAGTTTAGTTTTAGGGTTAATCCTCATATTCATAATTATAATCCTATAGTGAGGTAGCCGTATTTCTGTATTCAAGGGTATCAAGAACACACAAGGTTTAACTGTTTATTCAAGGGATTGGTATGTTATTCTGATCTATATATCTCTTGATCTATATTGTGTTTGTGTGTTAATAATCTGTGAGTCCGTGATCGTTACCAGATAAATCAAACAACAAAACAATAACGATTACCAACCTGTTTAGATTATAAACGCGGATTACAAAGGGTTGATAATGTTGATCAGTTTTGCTTCTCTCTGTTTTACACCTTGAATGTATGTGTTGTGTGTGTTTTTTGTGATCTGATCGATTGTTACAGAGAGATAGATAATATCTAATCTAATATTAAACATAATATCTAGATATCTATAATATTTAGATATTATAATTAAACTAATATAATAACAAATAATATCTAAAACATAATATGTAAATAATAAAACAACTTTGACTTTATTACAGAATAGACCCTAGACTATTGTTGAGAGTGACTTGTCAGCTTTAACTTCAGATTGCGATCTTCGTTTTGTATGATCTTGAATCCAATGAGACTGTGTCCTAACAATCTCCCCCTTTGGATCAAGATCATTACGAAAATGATTTAGCAATACGATCTTCTCTTTCAGCACAGAAGATGCAATCTCTCTCTTAGTCTTCAAGATATAGTAAACTCCCCAAAAGATGTAGATTATCTTTCTTGGATGTTGGGAAGAAATTATCTTCAGTTTTAGCTCGAAATTCTTCATCAAAGTATCTTCAAAAGAAAATTTCTCTCGAATCAGCATATCTTCAGAATACTTACTCTTTGAAGAATTCAATCTTGGACGTGATTCTTGAAACATGTGATTTCTTGGTTAGCTCTTCTCCATTTCTTGGGTAGATCTTCTCCCCCTTTTTGATGAGAAGTGTAACTATTTCATCAAAACTTGATGACAAGAAATGTTGTTGATAAGGAGCCTCTGATTCGTCAATGCAATAGATATTTATCCAGATCTTTGCAAATCTAGACAAAATAGTCATGTAACACCTGTAGCAATAAACAAATCAGTTAGAAACGCCTGTCAGTAACACTAAGTCACTGTGTGTAACGAATACACAATGGAAAGGAGCTGTTTGATGTTGACTCCCCCAGGGCTTCCATTTAATCATCGAAACACCACAAATGTTATTTCTATAAACGTTATGACAAAGAAACAAATTCCTTGTGTGTTCGTGCTTGTGTTAAAAGAATTAAGCACTTGATGATTGCTTATAAGGCTCGAAATTGTGTAAACCACTGAGACAACAGTAAGTTAAACACAGACTCAATGTGCATGATTGAAGTGCGAAGGTGGGGCAGACTTCCTTCTTTTCAATATCTAGATTTTCCAAATGAAAATCAGATAGCAAATGTGTTGCATCCCCTTAGAAAATGTGAAACACTTTCTTGTTGAGAAGAAAATGAGTACCTGGTGGGGTAAATTCAAGAGTTGGCATGGGCTAGTTGCCTGTTTCAATAATGATCACAAAAGAATTGTGAAACACTAGAAATGTGGCTGCCCGGCTCAGAAAAAGTTGGTGCAGAGTTGTGATATTCTTTTAACTCTATTCTCACACCCTCTTTCTTTTAAACATTTAGCTCACTGCTAACCGAACTCTCTTTTTCATGATAGCTCATTATCCAATCCACACTCATTTCTTTTGATTTCTCACACTCAATCACTATGGATTAACTTCATGGGTAGAAATCACTGGTTAACGTGATTCCATAGAAGTTGTGTTAAGTCCTAGCACAAAGAAATTCATGTTTTCCTAGAAAGCACGTGATGCTCAGAATGATTTGTAATCATGTAAGCTCAGTAGAACATTTAAAGTACACTCCCGAAATATAAAATCTGATGAAAAAATCAGGAAGTGGTTTGAACGTTTAAGAATATGTTTTTAATGATTGAAAGTTGTCATTCTTTCAATCAAATCTGAGATTAAGATAAAGGAATATACCTTTAAGTTCGATCTTACATCTCATGAAGCTTAGCTTAAAGTCATAAACATATGATCGTGTAATCTCTTCTCAAAAATTCTGCAAAAGTCTTTAAGTCTATGTCAAAGCAAATTTATTCACTTAAATTAAAAAGACAAAAAGCAGTAAAACTATGAACTTCTCTTACTCCCCCTGAAATTATGCATTTGAAAAAATTATCATTGAAAAGATATGCATTTAAAATTTCAGAAATAAATATGTACTCCCTTTGAAGGTTGAATTTCTCGTTGGAGTATCGGAGTACAATCTCTCATATCAACATTGGAGTAAGGTCTTTTGATCTTTGAAGAACGAGTCCTGATCTGTACATAATCAGAAGTCGATGTTGACATTGATGTCCGGGTTCTGAATTGAAGTATTCAGAAGCCTTTGTTCTTCTACTCCCCCTTGACAGTAGGTGCCTGCAACATAGAATCTTTATTCTTCTTTGGTACCCACTGGTATTTGGGTCCATATGTGTTAGTTGCAGTTCGTATGGGGGTTATGGAATAAGAACCATACCAGTAATGATCTTTCGTCTTGTGAACAGGATCATGTGTACAACAGTAAGAACAAGAATTTTCCTTACCTGATAACCTGATCATTTGATCTCTCGTGTAAACATGAGCAGGTTTACTTTTCAGCGCATTGTTCTTCGTTTCATTATGCGTATGTACACATGAGCTTTCATCTTTAATTGGTTTCTTCTTCCAGAAAAGATTTTCTTCCTTGTAGCTCTTCCTTATCGGAGGTGAACCTGAACCATCTAACTTTCTGTGAACAGGAAGGTTAGTAGTACGAATCTGATTTGAAGATTTAGATTTATCAGGAAAATCAGATTTCTGAGATTGGCTTTTCTTGCTATTACCAGAGGTGTTCTATTTCTTTGAACGCTGATGTTTAGAGACACTTGGTAAAGCTTTTCCTTTTACAAGAAAAATAGAATGACCTGGAAGTGAAGCATTGAAATCAACCATATCTACTCCTTCTATACACCCTCCATCAGAATTAAGAAATTCATTTGTGGACTCAAATAAATCATCAAAACTATCAGTCGAAGTTTGAGTTGCTTTTGAAACTGTAGAACACTTTGTAGATTTAGAATGAAAAACAGTGTTCTTTATAACAGTAGAAAACACATCTTGTTTTATATTCACCAAAATTCTTTCGTCAGATAAGATATTTTCTAACTCAATTATTTTGCTTTCTAATACGAGTGGAGGTAGATAAGTTTTAGCTCGAACAGGTTTTGCCTCCATCTCAGTAGAAGAATATGTAGCAAAATATTCTTTTGAAAGAACTTTTGGTTTGTCCGAAAGATAACTATCATTCAGTCTTTCATAACAGAATGGTAGTTGCATTTTCTTCAAATTCATTCTTTTTGTATCTTCTCTTGCCTCGACTTCTTCTGATGCTTTGGTAACAAATTTGGGTTTCAAATGAGAAAGTTTACGAGCAGCATACATATAATCTGCATTATATAAACCAGGCTGTTTTCTGATAACATGTTTCAGGTAATGAGGATTATTACAACCTAATCCCCATTTTGCTTTAAAATCAACCTCTTCATTTGGTGTATTTAAGAAAATAGTTTGATCTGTTTGGCCTCTTGTATAGAGTTTGGCTTCCAGACCAGTTACCTTTTTCTCTAAAGTCTTGTTTTCAACATGAAGTTTAAATGCTTTCAGAACGCATTCTTGCTTTTCTGAATCAGACTTAGATAATTGTGAAACAAGATCAGAAATCTTCTTTTCAAAACAAACCTTTTCAAGATTAAAATCAGAAGCAGATTTGCGTAGGGAATCCATGAGATCTTTATTCCCAATAACTGACGTATTTAGCTCAAAGATCTTTTGATTACGCCTAGCAACTCTACCTTTTTCTCTTTTCAGTTTTGACTGAAGGTCTTGAAGTTCGACCATCATCGCATCCATTTTAATCATAATATTATTCTCGGTTAAGTTCATTACCTCTTCAGTTGCTTCATTATCTGAATCATCATACTTTGCATGATTGACCATCAAGCACATGTTAGCAGCTTCTTCATTCTCTTCTTCTTCTTCCTCTTCAGAATGATCTAACCAGAATTCGTCTTCAGCCATTAACGCTTTGCCGGCTTCTTGTTGCTTGGCTAGCATTAGTTTGTTCTGGTAATACGCCGAATTGCGAACCTTTGGCTTTCGAAAGTTTGAGGCGTAATGTCCAGTCATGCCACAGTTGTAGCATATGATTGGGACATCGGTTTTCTTGTCTGTACTGGTGTAGTCATTCCCAGATTGTTTCCTTTCTCTTGGTTTCTTCTCTTGAGATCTACTTCCTTCTATTCTTTCTCTATGCTCACGGTTCTTGGAGCTTGATGAAGAATATCTCTGTGTATTTGATCCCGGTTTCTTGTAGAATTTCTTTTGGAATGCACGGGTCAGTAAATGCAGTGCTTGCTTGAGACTTTCTCCATCATCTCCATCAGATTCAGTTTCTGATTCAGAACTTGTAATTACTTTCTTCTTTTTCTTCTTATCTTTCACAACAAGCGCAATGGAATCTGGAACTTTCTCAACTTCCTTTTTCTTCTTTCCATTCCTTTTCTCTTCTACTTCCTCTTCGTTCTGCTTTAGTGTCTCATACACCTCGTGGAGTGGAATGTCAGACAGATCTTTCATCTGTTTCATTCTTCGTGTATGCTTCTTCCATTCAGGTTGAAGGACACTGAGAAACTTGACGTTGTTCTCTATCTGTTTCTTTTTAACTTTATTCTTTGACAGCTCGTTCAGAAGCAGAACATATCGTTCATAAGTGTCAGCTAGGCTTTCATCTTCAAAGGCTTTGAATTCTTCGTAACTGTTTATACAGTTTGTGACTTTCATCTGGTTCCCAACCTTGGATCCCATCATCATCTTTTGAAGTTGATCCCACATCTTCTTAGCAGTAGCTTTGTAACTGTCTATTTTGATGTAGATATCATTCGGGATACTTTGAAGAATTAAAGATCTTGCTTGCTTATCAGCTTTGAAACGGTTCTTTTGTTCTTCAGAAAATTGGGCATACTCTAGCGTAACAATTTTCATCTTCTGTTCTCTTTCCACGTTCCCATCCTCACTGTCAGAAGAATCATCTTCAGCATCATCATCATCATCATCATCAGGTACTTGGACAGAAAGTGGTGCCATGGGACCTTCTTTTATTGATAAAAGAATGTTATCTCCATTTGAGTGTCGATCCACAAAGTCAAAAAACCTGTCTTTCCATTGTTCGTAATCCCCTTTGAATAGAACTGGGGGTTTGACATCTGTGCCAATGGAAAGTGCGTCTTTTGAAGTCATCCTGTTTAAAATTCGAAGTCTGGAAAAACTTTGCGTTTGAAGAAGCTGGCGCAAAATGGGTTTTGCGCGAGAAGCGGGTCGCGCGAACTGGGAGGTTTGCGCGAGACGTGTATGGCGCAAAGTGAGAGTTGACCGGTAAGACGTAAGAATGATGCTCGACCGGTAAATTCTTTGACTGTTTAGAAAGATTGGAACGGTAATTGGTGGAATTAATGGACACGTGAGAAATGCTTTTCTTTAAAATGAGAAAAGTTTTTCTAATTTGAGAAAAGCTTCTAAATGATGGATTTCTTTCAAGTGTGGACACGTGCATGAAGTGAGAGAAGTATGACACGTGAGTGGATTTTGATTGTGACTTTTTCAATTTTGAGTTTGCATGACACGTGAGGTTTCTTTGAGAGGACACGAGAGGTTTGTAATTAATTGAATTAATTGTATGCAGAAATCACGTGAGTGTGAGGTAAGACCGGGGGGGGGGGGGTTTGAGTGTTTGACCGGATGAAAACTGAGGTGTTTGAGTGTTTGACCGGAGGTTAGTGAGAGAGAGAGGTAAGACCGGATGAGATTGAAAAAAAAAAATTTGTGATTCGATCGGATGAAAACTGAGGTGTTTGAGTGTTTGACCGGAGGTTCTAAGACCGGGAATATTGAATTGATTCGACCGATATTTGTTTTGGATTTGACCGAAGGTGTTTTCAAGTTCGACCGGATAAAAGAATTCGACCGGTACAAAGTTTGTGAGATTCGACCGGGGAATTGAGAGTCCGGTCGAATGCTTAAGACCGACAGAATGTAAAAACTAAGGTTCGACCGGTACGCTTAAGACCGATACGTCGTCTTCTCCGATTAAACGACTGTAACTCTAAAATTAACCAAGCTAGAGGTCGATTTACCACACCAAATTTTGACAGTTTATTCTCCTAACCAACAACAACAATACACAACCTTTTGATTTCGAAAATAACCGCAAAATCAAGTTTTGATTTATAACACAGTGTTCTTCAAAAATGAAGAACACAGAGATGAAAATTTTGATTTTGATCCTGGTAGAGGCTCTGATACCAATTGTGAGTCCGTGATCGTTACCAGATAAATCAAACAACAAAACAATAACGATTACCAACCTGTTTAGATTATAAACGCGGATTACAAAGGGTTGATAATGTTGATCAGTTTTGCTTCTCTCTGTTTTACACCTTGAATGTATGTGTTGTGTGTGTTTTTTGTGATCTGATCGATTGTTACAGAGAGATAGATAATATCTAATCTAATATTAAACATAATATCTAGATATCTATAATATCTAGATATTATAATTAAACTAATATAATAACAAATAATATCTAAAACATAATATGTAAATAATAAAACAACTTTGACTTTATTACAGAATAGACCCTAGACTATTGTTGAGAGTGACTTGTCAGCTTTAACTTCAGATTGCGATCTTCGTTTTGTATGATCTTGAATCCAATGAGACTGTGTCCTAACATAATCAACTAGATTAAACTGGGATAACAAGTGGTATCAGAGCCAAAAGAATCAAGATTTTTTTTTATATTACTGTTCATCGAGATTTCTGTGTTCATCGACTGTTAATCAAGTGAAAATCAATTTCATGAATTAACATGTTTTTATGCTTGAAATTGATATGATTAGATGAGTTTTATACTATTGAAAGTTATCTGATTGGTTAATTGCATTATAAAGCATCAAGTGATTGAATTTATTGAATTTTTGGTTTTCTGGGTTCATGAACTGTCGACATTGTGTTCTTCAAATCGTTGCATGAAAGTTGAAATTGATCTTTGCTTCTGCTTGAATTGTGATCGATATATATATATATATATATATATATATATATATCTAAGCACAAAGATATAATTTTTTTTGCTTTCAATTTCTGTGGTTTGGTTGATTTTTCTGGGCTGTTCATCGTTCTGGGCTGGAACTAAGAACATACCGGTCGACCACATCATATCGGTCGACCAGGTTTGCGTCTCACAATACCCCGGTCAGACACACTATCGGTCAAAGCCTTTGTCGGTCAAGACCTATACCGGTCCATATCATTATCGGTCTTGATCATTTACCGGTCAACATCAGTTTATCGGTCCACACAGATTACCGGTCCATCCACACCTTATCGGTCGCCCGGTAATATCACACTCCTTACCGGTCGAATTACCTTAGACTATATCGATCCGTTTGAATACCGGTCGACAACTTTATCGGTCCAAACGAGTTCCCGGTCGCCCGATACACACACTCAGATCACCACCGGTCTAAGCACTTTTACCGGTCGAGCATAATACCGGTCTTTACATCTTACCGGTCGTGCAATTCCCCGGTCGAGACAAGTTACCGGTCGACCACCACTTTACGCTAGTCCCTGGTCACGAGAATCTCTATTTGCGCGATTGCCTACTCACGAGAACTGCTACTTTGCGCCAGTGCTTAGTCACGCAAACCTCACTTTGCGCGACCCACACATCGCGCAAACCTCATTTTGCGCCAGCACCAGTTCACGCAAATCACTGTTCACGCGAGTACTGTTCACTATTCACTATTCACTTTGTGAAATTTTTTTTCAGATTTTCACAGTTCGATTTGAAGTTTTATACTGTGTGAGAGGACTACATTTAATTATTTTTGGAAATTTATTTTTCTGAAAACTTGTAAGTGTAGATTTGATTCAACTCTTGATTCTAACGATCTCTTCTAGTTGATTCTCTTGGTACAAATTAGTTTAATTTCTAATCATACAGCTAAAGATGTCTGAAGGTTACAACCTTGATTTTAACAACATGACTCTTTCTGAAGTAAAAGCAAAGGCTAAATGTCTTACTGGAAAGTTATCAATATCTTCTCGCATGATTTATGAGTATGACAAAGAGGAAAAAATGCTCAAATCCGAGATATCACCTCTTAAAGCTGAGAACAAGGCTTTAAAGATTCAGAACTCATCTCTTCTTACTCAGATCAACGTTTTAAAAGAAAATTCAAAAGATTCTGATTCTAAAACTGACTTTGCAGGAATAATTGAGTCTAAAGAAAAAGAGATCTTAGATCTTCAAGAAAAGTTGAAAAGATCTGAGTCCAGCTCTACATGGTCTAAGAAGGATGCAATGCAAAGAGAGCTTGAGGAGCTTAGAAGGAATACAAGTGTTGCAAATGATACTAGTAAAGGACTAAGACAGATAAATTCTCAACTCTGTGCGGACAGAGATAAGTTTAAAGATAAAGTTCTCAGTCTTGAGGTTGAGATCAATGAGCTGAAAGAAAAGGCAACCCAAGACAGAGACAATACAATAGCTCAAGATGAATTGTTGAAGATTGAGAAAGAGAGAAAATAATTTGCTAAGAAATTCTCTGATTTCTCCAGAAAAGCCTTTGAAGAAAAGAAATCTTTAGAGCTTAGATGTGTTAAGCTTTCTAAACAAGTTTCGGAATTTGAGAAGGTTATCATTCTAGAGAGAGAAAAGGTTGTGAATGAGAAGAAGAAAGCTGAGCTGAAGGATACAAATATAGACTTTTCTGAAGAAAAGAAAATATTTGAGACCGAGATAGACAAACTGACAAGAAAGCTATCTGATTTGTCAACAAACATCATGAAGGAGAAGAATGCAAAATCTGAGCTGCATAAGAAGTTTGATCTGATTGAAAAGGAAAGAAACAATTTGTCTTCAAAGATAAAGGAACTTTAAGAGATCATGTTCAAGGTGAAGTTGACTGAGCACAAGACGCCAGAGTCAATAGCTCAATCACCGAGAGATGATCAAACTGATTCAGATTGTTCACTAAAAAAGGCTTCAAGTTCACATGTTTCAAATGTTTTCTATAATCCTTTCTGTAATTCAGATGATAGTCTTACTTCTAAATCTATTGATCAGATTTGTCCTTCTAACCTTTTCTATGACAAAAATGTTGATGGTTCAGGTAACTTAAAGAAGAACAAGTCTCAGAAGAAAAGGATCTGGAGAAAAGAAAATGAAGAGAAAGATAAAGGTAATTGGATCTGGAGAGTTAAAGGATCTCCAGAGGATAAGAAAGACAAATCATTTGTGCATACATCAAATGCAAAATGGAACTATGCCTCAAAAGGTAAAACTTTTGGCAAACCTGATCTGGTTTACACTATTAATCAACTGATCAGGTTAGCGCAAAAGAAAATTAGTTGTTCTTATTGTGGCTCAAATGATTTTGTCAGAAAAGATTACGTTAATAACTGGTATGGTTCTTACTTCATCTCTCCTACTAGAACTGCAACTAACCCTGTAGGACCCAACTACCAGTGGGTACCAAAAGCTAAATCTGTGTTGCAGGCACCCAAAGTTTAAGGGGGAGAAAGAACAACGACTTCTGATTACTACAGATCAGGACTCGTGCTTCATTGTCAAAAAGATGACTTCTAAGTATAACAACTTAGGACTCGGACGTCAATGACAAAGCGTTTGATATCTGAATGCAGATATTAAGGGTAGCTTATATGCTTAATATTTATACTGATATATTTTTCTGATTTAACTGACTTTTTACAAGTATCAAGGGGGAGGATATTTGAGTTTTGTCAAAGATACTTCATTGAAAACATTAATTTCAGGGGGAGTTAAGGATTCTGATTTACAGGTATATATTTCTAAACCTTACACTCTATCACTTATTGAAAGATGAACAACTTTCACTTGTGAAAAATGGTTTCTTAAATGTTCAAATCACTTCCTATTCTTCAATGATTTTCATGAATTGTGAAGTGTGATTTTAAATGATTTTTGATCTTAAATACCAACCTTTTTTAGTTTGAGGGGGAGAATTGCATCGTCAAACACATCTGTTTTGACTTCTCCAAATCTTATTCTTCATGTCACTTTATGCTTTCATGTACAAAAGCTTGTTGAACAATATGTTCTTTTAGGATATTACATGGGATTCAGTGTGTGAGCTTAACAGAACTTCCATGGATTCACGATAACCAGTGTTTCCTACCCAGGAAGTATTCCCTGAGTGATTGAGGGGAGAGGGGTCAAAAGAATTGAGTGATGGTGTGTGACGAGGTAAAATGAAAAAGAGAGATTGGTTAGACGTGAGCTTTAAAAGAAAGAGGGTGAGAGAACAGAGTAAAAGAATATTAAACTCTGCACCAAACTTCTTTCTGAGCCGGACAGCCACATAATCTGTTGTTTCACATTTCTTTGTGAAAGACATTGAAAAGGCACCTAGCCCATTCCATCTCTTGCATACAACCCCACAAGCTACTCATTCTTTTCTCAAAAAGAGAATGTTTCACATTTTCTAGGGAAGCAACACATATGCTATTGGTTCTTCATTTGGAAGATACTAATATTGAAAATAGAAGGAAAGTTGCCCCACCTTCGAACCCTTTCTCATGCACATTGAGTCTTTGTATAATTTGTTGTTGTCTCAACAAGTTTACATACTTTGAGCCTATATTGAAAAACAATCATCTATGCTTAGTTTCTTTCATACACATGCACTAGCACACATAAATTTGTTGTCTGTCAGAACGTTCATAGATAACCATGTGTTATTTGATGATTGAATGGAAGTCCTGGGGAGCCAACATCAAACCAGCTCCTTATATAGTAACTTTGTGTTACTCAGTGACTTTGTGTCATTGATAGGCATTATAACTGGGTCATTTGTTGATTCAGGGTTACACCTATTCAACTGTTTGAATTTGAAAAGATTCGAATGGTTACTACTTTTATTTTAATCTGAAAAGATTGAAATAATCACTCTTTCCATCTGGGAAGATTGCTCTTATTTCACACAAGGCTCATACATGAAGATAGTGCTTACTGATGATCATACTCAAAGGGGAAGATTGTTTTGATAAGTTTTGATGATGATGATTCTCACCACTCATCAAAAAGGGGGAGAATATTCAAAGAGGGAGAATACAAGAATATTACAAGAATTTTTGAAGTAAAGATCTGAAGTTTTCAAGAAAAGTGAAGACAAAGTGAAGACAAGTGAAGACCTGAAGACTATTGCAATTTTTTTTTAATCTTGAATCCAAAGGGGGAGATTGTTGGATCAAATAATTGTATTCAAGATTAAAGGGTCTAAACTGTATTTGTTTGATAGTTAAAGTTAGAGGGTTTATTGTGTAATAAGCTAATAGTTATTAGTTATTGGGCCTCAAGCCCATTAGGAAGCCCATTAAGCTTAAATCCCATATGGCCTAAGTATTTAATGTTTTAATTGTTTAGTTTTAGGGTTAATCCTTATATTCCTAATTATAATCCTATAGTGAGGTAGCCGTATTCTTTGTATTCAAGGGTATCAAGAACACACAAGGTTTAACTGTTTATTCAAGGGATTGGTATGTTATTCTGATCTATATATCTCTTGATCTATATTGTGTTTGTGTGTTAATAATCAACTAGATTAAACTGGGATAACATCTCCCACAGAGACACTAGAACTAATCCTGAAATGGTACCTGATGCACATGCCGACAAATAAAAAGGTTAGGCTAACGCCTAGTGAGTTCAAGGGTTTTATATCATGATCATAAAGGAAATCATAAAACGGAAATATTGTAACTTATAATCATGATCCTTTAAAATGAATTACTTAAAATAAGAGAACACCTCATTTACCAATAATATGCATTTTATAGATGGATGCCGCAACGCCAAGACATTCTTTCGTAGATTAATGCAACCCAACACTTACACAAAATGCGAATAACGATAAATGCTCAAATATTGAAATTTTAATAGAATTTGTAAATCAAACATTTGAAATGTGAGTGAACTCAACCCCCAAATATTTTAGCAATTGAAGGATAACACAAACTCAACACGTCACCGAAAACAAGGATAAAACTAAATACCCCAAAACAACACCTCTCGGTGACGGGCGAGTCCCGAATTCCAAGGCTAGTGGCGGAACACAAAAGTAGGCCACATTCCAAGTTACTGAGCTCACCATACTAGGACCCATGGCCACGAGTACACTGACTCGTACTAAGATGTGGGGGAGGGCAAACCGAGGATCCTAATCATGGTCATTCGCTAGGATTACATTTACGGCCCATGGCTAGTAACCGATCCCACATAACCGTACCAATTGCCCTCGAGGACCCAATGTCTCAACTAGCTACAAATGGGAAATAACTATCCCATAAAAACAGGCTCAAAAATTACATCGCGGATGCAGGTCTGGGTATTGGACTCCACGAACCCTCACCGTATTATCCTCGAAATCCCATGACTAATTCTGGTGCCAACATATAAATAATAACCCATTTTCTTTAAATAAAAAGACCGACTCATATGCCTATGGATCCACTGCATTACAGTCTAAAACATTACATGACTCCAATTGAATGACCAAAGCATCCAAAACATGTAACTCTCAAATGACACGTAATAAACGCCATCATACTAAAAACTCCACAACGGGCTATTAAACCGGACAAATGTCCTCAAGACACATTTTAGTCAAAATCGAGCCAAAGGCTCAACAATTTACTTAAATATCCAATGAAAGCCAGTGTAAACATTAAAACATATTTGACCAACGGATATGTAAACACAACGACCAAAAGTATGATTAGCTCAAAACTTATCATTGGTTGAGGCAACCCATTTTCCAAATGAACTTATACTCTTATATTTCCAAAATGCCTCATAACACAATAATATGCATTTTCCAAATGGTTTGTAAGATCAAATGCACAAAACGTTATTTACATCAAATGAAGTCCATTTATATATAAAATCATCTAGGAAGCATATCAACATGATTTATTTACCAAGATGTTCAAAAATCCCAAAGGTGGGTGGTTCACAAAATTTATAAAACCAAAAAATCCAAATGAGTAAAACTTTTCAAGTACCCAACTTTTAATAAAATTCTTGTAAACACATAAACACTTTAAAATAGACATTTTGGCATGTACAACATTTTCACAAATCAACTTGAACTCATCTTGCTAGATTTAGGCTAAATCTAGGTTTTACCCCAATCTTGAGCTTCCTTTGGTGGGGGATTTAGATCCACAAACATCCATCACTAGAAATTTTATCTAGGTCACAACCAAAGCCTAAGGATGCACCAAAAGTAACCACAAACTCAGATTCATAACAAACCTTAGTCAAATCCTCTAATCATCCAAAATACCCAAAATAGGTCAAAACTTCAAAACAAGGATGGTATATCAAAATAAATGCTCTAGGAGGTTAAAATGGAAGGTTTTAACGAGAATAATGGTTTAGAAGGTTAAGATGGACTTACAATTTGTTTTTAGATAAAAGTCCCAAAAACTAGGTCAACAATGGTGAGAAATAGTTGGAGAAGATGAACATCTTGAGTTTCCATCCACAAAGCTTAAATCTCTAGCTTCCAATCTCTTAAAACTCTTGAAGATTTTGATTTAGGAGTAGTAAATAATGTTTGGACAAAAATGAGAGAGAAGAGAAGAATTGGTAGGTGATGGAGTAAATGAGAAAAAGGAGTGAATGAGAAAAGAATCATCAAAAGGGTTTTAAACCCAATTTTTTTGGTTTGGGTGAGTTTGAAGTTAGTTCGAGTGAAGAAACTCACTTGAAAGTCACCTGTAAGGTATTTGGGTTTAGTGTCAAAACAATGGCTGACGTGAGTTTGAAGTTAGTTTGAGGTCAAGAAACTCACTTCAAACTCGCGTGAAAGGTATTTATGTTTAAAATCAAAACAGTGGTCGACGTGAGTTTGAAGTTAGTTTGAGGTCAAGAAACTCACTTCAAACTCGCCTGAAAGGTATTTGGGTTTAAAATCAAAACAATGGTCGGCGTGGGTTTGAAGTTAGTTTGGGATCATGAAACTCACTCGAAAGTCGCTTAGAAGGTATTTTAGTTTAAAATCAAAACAACCCTCAAAGCTAGTTTAATGTGAGTTTGAGGCATGCACAACTCACTTAGAACTCGCCCTAAAGGCCCAAATCTTGATTTTGATTTTCTTTTTAACAATTCCACTAATCTCGATTGGAGACACGTTTATCTATAAAATAACTGCATACCGAAATACTATAAACGCGATTATTAGGGACAAACTATACTTACAAAATTTCGGGTGTTACAACCATGTTGTTGGGTTTTAGTTGTCTATATTCTCAGGTTTCTAAACCTTTATATTTTAGGCGTTATATTGCCGAAATTTTTTAAATTTTAACTTGGCCCGAATTTTTGGGCGTTACAATAACAACATGTATATAGGGGGTGTTTGGGATTGCTTATTTGAGGTGCTTATTAACTTATTGCGTTTTCAAACAACAAATAAGCTGTTTTGAGTGTTTGGATTGAAAACTGCTTATGACTTCTCCACTCCGATAATAAGCAGTTTTTGATAAGTCATTCTCAACTGACTTATTTGAAACTCCTTATTAACTTATTTAACCAAATTACATATTTGCCCCTTCTTCCTATAAGTTAATAAGCACTTTACAAATAACCATAAGTTAATAAGCACTTTTGCAAATAAGCATAAGTTGTTTTAAATAAGCAATCCCAAACACCCCCATACTTGTGGTCCAACCACCACATTAAGCATGATATGAATTAGTCATAATAATCAAGTCTCTCAAGTTGGTCTAATCAACATATGATTCCACATAACATACCCCTAATCATAAAACTACACATTAAGTCCAACGAGGCATAAGGTCATGAACAAGGAGAGTTACCAGATCACGAAGCCTCATATTAAGGCTAAAACCTCAGGTTAGGTCAAACCTTAAACGTGTACATTTCACTTATAATACTCATCAACAAGATAATCTCATCAAATAACCCCATATACTTCCAAGTATATCTAATGTTATCATTATACTATATAAAATGATTTATACCAAGGTTCCACAACCTCCCAACATAAGAAAAATATGATATTTTGATAAGAATGAATGACACGAGGAAATAAAGCATATAAAGGTAATGGAATGCACATTAAGACATGTATCTCATTTTTAAAAGGTTAGAAAACTCATAATATAGGTTTTTATAGAAACCCTAGAAAACTTGGGAAAACCCTAGAAAACTTGGGAAAACCCTAGAATAAGTTGGATGAGATGGTGAGGAGGCTTGAACTTGCTTTACTCTTGACAATAAATGCTCCCAATGGAGTCTTGAAGCACAATAAATGAACCCTAGCAACCCAAGTCTTGCATTTAATGAGAGGGGGGAGTGGGGAAGGAGAGAAATCGCTCCTAATGGCTTCCAAATCGTGAATCAGATGAATGGTTAAGAGAAAAATAAGTTGAAATCGGGTAGGAGGGTTTTTACCCTTAAATGGCTGCGGGAGACTATGCCTTGCGACTTTGCCCTAGGGCATTGGTTGTTGGCAAGGTCGCCGAATCCAACCCCCTCGGTACCACTCGAGCGACTGTGACAGGCGATAGTGCCCGTCTCACAATCGCTTTAGATGCACCGAAGCATCCTCACACCCCACGACCTTGACATGCGGCTGTGACACTTGTCACAGTCGCGAGTATTCTCGCCCCCACGCCCCCGAGACTCGATTTCTTCTTTCGTTTCGACAATTCGCATGCTAGGGTTACTAGATTAAGGTTCTAGATTAATCCTAATGATCTTAACACTTAAGATATGTAACGATAATGCGGAATAGAAATATTTTGGTTTCCAATGTAACTTACAGAATTTTCCGGATGTTACAATATTAACTCTAGGAACCCTAATTGTTATAAAATTAATAAGTTAGGGACCAGATAATCCGTTTCAAAGATGATATCCATATTTTAATTTAATTTAAAATATTTAAATTATTCTAGTTCTAGAAATAAAACCTTTTCAGGTGAATCGATTTATTTACTAAAGTAAAACTTAAATTTGTTTGTAACGACGAGTGATTCAACCAAAGCAATGGGAAAATTATATTTATTTAAGAAACATGTTATGTCTTTGATGCAATTAAAAAAATATATTATAGTCTTGTAGATAAAAATGGAATGTATCATAAGTTGATAAAAATAAGAGTAAATTATCTTTTTCGTCCATGTGGTTTGTTGAAAATTGCAGATTTCGTCCTTTTTGTCCCTATGGTTTACAATTTATTTCTATTTTGATCCCTGAGACCAAACCACAACTTTTAAGTATGAAGGATTAAAATAGAAATTGATTGTAAACAATAGGGATGAAAAAAACAATAATATTTATATCACAAGGATGAAAAAGTTAATGAATAAAAAACCATAAGGATGAAAATTATAATTTCAAAATCATAAGAATGAAAATAGAAAAGTTCAACAAACCACAGGGACTAAAAACGTAATTTACTCTAAAAATAATAATTTTTTTTGAACTTTTTTGTATGTGAGAAGTTTTGTCATATACACCAAAACTGAAATTTTGAAAGCAGGTTTCTTAAAATTAGAATTGGAACAAACTACATTTCATTTTGATCCAGTTTATTCTAAATATGTTTTGATCTAAAACCAAATGGCCATTTAAAAGTTATGTCCTTATGTTCTTGAGTATACGTCAGGATAATAGGATATTACTTCATGGGCTAACCAACCCATTGATGAGTCTACTCAAGTTGCCAAGGATGATAACTATTCCTAGGCCTATTCTCTCGTACGAGATCTTATAATCGGGAAGTGTAGGTAAAAGGAAGACACTGGCAGTAGACTTGTGAGAGGCCCTCATCAAAGGTCGATATCTCACCTTTAAAAGTGGATATAAGATTAGAAGTCGAGATATCCCGATATTTTAGCTCTTATGTAGTTCAGAGTTTCATCCCTTATGAAATCCCCTTCGCTCGTGCTTTCATCTACACCTATGCTTATGTTTCTTCGTCTATGCCTATGCGTCCAGAGATGGATCCGATTTTTAGTCATTTTATGGAATCGTTGATACATATGTATGTTATGATGACTTCGGGTGAGAGAAGGTTGTCGTAGATCATAGTTCTGCAACAAAGCCAGACTCTTGAATTTGAGCTATGAGTTACGACATGAGCTAGTCTTTTAGGTTAGGTAGGGAACATACAGTTCTCCACTATCGACACTCCATAACTGTTCTATAAGGTAAGAGAAGTCAGGGATTTTGAGTTCCAATTTTTAAGCCTAAGTGGAGTTTTCAAAGAGAAGACAGTTAACAGAGCTGGAAGTTCAAGTTTCTCGCAAGACGATTCTCAAAAATCTTAGGAGTTCTAAATCAAAACTGATCACCTCTCCTTGGTGGTTGATATTTTTTTTCATTATATTTTTATATCTCTTCTACTAGTAGTTAAATGATAATTCATTTACTGGGAATAAGTATATATTCGGTAAAGAATGTTATATCAATATGTAATTGAACTTATGTTTGATAGTTTGTGTTATAGCAGAGACTTGTTCAATATCCAAATTGCTTCGTTTCGTTTGTTGTCTCATTGTGCTAAAGCTTTTTCTAGGTCTTAGGTGTTATGGTGTTGTAACCTAACTGCCTTTCTTGTTAGTTGGTTTTGGTCGGTCGATTGTTTTTGGTTTGCTGCTTTCATTTTGTAGGTGTGGGTTTTTGTTAGGCTTTGGTAGTAGCCTCCCTTCTTTCTATACCCTGTAAATGGTGGGTTGGCTTTTGTTTGTTCGATTTTGTTTTGATGGACTTGGTTGATTTCAATATATTGCTCCATAAATGGCATTCGACAAGATTTACAATGAAAAAAATGGTAAAAAAGAAGAAGTCTATATTTTAAGATTTTTATAATTTATCAAAATAGTACGAACAAAAACATGTATTAATCATTCAAATTTTAATATGATTCGAAATTATTTATCTTGGATTTTAATAAAGGAAATACTTTTCAAAACATAAAAATAAAATAAAATAAAGAGTAAACTCCAACTTTGGTCCCTGAGGTTTATTGATTTCTTTGAAAGAGGTCCCTATGGTTTCATAATTCAAGTTTACATCCCCAGGGTTTGGATTTTGCTCTAAAAATGGTCCCTGGACACTAACGACGTCTATTTGGTCCGTTAGTGCCAGGGGCAATTTCGTCCAATCATGTTTTCTTCCTTTTTTTGTAATTCTATTTTTTTTTATTTTTTTTGTAAATACAAACAAACCTTAGGACCTATATGTAATTAACTAATATATATACTATTATATATATATATATATATATATATATATATGACCGTGTGTAACTCGTTGGACCATCGCCCTTGCTTCACCGGCGGTGACCAACACCACCGCCATTCACCAACACATATCTCTCTCTCTCGTATACACACACGCACACACTAAATAAACGCTCAAAACCCCTTTCGTTTTCTCTCTCTCTCAGCCCTATTAAACTCCCATCAAATCTCTCTCTCTCTCTGGTGTGGACGAGAATGTGGTGGATGGTTCCATAATGTTTAGCGATGAAGAGGTGAGGGAGATAAGTGGGTTCAAGAGTGGCGGCGATGATTACGTTGAGGTCACGTGCGGCTACACGAGCCATCGCTACGGCGATGCCGTTGGGACGCTTCAGCGGCGAATGTACCCATAGTTGTCAAGAAGGTCACCCCCTCTTTTCTTTTTCTACACCCACATCACTTTGTGTTTTGGGGTTGGTGGTCTATTGTTTTGATTGGTCGGCCTAAGATGTCATCGTCGATGGGGGTGGTGACAGAGAAGAAAGAAGAGGAAGTGAAATGAGGGGAATTGTTGTTCAGTGGTACCGACTCGTTGGGACGACATTGGCCGCCGCCGCAAGGTGCCGGGGGAAACTAACTTAATTTCTCCCACACGACTTCGGTCCCTCGTCGACGTCAGAGCTTCTTCTTCACTGGTTTTGATTACAGCTTTGGTTTACATCCATGGATTTTCAAGGTTTTGGTTTTTGATTTTTACAGGTTGTATCGATGGATTTGCTTAGAACAGGATTTTGATGTACTATTTATGATTACTTTTATGATTTTGGGTTTTGATTGATTCAGATTTGCGATGGGTTATGAACAATTTGATGTTCTTCGTGCCGTTTTTTCAGTGGGTTTTTGTGATGGTTATAAATTTGTCTTTCAGTTTTTTCCTCTCAAATCGACAAACGAATTTTGATTTTGGTTGATTTTAATTTTGATTTTGGTGTTGAGATTAGGATTTGGATTTGGATTCGGTTTAATTGATGTTGGTGTTAGACGTGTTACGATAGGGTCTGGTCGGAGGGTTTTTAACCGGAGAAGATGATCGACAATCTAGCCGGAGAAGATGACCGGAAGAGTTATAAAATTTACAGAGTTGGTCCATATACTTCAATTGTTTTACACAAAAATAAGAAAAAACAAAAGAAAATTACAAAAAGGGGACAAAAATATGGTTGGACAAAAATGCCCCTGCCTCTAACAGAGTTTTTAACGGTGTTAGTGTCCGGGACCATTTCTAGAGCAAAATCCAAACCCTAGGGATGTAAAATTGAATTATGAAACCATAAGGACCTCTTTCAAAGAAATCAATAAACCTCAGGGACCAAAGTTGGAGTTTACTCTAAAATAAATAAATAAAAAAGAATAAAGGAAATACTTCCTTTTTCCAATTAACTTTGTTTCATTGTCAAACAAAAATCAAAACTGACAACAAAAAACATATATTTCTAAATTAGGGCTCTTAAACGAAACCCTCGATTATAGTCTTGAAATGGCCAAAAGCAACTGTTCGATTCGCTGATAACTCCTATCGCAAAGCCACTGCCGACCACTAGAATGCGACGGTGATGCCGGCAGATGAAGTTTCTACACCACCTCCCATCATTGTCGAAGTTATTTTCCTGGTACGTTTTTCATGCAAAAACAGACTTTTACTTTATAGTGCACCAACAAATTAACCCTATTTTCATAGAATAAAGTGTGATTGAAAGGTGAATTTCATGTCTTACTTGCCTAAATGTTTCAAAAGGATATGTAGAACAAGATCAGTTACGATAAAATGTGAATCATCGGAAATCCGATTTCAATCCGATAGGTTTCACTTTTTAGTTGTCTGAGTTTTTATGAACTATGAGCAAAATCGAACAATGAAAGGCCAATTTCATTTGATCAATGGATGATTACAAAAAGATCATGTACATGTTTATTCAAATTTGACATTTTACCCAAATTCTTAATCCGTTTAATTGGCCATACAAAAAAAGGGGGATGGGGGAGGAAACTTAATTAATTACTTATAGAAAAATTGAATCTAAACGTAGGGTGTTGGCCTGGGCAAATTACTAACAATGCCGCAAAGTAGTTGAGTTTCTGGGAGGTTCTGCTCGTCTCTCAACGATCGCTCCGGCGAGAGGACGCTGATGTACAACTGTTGACCCAAATAGAATCTTTCCCACATCTCCGATCTCAAGCTCCACATTCCGGCGTTATCCAAGGTGGTCATGACGGCCGCCCAACACCCCGGGAATACAGGCACATTGTGTCTACTTACCGCGTCCTCTAGGTTGTAGTTCTTTCGCTTCTCTGGACTCCACTTCCCTGGCTCTATTGCCACCGCAAAGAATGAGTATCCGTCCAGGTGGTATGATTGAATCGTGTTCTCCCGGTTCTCAAATATGATCTCCACGAAGTTACGGTATGTGGCGTTTAAGACGTTAGGTGCCAACTGGATGTTCTTTCCGACATCCTCCGGTGGATCATCTGGGATGGTGTTGTACTTGAATTCTTTGTCAGCCAAGCCAAAGTACTCGGAGAGTTTTAGTGGAGTCGGTCGATCGATGTGGGAGACACCATTGAAGGCGAACCTGAGCTTACCATCAATGTAGTTCCTACTATTGATCAGCTTGATGGTGCGGGTGATGTTGATTTGTCCGTAGTGGTACGAGCCTTGTGGGTTGGGCCGTGCTGCACTGGCTGTCAAGTTCCATTTGAACGTCCTGAACTGGTTTATGGACCATGCAACTCCAGGAACATTCTCCACGGGCGGAGGTGGAAGCTCATGTGATGCAGGGATGTTGCTTCCTGCGTAGCGGATGATGGCCACCGTGGAATGGATTTGCTTGGTGAACCTGCTTGACACCACAAGGTAGTAGTCTTTGGGTGGTTGATCGGCTGCAACCAACACGGACAAGCATTGGCCGACGTGAAGGTCCATGGACATGTAGTCGTTTTGCATTATGTGAGACCCTTCGACCTCGACCAGTTTCATGTCATGGGCCTGGAACCTGAAATTCACGGACGTCCTCATCCCAGCATTGCAAAACCGAAACCTGTAGATCTTTCCAGCCTCAAATGTCCATGATGGTTCAACCGTTGCACCAACCTGAGCAGACTTGCCATTGATGTGAACCCCATCAGCGCGACCAATGGATTTGCCACCATCAAGAATGTTCTTCAAAGACTTGTGACCTTTATTGAACCAGTCTCCAAGAACAACCGCAAACTCATCAGCTGGATTATCAAATGGGACGGGGATCAATGGTCGACTATGCACTTGGAGGATGCCAATACCGCCGGCTGCCCGGTGCATGGCAGTGGTTGGGAAGTAGTAGTAAGTACCAATCTGATCCTTCACCTGGAATTTGTACGTAAAATTGGTTCCTGGTTGGATGGGACACATAGTTCCAGGTGTTCCATCCACCCAGGAATTCTTGCGGTGCTGGACACCGTTCCACGTGAGGAGGAGCGGCTCGTCAAGATTGTTGAACACGTTGACGAGAATATTGTTGTTACTGGTGCAATTAATGACGGGGCCAGGGAATTTGTCATTGATCAAAATGACTTGTTGCGGGACACCCAAAGGGGACATTGTCCCATAGGTGACTTTCCATTCGAAAAAATGATAAGGATCTTCTGCGTTCACTAGCGTCGTTGAGACGCATAGAAACAACGTGAAAAAACCGAGCTTTCGAGTATCCATCCACAATCCCGGAGACACCCAGAATAGAGATATAATGTGTATGTATATATATGATTTGTGTGTGTATATATATATATATTTACTTTTATTTAAAAAAACAAGATAGATGGAAGAAAATATATAATTTTTTTTATTAATTACCAGGAAGAAGAAGATCAACTTCTTCCAGGTGCTACCTGGGATTGTAATTTGTTTATGAAGACCGATCCAATTTTATACCGCCAAAAACTCTCGTTTGACCGTTGTTGTTGTTTGGCTCTTCATGTTTTTCTCAACAAGTAATTTCCTTTGCGTTTCTTCCTTAATTCACTCCTTGTGGAAATCTGAGGCATACAAAGTTTTTTTATTTAAATTTCTAATTTTAGATAACTTTTTACACCAAATGTCCCTGTGGTTTGCTCAAACTCCACCGACTGCAAACATGTCTTAGCGCCTATTTACTAAACGCTTATCAAATATCAATTACCTTAGAAATTGAGCATCTTACAGGGTTAGAGGCATAAGAATGATTGAGAGTCTTACTCGGTAAGCAAGGAAAAAAACTCTTACCCAGTAAGCATTTACGGGGTATAAGATAGATGCTTATCGATAATCCATTTTGATGGCCAAAAATGTTACCCAATAAGGTAAGTGAAAGTGATGTTTATTGTAGTAATAAACACTTACCTGGTAAACATTTGGTAAACGATCCTTACCATCTCCTCAACCTTCTTTCCACCGCCACATTTGACTTCAATGATGTCCTCTATAACACTCCTACTACATGCAATGTGATCTTTGGATGCGTTTGCTATCCAAGTATCTTAGCCATTGCACCCAGGTTGGTTCTGATATTTTAGAGGGCATATGCAGAAATTTAAATGTGGCCTTATATATATATATATATATATATTTCCAGTTATATTATTTATTAAATTTTATATTTACTTAATTCAAAAATAAATCTGTTTATTTTTAGAACATATATGGAAATATAAAATAATTATAAGCAAGATTCAAATAAAAATTAAACTCATCTTTTATATAGTTAAATTAATGATTATAAATGTTATATATGATCAATATGGTGATACCAAGCAAAAGTAATTAGTAACAAAATTTAAAAGTAATACATAATAAGTTCAATGCTCACTATATAACAAAATAGTTTATTTTTTAAAAAGTAAATTACATAATAAGTACAAATACTTTATTTTTATTTTTTTTGGGTACTCGTGGATTTCTTAGTCTGGTTACACGCACCGACTAATCCCTTGGTCAATTACGAATGACTTGGAGTCATCATAGATGAACCTTCATGGCCACAAGGGATTTGACAACGTTTGAATTTGAACCTGAGATATATGAGATTTTCCACTACATCCCCCTAAGACTTAACCAATGCGCCACAACCGAAGTGGTTACAAATACTTTAGTATTGAACATAAAAAGTTCTTCATTCTTTAGTAATAAATTAAGACTCTTATGTACATTTTCAAAAGAAGACAAACAACTAATCATTATTATATTTTGAACACAAATCTTCTAACATTTTTAGAAGCAAAATCATTTAATCATACTTTAATAATCAAGATTTGCTACAAATGTATTTTCAATCGATTACATCACAAAAGACACCACTTTTGGACCTTCAAACTCAAAAATACTTAGAGCATCTCCAACAAATTCTCCAAAGTTTTTCTAAAATATATAACCAAAGTCCAAAATCTTTAACAAAAATTGCATTCAACTCCAACAGAATCTCCATTTTGGAGATGACATCATTATTTATATTATTAAAATATTGTCTTTATCTAATAAAATATTATTTCTCTCTGTTACCCATTTCATTTCAAGATTTCTTATTGGTGAAATATAATAAAAAACAATTTCTCTCTCATGGTAATCATTTTTGGAGAGTTCTCCAAATTTGGAGAAAATTACACTATCTTTCCTACTTTCTCCATTTTGGAGAAAGATTTCGAGAATCTGTTGCAGCAAAAAAAAAATACCCAAAAATCCACATTTTTGTTAAAGGAAAAACGAAACAGAATAACAATATAATAGAAAGACAATGAAAATCTGTAATTCTCATTAATCATAAGCCCTTTAAATAAGGAGAAGTTTACAAAAAAAATGAAACATTAATTATGGCAAATTCTAATACTAGGAAAATATTATATCAATCACTTCCTTTTGATGATGGCACATAATCCTACAACACTCCCCCTTGTGCCGAGTCAAAGGAGTGATGGTGCACAATTGTTGCCTCGTTAAAACCTTACGCCAAAATAAAAACCCAGTGGGATAAAAAATAGGACGAAGAAAAGAGTACAACGCACCAGTTTCTGGACTTTTCCTTCAGTCTAGTTTTCTCTTAGATTCGTACATTAATCATGAGAGTTAGGAAAGCATGATGGTATATAAACAGTTGCCTCACTAAAACCTTACACCAAGGAACAAAACCCAATGGGAAAAAATAAAACCTTGGTTGAAGGAAAGAGCACAACATACCAATATCACAAATATAGTAGACTCCCCCTTTTGTCTATTACTCCCCCTGATTCGTGCATTAATCAAGGGAGTTTGGAAAACATTTGTACTTGCTTTCTACATGTTTCCCAATATATGGTTTTAGGTAATGATTTGGTAAAATGTGTCATGTTCTCCTGATATCTTACTTGATTCAATTGAATCTCGATGAGAGTTTTCTTATTGCTGATTGTATAAGACTTAAGTAGAATATTTGATGTATCTTATGTTCATTTCTTTGATACATGATGCATTATTTCCATATATGCAAGTAGGATACTGGTTGAACCCATAATTACTAGCTCCTCTAATATATGCAATGATAATCCTTAATCATATACATTATTTAATTATCATGGGGAGTAATATTATTGGATTAGTTCAAGGGGTAGTTACAAAGGATTGCTTAATTCACTTCCAAGCAATCGGCGTGTTCCTTGTGATAATTCTTTATCCAGTTTGGGAACAACCTTTGTATAGGTCAGACAGATACCTAATATCAGCAAAGACATACCAAGACATTGTTTGGTGTTTTTCTATAAGAGCTAGTATTTTTGCTGCTTATATTCTAAGTAGGTATTGAAGTTTCATTATCAATCCCATTTTTCTTTCTATAGGGAAAGTATAAATCTATGTCAATGGTTTCAAAAGATTCATCTGATATCATTCCAATGACGTTGCGTTGGTGCTGAGCTAAATCTAGCTAACAAATTCACTGAGAAATACAATATACGGTCAAGAGTATTGTGCTAAGTACAATAATGCGCATATTGTACTTAGATAGGGAATTCCAACTCCCAACATTTTTCGTCATCGTCCTTTTAGACGAAATGGATCTTTCCTTATATCCGACACTTCGACCGATCATGGGAGTGCTAACCGGATGTGCTTTGTCCATATTAAATTTCCTGATTATTTTATGGACATATGCGATCGGTGAATTAATATTTCACAAACTTGATGTTCTAGCTCAAATAGCTAGACAAAACCAAGTTTTCCCAAGATCTTTCATCTCAATTTCAGATTTCAAGTAGCTTGTTGTTTCTCTTATTTCATCAAGAGTGCCTATTATGTTCATAACATCGACATATAGAGCTACACTGAAAATTTAGAACTTGTTTTCCTAAATAAATACGCAAGGGCACAATTCATCGTTATTATATACTTTCCCAATCAAGTATCTACTTAGGTGGTTATAGAACATTCATATAGATTGCTTCACTATATAAAATGAGCGTTTTACTTTTATTGCAAGAGCATTTTGTGGTTTAGAGTTACTTGATTTTGATAATGTAATATCATCAAATGCTTTTATATATCTCTGAATCTAGATCCCCATAGAGACATGCAGTAACCACATCCATGAGTTGCATTTCCAGTCCTTCGAAAACTACTAGACTAATAAATTATTCGGATGTTATAACATCCATCATGAGAGAGTAAGTCTCATCATGGTCAATCCAGGGCGTTATGAGAAACCTTGCGCCAAAGGAGAGCCTTAAACATTAGGACTTCATTATTCTCATTACGTTGTATGACAAAGACTTAGTTATGTCCTACGGGCTTTACACTTGGTGGGTTAGCACTACCAGACCAAATACCCGATCCTTTGTCAAAGAACATAATTCTTTCTGGATTGTTTATTTAGGTCAATATGCTCTTTGTTGATATTATTCAACTGAGCGTGGTTCGATGTCGTTGTGCTCTATCATCTTATGAGCAATAGTATATATGAATAAGTCATCAATGAGTATATATGAACTGTCCATCGACTCATATGTACTCTCATAGTTCATTTTGAGATTTTATTTCATCTCTAGAATCATATTAACTTCGGAGCGTCCTCCAGTGATGATTCATAGACATAATTATAATTAGAGACAATCTCATGAGAGTTTTGTGTATTGATGATAAATGGATGTGCCTAACTATTCTCTTACTTTAGAATAGTATCCATCGAACCAAGTAACTTCCACCACTTCCATTTGGTAGCTACGACCTCAACCACACCTCCACTATGTGTGATTGCAATGCACTTTCCAATGGCGTTGTGCCCCTATTGGGGACTTTTTAACTTTGTGAGTATATTTGTAGCTCGTATATGTGATCTTGTTACTTTTGGAATAACATTAAACGTATCAGGTATCGAGTCTGATTCGTTTGACTTCAACATTATGTTGTGAAGTTTTGGGGATCAAAATGAGACAGAGTGGGAATATTCAATGACACTTCTTGTCATTTCCATGGAAAAATCATTTTTCCTATCTCCCCCTAACGACGGGAAGACTGTCTCATGAAAGTGACAACCCGCAAATCTAGCGGTAAAGAGATCACTAGTCAAATATTCTAATTAGCGGATAATTGTTGGGGATTCATGTCCAACATATACCAAATCGTCTTTATGGACCCATTTCAATGCGTTGTGGGGGCGCAATTGGCACATATACTACAGAACCAAACATGCGTAAATGTAAACTATCAGGCTTATATCCAGTTACCAACTGGTACACATGATGCTGGTTAGCAAGCAGTGGGTCTAAAAACGAAAAGAAAAAAAAACTGCATATAATAATTGCATAACTCCAGGTAGATATGGGTAAATTGGTGCGCATTACTAATACCATAGATGTCATCATATTCTTTTGATAACAACTTCTATGAGACCATTTTATATATACACATGGGGTATAGGAAACTCTACATTGATCCTCATACATATGCAATTAACATCAAATCCTTATGATGTAAATTCTCCAGCATTCCAAGTCATGTAGACTTGATGAGATAATCAGAGTGGTGAGCCCTTAAACGTATAGCTAGTGCTAGGAGTGCAGTATTTCATGTGGACAATAATACGACATGCGTTCATCGTGTCGAAACCAGAACCATAAAGTACTTTAATGGCCTGCATTCTAGATGTTTATGTCCATAAATATCACCTTGTATTCGTTGTAACAATGGAATATTTTTGTATTATGTCCTTAGTTTTAGGATGATCTCATTCCTGTCTTGGCTAAGGATTAGGGTATATACAAAAGTTTTAGGTATTCGAGAGGGCATATTATGATGGCAATGTTGTTTCTTATGCTGCAGAAGTCAACAGTTGCAATTTGCCTCATTCCGCCTTTCACTCGAAAGAGAATGTGTCTATGTGTATTTTGCAATACACGGATCACTATGTCATAACCATGGTTTCCCACATGGTCATGTCGAAACATCTATGTGTTATTTCCCCCAAAGTTCTTTATTGGTGACAAAATATGTTTCGATGACCCAATAATCTACTAGTTTGACACATTAGTTTCCATGATATGTTTACTTTCATATTAATTAGAACTTATGTATATATGCTCATTTCCATTTCCATTTGATACGAATATCTTTACAAGGTTCCTATTAATCTTGTACCAACAAGAAAGTGACAGTCCATCGTCTAAGTAATATGTATTTGTCTATCATTTTAGATTGTGTGGAATATTTTACAAAAACTCAAGTTCTCCTCGACACATTCCTACATGGAACGGAGAATATTAATAGTTTTGTTATTTATTTAGATGTATTTCTTTACATCTATAATGGTTACATATTCGATTTTACTTTAGCAAAGAAATTGATTTTGATACTTAAAATTAATTTCAAATAAATATTAAATATTAAATTAATATGTTATAGTTTATTTTCAACGTGTTTCCTTTTTGACAAGAGAACTCTTTAGTGCATTTCTTATTTGATTGTCCATTATCACATGGGGCAGTAGTTGTATCTCTATTCCAGATGTTGAAAAATCATTTCCGACTCTTACCAAGACCCTGACCCCGTTCTAGTGTTTCGTCCACATAGTGGATAAATGTCACATGTGTGAAATTGTTTTTAACTCTCTGTTCTTTGGAGTTGTTTCCACCTTTAATGCTTTCATTATTGATCTCGAGAATTTTCTTTGTCTCGACATATGTGGTGTTGTTATTCGAAAGAACCTTGTTATGTCTCTCAACCACTTGCAGTATGTTGATGAGTTTGTCTAAAGGTTACTTTCCAACTTATATTAGTTCATTAATATTTTTGATATATGAAAGGTGGAAATAATGTTAAGAATCATGTCATCTTCTGTGAGTTCCTTGCCACAGAGATTGAGACGCATTTTGGATATAACATTTCTTTGTTGAAATCAGTTAACTTTTTGTAATCGAGTAAGTGGGTTTCATTCCACTGTACGATTAGTTCGGGAAGTACATATTCATGAATACACCCGATTCTCCCTTTCGGGACATCCCACAGTTATTTGGGGGGTTTCTAATAAAGGTAATCGTATGAAAGTTAGGATCTATATGTCGTCTCAAAGCATGAAGGTATTTGCTTGTACCTTTTCAAGATGATTGGTTTTAGGGTCAATAAGGAGTTGATGGACTTTAGATAATTTCTTTTACTTTTCAAAGTGAGATTTATATACTCATTTATGGTATTCAGATTCTTTTGAGTTTACGACGTTGATTTAGGGATGAGTTGTTTCAACTATTTACATATATAAGAGATAATATATGATTTTCTATTTGATAAGACAATGGATTATGGTTATAACTATTATTTTATGTATGATTTTTTTTATCATAACAACATTGGATTTTTGTATGCTTACATTTTGTTGATAATACTTCATCAATATTTCAATTTGTGAAAAGAAATCACTCAATCTATTGGATTTCCAGGTAGTAGGGGAATCACATGGATTTCTTAAGTCCCCACAAACCTTAGGGCTATTTACACCCATTTGACAAAATCCTTTTGATGTCTTGCGATTATTTAATTTGATGATAACATTACTAATTATAGAGCTTTTGGCATGAGACCAAAAATAATACGAGTTTGACATATGAAGTCAACTTCAATGTTTTAATAATGTTTTAATACTTTAATGGTATTTTTAAGAGATTTTATTATGAGCCAAATAAATATTGGTTTTGACATTAAGTCAAATTCAAATGTTTAATATCTTACTAACATTTTTGGATATATGGAGATTGGAAGTGTAACTTCCAAAAAAAAAATTATAACATGGGGATGATTTATAACTAATATAAGAATAATGTTTTTGGAAATAAGCAATACAATCGTCATTATTAGGAATTTATTCTGACTATGATACGCTTATAATTTTGCTCCAATATTTAGTAACAAAACATATATGGCAAGCAATTATAATAATTTTATAAGACCTAAAACATATTGAATTAAATTCAATAGTTTTTTTTTTCTCACACATCGACCCTTCAAAATGTGCATAATAATTGCCTTAAGTATAATCCAATACATTTCCAAAAAAAATTAACAAGTTTAATATGTAAATGTCATAAATATACGCCTATAATAAACTTTGAACCAATAAATTAACATTAACAATTAAAATCAATAGTATCCAAAATTAAAATAATTGGATCACATCTAAATATGTTAATCAGTCATGATATAAATTAATAAGAAAAAATAAATGAATCAAATATCTTTTTTTTTAATATCAATTACATAAGGAGATATATATATATATATATATATATATATATATATATATATAATTACATATAAAGATGTACAATCCTTATTGCATAAGATACAAGTTAACATAGCAATAATGGTTATTATTATTATTATTATTATTATTATTATTATTATTATTATTATTATTACCTCTTATAATGAGAACTGAAGGAACACAAATATCTAACCCATAGAGTAAGTATATCATGAGTTTAAAATTATACACAGTTATATGGTTTAGGTTCATACACATGCTTAAGGTCATGCCCCGTTCATCCTTATATATTTAAGCAAATTCAAAAGAAAATCATGCATATGATAAAGATGAAAAACTCAAGAATACAGAAAGACTTTTTACCTCGTCATATGGATTTTTTTTCATTCATCCTTCAAAGCATGATTCGAATTTGTTTCTGGCTTTGTCATTCTTGTAATTCATTTGATGAAACAGTAGCACAGACGAGCATCGTGCTGATAACGTGTTAAAGGAAAAACAAAACAGAATAACAATATAATAGAAAGACAATGAAAATCTGTAATTCTCATTAATCATAAGCCCTTTAAATAGGGAGAAGTTTACAAAAAAAAAGAAAACATTAATTATGGTAAATTCTAATACTAGGAAAATATTATATCAATCACTTCCTTTTGATGATGACACATAATCCTACAACAATTTTTACTATTTTAGAGAAGCTGTTGGAGATGTCATATAAATAGTCATGTTATTTTTGATGAAAAATTCCCTATTCCCCCATTTATATAACACCTTAAAATAGGATGCACTTTGTAATAAATGTTATAAGGAAGGACTAGCTACATCAAGTGCTCAAAGATAACCTTGAAAGAGGGTCCACTATTGTCAGTGACGAATCCATAAACTTAGGTGACTGGGGTCCTCGATGTATATAAATTTTTGAAACCGAATAACTCACCCAAACTAATATGATTTTGGGTTATCCGGTTTTCGGGTTAAACGGTTTGGTTAACCAAATAAAGTAAATTTCGATTTCGATAATTTTTTTACCATATCGGTTAACTGAATAGCAAATTATACTATTATTTAGTTTATATAATTTTCTTCTAGATGAATTGGTTGAATATATATAAAACTAAAATAACAATAAATTGAGATATATTTAACAAAATCATCAACCAACGTTATCATTGTAACATGGTTACAAGAACTAGCGATAACAATATATGGGCAGAATGGCTGACAAGCAAGAGAGTGGTGGTTTCGTTAAAATAGACTATGCCACTGCCCCACTGGGGGAACCGTAAAAAGTATATGGAAAGAACTAAATACATAACAGTAAAAAAACAAAATTTTATCTACAAAATTAAATTTTTTTTACATATGAGTGAGAGCTTTTCCCCCACTTTTATAAGGCTACGTCTGCCATTGACTATTGTTAATAGAAAAAAGTCGAAATAAAAATATTATAAGTAATTATTAGGGATTTTGAAATTTAAATTTTGAATAATTTAATATATATGGAATATTAAAAATGGTGTATTATTGGAAGAGAAATTAATAACATTCAATGGAGATTTTGAGAGATAGGGCATAAAACATAACTCCCTTCCTTTCCCTTTCATTTTTTCGAAAATCAAAGGAGAAAGAGGGAGAAAAATAGTTGATGTGTGTTCTTGGTGTTCTCGAACACCATCGAAGAACAAAAATGTACAATATTTTAAGACTAATATTTTCACCATAAAAAGTTATAGTTTAGGTGAAGGAAGTATGACTGTGTACAAGTTCCTGCCAGGATGATTGAAAAATGTTACGTAATCTGAATAATTCCTTTAAAAATACTCCAAATTTTCGGCTAAATTAAACTTTAGATTGTCTACAGTGGAAGACTTTAAAACAATAAATATGTAACTTAATTGTTAATCAGTCCCATACCAGATTGCGTTACAAAATTTATCTATCATATGTATGAATATAAATATTGAACTTAAATGGACAAAACAAGTCTCTATGTGTGCCATTTTCCTTTGTCCAAACTGAACACCTCTGTCTCTGAGATGCGTACTATAGTCAACTTATAAAGTTCAGTGAGTTCATGGTTTGCGTTTATAAAATCATTTCATATCATACAAATCAACTTGTAAGCTTTGTATCAAATAATATGCATTTTTTGAAAATATGCAATACTGAAAGAAAAGAGATATCATAAATTATCTGGGCAGGTATAGGTCGGCATTCCCTAAGTCGTCCGACCTGCATCTCTGTACAACCATTACGTGGTCGACCTACTTGTCATGTGACTTACAGGTCAAATGCCACTCATCAAAACTGATCATAAAACTTGCGATTGAAATAGCATGCTAAAATTATTTGAAAACAAAATAAACATATACATGCAACTGATCATAAATAACATACATGTAAAATATATTGTATGATGTATGAAAACTTAAACATCATGCATACGTTACACATCACCATATAAATCATATAATGCTGAAAATAAATTTGTGTATGTAGGCATGCATCCCATTATAAGTCTTATGAAGACTCACCTCATTGCGTATAAATCGGCTACTGATAACTCTTGACTGAAAACTTACACATTTCATACTACCATATTCAATTAATGGCTTAATTTCTCCAAAAGTCAACATAAGTCAACTATGGTCAACCCGACTCGACTTAAAGTCAAACTCCAAAACTGAGTCTTTTAATGTCTCAAATATCTACATTTGATCTCATCGTTAAAATACTTGTGGGTCAAATGAGGTAAAAGTCAACCATTGGTCAACTCGGTCAACATCGACTAACTTTATTCATACCCTAAGTTTAAAACATGATGACGTCCCAAAACGTCAAAATAATCATTTTATAACTTAGAAATCCATCTCTCCAAAGATAAAAATAACTCAAATTACGACGCTTTAATCCCATTATCAAATCATCAAAATAATTTAATAAACCTCTAAGTGATACGCTTGATAACGACTCAACGTCAGTTTATCCTTTTAATAACTAAATGAACCATCCGTTCTGTCTTAATGCGTCTCGACATTTATAAATCTTACCTTAAATACGATCATTAAATTATCTATTATATAATAAATAATTTAATAATTAAATCTCTTCAAATTAAAGCGCCCTAAAAATTTGTAACACAAGTGACGCTTTAAACGACTATTAAATTATTTAAAAATACACAATTTAATAAATTATTAATACATTTGTAAAATAATTCAATATATTAATTTAATAACAACTTAAATTAATATATTAAATAAATTACATAATCTCTTATTGGACTTCTTAACTAAATCCAAATTCTAAGTTCAATATTTAACTTAAAAAAATCTAAGCCCAAATTAATATATTTAATATAGAGCCCAAATAAAATAAATATGATATTTTTTAAAGGCTCAAGTTATAACATTTAATATATTGTCGAAATAAATAATCAATCTGATATGATTTTATGGCCCAATAGATAAAAAGGAATAACATTAAGGTTCAACCCAACATGATCATTTGGCCTAGTTGGGGTTTTGGCCTAAATAACCAGTGTCCAACCACCCGCAACAACACCTTCGCCGATAGCGGGTTCGGAATATCGATTAGCCTCATTTTTCGATCGTTTTTGGTGATTTCTTTTGTTAGAATTCTAGAAAATCATTTTCCTCAACCATGGGAATAAAAATCAACGAAAACCATCAAGTATTGAGTCCCATTTTCTCATTCAAAATTTGAGTTTTAAAACCACTCGAAAATCGTATAAACACTCGAAATCGGACATTTTAAACCAAAATCTGAGACATAAGGCCACTAAGATTCGGCAGAGGACTTAAAAACGAAGCTAACCATATAAAGAAATCAAAATTTGGTTGGGTATTTTACCTCAAATAGTCGATAAACGGAAATTTCCGACGACGACTATGAGCTCCGATTTCTCTCTCGTTTCTCCGTCTTTCTTGAAGCTACTTGAACCAAAAATGAAAGGGGAGATGGTGGCTACATAAACTTATAATATTTTTCGTTGAACCATAGAAGCCAATAAACAACATTAAAAACTCTACATCGTTCCATCGTTTTCAACTTGCAGATCCGTACCTTTTATAAAACCGGTCCCTTAAGTATGAGGATGTTGATGCTGACACATGCCCTGAACTTTCATATATTGACATTCAGCCCCATGGCTTCAATGTTTTGCCAACTTTACACTTTTCAACTATTTTCTTCACTTCTCAGTTTCCTTAAATGACATGATTGCCCCAAGTTTTTTTTTCTTCACATTTTTGGTCTAATAAAATAAAAACCAAATTTTATTTTATTTTCCTTTCATTCTCTTCTTCTTCTTTTTTCTCTTTCCATTTCATCTTTTTCTATTTATTTATTTACCGCATTTCGGAGTGTCACAAATATCTTTCGAGGTGATAGATCTTCAAGTTTGAGGTATAATCCTTCCTTAAAACTCATTATTTTCGTATTAGATTAGTATCATAATTTTCTTGAAGTGTTCTATATCACTTTTACATTGATTTATAAGCCATAAAGCATGAAAAGAAATCGATTCTTAGTGTTGTTGAAATAGTTTGAAGAAAATAAAAAACATATGTAGTTTAGAAAATTCATAACAAATCACTTGTTTATCGAAATAAGGCGTGCAATACATTTGTAGAACGATTGAGATGTCTACACCACATCTCTATAAGACGCCAGATCTGAATTTGATTCTAAAAAGGTCAAAGTTAAGGGTTTTTGAAGTTGGTTGGATTTTTTACAGCGACAATATGATGTTACAAAATTCATATAAAATCTACTACAACTCCAATTGAGATGATTTTTTTGAATAGTTAGAATCAAAAGATATATTTAAAATATTTGTTTAGATATTGAATTCTGAAAACTTTTGAGGTATGAGAAATCATTGGGTTTAATAAAGTGTTTAATGATGAAATAATTATGTTCCAATTTAATCAACTTGGTACATTTTGATGTACATGTTTACGGGTGTATGTAAGAATGAACGCTTACCAATTTTAGTAGGTATGATATGAAATGTAGGTGTTCGTCTTGAGTAATGTACATGGTACGTGTCGGGTTTTTTTGTAGCAACAAACTTAGTGGGTTTCATGCGTTTTAACTGGGATTTATGCATAACTATTATGTGATGCGAGTAATCGATAAAGGAACAATATGTGCATGAATGTTATGTTATTTATTTATGGTAAAGGAATAGTATGGAGTGTTAGGTGACATATGATATCAATAAAGGAACAATATGTTTATGGATGCTATGTCATTTGCTTTCGGTAAAGGAATAATATGGTTATATATATATGGTGCGTTTCTTTTGCAACCCAATTAATATGTACAAACTATGCAAATCAATCTTAGCCGTTCATCATGTCTAATGAATATATGATTTTATTATGTTTCCTAATTTAAAATCATGATTATAATGAATAAACTTAACATTTCCTAATTTAAAATCATGATTATAATGAATAAACTTAACAATTTTCATATATATCACAATCATTATTAATGAATCATAATCATTATCCATAAATATATCTATTGTTTCCTAATATAGTGGTTTGCATAGTTTGTACAAATTGCTTGGGTTGCAAAAAAAACGCACCATATATATATATATATATATATATATATATATATAGTGTTTGGTTCATTTGAGAAATGATAAATATATGAGAAATAGAGAAGTAATCATAGCCATTCATATATGAATCAGTTGAACTAACTAACAGATTCATATATGAACCTTTGTGATTCATATATGAATCTGTATGAATCACAAAGATTCATATATGAATCAGTTGAACTAATTAACAGATTCATATATGAATCTTTGTGATTCATACAGATTCATATATGAACTCATCCCGTGTATTTTACGAAATTACCCCTCTACCTTCTATAAACCACACAAGGAATTATCCGGTGCTTCGCGGTCAAAGCCGCAAATGTTGACCAGATGAATGACTAAGATTACTTCTCTATTTCTCATATATTTACCATTTCTCAAATGAACCTCTCCCTATATATATATATATATATATATATATATATATATATATATATATATATAGGGTTGGGTCCACGTGAGACCAACATGTTTTCGTGAGACCGGTGAGACCAAGAATTTACACTTGAAACTTCACAGCAAAACACTGTGAAGGTAAAAAAATTCGAACCTTCACAGTGTTTTGCTGTGAAGGTTTCTACCTTCACAGCGTTTGCTGTGAAGGTTCAAGTGTAAATTCTTGGTCTCACCGGTCTCACGAAAACATGTCGGTCTCACATGATCCCAAGTCTCTCTCTCTCTATATATATAACGGTTATTTTGCAACCCAGTAAACAGTTACAACCCCATGTAACCCTCATATAAACCATTCATTTACCCCATTCATTATTAATTGGTTATTGATTGCATTAATGATTACTGGTTTCATGTAATAATCTTACCTCATTAAACGCATACACTACCACCTTCATCCGATACATTACATGAACCGCTATGTGCATCAACATCTGTTGCAGAAATTCGACGAAATCATATGCAATCCAGTGTCTAGATTATGATCGGGTTAAATGAATTGTTTAGATGGGGGTTACACGAGGTTGTAACCTTTTACTGGGTTGTAAAATAAACTACCCCATATATATATATATATATATATATATATATATATATATGTATAGAGAGAGAGAGAGAGAGAGGAAAGTTCAAATGAAAACTCATTTTTCATTGTGCACGTGAGGACAAATTTCAGTTACTTGATCTCTTTTGATCCAACAACTCATATTAAATAGAGTTTTTAATTTTAAAATGCTTAGGGGTAAAAATGGAAGAAAATGTAAAGTCACGCCTACCATATTTGACTTTTTATTTTCTTTTTTAATTAAAAACTTTTTACCCACTTAAAGTTTAAAATAAATTATCTTAAAAATTACTAATATTTTAATCAAACAAATTATATCAAAAAAACGAGAATATCGTGCTCTTCGATATGGCATCCATCTCAATATAGTTTTTTTTGTCATTTTAACCGTTTTTTACGTGAAATGCTATATATGTGTTATATTCATTATGAATATTTATGTACGTTCTGAGAGTTCCAAGATCACTGATTCTTAGAGAGAGAAAGTAGAGAGAGAGTAACAATGAAGCGCAAGATGTGTATTCTCAATAATGTGCGTGTCAAACTTACAAGACACAAAGACCAAAGGGACTTAAATACCCTTGGTCAGATACAACACTGATAAGACTTTAAAACACAGTATTTGACCAAGACCTATAAATACAATGATTACTATAAAATCAGACCTAACAATCTCCCCCTTAGTAATCATTGGCGCTTTGGTCTTCAAAAATGATTTTCAAAATCAGCACGGACCATAAAAGCGACTTTGTAAAGCTTTCTGACTTTTTAAAGAAAAATTTCTTCTCAGCATCTTTCAGAAAAAGTAGTCTTTACTGTCTTGAGCTCTAGACGATACACCTCTTTTGAATGATCTTGAATGAACTGTGGTGTTCGGAGCAGAAACAGCAAAAGAATTTGTTGTAGTAGAGAGAATAGAATCTTTGAGCGAATCTTGATCAGCAGATAAACATTTGAGCTCTTTTTCTCTTTAAAATCTCCTTGACTTCTCTGATTTCTCCCCCTCATGACCTTGATGAACTGGTCTAACTAGGTCATGCCAATGTTGGAAACGAGACAACTTAAGATCTGCAAAATCAAAGAAACAGAGAAAATAGAGGAGGTTTGCGCTTCATGATGGATGCGCAAACCAAGATTTTCGTTTCATGAAGGACGCGCAAACCAAAGTTTGCGTTTCATGAAGGACGCGCAAACCAAAGTTTGCGTTTCATGAAGGGATCGCAAAGCAAGGTTTGCGTTTCCAACGGAATGCGCAAAGCTGACTTGAACAAAGTTTATCTTTTTGAGCACTTTAACTCCCCCTACACAAATGCACTAGATATAACACTTTGAGATTAGCATTCATATAAAGAAAATCAGATACTCCCCCTCAAAACCAGATATAATCTTTGAAATACATTCTCTTTGTTTACTCCCCCTTGAATAATGCATAAACCCATTAAAATATATTTATGAGAACACAATGATCAAAAAATAATGTAGAAAGAAAAATATATTGAATATAAATTTTGAAACAACTAAACATATAAAATTTTAAACACTAAACAAATTAAATTCTACAGAGTAAAATATCACAAATTTATCAATCATTTGAAATGAAACATATGTTGTAAGATAAAAGAACGAGTTTAATTGCATATCAAGTTAAAACATGTTCAGTTTCAAAAGCTTCCAGCAATCTATTCAGTGTGCTCGCATGCGAACTTAGATTAGCTTCAAGAAAAATGCAATTCTAAAATTATTATAGAGAACTTTGCATGTACTAACACTAATTCATCAAAAATTAAGATTTTCACAAATTTACAGGATTATTGCAACTTCAAACATTTCACCAAGTTTCATGAGATGTGTGCTCATTGGCATCTTTTTAGCAGTGTGCACATTGACATCTTAACATGAGTGTGCTCTTTGGCATCTTTTAAGCTTGTGCACTTTGGCATCTTTTGATCAAAAAGTTTATTAAGTAAAGAATATGCCGTAAACGTAACTTTCTATCTGACCCTATTGCAGGATTTGAGTCAGCCGCTCCCAGACCAGTTGGCCTTAGGGGACTAGGTGTCAAGCACCCCTTAGAACTTACTTTCCCAGATCAGAAAGGCTACATCGACACACTCTAAACCCATTCATACCAGTAGAACATGACTTTCGATCTGGTTCTATTGCAGGATTTCTGTTCGATCACTCCTAGATCAATTGACCTTAGGGGACCAGATGACGAACATCCCTAGGAACTTACTTTCCCAAACCAGAAAGGCCATAGGTACAAACTTTTAAACTTAGAGATTTCTGTATTTTAAGAATTTAAAAATCATCTCAATCACTCAGGTCAACATCTTAGTGCGTAGCCCATATTTTCATTCCAATCTATAATTTTGATTATTTAGGAAGTCTAAGCAAAGTAAACTATAAAAAATCCGACTCGCATATCTTTAAAGCAGTATCAAAAGCTACAAACATGTTGCTGACTTTTCGACTTTTGTAAGACTTGAAATTTGATCATATAAAAACTTTAATATAAACAAAAAAAAAACTTGAAAATTTATCCTAAACACATATTTTATTCAAAGGAAAGAAAAAATGTAAAACTTTACTTTATAGAATAAATTTGTAAAGATTTAAACTTTTAATAGATATTTAGTTGGAACAAAATAAAATTCAACTATTTCATCTTTTACATTGAAGAAAATAAATTTGTGTCTCATATTAAAAGAAAAATTTGGGTAATACAAATTCATGAGATAGATAAACAAGCTTAGATTCTTGAAACATTGAGAAAAAAACTGGAATACCATCATTATCAGAGATAAATGCAGCGGAATTAAAATTGATGTACTCACAGTATCTCATTAAGTCAGAAGCTTAATCATTGAAGAACGAGTTCTAAACTGTTGTGTTTAGAAGTCGATGTCTATGAAGTGCGGGTCCTGAGCTGAATTACTCAGAAGCCAATATCCTATTACTCCCCCTTAACATGTGATGCCTGCAACTTTGAATCAGATAAAGATTTGGTACCCACTTGAATTTGGGCCCGTGTTTGTTAGTTGCAGTTCGTATGGGGAAATATTTGTTAGATTTAACATTTAAAGCACGAGGAATATCATCAGAAAAATATGCACAATCATCAGAAGAGAAAGCATAATCATCTGAACTAGAATCAGAAGACGAATATGAGACATTTTTGGAAATCTGAATCATTTGCTTAATAGAGTATTTAGAAATCTTATTACAAGAAGCAAATGAATCACTTTTATAATACTTGTCTACATATAAATCTCCAGCAAACATAGAATCAGTAGATTTCAGCTTCGCTTTCCAGATCTGCTTCTTTGATCGAGCACTCAAAGCCCTATCTGTAAGAATTGTATTGGAAGAATTAGAACTGTCAGAAAGAACTGTATCTCGTTTCTTTGACTTCTTTGACCGTCTTCTTTTACGCTTAGGTTTATAATATTGATCATTGAGCGTAAAAGAATCATCAAGAATTTTAGACTTAATATTTAAATCAGAAAAAATAAATTTATCCAAGCAACCAATCTGATCAACTAATAAATTTGAATTCACCTCGGAGTCTGAATTATTTTGAGAAAGAATTTTAAAATTTGAAACTTCCTTTTTATTTTCCTTAGAATCAGAAGATATGCTAGAAATAGAATCTGATTTTTGAGAAAATAAATTTTCTTCAAGACTAGAAGTCATAAAAGAAAGAATAATGTCAGATTCAATTTTCTTCAAAATATTTTGATCTTCTATCTGATCTTTAAGATCTATGATTTTTTCTTCTAATATTAACGGAGGAGTATATTTCTTCGAATCATAAATGATTGGAGAAATATTTTCCTTATCAGAATCAGGGGCATAAGAAGGAATAAAATCATCAGACACTGAAGATTTAACAGAAGATATATCATTTAAAACTCTTCTCCCTCTTCTTGATTTTTCAGGAAAATATTTTGCATTTTCGGACGTGTAAACAAAAGGAATTTCATTTTTCTTTTTATATATCATTTTCTCATTTTCGAGATCTAACACTTCCTTTTCACTAGTCCAATGAAATTTGAACTGAGGAGCATAATGAGCAAGTGTCAGATAATCGTATTTATATAAGGTGGGAACTTCGTCTATTACTTTGTTTAAAAATTGAGGATTATCAAAACCAAGTCCCCATCTCTGTTTTAAAGTCTCTTCACTCCTTGGCTTGTTCATATAAATTGTTTGTTCAGATTGGTCTTTTCGATAAAGCTTTTCTTCTAACTTAATTATTTTATCAGAAAATTCATCTTTTAAATTAGTCATAGATGTCAAAGATTCAAGATAAGTCTTGTTTGAATTTTCCAAAGCATCCAATTTCCTTTGAAAGATGTCTTTAGTATTTTCTAAAATAGATTTTTCATCCTTCAAAGAAATTTTCAGCTTTTCAATTAAATCTGACTTTTCAACATTTAAATTCTTTTCAGATAAAATCTTTGAACGCAAATCAGATAAAGCATTTATCATGATATCAAACTGAGAGGTAATAAATTTGTAGTCAAATTCAGAATATACCTCATCCTCATCAGTATCAGAATCATCTGACTGGTCATCTACGACTAAGCACATCTGAGCGATCTCTACGTTCGAAGCTTCATCGTCAGAGTGATCCAGCCAAAATTCTTCCTCGGCTAGCAAAGCTGATCCACTTTCTCTTTTCTCAGCCAGTTCCAATTTCCTTCTGTAATAAGCTGAGTCCTTAACCTTCTATGCTATACACTCCTTTGAGATGTGACCCGACTTTCCACAGTTGTAGCAAGCATCAGTCTTTGGCTCGGGTACTTTGACTTTAAACCCAGAAGTGAAGCGAGAATAGTTGGAATCAGATCTTGGTTGAAACTTCTTCTGATAATGCTGAGAAAGAAGGATCATCGCTTTCTGTAATGCCTTGCCATCATCTTCAGTTGACCCGGTGTAAGCGTTATCAGACAACGCTTGTTCATTCAGTTGCTTTGTTAGAAGAGCAACCGGGTCTACTGATTTCTTGTTCTTCTTATCCAGCTTGGCCTTTTTCTCTATTACCAAACTTTCATCAGTCAGCAAAATCTCAAATATTTCTTGGATCTGCATAGTTGAGATTCTGACATCGTTCCTCAATTTGTGGCATGATTTATTCCATTCTGGTTGCAATATGTTGAGGAACTTCAGATTTGTCTCAAGCTCAGACTTTTCAACTTTTATCTTCCGAAGATCATTGATGACGGCACAAAAACGGTCAAACACAGCTTTCAGTGACTCCCCGTCCTTGGCTTTGAATTCCTCAAAATTATTCATGTATCGAGTATTCCTGAGTTGAGTAGCTACTGAAGAACCAAGCATAATCTTCTCAAACTGTTGCCACATCAGGTTAGGATGAGTTTTGAAACAGTCAACGCTGTTGTATACGGAGTTTGGCAAGGCCAGCATTAGATTAGCTTTAATATCCCGATCAGCTTGATAAGCAGTCAACTCTTCATTAGTGTACTCTTTAGTAGGCTTGTATAATCCAGAAGCCAACTTGGGTTTGTCGAACGGTCCTTCAGATAAAATGGTCATCATGTCATTACCATTCTTTTGTCGTTCAATAAAGTTCAAGAACCGATCTTGCCACTGTGTAAACTCGTTTTCATCGATCAGTACTGGTGGACGAGTTTCTGTGCCCAATGACATCATGAGGTCACTCGTGTAGAACTTAGCTTGAAAAGCAAACTTTGCAGAATCCATTGCTGATGTACCAGAAAATCAAAGATCAGATTGAATTAAAAAAAAAAATTCGAAAAATATTAAAAATTGAAAATATGAAAAACACTTGTTATGACACAAAGTTAAAAAAATAAAGATGACACAAAAAAAAAAAAAAAATTTCCAGACTCTTTTTTTTAAGACAGGGAGACCCGCAAACTGGAGGTTTGCGTTTGTAGTGGGGAACGCAAAGTAGGTTTTGCGGGTGCAGAGAGGAACGCAAAGTAGAGCTTTGTGTGTGTAGAAGGAAACGCAAAGTAGACTTTGCGGGTGAAGGAGGATACGCAAAGTGGAGGTTTGCGTTTGAAGATAGACCCGCAAAATAAAGTCTTTCGGGTGACAAAGGAAACGCAAGATGAGGTTTTCGGGTGTAGTGGGAAACGCAAAGTGTGATTTGCGGGTGTAGTGGGAAACGCAAACTAGAGATTTGCGTTTCCTTGATGATCCGAGAAATTGACTTTGCGTGTGAAACTAGAGCCGCAAACTAAAATTTGCGTATGTAATATGAACCGAAAACCTGAAACACAAAAGCAAAGTAACTTGAATGAAGCGCAAACCGATATGAATGAAACGCAAAGTCTATGAATGAACCGCAAACTATGAAAGAACACAAAATCTTCAAATACTTGATTATAACACAGAATTTGATGAAAATTCCTTTTACAAACTTGATCGAAAACAAATTTTCAACACATTTCAAACAAAGATTTCGATTAAAACCCACAAAAATTCAAATTCGTGAATGCAACAGTACCGAAAACCGCTTTTTCAGAAAATCACAAATTCGCAAAATTGAAGATCAAATCATTGTTTTTATGCAAAAACATATGAATCAAATATGATCGACTACTAAAAATGAAACTAATCAAATCAAATTTGCACAAAATCGATCACAAACAGATCCAAATTTTGTGAGAAATCAAGAAAACGAGATTTTCTTGAAAAATTCAAGAAAATCGATCAAATTTTCGATTTCGATCACTAATTCAGATTCAGGAAATCAATCTCTCAATTCTCTCAAGATTCAGTTGGCTCTGATACCAATTGAGAGTTCCAAGATCACTGATTCTTAGAGAGAGAAAGTAGAGAGAGAGTAACAATGAAGCGCAAGATGTGTATTCTCAATAATGTGCGTGTCAAACTTACAAGACACAAAGACCAAAGGGACTTAAATACCCTTGGTCAGATACAACACTGATAAGAATTTAAAACACAGTATTTGACAAAGACCTATAAATACAATGATTACTATAAAATCAGACCTAACACGTTCAAGTTTGTACAACGTCTCGACACCGTAAGTATGTAACTCAACATCACTTTTTCCAACACTTTCTTCAACGTCGTAAGGCATCACGTTTCTTCAGCACCGTAACCCAACACCCATCAAGACGAATCGAGAACCTATCGAGTAATTCTATTGTGAATCGGGAACAAAAGAGAGTGCGTCACCTCTCCACATCTTCACATGTCATTCATGTGTTATTCATCATGAATAATGTATCATTCAGGATGAATAATACAACATTCAAGGTGAATAATTCACGATGAATTCGTGTATTATTCTTCATGAATGTTGTGTAATTCATTCTGAATACTATATTATTCATCATGAATAATGAATGAACATTCATATTTGTTATTCATACTGAATGTGTGACATCCGGGGATGCACATACATATTCATAATGAATTAAATCAAATTTTGGTTGTGAATTGAGAAACAAAAGAGAGTGTGCCATGTGTATACACCTTCACAGGTCATTCATATATCATTCATCATGAATAATGTATCATTCATCATAAATAATGTATCATTCAGGATGAATAATATAATATTCAGGGTGAATAATACACGATTTATAATAATAATACATGAATAATGGATTCATGTATTATTCATCCTGAATACTGTATTATTCATCATGAATAATGAATGAACGTTCACCTTTGTTATTCATACTGAATGTAGACACCCGAGAACGTGCATGCATATTCATAATGAATATAACACATATATAGAATTTCACGTAAAAAACGGTTAAAACGAAAAAATCCTGAATATTGTATTATTCATCCTGCATACTGTATTATTTATCATGAATAGTGAATGAACGTTCACCTTTTTATTCATACTGAATGTGGACACCCGAAGACGTGCATGCATATTCATAATGAATATAACACGTATATAGAATTTCACGTAAAAAACGGTTAAAACGAAAAAAAAACTATATCAAGATGGATGTCATATCGAAGAACACGAAATTCTCGTTTTTTTGATGTAAATTTGTTTGACTAAAATATTAGTAATTTTTAAGATAAATTGTTTTAAAGTTTAAGGGGGTAATTTTTTTTAATTAAAAATAAAAATAAAAAGTCAAAGAAGATAGGCGTTGATTCAAAATTACAATTTTGTCCTTAATCACTTTCCAATTAACCTTATTATGTATTAACCATTGATTAGTTTTCTAAGTTTGATCAATGATTAAGATTTGTCCTCATGTGCACAATAAAAGATGAGTTTTCATTTGAACCCACCCCTATATATATATATATATATATATATATATGGCCATTCTTTTGTTAACCAAAATGGACCAATGGGATTTCTTCTTTTCTTTTTGTTTAACTCCACGCATCATATTTTTCATGGGAGGGTAAAATTGGAATTTGTTTTCAAAAGCCACGTGTATGATTTTGTTTCCTTAATTTTCTCATTGTTATTCATGATAGTTATTTACTTCTAATTTTTTGTTATTATCTTTTCTCATTAATTTATCTAATTATTGAAGAATATTTCATCTTCTTTATCGTTTGAGTTTGAATTCTCTAGGAAAAAACACAATCAATCGGTTGTTCAAAATATGAGTAACATGGATTTACCCGACAATGTAAAGAGCGACTCTATGTTAGAGTATACGGTTGTCAAACGTGGTTTATCCCAGTCGACATGATGAAGATACTGTTCCAACTGTTAATACACCATTAACGGACGAGTTCGTTCATCCCCATGAGCTTGAGGACATATTTGTAGACAATTTCAATGTTGATTTTGTAAGTGGTACGTTTTTGTATTTTTTACTTAATTTGAATATATATTTTTTGTTTGTATAGAGAATGGACAAGACGATGTCATATTTAGGGTTTGGTAGGGTAATGACGTTGTTAGAGACGTATGAACTGTCCATTTATGTGCAGTATCTAGAAGTTACACTATGTGTAACACCCTCAACTCTGGAAATAGCAACTAATTTAAAACTTTCTAAATACATCGATAACTGATTCACATACAATAAAAAATTAAGGTTTTGTTTGGGTAAATTTCAGAAGTCGCGACCAACGCATGCAAGTCAAACATCTCCAATTTTAGGACTAGTCTTGTATTAAGATAAGGTCCTAAAGATCATACACATCGAGAGCCATGGTCGCCACTTATGGCAACGGTCGTAAGTTTCTCACGACCATGACCAAAAAGAACCTCCCGATAAACTTATATCTTATGACTTTATAACGTAACTAACGATTATGTGTTATTTATTACCTACGACCGTTTTCTTTCATGAATCTTTATTGCAGGTTTAAAGCATCTTTATGACCAACGGTCATAGCGGATGATCATCAACAAAACCATTGACATAGAATACTGTTGGACATTTAATGCACATTTATGAAAACCAAAGCTATATATACAAGCTTAAAGAACCATTTGAGGGACCCAAACTCATCTGGAACATATAAGCGCACAAGCATATTCAAGCTCCTTTCTCTCAAGCAAGAACTTTTGACGAAGTGTTCTATCGTACGACGAACAATACAATTTTCCGATTTATTTATTTTCAATTGTAATATTGTCATTTGTACTTTCGATCACTCCTTCTAAAGGATGAAGTCCTTGTTTGACGTCCATAGTGCACTTGACGATCTCTTTTATCGTCCGTGGTTTTACCCTCGGCGGAGTTTTCCGCGTCACCAAAATCTTTATCTCTTATTTATTTTTTATCCTTGTCGTACGATTTGTCGATTGATCGATTACTTTAGTTGTTAAAGCTCCACATCGACCTTAGGATGATTTTTGGCATTAACAGCTTAGCGCCCACATTGGGGCCCCAGCTAGAATAAAATCCTCGACAAAAAGTGCGGTTTACTAACGATTTCAGTGCATCTCTTTTGGTTAACAGGATCATGGAAGCACAAGGAACTCAAGCCCACAATGCGCATGGAGCTTGACGCTGCTCACAATCACATCAACACTTTGGATGAACAAAATCGCAAAGCAGTTGAAGAGCTCTCATCCATGAGGAATCAAAATATGGGAAACCAGTTTGGATCTCAGTACGGTCCAAGACCACCCTTTAATATGCCTTTTGCAGGTGTCTAACCTCTGTTTCCTCCGTACCCCAGGCCGACGTAAGGTACTAGAGTCGCTACTTTCTCCATTCTGATGATTCCAACGTTGCCGCTACCAACAACAATATTTCCTTCGATGTCTATGCCTTCCATGCATACACCAATTAATGATGACGCTGGAGAATCATCGCATCGCAACGGATTTTTTCCAACTATAGGTGTAACGTCCCAAAATTCTGGATTCATAACCGTTCCGCTCCCGAAGATCAATGGATTCAATATGGATGACCCGGCCGCTCGACGATTGAGGTAGCTAGAAGAGCAGAATGAAAAGATGTTGTCGTTACTGACAAAACTTCCAGGAGATGCCGTACCTATGGACGTTGAACCACGAACTGGATTCCAAGCGTCGCCTTTCGTCGACAAAATCTCCATGGTTGACGTCCCAAAGAAGTACAATATCCCATCGTTCACCCCGAAGTACTCTGGAGTAAGTGATCCAACAGAACATATCGCACTGTACAAACAGTTAATGAGGACTGTGTCGATACCCCATCAGTATCAGGAGGTATGTATGTGTAAAAGCTTTGGTGCAACTCTCACGAGCGTTGCACTTCAGTGGTTGATCAACTTGCGACCCAAGTCCATCGGCAGTTTTACGGAGCTGGTCAACCGGTTTTTTCAACCGTTTGCTAGAAGTCGTAAGATGGAAAAGCAAACTAGCGACCTCTATTACATCACTTAGAAGGCAGGCGAGTCAGTCTGAAACTATTTTAATCGCTTCAATTCTGAGATGATCAATGTACAAAATTGTGACGTCAGAATCGCGATCGAGGCTTACAAGCAAGGCCTCGACGATAGTTCAGACCTATATATGAATCTGACAAAATACCCACCGGAGAATTTCGAAGATGTTCGATCTTGGATGTTGGCCTACATGCGGGTCGAGGATGATGCAACCTTCCGATATAAGCGTTCTAGTGACAAGAGATCATTGAGCGTCAAGAAATCCGATTTCAAGACTAAGTCAACCTCCAAGGTCGAGACATCTAAGCAAATCTCGAACGTAAGATTTGATAAGAAGAAGAATACCCCAACAAACAAGTCCCTCAGTATCCCAATGTCTCATCCTATGGATTCAAGGGAACATCTAAAGAAGTGGTCGAATCTCTGAAGAATGTTCAGACAAACGTTAAATGGCCTCCGAAAAGGGAAAGAGACGATGCTAAGAAGGACAAATCAAAATGGTACGACTTTCATGGCGATCATGGTCATATAACGGACGATTGTATTGCATTGAGACGAGAAGTGGCTTGGCTTGTACCAAAAGGCCATCTACAAGATCTATTAGGCATAAACGCACGACCCGCCTCACCAGAACATGTAAAGATCGTAAATTGCGTGACTGGAGGTTTCGACATTTGTGGACTAACTTACTCGACAACTAAGAGTCGTGCTAGTAGAGGACCTGAAGACTTTCCCATCTCATGATCGTCACGGCCGAAGCATGAGCTGGAGTTTGAGGCTATGCCTATCACTTTTGACTAAGAAGATCTCAGAGAACAATGGCAGAGACATCACGATGGTTTTGATCATTCAACTTACGATTGGAAATTGTTCGACCAAGAGAATCCTGGTCGACGAAGGAAGTTCTACCAACATCAGTTTCCTTAGCACGATCAAAGCTATGGGGATTGATAAGTCAGAAATCGTACTACGTTCGACGGTTCTTATGGGCTTCAATGGCGACATGGCTAACACCATCGGGGAAATTACTCTCCCAGTATTTGCCAGATGAGTCAACAAGCAGACCAAGTTTAACGTCATTGATTGTTCGTCAGCATACAACGTAATCCTAGGGAGACCTTGGATTCACGACATGAAGGTTGTCCTTTCGATGTATCATCATACGATCAAGTTCCCGACGCCTTGGGGCGTCTAAGAAGTCAAAAACGAGCAAAAAATCGTGCGAGATTGCTATAAAGTTACGAAAAATCCTCGAAAGCAGAGTATCTAGAAATTACAGAGCCAAGCCGATCCTGATACCGTTGATGATTATTGACTTGAAGAAGTTGTCTTGGATCAGGACAACCCTGACAGGGTCATTTTCGTCGATACCTCTCTTGACCCTTCCTTAAAAAATCACTAATTTATTTCTTGCAGGATAATGCCGACTGCTTCTCCTGGACACACAAGGACATGATTGGCATCGACTCCTAGGTCATCTCACATCGACTCAACATCAATCCGTCGTTCAAACCATTCAAGCAAAAGCAACGCAAATTCGCTCCTGAGCGAAACAAAGTGATCAATTTTGAGGTCGACAATTTACTCAAGACTGGAAAGATTCGAGAAGTAAAATATCCTGAGTGGCTAGCAAATGTCGTGGTCGTACAAAAAAAATGGGAAAAGGAGAGTATGCATCGATTTCACTGATCTCAACAAGGCTTGTCCTAAAGACCCGTTCCTATTACCCCACATTGACGGTATGGTTGACTCGACCGTTGGTCACGAACTCCTCACGTTCATGGACGCATATTTGGGTTATAATCAGATCCTGATGCATTACGACGACCAAAAAAAGACGACATTCATGACGGACAAACGTATTTACTGTTACAAGGTCATGTTCGGTTTTAAGAATGTGGGATCAACATATCAACACCTGGTCAACGAGATGTTCAAAGAGTGTCTTGGCGACACAATGGAAGTATACATCAACGACATGCTGGTCAAGTCAAAACGAACGATCGATCATATTGGTCATTTGAAGCAGTCGTTCGACATTCTCAAAGAATATCACATGAAACTTAATCCAACAAAATGTTCCTTTGGAGTAAGCGCATGAATTTTTTTGGGATATATGGTCACCCATCGAGGGATCGAGGCCAATCCCGATCAAATAAAGGCAATTATGGACATCAAATCCTCGCATAACTTTAAAGGAGTCCAATGACTTACTGGACGAGTCGCAACATTAAACAGGTTTATCTCTCGATCTTCAGATAAATGACATTTATTTTATAATGTCCTGAGAAAAAATAGGGGCTTCGAGTGGACGGACGACCATGAGAAAGCTCTTCAAAAGCTTAGGAAATATATGGCGTCGCCACCTTTGTTGTCGAAACCAAAGACCATGAAACGTTACAACTATATCTGGCCTTGAGTTTAAACATTGTAAGTGCCGTCCTGACTCGAGAGGATGAAAAGCAACAACTCCCAATCTATTACGTAAGTAAATCACTTATCGATGCTGGAACCAGGTATTTCTCGATGGAAACTGTTGTTTTCTTTAGTTACAGCCGCAAAGAAGTTACGTCACTATTTCGAATCACACCCTATAACCGTCGTGACTAACTTTACTCTTAAGTCTGTCTTAAGGAAACCTGAGTTGACAGGTCGATTAGCAAAATGGAGTATCTACCTTAGTAGCTACAACATCGAATATAAACCCAGAAAAATGATCAAATCGCAGGCATTGGCCGACTTCGTCCCCGACTTCAGCCCAGAATTAGATGTACCGACGAAACCTGTGGTCACTCTCGATGACGCAACTTGGACTTTACACGTTGACGGATCATCCAACGCCCGATGGGTAGGTCTTGGCGTCGTCCTCAAGTCACCACAGGGGGGCAAGATGGTGTACTCCAAAATATGTGATTATACATCCACAAAAAATGAAGTTGAGTATGAAGCACTGATCGTAGGAATGAATATTCTCACGACCTGGGGGCAGCAAGACTTCATGTCAAAAGTGACTCCCTCTTGGTCATCAATCAAATGAATGGAGAATTCGCGGCTAAAGACTTAAAAATGACACCTTATCTCAAAGCATCCAAAGCCAAGTCTAAAGTTTTTCAACATCACACCATCACCCAGATCTCAAGGGACCAAAATACCCAAGCTGACGCGTTAGCTAACCTTGGGTCGGCACTGGGACAATCCCCATACGATGTTGTCCCGATAATTCATCTGGTGACACCATCCATCCAAAATGCGAGTCACATCCACATAATAGAAGAGGAAGATAACTGGTCGAGTGACATCAGGAAATTCTTAATGAACGGCCAACTTCCCGAAGACAAAATGGAAGCGTGAAAGATCAGATTTAAAGCATCCAGGTACACATTGGTCATAGGACAACTCTCTTCGAGGCGTTACCAATAAAAACCAAGTCCAAAACATCTTACAAGAAATCCATGACGAAGAATGCGGTAATCATTCAGGTGGTCGTAGCTTGGCAAATCGTATTTCCCGACAAGGTTATTACAGGCCAACCTTACGACAGGATGCTATAAGGTACGTCCAAAGTTGTGACGCATGTCAGTGAGACTCAGGTACGTCCTACAAACCCTCTGAACCCTTGCACTCGACTTTAACTCCATGCCCATTCATGCGATGGAAATGGATATTGTCGGCAAATTACCTTCGGCCCCTAGGCAAAGGGTATTTCTTCTAGTTTCACGGATTATTTTTCAAAATGGATAGAAGCGGTTGCTTTTTACCATATTTGGGATAAAGAAGTCATCTCTTTTATCCAGATTAACATCATCTGCAGGTTTGGAATCCCCTCTGAGATCGTATGTGACAACGTGTTGCAATTCATAAGCGACATAACCCAACAGTTCTGCGAAGATCGAAACATCAAATTTACGACTTAGACGCCCGATATACTCAATCAAACGGACTTGCCGAGTCGAGTAACAAAAAGATCATCAATTCAATCAAGAAAAGACTCAAAGCAGTAAAAGGTAAGTGGGTCGAAGAACTTCCGATAGTTCTTTGGGCCAATCGTATGACACCTCGTATATCCACAGGACAAACCCCTTTCTCTCTAGTCTATGGTTGCGAAGCGGTCTTGCCGGTCGAGACTTAACTTCCGACGTCACCACACACGTCGATCGATCATAACCTAGTAGATATAAGTTACGACCTAGACGCATTGGAAGAGCTAAGGGAGTCAACATTAATCAAAATGGCATCTCAGAAGCAATTGGTCGAACGACATTTCAACAAGAATGTTAAGGCCAATATTTTTCAAGAAGGTGACTATGTCTTGCGACGTGTGTTTCAGAACACCCAAGAACCTAACTTAGGTAAGTTATCCATCAAATGGGAAGGTCCGTATCGTATAACCGACATCGTCGAAAAAGGAGCCTACCGATTGCAAGCCCTCGACGATCGTGACATTCCTTGAAGCTGGAATGCGGTACATTTGAAGAAATATTTTTTTAAACCCATTTCTTTTTCCCTTATGATTATTTCTTTATAACCATTACTGACTTAAGCATCGGAGAGTCGTTGGCCCCTCTAATGGTGTTTTATTGCAGGATCAGTCGAGCATTTAACTTTGCCTATGGTTGCACGATCATTTCGAGACCGAGTGGTACGATCTATAACCAAGTATCAAAAATCTTGCCTTGGTCGCAAGTTCCTTAAATCCATTTTTTGGGTTGCCATACATGCTAGTTTTTTCGACTTAAGGTGTTGGGTCTGAAATGAGCTAAGGATGATTAATACTGCCAGATACTACTTCTTGTGTAATTAATACTGCTAGTTCAATATTACTACTGCTGGTGAGATTAATACTGCTAACATGGTTAGTACTGCTAGCATGTTAGTACTGCAAGATGGTTAATACTGCTGAGTAATTACTAATGCTTATGAAGATTAAAGCTGCTGAGAAGATAATGATGGAATGATTTGATTAATGCGAAAGTCAAGGAGATTTGAAGATAATTATGGACTGGATCATGAAGATTAATTTTTCTTTTATAATTATGTTGTAATCTGTCTTGTATATATACTGTATAGAAGGCATAGTTTAGAAATACATTGATAGGGTTTCCCATATACGTTTTGTTTTTAGAGAGAATTAACCTCAAGGTTCTTAGAAGTCCTTTCAATAGAGAAGTATTGAACGTCTGTTGAGCCTGTTCAACAGATTGAGGTTTTGTTTGTAATCATTAAGTTAATCAATATAACTTGTGATTTACATTATGATACCGTTTCATTGATTTATTGTTAAAGTGTTTTTCCGCGACTTCTTTAACATTGTTTCTGAGTGTGTTAATTAAATTCTTCATTAGAATTTTTCGATCTTGACAAGTGGTATCAGAGCAAGAAAACTCAGAAACCAATAATCATGGACAGTTCAAGCGACAACGTTTTGGTATCAAAGGTTCCCATGCTCAAACCCAATGAGTTTGACATGTGGAAGATCAGAATCAAGCAATATATTATTCTCATAGACTTCTCAATGTGGGATATCATTGAGAATGGTCCCTCTGATGGAGGTAAGATGGATGCAGATGGCAAGAGACCTCCACCAAAGACTGATGGAGAAAGAAAGATGAGGCAGACAGAGATGAAAGCCTTGAGCACTCTGCTCTTGGCTATACCTAATGAGTACCAACACCACTTCTGCAACTGCACGGATGCACAAATTCTATGGAATGCACTAGAGAAAAGATTTTCTGGTACCAAAAGTACCAAGAGAAATCAGAAGGCCATCCTGAAGCATCAATATGAAAACTTCATGTCTACAAAGAATGAGTCCATGACTCAAACTTTTGATAGATTTAATAAGTTAATTGGTGAATTGGCTACTGTTGGTGTCCAGATAGATCAAGATGATGTCAACAGAAAATTTCTAAGATCTCTTGGTGATGAATGGACTATGTACACTGTCTCTTTCAGACAGAATGACCAACTGGAGGACAAGGAACTTGATGGCCTCTATAATGATCTTAAGGTGTTTGAAGCAGAGGTAGAAGCAAAGAAGAGGCCCTCTGGATACTCATACAATGCTGCTCTTTTATCATCTTCTACTGATTCTGCTGCTAATACAGAATCAGTTAGTGCTTCCCATGGATCAAAGCAAGATGGATCTAATGACTCCGTTTTAGAAGCTTTTCTAGCCAGTTACGCTAATTCCACTCTAATTAATGATGACTTAGAACAGATAAATGTTGATGATCTGGAAGAGATGGATATCAAGTGGCAGATGGCTATGCTCACAATGAGGGTAAAAAGATTCATCAAAAGGACTGGAAGGAACAACTTTGCTCAGAAAAGAGAAGATGGGGTTGGGTTTGATAAATCCAAGGTTGAATGCTACAAGTGTCACAAGCTGGGGTACTTTGCAAGAGAATGCAAAAGTGGAATGCCTCAACAACATACTAACAACCATCAACCATCACAGTCCACTAGCTTCAACAACAGGAACTCTTCTCAAGCTCTTGTTTCCCAAGAAGGAATGGGATTTGATTGGAGTGACCAAGCAGAAGAAGCAGTTCAGAATCAAGCTTTAATGGCTAAAGTTTCAGAGTCAGCAAGCACTGATATTCCCACAGAGGTAAAATCTAACCTTTGCTCAAAATCTTGCATAGAAACTGTTAAAAAGTACAGGGATCACAATCAAAGCATGTGTGATGACCTAAAAAGGTTAGAGAAAGATAGAAGAGAGTATGTTGTGATTGTTGAGAATTTGGAAGAACAGATTAAGGCATACAAAGCCAATGAACTTCAACACACATATGATACTAACTACTGGAAGTGGGAAAAGAATCAGTTTGAGTTCAAGCTTAAAAAGTCTGAAGAGGAATGTGAGAAGATAAGGAGTGATTTTGAGAAAGCCAAGATGGACATTGAGAAGTTTTCCAATGCCTCTAAAGCAATGGACTCACTTCTAAAATCTCAAGTCCATGACAACCTAAAAAGAGGTTTAGGATACAACAGTACCCCTCCACCCTATAACAATAACTATATTACTCCCACTTCAGACCTCTTAGAAAGACAAGAGAAAATAGACTTACCTGCAGGAGCCACAAATGTAGATCCTCTTGACAGTGTAGTGATTAAGGAAGAGGCTGAAGAAGAGACCACTAAGGGTAAGAATAAGGACGACCTTAAAGAAATTCCTTTAGAAAATCATATCCTTACTAATGAAGGGGGGGATAAACCTTTTGTAAAGAGTGAGAAGGCTGAAAGTTCTAAGAGAGGGAAGGGAAAGGTACAGGGAGTCCATTACATGCAAACCACTGTTGTTAATCCCTGTACTTGTAAACAGAATCAACCCCAACAACATGATAAAACAAGGGGAAATCAAAGAAACAGAAATAATCAGTGGGCTTTAAAACAAGGAATTGATCTGAAAAAAATTAACAGACCAAAGCCTTGTTTTATCTGTGGCAAGTTAAATCATCTAGCCAAACACTGTTATTTCAATCCTATTAACCAAAGGATCACTATTCAAAGAAATATACAAAATCCTGTTGGTTATAGGAAGCAAATAAGGAATCATATGACTGAGAATGTGAGAAGGGCACCTATAAAATCTCATGCTCAGAATAAGTTTGCTAATTCAAAGAAAAATACTCCAAATAAGCCAAGGAGTAACTTAAAGAAAAAGAAAGCAAACAACTTTGTTCAGGTTTGGGTTCCAAAAGTAAAGAAATCTGTTAGTACTGCTACTTCAAATAGTACTGCTGACAGAAATAGTGCTACTGCAAGCAATACTACTGCTAACCCAGTTAGTACTGCTAACCCAATTAGTACTGCTAATGATGTTAGTACTGCTAACAAAGTTAGTACTGCCAATCAAGTTAGTACTGCTTACAGTGACAGGACCATTCTTCTGACAAAGTATTCAAGCAATAAGATTCCTCAGTTTGATAATCTCATCAAGTCTGAATATGAATATGTTGATGAGAATGGGAAACCCAAGACCACTTTGGCTTGGGTTCCTATTAAAAACTAACTGCTTTATTATATGTTCAGGGCATCCAACAACTCAAGGGAAGGAGCATTTGGCATGTTGATTGTGGTTGTTCCAGGCACATGACAGGTAACATGGCCTGCCTTCAAAACTTCAAAAGAATTGATGGAGGACATGTTGCTTTTGGTTATAATCCAGCAGGTGGAAAGATAAGTGGAAAAGGTAATGTGTCAAAAGGTAAGATGACCTTTGAGGATGTATACCATGTTGAGCAATTGAGATACAACCTGTTAAGTGTATCACAGGTCTGTGACAAGAAACATAACATATTATTCAATGATACTGAATGTATTATCCTTGCTCTAGGGTTCAAGGTAGTTGATGAAAGTATGATACTACTTAGAACTCCTAGAAAGGACAATGTTTATTGCTTAGACTTGGAGAGTGTAGCTCTGATTCATCTTTAAATTGTTTATTTTCAAAAGCCTCATTAGATGAATCATCTCTTTGGCACAGAAGGATGTGTCACATGAACTTTAAAACAATGAACAAACTTGTGAAAAACAACCTGTTGGGAACTGAAGATTCTACTAAGTGTAGTTACTACTGCTAGTATAAATGTAGTTACTACTGCCAGAACAAGTTGAAGATTAATACTGCTAAGTGTTACTACTGCTAGTAGAATTACTACTGCTAGTTAAAGTTAGTACTGCTTGAACAAAGTTAGTACTGCTTAGCTAGTTAGTACTGCTAGTGGTTAGTACTGCTTGCAGTTAATGCTGCTAGATGAAGTTAATGCTGCTGAGCATTATTAGTGCTGCTAAAGAGATCCGGATGGAAAATACTACAGCTGGATATACTGAAGATATACTTAGAAGATATACATGGAAGATATACTGAAGATTTGTTTATTCTTTGTAATTATCTTTTTATCAGTATATGTATAGAATGTTTAGAATAGATAGAAAGAACTTTTGATAATTATTTTTCAAGAGAGAAATCAACCTCAAGGCATAGATCCTAATTCTAGAGAAGTAGAATTCGTATTGGTGAGCCTGTTCATCAATATTGAGGTTGAGTGTGTAATTCTGTAACTTCAAAGCAGTCAATACAAGTTTACAGTTTGTTCCTCATATTTTCTGTATTGATTTACTATTTCATTGAATATCAAAGTATTATTCCGCAAACTTCTTTGATATTGTTTCTGAGAATTAATTCTTGTTGAGAATTCGATCCTGACAAGTGGTATCAGAGCAAAATTCTCTCAGAAACAGTTATTCATCATGGAAAATCTTACAGAATCAAGCAGTACTTTGGTCTCAAAAGTTCCAATGCTCAGATCCAATGAATTTGACATGTGGAAAATCAGAATCAAGCAATATATTCTCCTCACAGATTACTCCATGTGGGACATCATTGAGAATGGCCCATCTGATGGAGGAAAGATTGGTGAAGATGGCAAAAGAACTCCTCCAAAGACAGATACAGACAGGAAATCAAGACAGACAGAGATGAAAGCCTTGAGCACACTGCTCTTGGCCATTCCAAATGAGTATCAACACCAATTCTGCAATTGTACTGATGCACAGATGCTCTGGAATGCTCTAGAGAAGAGATTCTCAGGTACTAAAAGTACCAAGAGAAATCAAAAGGCAATCTTAAAACAACAGTATGAAAACTTCATCTCAACTAAGAATGAGTCCATGACTCAAACTTTTGACAGGTTTAATAAACTAATTGGTGAACTAGCTACTATGGGAGTACAGATTGATCAAGATGATGTGAACCGAAAGTTCTTAAGGTCCCTTGGAGATGAATGGACCATGTACACTGTGTCATTCAGACAGAATGATCAGTTGGAAGACAAAGAACTTGATGATCTGTACAATGATCTTAGAGTATTTGAAGCTGAGGTGGAGGCAAAGAAGAAGCCTTCTGGATATGTTCATAATGCTGCACTCCTATCAGCATCAATTGATTCTACTGCTAACCCTGAATCAGTTAATGCTGCTAATGGATCAAATTTAGATAAAGGCACTGATTATGTATTTGAAGCTCTTCTTTCTAATCATGGAAATTCTTCTCTGATCAATGATGACTTAGATCAACTTCATCCTGATGATCTGGAAGAGATGGATATTAAATGGCAGATGGCCATGCTCTCCATGAGGGTTAAAAAGTTTATTAAGAGGACTGGAAGAAACAACTTCTCACAAAGAAGAGAAGATGGAGCAGGGTTTGATAAATCAAAGGTAGAATGCTACAAATGCCATCTGAAGGGACATTTTGCTAGAGAATGCAGAAGTGGAATGTCTCACAACAACAATCATCAACAAGCTCAATCTGGAAGCTTCAATAACAACAGAAACTCTGCTCAAGCCCTTGTTTCTCAACAAGGAATGGGGTTTGATTGGAGTGATCAAGCAGAAGAAGCTATTCAGAATCAAGCTCTTATGGCTAAAGTATCTGATCTCCCATCTGAGGTAAGTTCTAATCTCTGCTCTAAAACTTGCATAGACACTGTTAAAAGGTACAGGGATCACAATCAGAAGATGAGTGATGACCTGAAGAGACTAGAAAAGGATATAAAAGACTATGTGAGGATAGTAGAGAGATTTGAAGATCAAATCAAAGGTTTTCAAGCCAATGAACTACAACACTCATATGACACTAATTACTGGCAGTGGGAGAAAAAGGATTTAGAACTTAAACTGACCAAATCTAAAGAGGAGAGTGAAAAACTGAAAGAGGAGTTAACCAAGGTTAAGCTTGATGTAGAAAAGTTTTCCAATGCTTCTAAAGCAATGGACTCCTTACTGCAAAATCAGATTCATGATAAATTAAGAAGAGGAATTGGGTATAATGCCACACCTCCACCATATAACAACAATTACATTCCTCCTACTTCAGACCTGTTAGACACCAAAGATAGGAAGGACTTGCCTGAGGGAGCCACTGAAATAGATCCCTTAGATGAGGTAATTGTTGAGGATAAGACTAAGAAAGAGGTTGGCAAGAGTAAGAAGAACAAGGTGAGTGGTGAGACTTCTATAGAAAACAACATTATCACCAATGAGGATTGTGGAAGGGCTTGGATCAAATCCAAGAACATAGAGAAGACAGAGGAAAAGTCTGGTAAGGTCCATTATAAACAGACCACAGTTGTGAATCCAGGTCCTTGCAAACAGTGTACTTGTAAGAAGAATGAGCCCCAAAAACAGGACAAAAAGAGAGGAAATCAAAGAAACTGGAATAATCAATGGACACATAAACAAGGGGTTGATCTGAGTAAAATCAATAGACCAAAACCTTGCTTTATCTGTGGCAAATTGAATCATCTTGCAAAATTATGTTATTTCAATCCTATGAACCAAAGAATGAATTTCCAAAGATCCATGCAAAAACCCTTTGGTTATAAGAAAATTGAAAAGAACCATGTGGCTAAGAAAACTGTTAAAACTAAAAGCCATATGAAGAAAAAGTATTCTGTTAAAGAAAGTGTCAATATGTGGATTCCTAAAAGCACTAAAACTGTTAGTACTGCTATCACAAATAGTGCTGCTGACAATGATAGTGCTGCTAGAAGTAATACTACTGCTAAACCTGTTAGTACTGCTACACCTGTTAGTACTGCTACACCTGTTAGTACTGCTAACTCTGTTAGTACTTCTAAGGTTAGTACTGCTTCCAGTGTTGATTCTGCTAAGCCAATCATATTGACAAAGTACTCTAATAAAGAGTGCTCTGAGTTTAAAAACCTCATTAAAAAGGAATGTAAATACTTTGATGAGAAAGGAAGACCCAAGATCACTTTGGCTTGGGTCCCCAATCATACTAATTGATTTATTTAATGTGCAGGGCAACCAACAGCTCAAGGGAAAGAGCATATGGCATGTTGATAGTGGTTGCTCTAGGCACATGACTGGCAACATGTCATGCCTTCAGGATTTCAAGCAAATTAATGGAGGACATGTTGCATTTGGAGACAATCTTACTGGTGGTAAGATAAGTGGAAAAGGTAATGTCACCAAAGGTAAGATGACATTTGAGGATGTCTACTATGTTGATCAATTAAAGTACAACCTGTTAAGTGTATCACAGGTTTGTGACAAACAACATAGTATATTATTTACTAATTCTGAGTGTATGATTCTTGCTCCAGGGTTCAAGGTAGTTGATGAAAGCATGATACTACTTAGAACTCCAAGGAAGGACAATGTTTACTGTCTTGATTTGGACAATGTTGATAGTGATTCATCTTTAAATTGTCTTGTTTCAAAAGCTTCTATAGATGAATCCTCCCTTTGGCACAGAAGGATGTGTCACATGAATTTCAAGACTATGAACAATCTTGTTAAAAATAACCTTGTAAGAGGTTTACCTTCAAAAGTCTTTTCATGTGATGATCATTGTGTTGCTTGTCTTAAAGGCAAACAACACAAAACTTCTCATAAGACCAAAGAGTTAAATTCTGTTTCTTCTTGTCTCCAGTTATTGCATATGGATCTGTTTGGTCCTACAAATGTTATGAGTATAGGCAAGAAATCTTACTGCTTGGTTATTGTTGATGATTACTCCAGATTTACTTGGGTATATTTTCTAAGGACTAAGGATGAAACAAGTGGTCTTATCAAATCCTTTATTCTAAGAATTGAAAACCAAACTAATCAAAGAGTAAAAGTCATTAGATCAGATAATGGAACTGAATTTAAAAATCATGATTTAAACACTTTTTGTGAAGGAAAAGGTATTGAGAGACAATATAGTGCTCCTAGGACTCCTCAACAGAATGGTGTTGCTGAAAGGAGAAATAGGACACTAATAGAGGCTGCTAGATCTCTGTTGGCTGATTCAAAATTGCCAATTACATTCTGGGCTGAAGCAGTTAATACTGCCTGTTATGTCCAAAACAGAGTTCTAGTGGTCAAGCAAAAGAACAAGACCCCATATGAGCTTTTAAATCAAAGAAAACCTTTTATTGGTTTCTTCAAATCTTTTGGGTGTCCTTGTACAATTCTAAATACCAAATCTCACTTAGGTAAGTTTGATAGCAAAGCAGATGATGGATTTCTTGTTGGATATTCATCTCAGAGTAAGGCCTACAGAGTTTTTAACTCTTCTTCTAGAATAATTGAAGAAAGTGACAATGTCAAATGCAATGAGAACACACCAAATCCTGTTGGGTCTGGACCTCAGTGGCTATTTGACATTGATTCACTAACTAACTCTTTTGGATTTAGTAATGAGTATACAGGAACAGGTGGTGGAGAATCAGAGATCACACAAGTTCAAGAAAGTATATCTAAATCTGTGATTTTTCCCATACCCACAGTAATTGAAGACTGTGAAAAGGAATCATTTACTGAACCAAGTCAGAGTGAAGAAGACACTAGAGATGAGGAGACTCAAGAATCAGAAGTGACATCTGAAGACACTTCAGTTGAATTGCATGACTCTAATCTAGAGGATGGACTGAATGTAGAACCTAGTCATAACACAAGAGTTCAAAAGAATCATCCTCCACAGTTGATAATAGGTGATGTCTCTTCTCCCATGATGACTAGACATCAAAGCAGGCTTCAGGAAATGCAAGATCAACAGCATACAGTGCTCTCATGTTTTCTATCCCAGCTTGAGCCTAAAAAGGCACATGATGCTATGAAAGAATCTAGCTGGATAGAAGCAATGCAAGAAGAATTGTTACAGTTCAAGCTACAAGATGTGTGGGATCTAGTAGACCTTCCTAAAGGTCACAGAGCAATTGGCACAAAATGGATCTTCAGAAACAAGAGAGATGAAAGAGGTATTGTTATAAGAAACAAAGCAAGGCTGGTAGCTCAAGGCTACACTCAAGAAGAGGGCATAGATTATGAAGAAGTTTTTGCACCTGTAGCTAGGATAGAAGCAATCAGACTATTCCTAGCCTATGCTTCTTACATGAACTTCAAAGTCTACCAAATGGATGTAAAAAGTGCTTTTCTCTATGGGTCAATTGAAGAAGAAGTATATGTCTGTCAACCACCAGGGTTTGAAAACCCAAGCTATCCAGACAGAGTATACAAATTAAAGAAAGCACTTTATGGACTACATCAAGCCCCAAGAGCATGGTATGACACCCTGTCATCCTATCTCTTGGAAAATGACTTTGAAAGAGGAGTTATTGATAAGACTCTATTTATCAAAAGAAAGAAGAAGGATATCTTGCTGGTCCAAATCTATGTTGATGACATTATTTTTGGGTCTACAAGAAACAACATGTGCAAGGAGTTTGAGGATTTAATGCATCAAAGGTTCAAAATGAGTTCCATGGGGGAACTTACTTTCTTCCTTGGACTCCAAGTTCAACAGAAGTCAGATGGCATTTTTATATGTCAATCCAAGTATGTGCAGGATATTCTAACCAAGTTTGGTTTCTCAGAATCAAAACCTGCCAGCACACCTATGGAAACACACAAGCAGATCACAGCAGATCTTGAGGGGGAGGATATGGATGTGCATCTTTATAGATCCATGATTGGCTCTCTCATGTATCTCACAGCATCAAGGCCAGATATTATGTTTCCAGTCTGTGTATGTGCAAGATTTCAAGTTAGGCCAAAGCAATCTCACTTTCAAGCTGTTAAGAGGATATTCAGATATCTCAAAGGGCAACCCAGATTGGGACTTTGGTATCCTCATAACTCACCTTTTGACCTAATAGCATACTCAGACAGTGATCTAGGTGGGGCAAACTTGGACAGAAAATCTACTTCTGGAGGATGTCAGTTTTTGGGTGCTAGACTAGTCTCATGGCAGTGCAAGAAACAAACCACAGTATCCACATCTACAACAGAGGCAGAGTACATAGCAGCTGCAAGTTGCTGTTCTCAAGTCTTATGGATTCAGAATCAAATGCTGGATTATGGGGTAACCTTTCTACACACTCCAATCTTTATTGACAACAGCAGTGCTATTAGCATTGTAAATAATCCAGTCAAGCACTCAAAGACAAAGCACATTGAAATCAGGTATCACTTTATAAGAGATTGTAATGAAAAGAAACTTATTCAAGTTGTCAAAGTTCACACTGATAATCAGTTTGCTGATCTATTCACTAAAGCTTTTAATGTGGGTAGATTCACTTTCTTGGTAACAAGTGTGGGAATGATAAACTCTGAATAATCTTCTTCTCAAAAAGTGGTTTTATACCTGTATATTTTTATTCTTGGTGTTACTAATCTTCTTTTCAGGATATGCATAGCAGTACTCAGTATTTAGCAAGTTTAAAAGGAGTAAGTATAGTTAATACTGCTCGCGGTTAATACTGCTAGTTAGTTAATACTGCTAGTAATTAATACTGCTAGTTCAGTTAATACTGCTCGCGGTTAATACTGCTAGTTAGTTAATACTGCTAGTAGTTAATACTGCTAGTAGTTAATACTGCTAGTTCAGTTAATACTGCTCGTGGTTAATACTGCTCGCGGTTAATACTGCTAGTTAGTTAATACTGCTCTAGGTTAATACTGCTTATATTCCGAATACTATAAATACTTTTTGCCCGCCTAAAAAGTTCATAACGACTCTTTGCATACTGTTCTCTTGCGCTCAAAACCTTTTCTCTCTCAAGTTCGAAGTTTTCAGGCAAGTGTTCACTAAGATCAATGGCATCCATGACATTCATCGACGAGCACAACGAGATTGCGATGCTACAAAAGCCAAAGTAAGCTTCAGGATTTCATCAGATTGTGGATTTCCTCAAGTCAAGTCACATTGCTCATGCTCTTACTGTATCACCTACAATCTACATTGAGCACCAAAGGCAGTTCTGGGCTAATGCCACCATTGTTGTGGAAAATGGTGTGCAAATGATCAAGACAAGAATCTGTGATCACTCACTTACAGTTACTGAAGAAGTCATTCGCATCAGTCTACGTCTAGACGATGCCTCTGGTATAATGTCTATCTCTAATGATGAACTGTTTTCTAATCTTACTAGAATGGGGTATGGAGGCCCATTGGGTGTTTTCAAATTCTCAAAAGCAAAGTTTTCACCCCAATGGCGTTTTCTTGTTCATACCCTGATGCATTGCATCTCCAAAAAGACCACTGGATGGAGTGAGTTCAGCAGTCCAATTGCATATGCTTTGGTATGCTTGGCTACATCCAGAAGGTACAATTTCTCAAAGATGATTTTCAGTGATCTTGTATCAAATATGGGAAACAAAAAGAGTTTCTTTATGTATCCCAGATTTGTTCAGGAAGTAATTAACCATGAATTGACGGATATACCTCAACCTGTTGGGGTGTATGTACATAAACCCCCAAAAGGCAAGGTTTTCTCAAATATGAGAAGATCTGCTGGGGACTCGGAAGGAGTTGACACCCCATTGTTCTCTACAATGATGGTGGTGTCCCAAAACACTGAAGGTATGGCAGCAGGGTCAAGGCCCTCATTAGACCATCCCACTGCGAGCCAAGCCCAACCTTCTCACTCAAAAACAATTCCCCAGTCCATTCTTACAAAACCAACCTCTCCAATTACCCAAACTTATCAAAGAAAACAGGTAAAGAAGGCTCCTTCCCTTCTTGTACCATCACCCACACAGCCTTTAAGCCCTCTAAGGGAGAATTCTCCCCTAGAGAATATCCAAAGGGAAACCACAAGGGTGTCTCCCAACCCAAAGGAGGTGCTCTCTGAGGAGGAGGTAGAGCATATGGGTGATGAGGCTGCCACTACTCCTGCTAACACAGAGGAGGAAAGTGGTAACATCAATAAGACCTCCCCCATGGCAACTTTGAATGAGCAATCATTTGAAGGTCCCTGGTGCCAAGAAACCACAGGGGTGGATAGTGCTTCTGCTAGGCAGAAGACTTCCACTACTAAAAGATCCAATGATCCTTCAATAGGGGGTAACACTCCTGGAGAAGGTGAGGACAGATATAACTATGATGAATTGATGGAGGCAATGGGCAACATCAACATGGATGTACTCAAACAGGGCAAAGATATAGAAGAGCTAAAACTCATTGTACTGTCACAACAAGAACAAATCATCAAGTTGAAACAAATGGTAAGGAAACTGATTCTGCAAAAGAAGAAGAAACAATTTGTGCTCAGAAGGAGGCAACCAGTGACTGATGCTCCCAAAAAGGGGGAGATCAACATGGAAGAAGCATCAAGGGAAGGGGAGATTGATAAAGAAAGAGTTGAAGTTGAGGGGGAGAAGGAAGCAGAAACTGTTAATGCCGCTGAAACCTCACAAGCAGCAGTAACAGAGTTAACACCAACAGAAATTGAAGTAGCTGAAGTGCTAATCAAAGCTAAGAATGACACTCCCAAAGCAAAGGGAGTGGTCATAAATGAAGGGAGAGACAGAAAATCAGAACAGAAAGACAAAGCTGCAGAATCAAAGAATAAGGGAAAAGAAAAGATAGTGGAATCTGATCAACCAATCAAGAAGCAAAGGTTGGTTGAATCAGATGAAGCTTTAGCAAGGAAAATGCAGAAGGAGATGGAAAAAGAAGAAATAGCTCAGGTGGAGAAGGACAGGGAAATGGCAAAGGCTTTAGCTGCTGAGCTAAATAAAGCTTATCAAAAGGGGCTTGAAACTGAAAAGGCTAAACAAAGGGCTATAAGTCTGAGAAAGGCTATGATGGCTAATACAAGTCTAAAGAAAAGAAGACCTTCACAAACTTACCTTGCCACTCAGGAAAGAAACAAAATGATAACTTTCTTGAGGAGTGCAATTGGGGTAAAGAAAGAAATGTTTGTGAAGATGAGTTTTGATCAAATCAGAGAGCTCTATGAAAAGGAAATGGGGAATCTGAAGAGCAATGAAAAGAAAAGAGTAGAGTTTGAAAAGAAGGCCAAGGAGAGTAATGATATAGATATGAATCAACCATTTCCTGAAAGTGAAGAGGGAACTCCTATCAAAGAAATGGCAAAGGAAAAGGAAGAAAAGAAGAAGGAAGCTACTCTAGTACAGGTTCAAAAGACTTTGAAAAGAACCAAGATGATGGCCAAAAGAAAGAAAGATAAGAAGTCTAGAGTAGAAGAAGAACAAAATGTTGCTGAAGAAGAAGTGGCACCTGAATCATCAAGCCAGCAAGGGTCATCAATCAAAGATGATGTAAGCTTATATATGGTAGTGATGGACAGAGTGCCTGAACCAATTTCTGCAGAACCTGTTGGAGTTAAGCCACCTGAGATCATGCACTGGGATGTACTGACAATGGATGGGAAAGATTACATCAGACTCAAGAGGAAGGGTGATAAGTATGAAGTATTCAACACTTGGGTCAAGATTGTCAGAACATGCTCTAGATCTGATATAGAAGAGATGTTTGACATAGGAATTAAGCTGTATGCAGATCATCTGAATACTCCAGGAATTTCTCTTACAAAACTGGTGATGGAGTATCTATGCATGATGTTCAAACCTGAAGAAGTGGACCAGGTCATCAAGAGTGTGTTTAAAGAAGTCACAAGTTGGACTCTATATGAAACTAGTGGAGTATATGCAGTGACTTTGGATAGAAATCACACAGAATACTTCCTAGTGGATAGAGTATATAATCACACCAGACTGAAGGTTCATGCCATGCTAAAGAAGAAGTTGGGTTGTGCACCAAATTCAGAAATGGCCAAGTATCTAATTCAGAGGATAATCAATCAGAGTTTGGGACTGAATCCAGACTTAGGAGCATGATTTTGGAAGTTTTGGGAGCATTAAAAAGAGAATCTGGCAGAATATCTGAAGAACTTGATTTCTCTTCTAAAAGTCAAGTTAGGGGGAGATTGTTGGGAACTGAAGATTCTACTAAGTGTAGTTACTACTGCTAGTATAAATGTAGTTACTACTGCCAGAACAAGTTGAAGATTAATACTGCTAAGTGTTACTACTGCTAGTAGAATTACTACTGCTAGTTAAAGTTAGTACTGCTTGAACAAAGTTAGTACTGCTTAGCTAGTTAGTACTGCTAGTGGTTAGTACTGCTTGCAGTTAATGCTGCTAGATGAAGTTAATGCTGCTGAGCATTATTAGTGCTGCTAAAGAGATCCGGATGGAAAATACTACAGCTGGATATACTGAAGATATACTTAGAAGATATACATGGAAGATATACTGAAGATTTGTTTATTCTTTGTAATTATCTTTTTATCAGTATATGTATAGAATGTTTAGAATAGATAGAAAGAACTTTTGATAATTATTTTTCAAGAGAGAAATCAACCTCAAGGCATAGATCCTAATTCTAGAGAAGTAGAATTCGTATTGGTGAGCCTGTTCATCAATATTGAGGTTGAGTGTGTAATTCTGTAACTTCAAAGCAGTCAATACAAGTTTACAGTTTGTTCCTCATATTTTCTGTATTGATTTACTATTTCATTGAATATCAAAGTGTTATTCCGCAAACTTCTTTGATATTGTTTCTGAGAATTAATTCTTGTTGAGAATTCGATCCTGACACAACCTTGTAAGAGGTTTGCCACAAAAGGTATTTTCATGTGATGCTCATTGTGTTGCATGTCTTAAAGGCAAACAACACAAAACTTCTCATAAGTCCAAAGAGATAAATACAATCTTTTCACCTCTTAATTTACTGCATATGGATCTGTTTGGTCCTACAAATGTGATGAGTATTGGTAAGAAACCCTACTGCTTGGTTATTGTTGATGATTTCTCTAGATTCACTTGGGTCTATTTTCTGAGGACCAAGGATGAGACAAGTGGACTGATCAAATCCTTTGTTCTTAGAGTTGAAAACCAAACAAATCTAAGAGTTAAAGTCATCAGGTCTGATAATGGAACCGAATTTAAAAACAATGACCTAAACAACTTCTGTGAGGAAAAAGGCATTGAGAGACAATACAGTGCTCCTAGGACTCCTCAACAGAATGGTGTTGCTGAAAGGAGAAATAGGACTCTGATAGAAGCTTCTAGATCTCTGTTGGCAGATTCAAAACTTCCAATTACTTTTTAGGCAGAAACAGTTAATATTGCCTGCTATGTTCAAAACAGAGTTCTAGTAGTGAAATCCCAAGACAAGACACCTTATGAGTTTTTTAAAAAGAAGAAACCTTTTATTGGATTTTTCAAACCATTTGGGTGTCCTTGCACAATTCTCAATACCAAAACTCACCTAGGCAAGTTTGATAGCAAAGCTGAGGATGGGTTTCTTGTTGGATATTCATCTCAAAGTAAGGCATACAGAGTTTTCAACACCTCTTCTAGGATTATTGAGGAAAGTGAAAATGTCAAACGCAATGAGAACACACCAAATCAACTTGGTTCGGGTCTTGATTGGCTATTTGACATTGATTCACTGTCTAATTTTTTGGGTTTCAGTAATAAGCATAATGCAGGAACAGGGACAGAAAAGGCACAAGTACAAAGACATGAGTTTGTGCTGTTCCCAACACCTACTGCTGATCCTGTTGAATTCTGTGACCAAGATAAGAAAGATACTTCAGATTCAAAGGACACTGAACCAACTCAGAATGAAGAGGACAGAGGTGAAAAGGAAGATCAACCCTCAGATTCAGAAATCAAAGGTCCTGAGATGCCATGTTTGGAAGAAGATGACACAGATGATGATAACTCTTCAATTTTTGGTGGCAGCCCTCCTGAAAAGAATGAATCTAATCTGGAATCAGATATTAATGAAGAGGCTGCTCATCAAAGAAGAGTTCAGAAAAATCATCCTCCTAAATTGGTGATTGGTGACATCAATTCTCCTATAATCACAAGGAATCAAAGAAAGTTGGGAGGATTAAAGGACATACAATCAGGATTACTATCTTGCTTTCTATCACAGGTTGAACCCAAAAAGGCATGTGATGCAATGAAGGATCCAAGCTGGATAGAAGCAATGCAAGAGCAGCTACTGCAGTTTGTGCTGCAGGATGTATGGGATTTGGTTGACCTTCCTAAAGGACACAGAGCTATAGGCACTAAATGGATCTTCAGGAACAAGAAAGACGAGAGAGGAATAGTAATAAAGAACAAGGCCAGATTAGTGGCACAAGGGTATACTCAAGAAGAGGGAATTGATTATGAAGAGGTATTTGCACCAGTGGCCAGGATTGAGGCAATCAGGCTATTTTTAGCCTATGCTTCTTTCATGAAGTTCAAGGTCTACCAGATGGATGTAAAGAGTGCTTTCCTGTATGGAAGAATTGAAGAAGAAGTGTATGTCTGTCAGCCTCCAGGGTTTGAGAATACAAATTATCCTGACAGAGTATACAAATTGAAGAAGGCACTCTATGGGCTACATCAAGCACCAAGGGCATGGTATGACACTTTGTCTACCTATCTCTTGGAAAATGGTTTTCAAAGAGGAATCATAGACAAGACTCTGTTCATTCAGAGGAAGAAGATGGACATCCTTATAGTGCAAATCTATGTGGATGATATTATCTTTGGATCCGCAAAAGATCAAATGTGCAGATATTTTGAAGAATTGATGCACAAGAGATTCAAGATGAGTTCTATGGGTGAACTTACTTTCTTCCTTGGGCTACAAGTTAAGCAGAAGAAAGATGGGATATTAATAAGTCAATCTAAGTATGTGCAGAACATTCTTACTAAGTTTGGATTCTCATACTCAAAGCCTGCAAGCACACCCATGGAGACACACAAACAGATCACTGCAGATATTGAGGGGGAGGATGTGGATGTTCATCACTATAGATACATGATTGGCTCCCTCATGTATCTCACTGCTTCAAGACCAGATATCATGTTTCCTGTTTGTGTGTGTGCAAGATTTCAAGTAAGGTCTAAGCAGTCACATTTTCATGCAGTCAAGAGGATATTCAGATATCTCAAAGGACAACCTAGATTAGGTCTTTGGTATCCTCATGACTCACCATTTGACCTACTTGCTTATTCAGACAGTGACTTGGGTGGTGCAAATTTGGATAGAAAGTCAACTTTAGGGGGATGTCAGTTTTGGGTACAAGACTAGTGTCATGGCAGTGCAAGAAACAAACCACAATGTCCACCTCTACAACAGAAGCAGAGTATATAGCTGCTGCAAGCTGCTGTTCACAAGTACTCTGGATTCAGAATCAAATGCTGGACTATGGTATGACTTTTCTTCACACTCCAATCTTCATAGACAATAACAATGCTATTAGCATTGTTAATAATCCAGTCAAGCACTCCAAAACAAAGCATATAGAAATCAGGTACCATTTTATCAGAGACTGTAATGAAAAGAAGCTAATTCAGGTTGTGAAAGTCCATACAAGTAACCAATTTGCTGATCTATTCACTAAATCTTTTGATGTGGGTAGATTCACATTTTTGGTCACAAGTGTGGGCATGATAAACTCTGAATAAGCCTATTATCTTTTGTCTCATGTACCTGTATAGATTTGTTAGAGCATAAATATGTTGGATACAAGATCAAGAAGACTAAAGGTCAAAGTTCAAGAAAGTCAAAGCTGAAAGAAAGTCAACTCTTATCAAAGTCAAAGTCTTTTGTAATAAAAGTCAATGTATTTTGTATTTGTTTTTCCTTGTATTAGTTGTTGATATAAATAGTTTTCTTTCCTTTGGTAATTAGTAGAGAACTTAATTGAATCATTATTCAGTTGTATTTTAGAGAGAGAAATATCAGAGAGAGAGAGAGTTCGTTAGAGAGAGATTGTAGAGAGAGAAAGTATAATCTTGGAATTGAGTTGAAATCAAACAGGTAATTTGATTGTTAATCTTGTTTGTTTGATTAATCTTGATTAGAAACTAGAATATGGGAATATCAAGATTCTTCCCTGTGTACTTTCTCATAATGTATGGAATATGGTGCTTTTAATCCTCTGTCTTTAAGTGTTTCAGGTTGCTTTGAAATAAAGGTAGTTAGTACTTCTGTTTCATTTAATACTGCTTGCACATATGCTGATAGGTCAAATAGGATTAAGTATGGTTACTACTGTTAGGCGGTTTATACTGCCAGTGCAATGTTACTACTGCTTGTCTTGTTTCTACTGCCAAAAGAGTTAATACTGCTAGCCTATGTTAATACTGCTGGTATGTGTTACTACTGCTAGTTTGTGTTAATGCTGCTGGTAAGTGTTACTACTGCTAATGTAAGTTAATACTGCGGGTTTGTGTTAATACAGCTAGGGTATTTACTACTGCTCTTAGCTGAAACCAGTACCCTATAAATACCCTTCATGCCCGCCAATATATCAAAACGGCTCTTTGAATTTCTTTTGCTTATTCATCTTCTCTCGTCCTAACTCTTGCTTTCCAGTGATTACACCCTAGTGCTCAATCGTCTTAAGAACTAATGGCAGGTCTCATGTTTGTGGATGATCACAACGAGTTAGCAATGCTACAGAAACCCAAGCAAGTTGCGGGACTTCATCATATTGTGGATTTTCTCAAATCCTCACACGTCGCATACGCATTATCAGTCAATCCCACAATCAATGTGGAACACATGCGACAGTTTTGAGAGAATGCTACCATCCACACTGAAGATGGCAATCAGGTCATCAAATCACGGGTTTGTGATAAACCTCTGACCATTACTGAAGGCTGCGTCCGTGTACATCTACGCCTAGATGATGCCGCAGGTATTACTTCTCTACCTAAGGAAGATCTCTTTGCTGCAATAAATCGTATGGGGTATGAAGGTCCCACTGACGTATATAAGTTTTACAAGAACAGATTTTCACCTCAGTGGCGATTCTTTGTTCATACCCTACAACACTGCATTTCAAGAAAAAACAACTGGCTGGAGTGAGTTCAGCAACACCATAGCCTATGCTTTGGTCTGCTTAGCGACCTCTAGAAAGTTTAATTTCTCTCAAATGATCTTAAACGATTTAATGTCAAACCTGGATACCAAATCAAAAAGCTTTTATATGTATCCAAGGTTTGTACAAGAAGTACTTAATAAGGAATTGACGGATTTACCTACCTTCAAGGAGGTATATGTACCAAAACTCCCAAAGGGGAAAGTGTTCTCAAATATGAAGAGGCCCAGTAAGGACTTCTCTAGTATAGACACACCATTGTTCTCTACAATGATGGTTGTGTCCCACTCTCAAGGTGAGGCATCAGGGTCAAAGCCCACATTAGACCAACCCACTGATGACCTACCCACACCTTCCACTACAAATCATATCCCTCAGTCCCTTCTAAAGAAGCCAACATCACCCATTACTCATACATACACAAGGAAAAAGGTACAGAAGGTTTCTTCCCTTCTAGTATTTTCACCCCCAAAGCCTAAAAGCCCTCTGATGGAGCATTTTCCATCAGAGAATATCCAAAGGGAAACCACAGGGGTGTCTCCCAACCCCAAGAAGGTGCTCAATAAGGAGGAGGAGGAGCATGTGGGCAGTGAGGCTCACACTACTGACTTTGCACAAAGTACAGGGCAGGACAGTGTGAACATCTTTAAGACCTTCCCCACGGCAACTTTGGGTGAGCAATCATCCAAAGGTCCCAGGTGCCAAGAAACCAAGGGGGTAGAGGATGCCTCTGCTAGGCAGGAGACCTCTACTAAACGTTCCAATGATCCTCCAATGGTGGTAAACACACCTAAAGGTGGTGAGGATAGATATAAATACGATGAATTGATGGAAACCATAGCCAATATCAATATGGATGTCATTTCTCAAGGGCACAAAATAGAGGCAATGCAACAGGTCATAACTGGCCAACAAGAGCAGATTGAAAATCTCAAAAAGCTGGTGATGAAGTTAGTGCTCAAAAAGAAGAAATCAAAGTTTGTGCTGAAGAAAAAGAGCACAAATCATGATTCTTTCAAAAAGGGGGAGACCAAAGAGGATGAATCTCAGTTTGAGGGGGAGATGGGAAAAGAAGCAGAAATGGGTACAAAAGCAGAAAGCAACAAAGCAGCAGAAACAGAAACAGCAGCAGAAACATTTAAAGTAGCAGCAGAAATTGACTTAGCAGCAGTAACTGAAGCAGAAGCAGTAACTGAAGCTGCAGTAGAAACTGAAAAAGCAGCAGCAGAAACAGGGATGACAGTTGAAGAGATAGAGATTGCTGAAACACTGGTGAAGGCAAAAAAGACACTCCCAAGGCTACTCAAAAGGCCAAGGGAGTGGAAATCAAAGAAGGAGGATTTGAAAAGAAGAGAAAAGAAATAAGTGATGCTGAGGTAAAGAGAAAAGGAACAGAAAAGGTAGTGGAACCTCTGAAGAAAACAAAGAAGTCAGTTCAAGTAGCTCTAGATGAAGAGGTAGCCAAATAGCTGCAAGCTGAAATAGAAGCAGAAGAAGAGTCTCAAACTGCCAAAGATAGGCAAATTGCTTTAGATCTGTCTAAAAAGCTCAATGAGGAGTACCAAAGGAGTTTGAGGGTTGCAACTGAAGCCAAGAAAGTCCAAGTAAAAGCATCTATGCCAAGGCATCCAACACAGACAAAGAAAAGACAACCTTTAAAGACTTTTGTTGCCAACCAAGAAAGGAGGAAAATGATCAACTTTCTAAAAGGATCAGTTGGTGTTAAAGAAGGCATGTTCACTGGTATGTCTTATGGCAGAATTGAAGAGCTTTACAAGAAAGAAATGACCAAGCTACAAGGAGACTTTACTCAAAGGGTTGAGGTTGAAAGGAAAATGAAAGAAAGGCATGATCTGCATATCCAACAACCTTTTCCTGAGAGTGAAGAAACCACTCCTACAAAAGAAGTGGAAGAAGAACAGAAAGAAGAAACTGTTGCTCAAATAGTCAAAGCTGTCAAAAGAATGAAAACCATAGCTTCAAAGAAACAGACCAAAAGGCCAAGGATTGAAGAAGTGCAAAAAGAAGCTGAGCCTGTTGTTGCAACCCCTGAAGAACAATCAAGTCAACAAGGTGCAGAACAATTTGAACAATCTGAGGTACATGTTGGTTTGTATATGACAGTGACTGATAGTGAACCTGTAAAAGCTGACCCAATATCAGTCCAAGCTCCTAAAATTATCCATTGGGATATCCTGGAAGATCAAAGGAAGAAATACTTCAGGATTAAAAGGATGGGAGACAAGTATGAGGTTTACTCTACTTGGGGCAAAATCATCAGAAGCTGTTCCAGATCTGACTTAGAAGAAATGTTCAAGGTTGGAATGAGCCTGTATGAAAAGGATTTGACAGGAGCAGTAATGAGCTTAATGAGATTATCCATGGAGTACTTATGCATGATGTTTGATCCTAGCAAAGTTTAACATGTTGTCAGAGATCTGCATCTGGAGAATAAATTCCAAAGAATAGACAATTGGATGATATTTGAAAGGTGTGGAGTCTATGTCATTACTATTGACAGATCTTATCATGAGTACTACCTGGTGGATAAAATTTATGATCACAGCAAAGCCAAATTGCAAGGTATGTTGAAGGCTAAGCTGGTATGTTCAAAGGATTCTGAAATGGCCAAGATAGTAGTCAAAAGAATCATCAATCAAAGCTTAGGTTTGGATCCTAATCTTGGGAATTGAGATTAAGTTTTGAAAGTATCATGAAGACCAAATTTTGAAGAACTTAACTTCTCAATCTGAAAAGTTAAGTTAGGGGGAGATTGTTGGGTCTGAAATGAGCTAAGGATGATTAATACTGCCAGATACTACTTCTTGTGTAATTAATACTGCTAGTTCAATATTACTACTGTTGGTGAGATTAATACTGCTAACATGGTTAGTACTGCAAGATGGTTAATACTGCTGAGTAATTACTACTGCTTATGATGATTAAAGCTGCTGAGAAGATAATAATGGAATGATTTGATTAATGCGAAAGTCAAGGAGATTTGAAGATAATTATGGACTGGATCATGAAGATTAAATTTTCTTTTATAATTATCTTGTAATCTGTCTTGTATATACATTGTATAGAAGGCATAGTTTAGAAATACATTGATAGAGTTTTCCATATACGTTTTGTTTTTAGAGAGAATTAACCTCAAGGTTCTTAGAAGTCCTTTCAATAGAGAAGTATTGAACGTCTGTTGAGCCTGTTCAACAGATTGAGGTTTTGTTTGTAATCATTAAGTTAATCAATATAACTTGTGATTTACATTCTGATACTGTTTCATTGATTTATTGTTAAAGTGTTTTTCCGCGACTTCTTTAACATTGTTTCTGAGTGTGTTAATTAAATTCTTCATTAGAATTTTTCGATCTTGACATAAGGATAATTTAATCATTTAACAGGTTTATAATTTGCGTGGATCGCAAGTTCCTTGATAAATTATTACTTGCCAGTCGCAAGTTCATTGACTTATGTTTGATCATATTTTGATGCCGTGACTTACCTAGAGAAACATCTATTGATCTATATTATCTCTCGATTGTCCTTTTTGTATTTGTCGTGAATGACTTATGCATATTTTGTTTGTTTGTTGCGGCAAACTAAAGGTACGACAAGTCTTATAGTTAAAAAATTCCTTATATTAATACCAAAAGGAGTACAAAACAAGGCACGACTACCAACGGTCGTTCGATTAGAAAAAACAAAAAATTACAAAAAGACCTAAACTAAGGACTCGGCTGCTCCTGCTTCTGCTGTTGTTGCTGAGGCGCGACCGCAATATCTCCACCCACGGGGATGTCATCCCCCGACTCAAGCTCTTGCTCGTACTCAGTGTCGAGATCTTTCTGGACCCCGAGCGACCCCGAGAAGAAGCAAGTTCACCTTCTGCCGACGCCAGGGGATTTTGACCCCTCAGGTGGCGTCTCATCAAGGCCGCTTGAACCTTGAGGCGAGTAAAAGTCTCAATAGACTTCACCTCCTCTTCGAGTTCGGCGATCTACTTCTTTGTTGCCCCCAGGTCCGCCTTAAGGTCCCTGACCTCTTTTTCATTCGCGGTCGAGGCTTCCTTAGACGTCTTCAGCTCTGCCTCCATCACGGACGCTCGACCTAGGGCCTCCCTCAACTGCCCCCGGAGCTCCCCCTTCTCATGACAGCGACCTCAAGGTGATTGAGGGAGTCATCGAGCCGGATGGAGTACTCTTCCCTCTTGACCTCCGCTTCCTTAACCTCGGCCTCTGCATCAGTGGCCCTAGCCAGCGCCGCCTGTTCCTTTAGTAAGGCGGTCGGGACCAATCTCCTCACCTGGTCCATACGGGTGTTGAGGACTAGCCCTGCTTCGAGAGCCTGCACAATCATACGACCAACGATTAGATCGTAAGATAAATAGCAATTTAAAATCTTACGACCAAAGCAGAAAAGTAACTTACCATAAAAGAGAGCCCCAAGACATGGGCGGCTAGGTTGTCGACCGATACATCCTTGTATAGGTCAAAGAACGACGGAAGAAGGAATTTCCCCAGATAGGGAAACAAAAACCTCCTATCTAATTGACCGGACGATATAAAGTCTCCCGGGAGAGTGAAGCTCACGTCGATCGGAGCTGAGACCTCACTGGTCTCAGGACCCTTTCCCTTGTCTTTTGACAAAGGGGATTGTCCTTCCACCCCGAGCGGAGCATCCTGCGAGATCGGCTCTACATCCACGACCAGAGGCGTCTTCGCCTTCTCTGGTACAGTGGCCTCGGGGCCACTAATCTTTGAAGACGGTTCCTTCAGGACCGTCTTCGGCTTCTTGACCCCCGACCCTGATGTCGGGGGAACCTTTCTTTTGATCTCTCGCCCTTTGCATGAGAGATGAGAGAGGGCCTCTCTCCTCGAGAGATCCGTTGGTGGCTTCACGGGGGTCAATCCTCATGAAATTATCAAAAGGAAAAATGTAAGTCCACGACTAAAACCTTACGAAAAATAAAACAAGTAAGTGACGCCTTTTACAGGCTAGACCTTACAAAGATCTTACGATCCAAAAGTGATGTCGTACGACTAAACCCTAAGTGATCTTACGACTAGTGATGACGTCTCATGACTAGACCCACTAACCTATGACCAGCGGGTGACGTCTTTTACAGACTAGACCCCATAAGCTCTTACGACCGATAGATGACGTCCTACTACTAGACCCTATAAACTAATCAAGGGATGAAAACTTACCCGTCATCTCTGGAGTACCTTCGTCGGTCTCCTCCTCTTCTTCTCCTTATTCCTCTACGGAAGCAGCGGCTGATGACCCGACGTATTATACGTCGTCCTCCTTGTCCTCGTCAGCAGTAGGACGAGCAGTAAAAGAGGAGCGTTCCTCGATGCTAAATTCGATGAACCTCTCGACTTTGGTGGCCGAATTTGCAGAAGATGTAGCTACCGAGAAGTCGATCACTAGCAAAATGAAAATAAACGTTAGTAAATAACTTTCAACAAATAATCTAATGACAAAAATGCTAAAGAGACTTGACGTCTTACCCTTGGTATTCCACCTTGTGGTGAGCACTGCTCGTTGTCGCCGAGCGACACAGTGTGACCGAAGAAGTACCTCGTCTTCTTGCAGTCGTTGACCGCGGTCGCCTGAACCAAGGTATGAGGCCCTCTATACTTAGAGAAAAGGCTGTAACGATGGTTTGTGTAACACTCTAAAGTAAAGGTACTATTTAAATAATTATTATATTAATTCAAAATAATTTCCTAAAGGCTTGGTATGAAAATTCGGGGGATATTTTGAAACCAATAATTTAAGTATTAAATAAAATGGGAAAGATTTCAAAATAAATGGAATTTAATTGGTGAATCATTTATCAATGGTAAACTTGGATGGTTTAGTGGATGGTAGGAAGGAATGGCAAAATAAATGGGGTGTATCCATATTTAAACAAATCACTTCCATATTTTGAGAAGCAACCATGTGAAGGAAGGGACTATAAATATTAGCCCTCCTTTAGTCGTTAGAGGCAAGTAAGAAACAAGGAAGAGAAACCCATTGGAGACATTCGATTCAAGAACCGGGTGTAACATCGTTAAGGTAAAACTCTCTATAACTCTCGTATTTATGTTACGATAGAGATTTAAACGATATATGTGTTTTTTTTTAAATCGTAAAGATGATCGGATGATGAGTGATGATCTCAATTCAAGAATACGATTAAAACCGATAACGTTGGAAGTAGAAATTTACTTCGTCGTTTGAAACAAAAATTCACGTTAGTATTAAGAGTCGCTTGAAACCGTATGGGGCAGATTCGGGTTAACGTGGGTGTAGCAATCAAACTCGTTTTGAAGCCAATACATCTACATATGTATATATTATTTGGGTGTTACATTGTTTGATCTCCATACCAAACAACCATCATATATATACATATACATGACTTAAATCAAGTACATGGAGAAACGAGTTATTTTAAGTTTCTGGAAATCCATGGCATATATGTGTATATTATATTATACTAGTTGTGTACCCACGCAAAGCGGCGGGATACATCTTGATTTGGAGGTTGACAACTAAAACCCATAATATTGTTTTGTAAGTACATGAAACAAGAATGATGTTGGGAACTGAAGATTCTACTAAGTGTAGTTACTACTGTTTAGTACAAGTGTAGTTACTACTGCCAGAACAAGTTGAAGATTAATACTGCTAAGTGTTACTACTGCTAGTAGAATTGCTACTGCTAGTTAAAGTTAGTACTGCTTGAACAAAGTTAGTACTGCTTAGCTAGTTAGTACTGCTAGTAGTTAGTACTGCTTGCAGTTAATGCTGCTAGATGAAGTTAATGCTGCTGAGCATTATTAGTGCTGCTAAAAAGATCCGGATGGAATGTACTACAGCTGGATATACTGAAGATATACTTAGAAGATATACATGGAAGATATACTGAAGATTTGTTTATTCTTTGTAATTATCTTTTTATCAGTATATGTATAGAATGTTTAGAATAGATAGAGATAACTTTTGATAATTGTTTGTCAAGAGAGATATCAACCTCAAGGCATAGATCCTAATTCTAGAGAAGTAGAATTCGTATTGGTGAGCTTGTTCATCAATATTGAGGTTGAGTGAGTAATCTTGTAACTGCAAAGCATCAAATAAAAGCTTACAGTTTGTTATTCATATTTACTGTGTTGATTTACTGTTTCATTGAATATCAAAGTGTTATTCCGCAAACTTCTTTGATATTGTTTCTGAGAATTAATTCTTGTTGAGAATTCGATCCTGACAAGTGGTATCAGAGCGAGTATTCTCAGAAACCTACATTCAAAATCACATCATCATGGCTAAAGGTTCAGAGTCTTCAAGCTCAGAAATTCCTACAGAGGTAACATCTAATCTTTGTTCCAAATCCTGTATTGAAACTGTTAAAAGGTACAGGGATCACAACCAGAAAATGAGTGATGACCTGAAGAGATTAGAAAAGGACATAAAAGACTATGTTAGGATTGTTGAGAGGTTTGAAGAGCAGATTAAGAGTTTTCAAGCCAATGAGCTTCAACATTCCTATGACACAAACTACTGGAAGTGGGAGAAAGATCAGTATGAATTTAAGCTTAAACAGAAAGAAGAGGAGAATGAAAAGATAAAAAGTGAGTTTGAGAAAGCCAAGCTGGATATTGAGAAATTTTCCAATGCCTCTAAAGCAATGGACTCTTTGCTCCAAACTCAAATCCATGACAAACTTAGAAGAGGAATAGGATATAACACCACACCACCACCATACAACAACAACTACATCCCTCCTATATCAGACTTGCTAGAGACCAAGAATAGGAAGGAATTGTCTGATGAAGTCACTAAGGTAGATCCATTAGACAAAGTGGTGGTTGAAACAGACTCTGAAGAAAAAAACTTTAATGAAAAAAGTAAGAAGAACACTGTGAGTGGTGAGATTACTCTAGAAAATAACATTATCACCAATGAGGGATGTGGAAAGGCTTGGATCAAGTCTAAGGACATAGAAAAGACTGAGGGAAAGTCTGAGAAGGTCCATTATAAGCAAACCACAGTTGTGAATCCTGTCCCTTGTAAACAGTGTTCTTGCAATAAATCTGAGCCCCAAAAACATGATAAACCAAGGGGAAATCAGAGAAACTGGAATAATCAGTGGGCACAAAAACAAGGAGTTGATTTGAGTAAAATCAATAGACCAAAACCTTGTTTTATCTGTGGCAAATTGAATCATCTTGCCAAACACTGTTATTTCAACCCTATCAACCAAAGAGTCACTTTTCAAAGAAAACCACAAAACTCTTTTGGTTATAGGAATAAAAGAAGGAATCATATGGTTGAGAACAGAGCACCTATAAGATCACATGCTCATAACAAGTTTGCTAAACCAAAGAAAAATACTCCAAATAAGCCAAGGAGTAATTTAAAGACAAAGAAAGCAAGCAACTTTGTTCAAGTTTGGGTTCCAATTGCAAAGAAACCTGTTAGTACTGCTAACCAAGTTAGTACTGCTAACAAGGCTAGTGCTGCTTCTAGTAGTAATGCAGCCAAACCTATAATCTTGACAAAGTATTCCAGCCATGAGATTCCTAAACAACTCATTCAGACCAAACTGACAGATTATATTAATGAGAAAGGTCAACCCAAGACCACCTTGGCTTGGGTTCCATCCAAGACTAACTGATTTATCAAGTGTGCAGGGCAATCAAAAGCTCAAGAGGAAGAGCATTCGGAATGAAGAAAATGGTTGCTCTTGGCACATAACCAGGAACATGGACTGCCTTCAAATTCTTTAAAAGATTTGATGAAGGACATGTTACTTTTAATCCAGCAGAAGGTTGAAGTTAGAAATACTCCAGAGGGAGTAATGATCATGAAGGATCAAGAAGAAAAGGATCAGGGGATGAACAAAGTAGTAAAAAGTAAGAGAAAAAGGATGGTGTCAAAAAGTGTAAGTGTAGTTAATACTGCTTTCAGTTAATACTGCTAGTAGTTAATACTGCTTTCAGTTAATACTGCTTTCAGTTAATACTGCTTTCAGTTAATACTGCTTGTAGTTAATACTGCTTTCAGTTAATACTGCTTGTGGTTAATACTGCTTCCAGTTAATACTGCTAGTTAGTTAATACTGCTAGCCGTTAATACTGCTAGTAGTTAATACTGCTCTAGGTTAATACTGCTTATATTCCGAATACTATAAATACTTTTTGCCCGCCTAAAAGTTCATAACGACTCTTTGCATACTGTTCTCTTGCGCTCAAAACCTTTTCTCTCTCAAGTTCGAAGTTTTCAGGCACGTTTTCACTAAGATCAATGGCATCCATGACGTTCATCGACGAGCACAACGAGATTGCGATGCTACAAAAGCCAAAGCAAGCTTCAGGATTTCATCAGATTGTGGATTTCCTCAAGTCAAGTCACATTGCTCATGCTCTTACTGTATCCCCTACAATCTACATTGAGCACCAAAGGCAGTTCTGGGCTAATGCAACCATTGTTGTGGAAAATGGTGTGCAAATGATCAAGACAAGAATTTGTGATCACTCACTTACAGTTACTGAAGAAGTTATTCGCATCAGTCTACGTCTAGACGATGCATCTGGTATAACTTCTATCCCAAATGATGAACTGTTTTTCAAATCTTACAAGAATGGGGTATGGAGGCCCATTGGGTGTTTTCAAATTTTCTAAAGCTAAATTCTCACCCCAATGGCGTTTCTTTGTCCATACTCTTATGCATTGCATATCCAAAAAGACTACTGGATGGAGTGAGTTCAGCAGCACTATTGCTTATGCTCTGGTGTGCTTGGCCACTGCCCGAAAGTACAATTTTTCTAAAATGATTTTCAATGATCTTGTCTCAAACATGGGAAACAAAAAGAGCTTCTTTATGTATCCCAGGTTTGTTCAAGAAGTTATTACTAATCAATTGACGGATATACCTCAACCTGTTGGGGTATATGTACCTAAACCCCCCAAAGGCAAGGTTTTCTCAAATATGAGAAGATCTGCTGGGGACTCTGAAGGAGTTGACACCCCATTGTTCTCTACAATGATGGTGGTGTCCCAAACCAATGAAGGTATGGCAGCAGGGTCAAGGCCCCCATTAGACAAACCCACTGCTAGCCAAGCCCAACCTTCCCTCTCAAAATCAATTCCACAGTCCCTTCTGAATAAGCTCACTTCTACAATTACCCAAACTTATCAAAGAAAACAGGTAAAGAAGGCTCCTTCCCTTCTTGTACCATCACCAACTAAGCCTTTAAGCCCTCTAAGGGAGAATTCTCCCCTAGAGAATATCCAAAGGGAAACCACAAGGGTATCTCCCAACCCAAAGGAGGTGCTCTCTGAGGAGGAGGTAGAGCATATGGGTGATGAGGCTGCCACTACTCCTGCTAGCACAGAGGAGGAAAGTGGTAACATCAATAAGTCCTCCCCCATGGCAACTTTGAATGAGCAATCATTTGAAGGTCCCTGGTGCCAAGAAACCACAGGGGTGGATAGTGCTTCTGCTAGGCAGAAGACTTCCACTACTAAAAGATCCAATGATCCTTCAATAGGGGGTAACACTCCTGGAGAAGGTGAGGACAGATATAACTATGATGAATTGATGGAGGCAATGGGCAACATCAACATGGATGTACTCAAACAGGGCAAAGATATAGAAGAGCTAAAACTCATTGTACTGTCACAACAAGAACAAATCATCAAGTTGAAGCAAATGGTAAGGAAACTGATTCTGCAAAAGAAGAAGAAACAATTTGTGCTCAGAAGGAGGAAACCAGTGACTGATGCTCCCAAAAAGGGGGAGTCAGAAGCTGATGCCAAAGCTAAGGGGGAGCAAGAGGAAAAACATAATGTTGAGGGGGAGAATGAACAAGCAGCAGTAACAGAGTTAACACCAACAGAAATTGAAGTAGCTGAAGTGCTAATCAAAGCTAAGAATGACACTCCCAAAGCAAAGGGAGTGGTCATAAATGAAGGGAGAGACAGAAAATCAGAACAGAAAGACAAAGCTGCAGAATCAAAGAATAAGGGAAAAGAAAAGATAGTGGAATCTGATCAACCAATCAAGAAGCAAAGGTTGGTTGAATCAGATGAAGCTTTAGCAAGGAAAATGCAGAAGGAGATGGAAAAAGAAGAAAGAGCTCAGGTGGAGAAGGACAGGGAAATGGCAAAGGCTTTAGCTGCTGAGCTAAATAAAGCCTATCAAAAGGGGCTTGAAACTGAAAAGGCTAAACAAAGGGCTATAAGTCTGAGAAAGGCTATGATGGCTAATACAAGTGCAAAGAAAAGAAGACCTTCACAAACTTACCTTGCCACTCAGGAAAGAAACAAAATGATAACTTTCTTGAGGAGTGCAATTGGGGTAAAGAAAGAAATGTTTGTGAAGATGAGTTTTGATCAAATCAGAGAGCTCTATGAAAAAGAAATGGGGAATCTGAAGAACAATGAAAAGAAAAGAGTAGAGTTTGAAAAGAAGGCCAAGGAGAGTAATGATATAGATATGAATCAACCATTCCCTGAAAGTGAAGAGGGAACTCCTATCAAAGAAATGGCAAGAGAAAAGGAAGAAAAGAAGAAGGAAGCTACTCTAGTACAGGTTCAAAAGACTTTGAAAAGAACCAAGATGATGGCCAAAAGAAAGAAAGATAAGAAGCCTAGAGTAGAAGAAGAACAAAATGTTGCTGAAGAAGAAGTGGCACCTGAGTCATCAAGCCAGCAAGGGTCATCAATCAAAGATGATGTAAGCTTATATATGGTAGTGATGGACAAAGTGCCTGAACCAATTTCTGCAGAACCTGTTGGAGTTAAGCCACCTGAGATCATTCACTGGGATGTACTGACAATGGATGGGAAAGATTACATCAGACTCAAGAGGAAGGGTGATAAGTATGAAGTATTCAACACTTGGGTCAAGATTGTCAGAACATGCTCTAGATCTGATATAGAAGAGATGTTTGACATAGGAATTAAGCTGTATGCAGATCATCTGAATACTCCAGGAATTTCTCTTACAAAACTGGTGATGGAGTATCTATGCATGATGTTCAAACCTGAAGAAGTGGACCAGGTCATCAAGAGTGTGTTTAAAGAAGTCACAAGTTGGACTGTATATGAAACTAGTGGAGTATATGCAGTGACTTTGGATAGAAATCACACAGAATACTTCCTAGTGGATAGAGTATATAATCATACCATACTGAAGGTTCATGCCATGCTAAAGAAGAAGTTGGGTTGTGCACCAAATTCAGAAATGGCCAAGTACCTAATTCAGAGGATAATCAATCAGAGTTTGGGACTGAATCCAGACTTAGGAGCATGATTTTGGAAGTTTTGGGAGCATCAAAAAGAGCATCTGGAAGAATATCTGAAGAACTTGACTTCTCTTCTAAAAGTCAAGTTAGGGGGAGATTGTTGGGAACTGAAGATTCTACTAAGTGTAGTTACTACTGTTTAGTACAAGTGTAGTTACTACTGCCAGAACAAGTTGAAGATTAATACTGCTAAGTGTTACTACTGCTAGTAGAATTGCTACTGCTAGTTAAAGTTAGTACTGCTTGAACAAAGTTAGTACTGCTTAGCTAGTTAGTACTGCTAGTAGTTAGTACTGCTTGCAGTTAATGCTGCTAGATGAAGTTAATGCTGCTGAGCATTATTAGTGCTGCTAAAGAGATCCGGATGGAATGTACTACAGCTGGATATACTGAAGATATACTTAGAAGATATACATGGAAGATATACTGAAGATTTGTTTATTCTTTGTAATTATCTTTTTATCAGTATATGTATAGAATGTTTAGAATAGATAGAGATGACTTTTGATAATTGTTTGTCAAGAGAGAAATCAACCTCAAGGCATAGATCCTAATTCTAGAGAAGTAGAATTTGTATTGGTGAGCTTGTTCATCAATATTGAGGTTGAGTGAGTAATCTTGTAACTGCAAAGCATCAAATAAAAGCTTACAGTTTGTTATTCATATTTACTGTGTTGATTTACTGTTTCATTGAATATCAAAGTGTTATTCCGCAAACTTCTTTGATATTGTTTCTGAGAATTAATTCTTGTTGAGAATTCGATCCTGACAAATGAGAAGTCAAACTGATTAAAAATTTAAAATTCAAGAAACTAAAATCCCACAAAACTATTCCATCAGACCCGAAGTTCTTTTAAGGTTCACACTCTTATAGCCTCAACAAGCCACAACATGTGTGTGTTTCATTGTGGCATAGTAATTCTCTTATAATGTACCCATGCAATGCGACGAGATGTGAAATTTGCATAATTAATGTAAGCAACCTAAATTTGAATTTGTAGTTGCTCTTCAAATTTGAAGTCTCATTCACAAAAAAAAAATAAGATTTGAAAATATGTTACTTATAAAAGGAATCAAAACCAAACAAAATATAGTGCATTTTCATAGGGTTGGTTTGCTTTTTTTAGAACGAATGCATCAAGAATGGCATAAGGCCAAGAAACTTGGACCATTGCAGAGTTTTATTCAAAAATAAATTGGGCGAAAACCATACGCACATAATAATCATCTTAACATGCGCCTACAAATTTCACATTATTTAAACAAAACTACCAAATTTATGTTGCACTAAAACCTCCGAGGAGTATGGGATCTTACCAAACCATGGCTAATCTACACAAACCAACATTGTTTCATATCTAAGACCTACACCATCTACCACATCAACTTTTCAAGATTAACAACCAGCCTCCTTCATCAACTCGCAATTCTGATGGTTTTCTACCGAACCCCCTATCACTGAATTACTGTTCACCAACATTGAACCAGTACAAATTTCCTTGTGTTTCACTGCCATCGATATCAAACTTTTTGTTAAAACGAATGGAAAATTAATCTAAAATGAAAAAAATTATCAATAGATGCTCAAAATAAAACATATATCATTGTTTTAGTAAAAACCAACCTTTGAAATTCCAAAATATAAGCAATAACAGGGGTTAAAATAAAATTTACATTTCTTACCTTATTGCACTTGATTTTGCTTTGAATTCCTATCAAGAAACAGAACCAACTGTCAAAAGAAATTTTAGTTGGCAGGATTTGAATAATAAAGAAATCAATATGTTTTTAAGAGATAGCGAGTTAGAAACACAAGTGCTACTAATACCATTTATGTACCAACAAATCTCAAAGTAAAATGTGAAGACATAAACGAAGAAACAACTTACCAGATAGTTAAAATGCTCTATATTTGCTTCAAGTTGTTCAATAGAAGCTTATGGCATTTAAAGAAATTACAAAACTTTGCATACCGGTCTTTTAATAGATAAAAATATTTATATAGATTGTTCTTTCTACATGCTAACCTTCCCAAATGTCATCCTAGACAATGTTGATAGTTTTACGCTGGGGGTGGGGGGGGGGGGGGGGGGGGCTAAACAACACCTTCCCGGCTTCTGGACTAACCACACCATTCTGAAAACTCAAATAACAATATCATAATCTTCTCTAGAGAAATAAAAGTTTACAGCAATAAACATATAATCTTTCATGAACAGGACATACTAAATAACTTGAATTTTCTTACCATTAACCTTGAGAAGCTTTGACCCCTTGATTAAAGTAACTCCTTATACATGAAGCATTATAGAAAGCAAAGATAAATTTACTGAGCAACATATAGATAACAGGGAAAGCATTGTGCTTAAAAAATTATTACAAGTATTACTTGGCAGTTGTATTACAACTCGCAATTCTGTAATGTGGAATCAAAGGCACAAAACTTGTTCAATTGGGCTAATGATCAATAGGACATAAACAATATGTATTTCAATAATTACAATCAAGAACATGTGAATAGAAACAAACATATCTTGATACTTTTGTTCCTGTCATATTGAAAATAGGAACAAACATATCACTTATTAGTAGTATGTATCTACAACGAATGCATAAATAGATAACCAACGTACAAAAAAATGTATAATCGTTCAAAGAGTTCTATAAAACGGGAGAAAGTGAACAGGAAAAGCACAAAAACTAACATTCAATTTATCAAGGATGACTGCAGCTCAACAACGATCTCCATGTATGTATGTTAATCCTTAAAAATATGGTGGGAACTGAATCTGGGTGGGACAGATGCAAAATTGATCAAGTAGACAGTACATATATAGATTTATTTTCCCATTCTTAAAGCAAGATAGGGTGGGACTTGAATCTGGAGCAAAACAACAAAATCAAAGGTTTAACCTTGCTTGACTACCTTCATTTATTAAAGGTTTCACTTATCCTTCGAACAACAAAATAAATGAAAATCAACTACAAACTGGTTATTCGAAGGACTTGTATTAGGCTCTTATTTGATTGGAATCGAGAGTGAGTAAGAAGCGATGGATCGAGAGTGAGTAAGGAGCAATGAAGCAATAATCAGAACCCAAACCGTATAGATACCTATAAAAAAAACTCAAGAAAGCTCTGCTAAAAAAAATTAACAACAGCCAGAGGAAACTCAGGAAACAAAAACAAAACAAACCAGAACCCATTGAAAAAACCCCCCATAAAATTAAAGTCCAGAAAGAGCTCTGCGATGGAAAGAGGTCTTACAAAAACCCATAAAATCATAGTCCAAAAAGGGTTATGCGATGGAAAGAGGTCTTACCTTCAAAACCCTTAGCGATAGAAAGAGGTCTGCCATAGTGTCTTGAATGTCTTCCAAACGGAGGAAAATGGAGAAATAGGAGAAATCTGAGAATTTGTAGTGCAGAATCGCCATCTATGGATTTTAAAACGTCACCTTGGGGAGGGAGGAGAAGAGCGGGAGGTCCAATATGCATTGGAAAAAGTTCTGTGATGAATACGAATGATGAGGGTGAGAGGCGAGAAAAAATCCTTGGAAAAAGTTCTGTGATGTATCTGTGCATGTTCTTGTAGTTTACCTGTTGCTCCCAAAGGATGTCCAATGGCCATTGCACCTCCATTGACGTTGATCTTTTGTGGGTCAATCTCAAGCTTCTTTTGGCAATATAAAAACTGTGATGCAAATGCCTGTTGAAACAAAAAAATATATAATAATTAACTATTATCCAACCCCACAACTTTAACAGCAAAAATAAGAGCATACGGAAGTTTTTCCATCTCATAATCACCTCATTGATCTCAAAAAGGTCAATATCTTCCACTTGAAGACCAACAACTTTGACAACAGCTGGAATTGCAACAGCAGGGCCAATACCCATGATTGACGGGGGTACACCAACAGCAGCAAAAGTCCTACAATGGTTACATGTTTTGAGGAAAATGAACAAAAGATAATCTCCAGACCATTGAACAACCAAACACTCCTTGTTGACTAAACAAGCTCTTCACTTTGGTGAACAGAGGGACAGAAACCGAATAACAGATCCAGAAAAGACTTAGAAATGCTAAAGCTGAGCTTGAACAAGGAAACTCTCCCGGCCTTTTTCATCGTATTTTGTTGAACAATGATCTGGAAGCTTGTTATGAGCGACTTAAGGTGAATAATATATATAAATAAAGCGAAATTACAATAAATTAACTCACCATGCAAACCTTGAGGACTCAGATCCTGAAGTATTGATCCACATTCAGCAACAAAGCTAACATCAACCTCCAAGCTATCATCGGTTGGATTTTCTAATAGGGTTGTGAGTAGTTCAAGAGCATAGTTTGAACATGTTTATAAGCTCTATATCTAAAACAGCAAGCGCGAAAAGTGCACTTTGCTTTTCAAATGCAGTATCATCCTGCAGAAGCCGCAAAAGCCTAATAAATAAGAAAACCAATGATATAGTTTCTATTCCTGAGTTTATCGACAGAAGGTTCAGATCCTTATTCATAGAGCTACACCTAATTGGGAGATCCCACAATTGAGATATTGTTGGTCAAATGGAAAAATCCAAAAAACTGTTAAAAAATAATAGAAGCAAATTTTTGAATCACCAAGTTTGATACGTTTTGATATGTTGGGAACTGAAGAAATGCTAAGTATGGTTAATGCTGCTAGCTCAAAAATTAGTACTTCTGAGTTAATGCTGCAAGTTGAAGTTAATGCTGCCAGAACATGATTAATGCTGCTCTTCTAGTACTGCTGGAGTTACTACTGCTAAGAGATTAATACTGTTGATCTTGATTAGTACTGCTTATGAGATGGAGATCCGAATTACAAGAATGACAGCTGGATAGACTGAAGATATTCATGGAAGATATTCTGAAGATATTTTATTAATTATCTTTAGTTCAGTATATATATAGAATTGATAGAATAGTTTCAAATTAATAATTAGTTCTGAGTTTTTGTTTTAGAGAGAATCAACCTCAAGGCATAGTTCCTAATTCTAGAGAAGTAGAATTCATCTTGAAAGAGCTTGTTCTTCAAGATTGAGGTTGTGTGTGTAATCTTGTAACTTCAACCATTCAATACAAGTTTACAAGTTATTCATCATATTTACTGTTTGTTTACTGTGTTATTGAATATCAAAGTGTTATTCCGCAAACTTCTTTGATATTGTTTCTGAGTATTTATAATTCTTGTTGAGAATTCGATCCTAACAAGTGGTATCAAAGCCTGTTCTCTCAGAAACATTCATTCATTCATCATGGAAAACTTTGCAGATTCAAACAGTACTCTTGTCTCTAAGGTTCCAATGCTCAAACCCAATGAGTTTGACATATGGAAGATCAGAATCAGGCAATACATTCTCCTCACTGACTACTCAATGTGGGATGTCATTGAGAATGGCCCCTCTACTGAAGGTCAGATTGGACCAGATGGTAAAAGATCTCCACCAAAGACAGATGGTGAGAGGAAGATTAGACAGACAGAGATGAAGGCCTTGAGCACTCTGCTCTTGGCCATCCCCAATGAATATCAGTATCAATTCTGCAACTGCACAGATGCTCAGATTCTCTGGAATGCTCTAGAGAAAAGATTTGCTGGAACTAAAAGCACCAAAAGAAATCAAAGGGATGTTCTGAAGCAGCAGTATGAGAACTTCACTTCTTCAAAGAATGAGTCCATGACTCAAACTTTTGACAGGTTCAACAAGCTTATTGGTGAACTGGCTACTGTGGGAGTGAAGATGGAGCAAGATGATATCAACAGGAAATTACTCAGATCTCTTGGGGAGGAATGGACTATGTACACTGTCTCATATAGACAGAGTGACAATCTGGAAGAGAAGGAACTAGATGATCTCTATAATGATCTAAGAGTTTTTGAATCAGAGGTAGAAACTAAGAAGAAGCCAACTGGGTATATTCATAATGCAGCACTTCTATCAGCATCTGCTGATACTACTGCCAACCCTGAAGCAGTTAGTGCTGCTAGTGGTGTGAATTCAGAAAAAGGCACTGAAACAGTTTTTGAAGCCTTTTTATCAAGTCATAGCAACAACTCTTTGATTAATGATGATCTGGAACAAATTCACCCTGATGACTTGGAGGAGATGGACATTAAATGGCAGATGGCCATGTTATCTATGAGGGTGAAGAAGTTTATTAAAAGAACTGAGAAGAACAACTTCTCTCAAAGAAGAGAAGATGGTACTGGTTTTGACAAGACAAAGGTGGAATGCTATAAGTGCCACATGAAGGGACACTTTGCTAGAGAGTGCAGAAGTGGTGTGCCAAATAACAACCACCAACAAGCCAGAATGGTGGCTTCAATCAAAACAAGAACTCTGCTCAAGCCCTTGTTTCTCAACAAGGAATGGGGTTTGACTGGAGTGACCAAGCTGAGGAAGCTATTCAGAATCAAGCTCTTATGGCAGAGGTGTCTGATCTCCCCTCTGAGGTAAGTTCTAATCTTTGTACTCAATATTGCATAGACACTGTCAAAAGGTACATGGATTACAACCAAAACATGTGTGATGACCTCAAAAGATTAGAGAAGGACAGAAGAGATTATGTGTTGATAGTGGAAAGGTTTGAAGAACAAATCAAAGGCTTTCAAGCCAATGAACTTCAACACTCTTATGACACAAGTTACTGGAAGTGGGAAAAGAATGAGTTAGAGACCAAACTGTCTAAGTCCAAAGAAGAGAATGATAAGTTGAAAGAAGAATTAGCTAAGGTTAAGCTTGATATAGAAAAGTTTTCATATGCTTCAAAAGCAATGGATTCTCTTCTAAAGGCTCAGATTCATGATAAGATGAAGCCTGGTGTTGGATACAACAACATACCCCCTCCTTACAACAACAATTATATCCCTCCTACATCAGATCTGTTAGAGACCAAGGAGAAAAAGGACTTGTCTGAGAAAGCATTTAAGATAGATCCTTTGGATGAGGTGATGGTTAAGGATTTGACTGAGAAAGAAGCCAGTGAGAATAGGAATAATGCTGTGAGTAAAGAGATACCTTTAGAAAACAACATTATCACCAATGAGGGATGTGAAAAAATCTAGATCAAGTCTAAAGAGATAGAGAAGACCAAAGGAAAGGCTAACAAGGTCCATTACAAACAGACCACTGTTGTGAATCCTGGCCCTTGTAAACAGTGTGCTTGCAATAAAACTGAGAGCCCAAATTCTGGTACAAAGAGAGGTAATCAAAGAAACTGGAATAATCAATGGGCTCAGAAACAAGGAGTTGATCTGAGTAAAATAATCAGACCAAAACCTTGTTTCATATGTGGCAAGCTAAATCATTTGGCTGAGTACTGTTTCTTTAATCCTATTAACCAAAGGATGAACTTTCAAAGATTTGTGCAAAAACCTGTTGGTTATAGGAAGGCTGGAAAGAAACATGTGGCTAAGAAATCTGTTGAAACCAAAGGCCACATGCAGAAAAAGTTTTTAAAAGAAAGTATTAAAATGTGGGTGCCTAGAAGCACTAAAACTGTTAGTGCTGCTAATAGGGATAGTGCTGCTAATAGCAATACTGCTGCTACCAGTGTTAGTACTGCTGAGAATTTTAATGCTTCTAACACTGTTAGTACTTCTTTAAAGGTTACTACTGCTAACACAGTTACTGCTGCTAAAACAGTTAATACTTCTAACAAGGTTAGTACTGCTAAGCATGCAAGTGCTGCTAATGCAGTTAGTTCTTCTAAAAACAATACTGCTTCTAGCAAATATGCATCCAAACCCATTATTGTAACCAAGTACTCCAGTAATGAGGAGTCAAAGTTTAAAAATCTTGTCAAGAAAGAAAGTAAATATTTTGATGAGAAAGGGGTACCCAAGACCACTTTGGCTTGGGTTCCTATTCCATACTAACTGATTTATCTTATGTGCAGGGCAACCAACAGCTCAAGGGGAAGAGCATCTGGCATGTGGATAGTGGTTGCTCTAGGCACATGACAGACAACATGTCATGCCTTCAGGATTTCAAGCATATCAATGGAGGACATGTTGCATTTGGAGACAATCTTGCAGGTGGAAAAATAAGTGGAAAAGGTAATGTCACAAAAGGTAAGATGACATTTGAGGATGTCTACTATGTTGACCAGCTAAAGTACAACCTGTTAAGTGTATCACAGGTTTGTGACAAACAACATAGTATATTATTTACAAGTACAGAATGTATGATCCTTGCTCCAGGATTCAAGGTAGTTGATGAAAGCATGATACTACTTAGAACTCCAAGAAAGGACAATGTTTATTGTCTAGATATGGACAATGTTTCATGTGATTCATCCCTGAACTGTCTTGTTTCAAAAGCTTCTGTGGATGAATCCTCTCTTTGGCACAGAAGGATGTGTCACATGAATTACAAGACAATGAACAAACTTGTTAAAAACAACCTTGTAAGAGGTTTACCATTAAAAGTCTTTTCATGTGATGATCATTGTGTTGCTTGTCTTAAAGGCAAACAACACAAAACTTCTCATAAGACCAAAGAGTTAAATTCAATTTCTTCTTGTCTCCAGTTATTACATATGGATCTGTTTGGCCCTACAAATGTGATGAGCATAGGGAAGAAATCATATTGCCTAGTTATTGTTGATGATTACTCTAGATTTACTTGGGTATATTTTCTAAGGACTAAGGATGAGACAAGTGGACTGATCAAATCCTTTATTCTAAGAATTGAAAACCAAACTAATCAAAAAGTAAAAGTCATTAGATCAGACAATGGAACTAAATTTAAAAATCTTGATCTAAACATCTTTTGTGAAGAAAAAGGCACTGAGAGACAATATAGTGCTCCTAGGACTCCACAACAAAATGGAGTTGCTGAAAGAAGGAATATGACACTAATTGAGGCTGCTAGATCTCTGTTAGCTGATTCAAAACTGCCAATTACTTTCAGGGCTGAAGCAGTTAACACTGCCTGTTATGTCCAAAACAGAGTGCTAGTGGTCAAGCCAAAGAACAAGACACCTTATGAGCTCTTAAATAAAAGAAAACCATTTATTGGATTTTTTAAACCATTTGGGTGTCCTTGTACAATTCTCAATACTAAATCTCACTTAGGAAAGTTTGATAGCAAGGCAGATGATGGATTTCTTGTGGGTTACTCATCTCAAAGTAAAGCCTACAGAGTTTTTAATACTTCTTCTAGAATAATTGAGGAAAGTGACAATGTCAAATGCAATGAGAACACACCAAATCCTATTGGGTCTGGTCCTCAGTGGCTGTTTGACATTGATTCACTAACTAACTCTTTTGGTTTCAGTAGTAATGATTATGCAGGACCATGTAGTGGAGGATCAGGGACTATACAAGTTCAAGAAAACATACCTCAGTCTGTGATTTTTCCCATACCTACAGTGGATCCTATTGAAGACAGTGAAAAGGAGCCATCTACTGAACCAAATCAGAGTGAAGAAGAAAGGAGAGATGAGGAGAATCAAGAGAATCAAGAGAATGAAGAACCAGAAGTAGCTACTGACATCACCTCAGTTGAGTTGAATGACTCCAATCTAGAGGTGGGACTAAATGAAGAACCTAGTCATCAAACAAGAACACAAAAGAATCATCCTCCTCAGCTGGTAATAGGAGATATCTCTTCTCCTATGATGACTAGAAATCAAAGCAGGCTGCAAGATATGCAAGACCATCAGCATACAGTGCTCTCTTGCTTTCTATCCCAGCTTGAGCCAAAGAAGGCTCATGATGCTATGAAAAATTCCAGTTGGATAGAAGCTATGCAAGAAGAGCTGCTCCAATTCAAGCTTCAAGATGTGTGGGATCTGGTAGACCTTCCCAAAGGTCACAGAGCAATAGGCACAAAATGGGTCTTCAGAAATAAGAGAGATGAGAGAGAAATAGTAATAAAGAACAAAGCAAGGTTGGTGGCACAAGGGTATACACAAGAAGAAGGAATAGATTATGAAGAAGTATTTGCACCAGTGGCTAGGATAGAAGCAATCAGATTGTTCCTGACCTATGCTTCTTATATGAAGTTCAAAGTCTATCAAATGGATGTAAAAAGTGCATTTCTATATGGCTCAATTGAAGAAGAAGAATATGTCTGTCAACCACTAGGGTTTGAAAATCCAAGCTATCCAGACAGAGTATACAAACTGAAGAAAGCACTTTATGGACTGCATCAAGCACCAAGAGCATGGTATGACACTCTGTCATCCTATCTCTTGGAAAATGGCTTTGAAAGAGGAGTCATTGATAAGACTCTGTTCATCAAGAGAAAGAAGAAGGACATCTTGCTGGTCCAAATCTATGTGGATGATATCATCTTTGGATCCACAAGAGACAATATGTGCAAGGAGTTTGAGGATCTCATGCATCAAAGGTTCAAAATGAGTTCCATAGGGGAACTTACTTTCTTCCTTGGACTCCAAGTTCAACAGAAGTCAGATGGTATTTTTATTTGTCAGTCCAAGTATGTGCAGGACATTCTAACCAAGTTTGGTTTCTCAGACTCAAAGCCTGGCAGCACACCTATGGAGACACACAAGCAGAAAACTGCAGATCTTGAGGGGGAGGATATGGATGTTCATCACTATAGATCCATGATTGGCTCTCTCATGTATCTTACAGCCTCTAGACCAGATATAATGTTTCCAGTCTGTGTGTGTGCAAGATTTCAAGTTAGACCAAAGCAATCACACTATCAAGCTGTTAAGAGGATATTCAGATATCTCAAAGGGCAACCTAGATTGGGACTTTGGTATCCTTATGATTCATCATTTGACCTACTTGCATACTCAGACAATGACTTAGGTGGAGCAAACTTGGACAGAAAATCTACTTCTGGAGGATGCCAGTTTTTGGGTGCAAGACTAGTTTCATGGCAGTGCAAGAAACAAACCACAGTGTCCACATCTACAACAGAAGCAGAGTACATAGCAGCTGCAAGTTGTTGTTCTCAAGTCTTATGGATTCAGAATCAAATGCTGGACTATGGGCTAACATTTCTACACACTCCAATCTTTATTGATAATAGCAGTGCCATTAGCATTGTTAATAATCCTGTCAAGCACTCAAAGACAAAGCACATTGAGATCAGGTATCACTTTATAAGAGACTGCAATGAAAAGAAGCTTATTCAAGTTGTAAAAATTCACACTGATAACCAGTTTGCTGATCTATTCACCAAAGCCTTTGATGTGGGTAGATTCACTTTCTTGGTAACAAGTGTGGGAATGATCAACTCTGAATAAGATCCTACTTAAAAAGTGGTTCAATACCTGTATATTGGTTATTCTTGGTGTTACTAACTTTCTTTCTCAGGCAATGTATAGCCGTACTCAGTTTATCACAAGCTTAAAAAGTGTAAGTGTAGTAAATACTACCAGTGCATTTTTAATACTGCCAGTGAATTTTTAATACTGCCAGTGCACAGTTAATGCTGCTAGTAGTTAATACTGCTCTCAGTTACTACTGCTAGTTAGTTAATACTGCTAGTGGTTAATACTGCTCTCAGTTAATACTGCTAGTGGTTAATACTGCTCTCAGTTAATACTGCTAGTGGTTAATACTGCTCACTGTTAATACTGCTTTCACTATCTTTTTAAGGTTAATACTGCTTTTAATCCGAATACTATAAATACCCTTTCCCCGCCTAAAAAGTTCATAACGACTCTTTGCATACTGTTCACTTGCGCTCTAACCCTTTTCTCTCAAGTACCAAGTTTTCAGGCAAGAACACTCAAGTTCAATGGCATCCATGGCGTTCATTGACGAGCACAATGAAATCGCGATGCTCCAAAAGCCAAAACAAGTTGAAGGTTTTCACCACATAGTCGACTTTCTGAAGTCCAGCCATATCGCTCATGCTCTCACTGTGTCTCCTACCATCTTCATAGAGCATCAGAGGCAATTCTGGGCCAATGCCACCATCGTTATAGAGAATGGTGTGCAAATGATAAAGACAAGGGTGTGTGACAAACCCCTAACAGTTACTGAAGAGGTACTACGCATCTGTCTACGTCTAGACGATGCTGCAGGTATCACCTCTATTCCTAATGAGGAACTATTCTCAACTCTTTCAAGAATGGGGTATGAAGGCCAAATGGGAATTTTCAAGTTTTTCAAAGCTAAATTTTCATCCCAATGGAGGTTCTTTGTTCATACCCTGATGCACTGTATTTCAAAGAAAACTACTGGTTGGAGCCAATTTAGCAGTCCCATTGCATATGCTTTGGTTTGTTTATCTACTGCTAGAAAATATAATTTTTCTCTGATGATCTTCAATGATCTTGTCTCAAACCTGGACAACAAGAAGAGTTTCTTCATGTATCCTAGGTTTGTACAGGTAGTTATCACTAATGAATTGACGGATATACCTCACTTTGATGGGGTATATGTACCTAAACCCCCTAAAGGCAAGGTTTTCTCAAACATGAGAAGATCTGCTGGGGACTCGGAAGGAGTTGACACCCCATTGTTCTCTACAATGATGGTGGTGTCCCACACTGATGAAGGTATGGCAGCAGGGTCAAAGCCCTCCTCAGACCATCCCACTGCTAGCCAATCCCAACCTTCCCACTTTATATCTATCCCCCAGTCTCTACTTCAAAAGCCCACTTCTCCTATTACCCAAACTTACAAAAGGAAACAGGTAAAGAAGGCTCCTTCCCTTCTTGTACCTTCCCCCACTAAGCCTTTAAGCCCTCTATTGGAACATTCTCCAATAGAGAATATCCAAAGGGAATCCAATAGGGTGTCTCCAAACCCTCAGAAGGTGCTCTCTAAGGAGATGGAAGAGCATATGGGTGACAAGGCTGCCACTACTTCTGCTAGCACAGAGAAGGACAGTGGTAACATCTCTAAGACCTTCCCCATGGAAACTTTGGGTGAGCAATCATCCAAAGGTCCCAGGTGCCAAGAACCCAAGGGGTTGGATAGTGCTTCTGCTAGGCAGAAGGCTTCCACTACTAAAAGATCCAATGATCATTCAAAAGGGGGTAACACTCCTGGAGAAGGTGAGGACAGATATAACTATGACGAATTGATGGAAACCATGGGAAACATCAATACGGATGTGATCAAACAAGGTCAATAGATTGAAGAGCTTAAACTCATTGTTCTGTCACAACAAGAACAGATCCTCAACCTGAAGCAAATGGTAAGGAAATTGCTTCTCCAAAAGAAGAAGAAGCAATTTGTACTCAGAAGGAGGAAACCAGTGACTGATGCTCCCAAAAAGGGGGAGTCAGAAGCTGATGACAATATGGAAGATGCAAAAGCTAAGGGGGAGCAAGAGAATGCAAAGTTTGAGGGGAAGCAAATAACTACAGAAAAGGTGGCACAAGAAGCAGAAACACAAGCAGCAGCAGAAACCATTAATATTGCTGGTACAAGTAGAGCAGCAGAAATGATTAATACTGCTAAACCAATGGAAGCAGCAGAAACAATGAAAGAAGTGCTCACAGATCTTGAAATTGCAGAAACTCTAATCAAAGCAAAGCATGATACTCCCAAGGTCATCTCAAAGGCCAAAGGAGTTGTCATCAAAGAAAGAGGTGATGCTTCAAAGAGATCAAGCAAAGAGAAGGAAATGAGTAAAGAGAAAGGCAAGGAAAAGCTAGTTCAACCTGATCAACCAATGAAAAAGAAAAAATTGATTGATTCAGATGAAGCTCTAGCTAGGAAAATACAGGCTGAGCTTGAAGAAGCAGAAACCATGCAAGTGCAAAAGGATAGAGAGATAGCTAAAGCAATGGTTGTAGAGTTAAACAAAGCCTATCAACAAAGCTTAGCAACAGAACAAGCCAAGCAGAAAGCCACATCTTTGAGGAAGCCTGCCAAGATCAAAATGGCTGCAAGGAAAAGACAACCTTCAAAGACATACCTGGGTGCTCAAGAGAGAAAGAAAATGATTACTTTCCTCAAGGTGCAGTAGGTGTCAAGGTAGAGATGTTTTCAAAGATGTCTTTTGAGAAGCTCAAGAAGATGTATGATGCTGAGATGATAAAGCTTCAAGGGGATGATCTTGCAAGGGTTGAAATGGAGAAAAGAATGAAAGAAAGCAATGATTTCTTACAAAAACCATTCCCTGATGAGCAAGAAACTCCAGAGAAGGAAGCAACAGTTGGTGAAAGTCTAAGGACTTTACAAAGAACAAAGATGATTGCCAGGAGAAAGCCTACAAAGAAGCCTAGATTAGTGGAAGAAGAGGCTGAAAAGGTTACTGAAGAAGAAGAGGCACCTGAGTCATCTACAATGAAAGAACCTTCAAGTACTGAGGATGTCAAAATGTACATGGTAGTGATGGACAAAGTGCCTGAACCAATTTCAGCAGAACCTGTAGGAGTTAAACCTCCTGAAGTCATTCACTGGGATGTTTTGGAAGTAGATGGCAAGGAGTATATCAGATTGAAGAGAAAAGATGAGAAATATGAAGTGTACAACACTTGGAACAAGATTGTCAGAACCTGCTCAAGGTCTGATATTGAAGAAATGTTTGAAATAGGGATGAAGTTATATGCAGATGAACTGAAAGCTCCAGTGATTTCAATTACAAAGCTGATAATGGAGTATCTGTGCATGATGTTCAAACCTGATGAAGTGGAGGAGATAATAAGGAATGTCTTTCAAACAGTGAATAATTGGACTCTATATGAAACTAGTGGAGTATATGCAGTGACTTTGGATTTGAATCACACTGAGTACTTCCTAGTGGATAGAGTGTACAACCATAGCAGACTGAAGCTTCATGCCATGCTGAAGAAGAAGCTAGGATGTATTCCAAATTCAGAAATGGCTAAATATTTGATCCAAAGAACAATTAATCAAAGTTTGGGATTGGATGCAAATACTGGAATTTAGGCCATGATGGAGTTTTGGGAGCATCTTGAAGAAGATCTGAAGAACTTGACTTCTTTTCCTAAAAGTCAAGTTAGGGGGAGATTGTTGGGAACTGAAGAAATGCTAAGTATGGTTAATGCTGCTAGCTCAAAAATTAGTACTTCTGAGTTAATGCTGCCAGTTGAAGTTAATGCTGCCAGAACATGATTAATGCTGCTCTTCAAGATTAGTACTGCTGGAGTTACTACTGCTAAGAGATTAATACTGTTGATCTTGATTAGTACTGCTTATGAGATGGAGATCCGAATTACAAGAATGACAGCTGGATAGACTGAAGATATTCATGGAAGATATTCTGAAGATATTTTATTAATTATCTTTAGTTCAGTATATATATAGAATTGATAGAATAGTTTCAAATTAATAATTAGTTCTGAGTTTTTGTTTTAGATAGAATCAACCTCAAGGCATAGTTCCTAATTCTAGAGAAGTAGAATTCGTCTTGAAAGAGCTTGTTCTTCAAGATTGAGGTTGTGTGTGTAATCTTGTAACTTCAACCATTCAATACAAGTTTACAAGTTATTCATCATATTTACTGTTTGTTTACTGTGTTATTGAATATCAAAGTGTTATTCCGCAAACTTCTTTGATATTGTTTCTGAGTATTTATAATTCTTGTTGAGAATTCGATCCTAACATGATAATCATGTTCAAGTGTATAAACTTAGAGAAACATGGAAAGAAATATGATATAAGAAACACAGTAAAATCCCAATTTCTCTATCTAAGTACGTGAGATCTTGAGACCAGAGATTCAATTTAACTTAACGTGAGTTCTTGAAACACAGTAAAATCACAATTTCTCTATCCATTTCCCTAAAGCTTGTGTTAAAAAGATGATTCAGAAGTGTGCTCTTCCCTGTCACAAACACACAGTCAAAACTTGCAAATAATGCAATCTCAATATAGGCCAATGTGAAAGATCCATGATACGGGGAGCATTGGAGCCCTAACATTTTGTAAATCTCAATTTGTAACCCCCACCAAAGAAACAAAAAAAAGTGATCGACATTATCATAAACTAAAATTTTCTTCTAAAAACAAAGAAGAAAATAAGAGAGAAATAAAGAACATTGATTGGAGGAAAGAATAGCTATCAAACATGATGCACCACCGCAGAAATAAAACGTCCTCGTATTAGATAATCAATCGTATTAGATAAACGGAGGTTTTCTGACCCCGTATTAGATAATCAAACATGTTTAAAGACCCCCTATGTTCTTACCAAATTCCTAACAGTTTTTTTAGCAGGCTCTTTAATTGGTTAACGGAGATTGCCTGACCCCGTTTTTGCTTTACTTTGAGAACCATGCACATTATTTACAGAGCTCTTCAATGCAACATTCTTCTGAATATTCAGCACTGTAGGAAGAAAAAGAAAAATGAGAAACAAATCCATGCAAGCAATAAGTTAGTATTAAACCCGATATAGAAATATCCTGCAAAATATTAGTGCTTACTTGGTTTGGGAATTCGATTATGCCTCAATGTAGTAGTAGAACCCTTTGTCGTCACAGAATAAAAAGATCCTGGCTTTGACATAGGTAGTTTAGGAAGCTTGGATTCTTTCTTTGTTGTTTTCAAAGTATTTGAATTTGCTGGCCTTTTCAAAGTACAAGAGTTAAGGTTCATAACCAACAATACATCAAAATTTATCCCAAAGGTCAAACAAAATATTATTGAAAGTAAAAAAAAATGTATCTTGCTCAACCACAAAAAGGATATGATGATGCAGCTAAAGGCTCTGAAACACCAACCTTGGACCCGGCCTTATTTGTATGATCAATTGAGAGAAATTTGTGAGTGACCTGCAGACATTACATTCAAAAATGACGAACAACTCATCTATGCTAAACACAAACAGATGATAATAGTTCTAAATGGAGTCCCAACAAGGAACAAGAACTCAACATACTTTACGATGAGGTGAAGAATCATGATTTCCCACTGAACAGCCTGCCTTCTCTCCCTTTACCTTTGATGCACGAGTACGACTCTTGTTATAGAAAACAGATTGAGATTGCAATCAACTCAGACCACTCACTACCATTCAAAGACGAATAAAACACTAAATTCAAGGTTAATATGAACATAAGAAATAACATTCTCTTGGATGAATTTCTGAAACTGCATAGCACCTCAAAACCCAATATATGTTGAAATACAAACAAAAGAAATAAAAGAGCTCATCTTACAGCCTAAAAGAGAAATTGGAACTTACATGAAATAAAATCTTATAACCTCGAAATTGAGAGAAAAATCTTAAATTTTGATACAAAAAATCAAAATTGAACAAAAAAACCAAGGAAGCCGAAGTTATATAATTCTTGGCAGTAATAGTCGATCTCCCCCAAGTCCTTTTGGGTAAATATAATTATGTAAGATAAATCGTTGAACACAAATATCGTTATAAAATCAAATAAAGACCTTAAAGATTTTGCAGATGAAGCTTTGGATAATAAATCCCTTCCATTCCAGTACAAATGACGCTTATTTTGTCAGGCAAAACACTCCGTTCACTACTCTCTGTAGACCTGATGAACGTATATGACATCATCAGATATAAACTAATTGAAAAGAATGAATACCAAAACGAACAAATTGATACCTGAGTTTTGGTTCTGAATTATCTACAACAGGTTGCTCAACAGATTCACCTTTGCATTATGGGCAGTAATAGTCGATCTCATCCAGGTCCCTTTGGGAAATATAATTATGTAAGATAAAGATACGAACACAAATATATCGTTATAAAATCAAATAAAGACCTTAAAATCAACTCACTCCTTTCAACTCTGTTCGGAAAAAAAAACCCATATCCTACGATTCTTCTTCTTCCTCTTGCAATTTGTAAGCAAAAGATAAAGATACGAACACAAATATCGTTATAAAATCAAATAAAGACCTTAAAATCAACTCACTCCTTTAAACGTTGTTCGAAAAAAACCCCATATCTCTTCTTCCTATTGCAATCTGTAAGCAAAATCAAGGTGTTTCAGAAACCTACATTGTGATTTGGTTAAAATCTACAAGAATTACACAAATTGGTGAAAAATTAGTATCGATTGCTGTGTGTTTTCTCAGACGCACACTTGGAGAAACACGATTGGTTCACAAAATAACCGAACGAAAAAGTTACACACAATGTATTATTAGTAAACAAAAGCAATCATCGGAATATGCTAATAATTGTGAACTCACCCAATCTCCACCATCGGAATGATGCCAAATCTTCTGGCAAATACCACAATTTTGTTTTGATTCCCGTAACTGCAATTGCACACAACACGTTTTTTGCAATTAAGTATTGATTGAGAGAAAGCAGAACCTGATGCGACTTGAACACCAATTGCAGAAATGATTGAGAGAAAGCAGAACCCAAGAACGATGGTCGACGTCGAGAGCATAGCCGATCGAGAGAAGAGCCGATCGAGAGCAACGACGATGATGGTAGGTTTAGGGTTTTGAAGCGATAAAAGTTGTACCAAAGAATGATTTGTACGAAAATGAGATATTGTGTTTCTTTAAGTTTTACCAAAGCATTATGAAGTTGTAAATTAAGTAATTGGCTTTAATTAGTTGTATTTTATGCTTAAGATATTGTAATTAAGAGATTTTTATGTCTCTTTTATAATATAGTATAGATATATATAGGTGCATGTGGAGGTAATGGGCAATCTCTACCATAAGTACACACGTGTACTTATATATAGGTGCCAACACATGGGAATATATATATATATATATATATATATGCTTGCACCGTAATTTTAAATTCTTGGATTCAAGGTTTGAATTTTTTTACCACTAATAAATTAGCTAGAACTAAATAGAAATTTAGGAAACGTGTTTGATGAGAAAATGTAAAGGGAATACTTAGAAAGATATTATGATATGTATAGGATTGGGAGCTACCAAGTGGCGGGCAAATTCGCACTAAGCAAAGGTGAGTCTTCATGAGACTTAAACTGGGATGTATGCTTACGTAAAATGTATTTGAGCATTATGTTATCTTATGTTTTCGGGTTTGATACATGTATGTGAATTATAATTATGTATCGCATGCTAAATGTTTACATGATATTTTTAAACATTGATTAGCATGTCATGAATGGGTTTATTTTAGTCGGGTATGGGAATGGGTTGACATGTCGTAAGGGATGGCACTTCCAAGGTATGGGTGATCGGACATGGGAGAGCCGTATAACCCGGGGAAAATTCCGACGACGGTAAGACCCTAACCCGACGGTTCATTTTTAAGAGCTCTTGTTATTATTTTCAGGGTTTCGAATATATGTGCATGTTATTGTTATTTTTTTTACATGTTGGATATGTATGTTTATGCACGAAAACCATGAACTCACCGAGCTTTATAAAGTTGACTATTAGTATGCATCTCAGGGGCCGGAAGTTCAAAGATGGACAAAGGCAAAGGACTTGCGTAGGGGATAAATTCATCGAGTTTCTTTTTAAATAAGATGACTAGTTTCTTTTTTTTTTTTTTGAAATATTTTGTATTGTAACCTGGTATGAGACGGGCTATTTTTTGGGATTTTCAAAATGATTGTGAGACTTCTGCTGTATTACGACTTTAATAGTCTTTAAGATTCGAATAAATTAATATTTCAATAAGGGAAATTACGTGGCACCTCTTGGGAAAAATGAGGGTGTTACAAGTTGGTATCAGAACCTTAGTTTAAGAGAAATAGGTTAAGAATTTCTATTAGCCTAAGATTAAACTGGTGAGGTGTTTAGTACTATACGTGACTTGATATGCATTACCATTAGATTTGATTTTATGATACGTGATTCAGTGTTTTTCCTTGTTGTCTTGTAGGAAAATGGTGTACACTTATCACGCTAGGGCTAGGGGACGTGGGCGCGGGAAAGAAGGTGTTGTTTGGGGTGAGCCCGAACGGGGGATCAGTGAGTAGGAGTCACTCTAGCATGCAGCGTAGTGGCAGTCACAGTTCGAGTCACAAGACCCAGAGTAAAGATCTAACTCATTCAGGAGACACGTCATCCTGTGCATCATGCCATAGAGAATCCTCGTATGATCCATCTGAGGAGTACACTCCAAGTTCCCCTAAGACCTATGAGATGGAGGAGAAGATAGAGACTTTACAAGGAGAAATTGGCGAGTTGAAGGACAGGTTATCCATATCCCAAGGAAAGTTAGAGACTGCTCAGGAAAAGGTGGCAGAGTTGAGGGAGAAGTTAGCCCACTCGCACTGGGACAACGATAGGACCAAGAGTATGCTTTACAATCTGCAACAGACTAACTTTAAGGCATTAACTATGAGAGATAATTTACAGGGAGAGAGGGACCTTTTGAAACTAATGTTAGCACAGGAGCGTAGGATTGCCACTCGGTCCTGGCGTACTCGAATAAGGGATAGGACTCGTTTCTGCAAGATGGTGACGTGTGAGTACACAGGGCTGGTGAAAGGGTATCTCGTGTCCTGGGTCCACAACTTCAAGATGGGCCCAAGAATTAGTCCATTGTGGAGGTTTAAGCTATCGTTGACCATCGCCCAGTCAATTCGGGACCCCTACCTTTTCAAGGAACCTTAGGAGGGTGGTGCTAGTTATCAAGCGAGAGATTTTGGTTTCATTATTATTTTAGAAATTTTGTTTTGATACTTATGAATTGGTTTTGTTAAGGTAATTATGAACCCTAAATTTTGTTATGATATAAAAATATATGAATTCTCTCTTGATATAATATGGTATTATATGAGTTGCAATTTATGTGTTGAAAATATTTAATGGTTGAAGTTATGTGATGTTTGATTTATATGTTTCACTTTGACATAAACGCACGAGTAATAATAGTTTATCTAAGTAGTACTAGAGCCATTATAGTAACAATATTGTACGATCAGAATGGTTTCATGTGGATCTGCAAGAGCTACTATTATCAGAGAGGGAGATGGAAATCAGCCACTACCAACCGGAAGAGGCCGTGGTCGCGGTCGCGGTCGCGGTATCGCCGCAAGTTCAAGTGAGACTCATTCTGTGCATGCAAGTTCGGCTACTCGAAGTGTACGAGGAGGAATTGGGAGGGTAGGAAACGTCCTCACTGAATAAGCAATAACTGAAAGATTGACTCAAGTCCTTCAGAATACCCTTCCAAATATGTTGAAGGATATGCTGGGTGACAGAATTAAGGACCCCGAAGAAGAGGAGGAAATGAGCACCCAAAAGGAGAAAACAGTGGTTAATTCCCAGACTACTGAGAGAATGGAAGTATCGGTCATAGACAGGGTGGAATCGCCAGAAAAACTGAAGGAGGGACCACAAGTTAAGGAAAAGGGTTGCAGTTACAAGAACTTTAGTAGCACTCGCCTAAAGGAGTTTAAAGGTGTAGAAGGCCCGGTTGCCCTAATGAACTGGGTGACCAAAATGCAGAACTGCTTTAAGATCTGCAAGTGTTCAGAAGAACAAAAGGTGACTTACGCCGCTACCACCTTTGGGGATTCGACACTCCATTGGTGGGAAACGGAATGCGCCATTCGAGGGGACAAAGACATTACTACCCTGACCTGGGAGCAGATGAAGTAGATGCTGATGGATAGGTATTGTACACAATCAAAGGTGAAAAAGTTGGAGTCAGAGTTCTTGAGGTTGGAACAAGGATCGTCATCAGTTCAAGACTATGTTAACGAATTTCTGGAGAAAGCTAGGTTTGCTAGTTATCAAGTGGCAACTGAGCAAAGAAAGATAGACCGATTCAAAGATGGTCTAAGAATAGAAATAAAACGATATGTGGATATGACCAAACCAACCACGTTTGTTCAAGCTGTAGAGATGGCGACTGTTGCTGAAGAGAATAATGTCAAGGCAACTGGGGAAAGGAGGGATGCCAAAAGAAAATGGGAAAATACAAGTAAGCTGTCAAAGAAATTCAAAGGGGTGACGACACATGTGAAGGCACGAAATGAGGAACTCACTATTCCTCAGTGCACCAAGTGCAATCGAAGACACAAAGGAGAGTGTTGGGTAGGGAAGGTGACGTGTTACCGGTGTGGAAAACCCGGACACACCTCAAGGGATTGTACTGAAAACAAATCTTGCTATGAATGCGGGGAATCAGGGCATCTACGGTCTGAATGCCCCAAGATCCGAAGGGGGGGGTAGTGATCAATGTTAGGGCTTTGGGTAACGGACCGGGGAAGTGATCGGAAAAGAAGAAGGAACTTCCAAAAGGACCAAGACGAGCATACAACATGACTTTGGAGGAGGCTAGGGAGTCTCCTAACATCGTATTTGGTATTTTTCTTGTAAACAATGTTTATGCTCATGTGTTGTTTGATTCAGGTGAAAATGGTAGTTTTGTTTCTTCTACTTTCTGCCACTATTTGAATAAAGATGCCTGTAAACTAGGGAAGATCTACACTGTAGAAACTACTGACGGTAATCAGGTTAAGGTAGATGAAATAATTAATGGATGCACGATCTGTATAGACGGTAGGGAAGTGCCTGTTAGACTCATGACCATGTGCTTAGGCGGATTCGATGTGGTTTTGGGGATGGTCTAGTTATCCGAAAACCAGGAGCAAATTGTGTGTCACCAAAAGATGATCAAGATCCGGACTCCAGAAAGGCAGACGGTTCACGTCTATGGGGATCTAAGAAAGAGTAGTATGGGAATCATCACCACATTAAAGGCAAACAAGTGCCTTCGGAAGGGATGCATCGCTTACTTAGCGTATGCAATCGACGTTAAATTGGAAAATAGAACGATGCAAGAGGTACCAGTAGTGAATGAGTACCCAGAAGTTTTCCCTGATGATTTACCGGGATTACCACCGGAACGTCAAGTTGAGTTCCGTATTGACTTGGTGCCAGGCGTGGCTTCTGTTGCACGTGCACCTTATCGATTGGCCCCAACGGAGATGCAAGAGTTAATGAAACAACTACAGGAGTTGTTGGACATGGGGTTTATCAGACCAAGTTCATCGCCTTGGGGAGCGCCAATCTTGTTTGTAAAGAAAAAGGATGGTTCAATGCGGATGTGCATTGACTATCGTGAGCTTAACAAGCTCACGATCAAGAGTAGATACCCGTTGCCAAGAATCGATGACTTGTTTGATCAGTTACAAGGAGCTAGCCACTTCTCGAAGATCGATTTGAGATCACGTTACGACCAATTGAAGGTTCGAGAACAGGATGTGCCAAAAACGGCTTTCAGAACTCGGTATGGTCATTACAAATTTGTAGTAATGCCGTTCGGACTGACAAACGCACCTGCAACATTCATGGATCTGATGAATATGGTGTGTGGGCCGTATTTGGACAAGTTTGTCATTGTCTTCATCGATGACATTCTTATTTATTCGAAAAGCGAAGAAGAGCACGGGAAACACTTAAGAATTATTCTGAAACTACTGAGGAGGGAAAAATTATACGCCAAATTCTCAAAGTGTGAATTTTGGTTACGAGAAGTGAAATTTCTCGGTCACGTAGTCAACTCAGAAGGAATCAAGGTGGATCCAGCCAAGATAGAAGCAGTCATGGATTGGGAGTCGCCAAGATCTGCATTGGAAATTCGGAGTTTTCTAGGCTTGGCTGGATATTATCGGAGGTTTATCCAGGATTTCTCCAAAATAGCAGCGCCTATGACAAAGTTGACAATGAAGTCGTTCATGTTTGACTGGGAGAAAAGCAGGAAGAATCATTTCGAACACTCAAAGGCAAATTGAGCAGTGCGCCGATTCTCGCTTTACCAGAAGGAACGGAAGATTTCATTGTTGATAGCGTCACTTCTAAGATGGGTCTGGGTTGCGTACTGATGCAACGAGGCAAGGTGATCGCTTATGCATCACGACAGTTAAAGGAACATGAGAAGAAATACCCGACCCATGATATGGAGTTAGCAGCAGTGGTATTCGTATTGAAGATCTGGAGACACTACCTATATGGTACAAAATGTATGATCTATACCGATCATAAGAGCCTGAAGTACCTTTTTGATCAGATGGAATTGAATATGAGACAAAGAAGATGGATGGAACTTCTCAAGGATTACGATTATGAAATCCATTATCATCCAGGCAAAGCGAACGTAGTAGCAGACGCTTTAAGCAGGAAGGAAAGGGTTGAGCCCATTCGTGTGCAGGCCATGTGGATGAACCTAAAGGTGGATATGATAGATCAGATACGGGGTGCTCAAGGGGAAGCTTTGCATGAAGCAAATATTAAGAAAGAGAGGATGGTTGGGCAAATTAAGTCGCTAACAATTGGAGCAGATTGAGTACGTAGATTTGGGAACCAGGTGTGGATTCCTAACATGGGTGATTTGAGGAGCAAGGTGCTGGACGAGGCACATAAGTCTAAGTATACCATGCACCCGGGGTAGCGATAAAATGTACAAAAGTTTAAAGGAGAGTTATTGGTGGCCTGGAATGAAGAAATCAGTAGCAGAGTATGTGGAGAAGTGCTTGACTTGCCTACAAGTGAAGACGGAACACCAAAAACCATTGGGAATGTTATAGCAAATGGAAATACCAGTATGGAAGTGGTACATGATAACAATGGATTTTGTAACCAAGCTACCAAAGACGGTAAGAGGGCATGATACGATATGGGTAATTGTTGATCGATTGACGAAGTCTGCTCACTTCCTACCGATCAGTGAAAAATATACATTAGAAAAGTTGGCCCAACTATATGTCAACGAGATAGTGTCAAGGCATGGTGTTCCGATATCAATTGTCTCGGATAGGGATGCGAGATTAACATCAAGGTTTTGGGCAAGCATTCAACAAGAGATGGGGACTCGTCTGAATTTAAGTACCGCCTATCACCCACAAACTGATGGTCAAAGTGAAAGGACGATACACACGCTTGAAGATATGTTAAGGGCGTGTACTATCGATTTTGGGGGTAGTTGGGACAACCACTTACCATTAGTAGAGTTCGTCTACAACAATAGCTATCATTTGAGCATTAAGACAGCACCTTTCGAAGCGTTATATGGTCGAAAGTGTAGAACACCTTTGTGTTGGGCGGACATTGGGGAAAGACAATTGGATGGACCAGAGTTGGTACAACAAACGTCTGATAAGATAGCACGGATCAGGGAAAGGATAAAGATCGCACAAGACCGACAGAAAAGTTATGCGGACAAAAGGCGTAAGCCCTTAGAGTTTCAAGTTGGAGATCGGGTGATGCTTAAGATATCACCTTGGAAGGGAGTGGTACATTTTGGTAAACGCGGGAAACTAAGTCCGAGATATGTAGGACCATTTGAGATTACAGCAAGGGTAGGGAAGGTGACCTATCGTTTGAAGCTACCAGAAGAATTACAGGGAATTCATGACACGTTCCACGTTTCAAACTTGAGAAAGTGCTTAGCTGAGGAGTCAGGGACCTTGGCATTAAAAGATGTGGAGATCAATCAGAAATTGAGCTATGTTGAAGAACCGGTTCAAGTTTTGGATAGGAAAGCGAAGAGATTGCGGAACAAGACCATTCCATTGGTCCTTGTCAAATGGAAATTTCACAAAGGATCGGAAATGACGTGGGAAGCGGAGATAGAGATGAGAGCCAAGTACCCACAACTATTCACCGGGGAGTGATTTCGGGGACGAAATCTGTTTCTAAGGGGGAGAGTTGTAACACTCTAAAGTAAAGGTACTATTTAAATAATTATTGTATTAATTCAAAATAATTTCTTAAAGGCTTGGTATGAAAATCCGGGGGATATTTTGAAACCAATAATTTAAATATTAAATAAAATGGGAAATATTTCAAAATAAATGGAATTTAATTGGTGAATCATTTATCAATGGTAAGCTTGGATGGTTTAGTGGATGGTAGGAAGGAATGGCAAAATAAATGAGGTGTATCCATATTTAAGCAAATCACTTCCATATTTTGAGAAGCAACCATGTGAAGGAAGGGACTATAAATATTATCCCTCCTTTAGTCGTTAGAGGCAAGTAAGAAATAAGGAAGAGAAACCCATTGGAGACATTCGATTCAAGAACCGGGTGTAACATCGTTAAGGTAAAACTCTCTATAACTCTCGTATTTATGTTACGGTAGAGATATAAACGATATATGTGTTTTTTTTAAATCGTAAAAATGATCGTATAATGAGTCATGATCCCAATTCAAGAATACGATAAAAACCGATAACGTTGGAAGTAGAAATTTACTTCGTCGTTTGAAACAAAAATTCACATTAGTATTAAGAGTCGCTTGAAACCGTATGGGGCAGATTCGGGTTAATGTGGGCTTAGCAATCAAACTCGTTTTGAAGCCAATACATCTACATATGTATATATTATTTGGGTTTTACGTTGTTTGATCTCCATACCAAACAACCATCATATATATACATATACATGACTTAAATCAAGTACATGGAGAAAGGAGTTATTTTAAGTTTCTAGAAATCCATGGCATATATGTGTATATTATATTATATATGTATATATATATATATGTAGGTGCATATGGAGGTAATGGGCAATCTCTACCATAAGTACACACGTGTACTTATATATAGGTGCCAACACATGGGAAAATATATATATATATATATATATATATATATATATATATATATATATATATATATATGCTTGCACCGTAATTTTAAATTCTTGGATTCAAGGTTTGAAATTTTTTTACCACTAATAAATTAGCTAGAACTAAATAGAAATTTACGAAACGTGTTTGATGAGAAAATGTAAAGGGAATACTTAGAAAGTTATTACGATATGTATAGGATTGGGAGCTACCAAGTGGCGGGAAAATTCGCACTAAGCAAAGGTGAGTCTTCATGAGACTTTAACTGGGATGTATGCTTACGTAAAATGTATTTGAGCATTATGTTAACTTATGTTTTCGGGTTTGATACATGTATGTGAATTATAATTATGTATCGCATGCTAAATGTTTACATGATATTTTTAAACATTGATTAGCATGTCATGAATGGGTTTATTTTAGTCGGGTATGGGAATGGGTTGACGTGTCGTAAGGGATGGCACTTCCAAGGGATGGGTGATCAGACATGGGAGAGTCGTATAACCCGGGGAAAATGCCGACGATGGTAAGACCCTAACCCGACGGTTCATTTTTAAGAGCTCTTGTTATTATTTTCAGGGTTTCAAATATATGTTCATGTTATTGTTATTTTTTTTACATGTTGGATATGTATGTTTATGCACGAAAACCATGAACTCACTGAGCTTTATAAAGCTGACTATTAGTATGCATCTCAGGGGACGGAAGTTCAAAGATGGACAAAGGCAAAGGACTTGCGTAGGGAATAAATTCATCGAGTTTCTTTTTAAATAAGATGACTAGTTTTTTTTTTTTGGAAATATTATGTATTGTAACCCGGTATGAGACGGGCTATTTTTTGGGATTTTAAAAATGATTGTGAGACTTCCGCTGTATTACGACTTTAATAGTCTTTAAGATTCGAATAAATTAATATTTCAATAAGGGAAATTACGTGGCACCTCTTGGGAAAAATGAGGGTGTTACAAGTTTATTGTAAGATCCCACATTGTTTGGGGAGGGGAACAAAAGTTGCCTTATAAGAGACTGGATACCTCCTCTACCAGACGCGTTTTAAAACCGTGAGTCCGGGTGTGTGGACAAAGCGGACAATATCTGGTACGGTTGGCCTGGGATGTTACAGATGGTATCAGAGCTGGGAACCGGACTAATGTGCCAGCGAGGACCCTGGGCTCCCAAGGGGGGGTGGATTGTAAGATCCCACATTGGTTGGTGAGGTAAAAGAAAGTTTCCTTATAAGGGATTGGATACCTCCTCTACTAGACGCGTTTTAAAACCGTGAGTCTGGGTGTGTCGACAAAGCGGACAATATCTGGTATGGTTGACCTGGGATGTTACAGTTCGCCTCTGCCTTGATCTTATAGGCCAAGAGAAGGTCGTAGACGGTAAATGGCGACTCCCATTTATCTGACAATCGTTCAACCACTTGAACGATTCTCCAGAACTGGGCATCATCTGTCCCAGTTACAAGTCGAAGATTGTGAGGAATGATCTCCACAATCGTAAGTAGGGCCATGTAAACCTTATTTTGAATGGATACTCGTATATGACGAAGTACCCGTTCAGGCATTGCTCTGGTCGTAGCATTGCCGGAGGACAAAGCCTCACATCTGCAGGAATCCCGACCAATAGACGAAACACCTCAACGTCTTTCTCTTCATTGAGGGTGCTAATGGGGTCTGGTGACATAGTGAAATCGGTATCGTTGATGGTTGCAACGTAAAAACCGAAAGCGTCCCAGTTCTTCATAGGCTTCCAGGCTTGGGTCTTAAAACGCATAAACTAAGGGTCAATAGATCGTACCTTAAGATATAGCCCTAACCTCGATCGATTTTTGGTAACGATTTGCTGTTTGTTTGTAGATTTTGGCAAGGATTCACGAAATCTCTCTTTAAAACTCAGAAATCGCGTAAAAAGGAAAGGATCCGGCGAAGATCGCTATTTATACGCGATTCGGTGTCAGTTCAAGTCGACAGATGGTCGACACTTGTCATCGATCTTTCGCACGCCAGTCGTCGGATGGGCGATACCTGTCCCTATACTTGACACCATGCGCCCCACGTCGCCATGACGTCACGGCCGTTAAACGGCTGCACGCTTTCCCTCGCAATCGATTCGATTCTCAAGAAACTTATTCAGTAACCATTATCAACACGTGTCCAATCTAATTACAAAATCTGAAAAATCAACTTGCCGCCCAATTTTCAAATTTTGGGGGCCAACTGTTAGGGTAAAATTTCACAAGTCACGACCAACACAAGAAAATTAAACATCTCCAATTTTAGGACTATACTTGTATTAAGATAAGGTCCTGAAGATCATACACATTGAGAGCCATGGTCGCCACTTATGGCGACGGTCGTAAGTTTTTCATGACCACGACCAAAAAGAACCTCCCGATAAACTTATATCTTACGACTTTTATAACGTAACTAACGATTACGTGTTATTTATTACCTACGACCGTATTATTTTATGAATCTTTATTGCAGGTTTAAAGCATCTTTATGACCAACGGTCATAACGGACGATCGTCATTAAAACTATTGAAATAGAATATCGTTGGACATTAAATGCACTTTTATGAAGACCAAAGCTATATATACAATCTTGAAGAACCATATGAGGGACCCGAACTCATCTGGAACATATAAGAGCACAAGCATATTCAAGCTCCTTTCTCTCAAGAAAGAACTCTCAACGAAAACATGGATAATAAAATTCAATGCCCAAACAACACCTTTCGGTGATGGGGGAGACCCGATTACATTGCACGTGACGGAACACAAAAGTAGGTCACGTCGATGTAGTAAAATCAAAACGCATGGATTATACTTATAAGACATATCGAGCTCGACCCCTCTAGATATGTTGCTCGTGGAGACTCAAATTCAACCCATCTAGGTCTATACTTTGAGATGTCTAAATCCACACAAACCTATAAGCACATCTGAAATTACACCTTACTGCTCATAGGACAATGCCCGACCATATAGGCCCACATCTTACTTATCATGAAATTCGATGCCTATTCCGTGCTACAATGAGGGAAAATAGTGTCCCATCATTGAACGTAAAAACTCAAGTGCCTATGGATCCATAGCAATAAGGTCTAAAACATCATATGACTCCAAATGAATGAACTAGCGCATTCGAAACATGTAATTCTCAAATAAATATAATCATGACCAAAGCTCTACGTGGAGTTATCAAAACTGGACAAATGTTCCCAAGGCCTAACAGATTAAAAAACCGAGCCATAAGCTCAACCAACCAATTGACCATTTGTAAAAGTCATAAAATACAATAAAACGTAAACAACCCGCATTTATGCAAACCTATGCTCCAAAATACATAAATAAACTCCAACATAGTTTATATTGGGACAAATCATTTTCCAAGTGAGTTTATATCATTTATTCTTTCAAAAAACGTCTTATAACACAAAATTAAGCATTTCTCCAAAACACACACAAAATGTACATTTATACTCAAAAGATCTCATTCCATAAAATAAATCATTAAAATACCAATACTCAAGATTTATTTATCAAAATGCCCAAAATCCCACGTGTGGGTGTTTTACAAAGTTTATAAAGTTAAACACTTCAAATAATCAAAACCCACCAAATAGTTCAATAGTTGATAATTTCATGTAAAACATATAAACGTTCAAAAATTGACATTTTGGCATGTACACTGTTTTCATAACTCAACTTGAACTCACCTTGCTTGATTTAGGCTAAATCTAGATTTTCCCAAACTTGAGCTCTTTTGAAGAAACCTGAATCCACAAGCAAAACCTTCCAAAAATCTAGATCCACAAGTTTCCAACCATAAATATTAGTATTCAACCATTTAGAATCGTTCCCCAGAACACCTTATATCAAAACTCCTATTTTGGCCAAAATCCTAATTTTGACCTAATTTCTCCAAAATCATCGAAACTAAAATTTGAGAAACATAAACACTAGAAAGACATCAAAGAAACATTTATAACTTATAAAAAGTTTAGAAATATAGAGAGATGAAATCACCACTTATATTTGAGCAAAACCCCCAAAACCTAGAAATCTCAAGGAATAGAGATGAACCCTTGAATATAGCACAAAGGGTTGCAATCTCGAGCTTTGATGATGAAAGAACACTTTGATTTCCAAGAAAAGTCTGAAAAAATCAGTTAGGGTTCGTATTGGGTGTTGGGGAAACGATTTGGGAGATAAAGGAACGGGGAAGGTGAAGTGAAATGAGGAAAAGATGGAAAAAATGCAGCATTAAAAAACATTGGGGCCGGCTGCAACAGTGCCCCGCGACAGTGCCCTTATGTGGCATAGTCGTGGGCAATGTCACCCCGCTTGTACCGAGAGGGGTATGCTCTACGTGACCTTGCCCCACGATAGTGACACATGTCACAGTCGCGGGCACTGTCGCCCAAGCAGTAAAACATCCCTTTTTGCACCCGAAAGCTCCTGATAATCTTAGGGTATAAGGTAAAACATCCCTTAACTAAAAACTTTATTTGACCAGGCTTCAAGCATGAATATATTTATCCAGTACACAATGTCTTACCGAAAATTATGGGTGTTACACTATGCCCAATTCAAACTTTCACAATGTGCAAGTCAACAATATGTGGACATTTCAAATTTCACTTTTTTGTATATTTATGCACAGTGGGCATAAGTGCAAATGTTCCCAAGTGAAACTGTTTAACATGTGTTGCTTATCAATATGTGAATCTGTTCACAATAATTTTGCAAATGTTCCTAAGTGAAATTGTACACAAATGAAACTTTGTGCATAGGTTGAACTATGCATAGATGAAACTGTTTATAATTAGTGCACATACCATCAGTACGTAAAAGGGGGACCCTCTATAGAAGGTCATTCCATTCTGTGCACTTATGCACAACCAATCTGTGCACTTATTCTGCCATTTCTTTAGATGTTTAGTAGTTTTCACATATAAAGAAGATATGCTTATCATTAAAACTGTTGAAGAAGATACGATTTGGAAGAACCACCTCTGCTTCAAATTTGGGGTTGCTTAAATTACACTTTTGATTACCTTTTCAAGAATCGTTTACCTTGTTTAATCAGTTAGTTGCTTTTACCCATTTACCCTTCTGCATGTATGCACAAGTTAAAAATCGCATGGGTCATGAACGGTTGGGATTGGTTAACATGGTTAAGACTAATGTGTTGGTTAACAAAAGAAGGGATCATATATATATATATATATATATATATATATATATATATATATATATATATGGGAATGATCAATTGAAAACCAATATTACATTGGAAACTTTAGAAACCAAAATTAACCAATCATTGAATTTCCTTTTTTTATTTTTATTTTTATTTTTAATTGGTAAGGTTATTTTAGTCTTTTACATAATTTAATAATATATATAGTAAGTGTTATTATTATTATAATATTAATTATTTAATTTTAATGTATTTTATATATGGTAATATTGATCCTTTATTAATTTAAACATGAAACATTTAATTTGGGTAAACACAAATTGATTCATATGCAAGCTACAAATCAAATTATTTTTTTTGATTATTATTAATCAGTGATTGATTAATCCAATGAATAAAAGTTGATATTAATATGAAATCTTCAATATTACTTCTAGGCACAAAATATTAATATAGTGAAACATAATGGATTTCATATAGTGAAACAAAATATTAATATATTGAAACCTGATGAAACATAAAATATTAATATAGTGAAACCTGATGAAACAGATTTGATATAGTGAAACATAATGGAAAGGTAATGAAACAAAATATTAATATAGTGAAACCTGATATAGTAAAACAAAATATTAATATAGTGAAACCTGATGAAACAGATTTGATACAGTGAAACATAATAGAAAGATAATGAAACTTATTTGGGTTATTACATACTGCATATTGCTGAACAGGTAATAAAAAGGTAGTCTTGATATGCCCTTTTTTTTAAGAAATATATGCTTTTCTATATTTAAACATATTTCATCTTTGTTGCCAAATTTGAAAAACAAAAGAAAAAGACACATTTACCCTTTTGACATATTATTATTATCTTTTATTAATAAATTAACTAATTTATTACCATATATAATTCAAATGCATCTTGGCCATTGATTCAAAAGATCAATGGTTGAAATTTGGTTTCCAAAGTTTCCAATAAATTTTGGTTTCCAATTGAAACCACCATATATATATATATATATATATATATATATATAGGATGGTAATCAAATGAGAACCATAAAAATATTGAGAACCGTAAGGACCAATCTTAACCATTTAAAGATTTTAATCCAATGCTATTACAAAACCATTTAATGTTAATTTATTAAGAATATAAAGGTAATTTTAAATCAATGTTTAGTGAAAGCCGTCATGTATCACCTCTCTTTTATGTTTGATTTTTTTATAAAATAGGGATAACAAAAATCCGAAAAACGGACATGGGGTATTTAAAATTGTCATTGCAAGAGTCTCCCAACAATTGGGAAAATACACAAACCTGTTTAAATACAGTCGTAATTAAACGGACAATAAATAGCAACCAACTAATCTAATTTCCATAACTAGAAAAGAGATTACAAATAAATGTGTCATTTATAAACCCAAATGTTCTCCTACCAAAAGTAAGTCCAAACGCAATATTCCTCAATCTCTCACCCAAGCACTATGCCAGCTTAGAACCGGCGCCGCTAAAACCTGAGATACACATCGACACCAAACAAGTGTTAGGCCAAAAAGCCTAGTGAGTTGAACAAGAATTAGCATGGTAGAACATATATGACTCTTATCAGCAATTAACCAATTTTCAACATGTATGGAGTTAACGGGGGAGACCCATAGAACCAATCAATTCCACCCCAAGAGTCGATATACCTTGATGCCCTTAACAAAGAATACCCCAAAGGCCCGGCACACCCGAAGACTAATTTCCACCACTAGGAAATTCCCCGAGTGGCGGAGATCTAGGCACATACCATCACGGTGGCGCCCAAGACTACATCCTCCTAGTGTCCTTGACTTGGTTCGTCCAACATAATGCATATAGGAGGTCCTTAGGTATATTTCAACCAAGTATAATTCAATGCCAACCATGGGTATAATATCACCCTCCTAATAGCGTGAGTCCAACATAAGACTTAAATATCTTCATAGCGACGTTGTAGATACAAAATCACCAATAGAGTATTCCAAATGGAAATCATCATATTATACCAAACATGTATTCCTTAATCATGTCAAATACCCATTGTGGGCACACATAATGGAAATCCCAAATAATTACACAAGATAGAGTAAATCATGGGATGATACTTCTAATACATATATCTCACATAATCTCATGGAAATACCATCAATTACTTAAACCCGTAAAGATGAACAATTTGAGCAAATATGTGATAATAAGAACAAATAAGCAAATATGATGTGTATCCAGTTTTAACAAAATTTTAGTAAACTCACCTTGCTAGATTTAGACTAAATCTAGATTTTACCCACTTAGAACTTTCCTTGAAGAACTTGATTCTTCAAACCAAATCTTCCAAAACCTATATCCACAAGGTTCCAACCATAAATATACATATTCCACCATAAATAATCATAATCAACCACAAAGAATCGTTTCCCAACCTTATACATGAATACCTCAACTGATACCGAAATCCTAACTTCTATAAATGATGAGAATAGAAGATTACCTTAACCCTAACTTGAATCCACCAATCAAAACACCTGTAGTTCACCAAAATGCTTACAAACCTCCAATCTATGAAAAAGAGAACAAAGGGTGGATGAAAACCTAGAAAACTTTGGTGAAGAAGATGAATAGGGAGAGATGAGAAGCTTACCACCCCAAAATACTCTAGTATACTTCAATAGACTTCCAATATCTTGCTAGATCCTTGAAGAACTCTCAAAAACAAAACCGTAGCAACTTGAATCACCCAAATCGGAGTTGGGATGAAGAAGATATGACCAAATGAAAAAAATCCCGATTTTTAATCGTCCAGACCCTGCTGGCGAGAGTGCCAGCGAGAGTGCCAAGGTGTCACTTCCGCGGGGCACTTCCGCGGAAAATGTACCGCGAGTTTTAAGCTCCACCGATCACTGTTTTGGCCATAACTTCTTCGTTATAGCTCCGTTTTCGCTCCGGAAAGAACCGTTGGACTCGTAATTGAATCATTCATTTATCAAGACTATAAAATCAAGGATTCAAGCCCAAAATCAAATATCTTATTTTTCCTTAATATATCGGTTTCGGTATAAACTTGAAATGATACTTTTCAAAAATCGGGGTGTTACAATCCTGCCAACCTTAAAAGAGATTTCGTCCTCGAAATCTGAAACCACCAAGCACCCAACATCACACTTGGAAATATTGATTGATTTACTATCCAAAAGGAATACCTTCATGAAACCTCACCTCATATACGGATCCGATTACATTCCGGTTTAGGTTGTCGCTGCGTTTCTCATAATGTGTCGTTACAAACTAAATCTTAACGTTCAATATATTTTGCCGATGTCAGGATGAACGTTGAGTCTCTGATTAATCATTAAATCTCGGTTGTCTCCCAACCTTATGTTGCTCATATTACCGTAAGAGTAACTTACAACCTTATTCAGACATTTCCACCAAGAATGCCCCAAAGCAAACATTTCCCTTAGATACCTCTAAATACGACGCATCAATGTCTCATCGATAATCGATTTGTACTTAAAGTCCACCTTGACATTCTCACCAAATGTATCCAATAAACATTACCACCAAACTCCCACCATGCACTCAAGCATCGATTTCCAAATCAACGAAAGTCCTGACAATTATCAAAATACCAATGGTTGATTTCTTAATTATCAACATCTAATTTCCTTAAGTTTACCACTCGTCCTACAAACGCACCAGATCTAACGGAAATACATTGAAGCACACCAACAATTATTGTCCTCAAATTACGCGCCAGCACCTAACCTCGAGACGGCCATTCTGCAAACGTGGGTATACTACCAAATATTTCATTCCCAATTAGCAATGTCGATTCAAAGTTGACACCTACTGTTGAAGTAGTCACCCAAATCCAACATCCTTACCAGTCAACCATAACATCATCATTATTCACAAATACCCAACAATATAGTACACTACCGTCACATAGCATGCCGTCGTACCAAATTCCCACAATTCCAAAACCAACCATACCCAAACAACCGAACACGATTTTAATCCGTAGGTTTAATGAAGCATAAGGATCGTTACTTAATTAACTGGGAGAAAGCACCTGTCTAACGCCTCCAACTCCGAGGACTCTTTTAATCCTTAATATCGACTTCTAACACAAGGGGGCTTACACCTATAGCCCAATGAGTTCAAGTTTTTTTTTTCACACTACTATGCCAATTTGAAATTTATAAAACTCTCAAATACATAAGTTTTATAACAATTAAACGTGCGGTGAAAATACACTATCGTGCATTCGATAGGATTCAAAATTGATCACCAATGCCACACATATAAAACCATTTTCAAAACTCATTTGATCAGTACTTATGCTAATAAAACGATAACGAAAGATACGTAATAAAATTTTCAAACGGACTACCAGGGTCTTAGGATGCATCAATTTATGTCATGCATATGAAAATAACTTTCCGTCCTATAACATGTGCAATAAAAGTTTGTACAACTCCCAAAAGAGAATTTCACAACTTAAACTTTAAAATCTTTTACTTTAACACAAAACGTCGGAAGATAAAATTTCCAACAAGACCTATATACGTCCGATCATTTCCCAAATGTAGCAAAACAATAAGAAAGTAAATAACTATAACTATATATATATATATATATATATATATATATATATATTATTCGCGTTTCAAATTTGGGCCGCACCGATAAAACATACTTACCCAAAATTGTAATTACAACGACGTGCAACCGGAAATTCATTTTATGCATTGCGGAAAACTCCTATCAGTAAAATCAATAACTGAAATATGTTCTGGGCAAAAGTTCTATCCGAAATACCATAAATCTTTAATACGATTACTCACACCAACAGTATAATTTATGTAATGAATGAGAAATAGTTTTACGTCCTAAAAAGTGTATAACAAGACTTTCATACAAAACTACAGAAGGGAAATTCACAGAATCGAACCTCAAAATTTCAGCAATTCACCCTGAAATGTCATGAAATAAAACTTCTCATCGTGACTCGCATACCTCAGTTTATTCCCCATAATTTAGTAAAGACATGTGCATGCGATTTGAGCAATTGTAAGAGTAATTTAGTTTAATTCCAAACTGTATAAATAAAATGTTTGCAAAACCCAAGACCACATGCTCATAATTTCGAACTCTTAAAGTTTTCTCTCTTTTTAGTCACAATGCGACACGAAATAAGATTTCACTACAAAACTTGCATGCGACCGTTTATTTCACAAAGCTAGTAGATTGATATGCGTATGTACCCGGTTAAAACATGAAATAATTTATGTCGTTTTCGAGTTCAAAACCAAATATAAACATGGTCTCATCGTTCGAAAACATTGGCTAAAACACCATGATGGAAATTTCCAATAAAATATGCATACATGATATGTGCAACTGAACTGCTCCCACTAAACTCAAAGGGGAAACAATACCACTGGACACCAATAAAATTTCCACTACTGTTTTTAAACCGGACAAATTTCCTCAATACTCCATTTAATTAAAACCGAGCCAACGACCCAACAGTTTACATAAATACACAATGAAAGTCGATATAAATATTGAAACACGTTTGACTAACTATTATACAAACATGACCAAAAGTATAATTAACTAAAATCTCATCGCTGGTTGAGATAAACCATTTTTCAAATGAACTCATATTGTTATGTTTTCAAAATGCCTCATAACACAATAATATGTGTTTTCTGAAAAAAGGTTTATAAGATCAAATACACAAAATGACATTTACGTCAATTGAACTTCAATTATATATGTAAAATCATCGAGGACACATCTCACCATGATTTATTTACCAAAATACCCAAAGATTCCAAAATGGATGTCTCGACATGTTCATAAAACTAAACATTCCAAAATAACCAAAACTTCTCATTGGTTGCAACAAAATGTTTTCCAAATGAACCCTTTCTCTTCATGTTTCCAAAACGACTCCTAGTTCAATGACATGCATTTTCCAACGGTTTATAAAATCATATGCACCAAATGGACAATTAAATATCCAAAATATAGTGGCCGACAATGGGGGGTACCCGTATCCGTTGAGAGCGGAAGAGCACGAAGTATGCCACTCCTACAACGTTCATCATATGACACCTAACGACATGAAAGCCCAAGTGTCCCTACAAATCCTTGACAAGTTTCACCCAAATAATGAAATGTCTTTAAACAACGTCTATGAAGACACATACTTCAAAGACGTGATTAACCTAAAACTCAACGCATAATGGGATCAAAGGTTTTCCAAAGGGTTTATGAATGCAAATACACCAAGATGCATATAACATGTACTAGACTTCATTTGTACCAAAATTACCAAGATGCATAAGTCATGAAATGGACTCTATTTGTACAAATTCCCCAAAATGCATAAATCATGTTGTTACTTATCAAGATGTCCAAATCCCAAATATGAGCATTTTATGAAACTAAAATAAGCCAAGTTTATCAAATATGAAAACTCATTAAAATACTCACACTTTGACAAATACCAAGTAAAATACATTTTTTACTTCAAAATACTCAAAACTTATCAGTAGTTAACCATTTCATGTAAAACACTTCAAAATAACCATTTTGGCATGTACACCGTTTTGAAAAATCAACTTGAACTCACGCTCCTTGATTTCTATAGTTACACTATCGTCATTTAGATGCTCAACATCTTAAGGCAAGGATCACGGACTTCATAGGTTCACCTCACAATTTCTCCTTGAATACATCGATTCAAAAGTCTATGGTTCTAATCCAACCAATTAATCCGACTCGATACCATCCATTTAATGCAACCACCATACTTACCTTCGCTCCAAGCAACGAATACTAAAATCATCAACCTTTTCTAATAGTTACTCATTCAGAAACTTTCTTGTTACCCCAACGGTCGACATACCAAGGCAGTTCATGCAAGCACGAGGATGAATAAGGAGGAGTTTAATAGAATTGAACACGAAGGAAACGTACTACCACGTCTACTAAATATCATAACATTAGAAAACTAAGCACAAGAGAACGTACTACTACATTACCAATTGTCACAGTAACGGCACTTCAAGCACCATCACGTATAAATATCCTCATAATAACATTAGCTAGGTGAGATTATGAACATATAATACATAAAGGTTCTCGTTACCATCGCCACAACGCTTGATAACCATAGTTTCCGTCGACTCTAAGACTAACCCATCTTAGAAATTCTACCCATCTCACCAATCATTGCCTAACGTACTTAGTCTAAGTCTAGACATCTTACATTCATGCCTAGTTCACTTAAACTAGAGCTCTGATACCAACTTGTAACACCCTAAAAATAGGGATAACAAAAATCCGAAAAACGGACATGCGGTTTTTAAAATTTCCATAGCAAGAGCCTCCCAACAATGGGAAAAATACACAAACCTGTTTAAATACAGTCGTAATTAAATGGACAGTAAATAGCAACCAACTAATCTAATTTCCATAACTAGAAAAGAGATTACAAATAAGGGTGTCATTTATAAACCCAAATGTTCTCCTACCAAAAGTAAGTCCAAACGCAATATTCCTCAATCTCTCACCCAAGCACTATGCCAGCTTAGAACCGGCGCCGCTAAAACCTGAGATACACATCGACACCAAACAAGTGTTAGGCCAAAAAGCCTAGTGAGTTGAACAAGAATTAGCATGGTAGAACATATATGACTCTTATCACCAGTTAACCAATTTTCAACATGTATGGAGTCAACGGGGGAGACCCATAGCACCAATCAATTCCACCCCAAGAGTCGATATACCTTGATGCCCTTAACAAAGAACACCCCAAAGGCCCGGCACACCCGAAGACTAATTTCCACCACTAGGAAATTCCCCGAGTGGCGGAGGTCTAGGCACAAACCATCACGGTGGCGCCCAAGACTACATCCTCCTAGTGTCCTTGACTTGGTTCGTCCAATATAATGCATATAGGAGGTCCTTAAGAATATTTCAACCAAGTATAATTCAATGCCAACCATGGGTATAATATCACCCTCCTAATAGCGTGAGTCCAACATAAGACTTAAATATCCACATAGCCACGTTGTAGATACAAAATCACCAATAGAGTATTCCAAATGGAAATCATCATATTATACCAAACATGTATTCCTTAATCATGTCAAATAACCATTGTGGGCACAGATAATGGAAATCCCAAATAATTACACAAGATAGAGTAAATCATGGGATGATACTTCTAATACATATATCTCACATAATCTCATGGAAATATCATCAATTACTTAAACCCGTAAAGATGAACAATTTGAGCAAATATGTGATAATAACAACAAATAAGCAAATATGATGTGTATCCAGTTTTAACAAAAGTTTAGTAAACTCACCTTGCTAGATTTATACTAAATCTAGATTTTACCCACTTAGAACTTTCCTTGAAGAACTTGATTTTTCAAACAAAATCTTCCAAAACCTATATCCACAAGGTTCCAACCATAAATATACATATTCCACCATAAATAATCATAATCAACCACAAAGAATCGTTTCCCAACCTTATACATGAATACCTCAACTGATACCGAAATCCTAACTTCCATAAATGAAGAGAATAGAAGATTACCTTAACCTAAACTTGAATCCACCAATCAAAAAACCTCTAGTTCACCAAAATGGTTACAAACCTCCAATATATGAAAAGGAGAACAAAGGGTGGATGAAAACCTAGAAAACTTTGGTGAAGAAGATGAATAGGGAGAGATGAGAATCTTACCACCACAAAATACTCTAGTATACTTCAATAGACTTCCAATATCTTGCTAGATCCTTGAAGACCTCTCAAAAACTTAACCGTAGCAACTTGAATCACCCAAATCGGAGTTGGGGTGAAGAAGATATGACCAAATGAAGAAAATCCCGATTTTTAATTGTCCAGACCCTGCTGGCGAAAGTGACAAGGTGTCACTTCCGCGGGGCACTTCCGCGGAAAATGTACCGCGAGTTTTAAGCTCCATCGATCACTGTTTTGGCCATAACTTCTTCGTTATAGCTCCGTTTTCGCTCCAGAAAGAACCGTTGGACTCGTAATTGAATCCTTCATCTATCAAGACTATAAAATCAAGGATTCAAGCCCAAAATCAAATATCTTATTTTTCCTTAAATATATCGGTTTCGATATAAACTTGAAATGATACATTTCGAAAATCGGGGTGTTACACATATAATTTATAATAATTATATAATTTTCATTATTTCATATTATGAAACAACATAATATTATTGTTGTTTCACTATGTGAAACAATATATATAGTGGTTAACACTTAAGTTGTTGCTTCAAACTATGAAATAGACTAGGGTTGTTAATGTGAAGTGGTAAAATATTGATTCACATCATGAAACAACACAGTATGAAACGATGGTGTGTCGTTTCATAATGTGAAAACAAGTGTCGTTGGATTGAAAAACATTATAAAATACTGAAGTTTTGTTTCACATAGTGAACAACATAGAATGAAATAGTTTAGTGTTGTTTCACAATATGAAAAAATAAAGTGACGTTGATGTAGAACGCCACATAAAATATTGAACTTTTGTTTCATACACTGAAACAACACATCGTTAAATTAGCTACAATGTGAAAATTACAAAATTTAAAAAGTTTTAAAATATATATAATAGTATTGATATCAAAACAATATATTGGTTAACACTTAGGTTGTTGCTTTACAATATGAAATAAAACAGGGTCGTTGATGTGAACTAGTAACATATTGATTCACTTCATGAAACAACACAATTTGAAACAATGTTGTATCGTTTCATTATGTGAAAATAAGTGTTGTTGATTTGAAATGTGTTATAAAATATTAAAGTTTTATTTCACATAGTGAACATCATAGAATGAAACAGTTTTATATTGGTTTGCAATATGAAATGATGTGTCGTTTCATAATGTAAAAACAAGTGTCATTGATTTGAAACGTGTTATAAAACACTGAAGTTTATTTCACATAGTGAATAACATAGAATAAAATAGTTTGGTGTTGTTTTTTTATGAAGTAACTTTTATAAAATTTATATTATATTTAAAATATTTTAGATTTAAAAAATTAGTGTTCTATTTTAATTTTAAAAAAAAATAAAAGATTGGTTAAATCACTTCAAAAGTTTTCGTGTCAAAAACAAAAAAAGTTTTCCATATAGATTTTAAGATGATTTTTTTTTCTAAATGAAATGGTTGATAATTTAGAAAAAAGATGTAACAACCTAGGAAATTTAAATTGCATGTAAAATCTCATTTATACCCTTTCAAACTTCTCATTTGACTAATAATTACTAATTTAGAATTTTAATAATATTATAAAAATGCTATTGTTTTTCATAGTCATAGATCAAATTTAATTAACGGTTAAGATTAGTTTTCACGACCCTCAACCTTTTTATGGTTCTCACTGGATTTAGCCCATATACTCCATTGACAAATCATAACCAACTATTTATTGTTTTATAACTATTCCATATTTTTCAAATTCATATTTCTAAAATAATAATTATTAAAAATTATTTATCATGCATAATTAAAATTACTAAAATTTATGGACCGACCATAATTTTACATAAATCATTCATTTGTTATTTACTTTATAATTAAAATATTAAAGAAATTAATCTATTTCATATAACTAATTAAATTTGAATATATAATACAACATAAAATAATTAATAACTTTGAATCTTATAAAATCTTTTATTTTTATTTTTATACTAAATGCAATGAACAAACTAGTCGGTTTGGATCAACATGCTCAACAAACAAATCATTGGTACATGAACAATATGTGAACATATATGAACACCACCATTAGTGAACATATATGAATTGTTCACCTTTTAATATTAGGCCACCTTTTAATGTATGGAAAATGCATGTTATGTATTCCTTGAAATTTGTTTATTGGTACATCGACATTGTGAATATGTGAAACATATATAAACACCACCATTAGTTGGTTTACACATGTCAATGTGTGCAGTTGGTTACCAAATGTTGATGAACACATGGATGAACACTACATACTCCCAACTCCTCCATAAAATGTACAAATATCTTTTATGTATGAAATTCTTTGATCAACGATGGAGACACGAATCTTATGGGATGCTTAATTACTTATTCCCATATGTCCATTAATGGTTGGGAATTTTTTAATGAACGCATCATAAAACTAAATAATCAAAACAACTCGAAATTATTCAAAAAAATTTACCAACACAAAATTTGTTATTCGATTCGATTATATCCACATTCCAATTACCGTTGCTTTCGTTTTGGTGCTCATTCCTATTGAGTTGATTTCCATTGGCTTCATCCAATGTTGTTGTTTCTATAGATGACAAATTTTCAACAGTCGCATCTCTATCAATGTCGTTAAGGAGCCCGGAATTCATAATGTCGGTGGATGTTGTTGCGTTCATTGTTGTGATGTTCATACGATTTTGGAATTAAAATGAATATGGAATTTTTTTAAAAACAAACCACTAGCTACTTGGATTATTGGGATGTTCATACAATTTTAGCATGTAATTGAATATTGACAAAATTTTGAAAACAAACCACTAGCTAAAATCATGGAACATTGATATTTGTAACTCCAAAATAACTAGATCAAATATTGTCCAATTTATGATTTCCCTTTCTACCCTTTAGGCTTTAGCATTAATTATATACACAATAAACAACAACACCATAAGATGCATTCCTAGTGGCTAGTTTAGGTTCACAAAGATAACAACCTTTTGATGATTAACAAAAGATCCTCACTATATATATATATATATATATATATAGAGAGAGAGAGAGAGAGAGAGGAGGGGGAGGTTCAAACGAGAACACATGTGATTAACGCAAATGAGAGAACACTTGTAAGTTCCATCATTCTATTTTAAGTCACTGTTTTAGAATGATTAAGGGAGGAGTAAAATATTAAATAAATATTTACCTTTTTTTAAGAATATCGAAGATATATTGGGGTAAAATGTGAAAAAAATTGCAAATCACATAATGAACAGGTAGAGTCGATGATTGTGGATGCGATCATCACAGTTTTTCGATCTATCATATTATTATCACTTCAAAATCATATCGTTATCACATCTGTATCACAATAAAATTACTTCATTATCATAACAAATCACATCATGAGAAGTTTTAAATTTAATTATCAAAAGCAATATCACATTATTATTACAGTAAAATCACATCATTATCGACAAACATAGATATTTAAGTCTTTGATGACACTAACAACATTTAAGTGAGAAAGACAAATCTAAGATAATAGAATTTTGTTAATAAATACTAATTTATTTTCTTTTGCTTTTTTTATTGGATATTTGCATCATGCTCACAAAACCCGAAAAACATTGTTGCCAAACTTTTACATAGCCAGTTCAGGCTCGTTCCTGACAATTTGGAGGCCCTGTGCAAAATAACAAGTGTGCCTTATTAATTTTTGTTTCTCAATCGTATTACTTATCATATAAAACATTTTCAACAACTATGCTAAAGTTTTTTTAAAATAGAATAAGAAAATCAAAATCTCTAAAAAGTTTTGCATCCAAGTTCAACAGTTATTCTATTTTAGCAACTCTAGTATTAATTATGTTATTAAAATATTCAATTTATTTAACTATACTATTATAATATTCAATATATGGAAAGTTGTAAGAGGAAAATTTGACTTTTTGGGAGTAATAATTAGTTTTACAATCTCTTTTTCTTTTCTCTATTTTAGCATGTTGGAGCAATAAAAATGGTAAAATCCCAATTTTTTCCATTTTAGGATAGTTGTTCGAGATACTCTAATGTGTCTAAATATTTTTCTATATTGCATTAATGTTCCTAAATCATTTTCTATGTTTCATCTAATTACTTTCAACATTATTAAAACTTAAGATTACTATTTTTGTTGTTATACTTGAAGTAATTTTTATCACTTTCATTTGATAATAAATCAATTAATAACAACTTTTTTACTTTAGTAAAAAGTTCATATTTTTTTGGCGGTTAAAATAATCCGATTCAAAAATTTTAAACTAGGTTATTTATAATTAACTAGATGTGTACTCGCGCAATGCAGCGCGACACATCTCTATTTTAGTGTTTCGTTTTATTTTTTGTCGTCGTCTATTTTATAATACGATTTTGTGTGATTTAGAGAAAAGGGATAATGTTTTTTTTATAAATTTGTCTAACTTAATTTTTATTATAGTTTTAATTTAGATTTAATAATGATGTAATTTATTTTAAGTTTAAGAATATAATGTTTTTTATAAAATAATAATTAAGTATTTGTTATAATTCAATGATTATCCTAATTATATTTTATATTCTTTATATTTAAAATGAGTCTGTATTTAATTATATCTATCAGTTAGTTATGAATTCAAATATTCAGCTTCAAAAAATTGTACCCATGTATCATTTACTTGTAATTTTGAATTTTAAGTATTATAGATCAATAAACAATATGTGTTGCATAAAAATATGTTTTTAATAGTTTTTTTTCTCAAATGATCTATAATATAGTATAGGTTAGTCATCATTATTAATAACTAAAAATATACATGTCAACCCAAAACAACTTTTGATTAGTTTATTGTCATTAAAATTAAAATAAGACATTAACTTTGAAAATTAAAAAAACTTCTTAAAACGTAATTAATAAATAAAAGGTTAAGAAGAATTATTAATCTCTACTCCCTTATAATTCAGATTTCATCAAAGTCTTAAATACAATTTGTAAAGCGTAGCGTACTACATTCTAAAGCATAAAAGTCTTAAAAGTCTTAATTACAACTTATTAAACTTAGTGTACAAGTATCTAATGCATCATTTGAATTCTCATAAAGTTTTTTTTCTTCTATTGTACCCGCCATTCTTCTTCCATACTTTCTTCCCCCAATCAATTTGAATTTTGAATTTAAACCAATTTGAAATTTATATATCTCAAACCCATTCATTCCCCCCAAACCTATGAAGATGCTCCTCTCTCCAAAATGATCGATTAATGTCCCCCCGACGGCCGGTTAGGGTTTTGTATGGCTTTCAGAGTTGTTCAAGTCTTCTGGCTCCTAAGATCGTATTCTGCTCCCAAGAACAAACTGCATATAAATCCGATTCATCTTCTATTCTATCCCATTTAAGTCTCTTCTCTTACAATAAACCCTAAAAAAACAGAGTTCCAGAAACTATGTTTGTTAAGAAGATGATCAATCGGAGCAACCATTAATGTAAGAACTCTCTTTCTCTCTCTAAAATATCGTTTTTCTCTCTCCATGTATCTGTGTTTTGCAAGGTTAAATTCATACTTATGGTCTACTTAACGAGATTTTATGTTTGTGGTTGAATCATGATATTCATATACATGATTACTGAATATTGTATTTAGGTGTTCCAGAAATAAGAGAGATTCACCTTTAGTGTTTACAACTATAATATAAGTATGGAGTTCAAAGTTATCTTCATATACATGATTACCCTTCGTTTTGATGTTGTTTTTTATCTGATTCACAGTTGTGTTTCTATACCTGACTCCATACTCTTTCATTTGTTTTTTTTCATACAGGGCCATTCAAGTTCTTCAATTTTTTCATACAGTGACTTTCAAGATCTTCAATATCTTCACGGTTTTCCAGCAATTTCATCTCTCACTCTTTGCAAGGTGCTTCCCATTTGTCTCTGCATACAAACACACATGATTTGCATGAAAACTTATTTTACGTTTATAAATCCAGCTTTATTTTTTTCATTAAGTCAATTTTTATAATCAAGTAAAATTTATTGAAAGAACAAAATAAATAGTAGAGATATATATATGTTTAAATTCATTCTGGAACCATGTGAGCATAAAGATCAAAGCCCATTTGAAATATTAAAGAGTTTATCAAAAAAACACCCAAATTGTTTCTTCTATGCACAGAAGCATCCATTGAGCAATAAGAAAAAAAAAATTGAATGACACAGATTTTGATAGAATTTTTAGAACATTATAAAGGAATATAAGGTTTTTAAATGGTCATATTCTTGAATCATATTTTCAAAGGCTTAGTGAAAATGGAAGGGAAAAAAAATATTAGAAGCAGAAGAGCAAAGAATGAAGATCATAGCACTACTTGTAAAACATCAGCAGCAGATATTAGGAATTAACTGTACATATAAAAAAAATAAAAAATAAGGTTTAAAAGGAAAAATTAACCTACATTTTGAAGAATTAAACAAAAAAATATCTTCAATATAAAGGGAAAGCAGCAACTAAACATGAAAGAATTAAGAAGAGTGTTTAATGGCAATGATGCATTACCAGCAGCAAATATGAGGAATTAAATTGCATATAGAAAATGGAAGAATACCAACCTGAGAACACAGATTCCATTCCAGAAAACCCAGCTTCAGGATTTCTCATCATACATTCAGAAGAAATCAAATTACTAATCTTTTTAAAAACTATTCAATATTTTCAAGAAAAAAATAGGGAGAGAGAGAGAAAGCGTGAAGTTGTGTGTATATGAGAGAAAGAGAGAGAGAGAGAGAGAGAGAGAGTTAACTTACATCTGTTTTGGCACGATCTCCAGGTCGGGTCCTAACCGATCCGTTGACGAAAGGGCAAAATCGTCAACCTTCAAACCCTCGATTTTTTTGTTCTCCTTCTCGACCTTTTTCTTCGCCGGTAAAACTCTCCGACCGCCGTTCGATTCTCTCGAAACCTTCCGATCACGATCAACATCATCTTTTGGTGGAGTGGATGTTGAATCATTCACGTCTTTCAAAACCGTCGATGATGATTCGTCCAACGCTTCAACGCGTTTCAAGATCTTGTCCTGTCCCATGACGAGGTTTTTGGTAGGCGGGTCTGAAACCATCGTTGTTGTTTTGTTGTTTTTGCGAACACCTGATGGTGGGCTTCGTTTGCAACCTTCAGATCTGGTTAAAATAGGGGTGGAAGTCGAATAAATAACGCTAGGTTTACGGCGAGATTTCACCGGTATAGAGAAAAAATCATCACGATGATCCTTTACATAATCTTGAGGATGAAGAACAGCAACACCACCCATCGATTATCTTTACAGATCTACAATCTTGAGAGAGAGAGAGAGAGAGAGAGAGAGAGAGAGAGAGAGAGAGAGAGTATGTAGATCTTTTTTTTTGATTCTGCATGGTGACATTATCATTACACTTTGCCAATATTTTATTTTTAATTTACCTTTTCCTGTTTGTAATTATTACTTTTTTAATTTACTTTTTCCTAATTATTTTTATTAATCTAATTAGTTCTAAATAAAGAGGAGCAAAAATTATATGTAGCCAAATTAGAAGTTACTATCATTTGTTTATTGATAAATAATTTTTGTTGTTTTTTAAGTACATGCTTCCAGATTATGTGATTTTTTGTGATTTATTATGTGATTGTTTGTGATTTTTCACAATTTCATTACTTTGTAGAAAATGGAATTAAGGTAGTATGCTGAGTTTTTTTCATCACTAGATGTTCCTCTTGTTTGGTGGAACTTTTCATGTGTCCGGGTGAAATTTGTTTGGGAAGATGTAAATCAAGAAAGAAGTTCAAACCCAACGGAGTGGCATTGTCGAGAGGTATATCACGTGGCAACTTTATATGGCATTGTCGAAAGGAATATCACGTGGCACTACAAAGGTATTAGTGAAGCCTACCAAAAAGTTCAAACCAGACGGAGTCTACACATCAAATGTGGTTTATCGAGAAGTTTTGAGTGATGATTGTATATATGATTAGAGCATTATTGTAATTTCTATTTTGTTTAAACACAACTTTTATACTTTTTTGGATAAGAAATTGCATTAAGTTTTCAGTTTCTAATTTACAATATATCCCATCGCATCGTGGAAAACTCTTAATACAACATGCGAATCACCAAATATTTTGCAAAATTTGATGTCTAACACTAAAATGTATCTTGATAGATCTTTAACATCACCGCCGCATTGCGCGGGTATTCAACTAGTTCTATAAAATAATCTATGAATAAATTACAAAAATATCATATCTTCAAATTTGAGAGTAAAATGTTAGGTTGATAAAAATGAGAAGAAAATTGAATAATAAAAGAAATAATATTAAACAATTAATAAAGGTCAAACAATTAAAATAGATTTTAGGTTTTCTCTTTCCATTTACAAAATATAAGATTTTTTTTGAAAGAAAATAAAATATAAGAATAAAAAACGTAAGTTGCAAGGGGATTCGAACCCAGGCCCTTCTGTTTTCCATGGGAAGCATTTTCCAACTCGACACGCCTTTTGTTTATAATTCATGAATTCAATTTTTTATAATAAACTTTTATTATATATTAAAATGCAAAAAATATCCCGAGGCCCCCGGCGATCGGAGACCCTGTGTGGTAGCACCACTTCGCATACCCTAAGGAACGACCCTGAGCCAGCCTAGTTTGCATCTAAATAAATACTGAGCCCGTATGGCGTGCTATGAAGCTAGAGACCATAAGGCGTAGTGCCTTTCACATAGCAAATGATTCACTTAAGAGTGTGAAGATGGGCTTCACATGGATCATGCAGGAAAAAGGAAAAATTGCTAAGCATCGTATGCGATATTGGGCCTAATAGATGTAAGATACTACAATGCTCCAACCAGGGCACGATATAGATTAGAGTCTATCATGGGGCATGCACCCTTGGAGACTTTGGCTTTACAATCAACTTGTGTGACACATGGCTTGCAATTTGTCATGGAGACTTTTTCAATAATCTTATTTGCTTGTTCTATTGAGAGAGAAATATGTCGACAGAGGTGCGAATGGCATATATATCGAGGAAGTAGTGAAGAGGCCTGTATCACTCATGGCAAACTCAGAGATGAGAGTAGAGAATGGTAGAGTTGTTAGGGCTTGCTCTTAATGTTGTGATGATGACATCATCTACATAGAGGAGGAGGATGGCCATGGAGGATTTATATCCAAGAATGAAGATAGATGTGTCTTTCTTGCATCTAGAGAATCTAAGAATAAATATGAAGGTCGCAAACTATTGGTACCAAGCTTTTGGAGCTTGTTTAAGGTCGTAATGTTCTTTGTTGGGCCTACGTACATGTTGTGGTCGAGTAGGGGCGATGAAGCCGGACGACTAAGTGCATTAAACAATCTCATTTAGGTTACAATGCCAAAAATGTATTCTTGACATCTAGTTGCTGAATGGGCCAATATTCGGAGAAGACCAGGTTGAGAGTAAACAATTAAATACTAGGCCAAACATCTCTCCAAACTAAGTCCATACTCTTGAGAGCGTCATCGCACCACCTAACATGCTTTGTAGCGATCAAGAGATCCATGTACCTTTAATTTATGTTTAAAAATCCACTTTCTATTAACAATATTGATGTCAATGGAAGGATGCTTGACACAAGAGTCTAAGTATCATTTTTAATTAAAACATTGAATTTATCAAGCATTGCATTGTCCAATTTGGATCAAATAAAGTTTGTTGGTAGGTGGTGGGAATGGAAGAGGTAGTGTGAGGTGAGGCAACGAGGGAGTGGATGTGGTTGGGCTTATAAATTCCTGCTTTGGAGCTGGTAGTCATATTGTGAGTATTAGAGGTAGCAGGATAGGGTGTAGGGTGGGTAGGGATGTGGATGGGCTAGCATTATGTGGGTTAGTGTGAGCTGTTATAGGGGTGGGCCGTCAAGGTTGCCGCTAATGGAATGGGGAAATGTGGAAGTCGAGGAGACGGGTGGGGCTCCTGTAATAACATCGTTATACCCCAACCGTAACACAAAGCCATTCAGCTATAAGCACGAGGGCCTGCACTTTGGTTTATTGATTTGACTTGGTTGGTGGGGTGTAACACCCTTTTTTTCATCACGAGGCGTTAAGTCTTACTTAACATGAAACTCCCAATATTTAGTAAATACATCAAAACGTAATTAAAATTTCAAAAGCAAAACATCGATTTGCAACTCATGACGAAAGTCTTTTACAATTGAAATACTAAATGTTTATCATACATAGTTCATCAAATATTGTACAAAGACATTACCTGAAAATGCTATTAAAATATACTTACTAAAATTAAGTATAGTCTAGATGGCCTAGACATATCTCTTCCCTTTGTCTAATCTAGATTATTCTGCATTTGAGATGTATGCGACTAGTCAGCTAATAGGCTTAGTGAATTCATGGTTTCATGCAACATATAAACACATACTAAAAATAATTTCTCCTTATCTATGTCATGCATATAATTACATGTTGAAAATGTGTGCATATTTAAAACGAAAGTATCCTTAAAATAATAGTTGAGATCTCAAAACTTTTAGTATAATAAGGTTCAACATTCTGCTCCATGGTTCGAGCATTAGCTACCCGACCTTATCGTTTAGATCCTCGCAGATCACCCTCGTTTTCTCAATCTAGGCGTCTCGGTTGTGAAACCATATATACTCTAAAACCATTTTGTTAAAACATGCTCATCTAATCAGCACATACATGCTAATTTATTGCAATCGATATAAGTCACGTAACATGCATATCTCCACATTTGCCTCATACATGGAACATATCATATATATAAGTATATATGTATATATATATGTAACACTCGAAAAATAAAAATAATTAAGAAAAAAAGTTAGAGGGGAGAAAATAATTCAAACACAAGTGAAAGGTTAAAAGTGAAAAGAGGAGAAAAGGATAAGAGAGGAAAGTGTAAACTTCAGGGACTAAATATGCCAACTCCCCAAAGTATAGCCGTGGGTTTTCGTTATATATGCGTACGATCCTCATTTGGAGTGCATACATAGAAAGTTTAGTATCGTTTTCTTCGTCTATGAATTTCGAGAGAGTTCGGTGTTGATGCAGAGCGAAACGGTCGAGAGGTTTGGGAGAAAACAGCTAACGAACGTGCGACGTTACGATGTTGTCATGACAGATTACAGTGAGCTTTTCCATTTGTTTTTCGTAAGTAAAAGTTTATATTTGGTGTGTTATACTTGTTTTACATTTTCTGGGAATTTTGAGTATAAAAAAAGACCCGGAGTCCATTCTTTTGGTTAGAAAAGCGATACGGAGAGCTTCAGTAAATTTAGAGACGTTTGATCGCGAATTTTGGGCTCTATAGTGCATCGTTTTCGATGATTTTTGAGCTATTGGATGAGGATTTATGTTATGGCGATTTATCGCAAAAACAATCACGGAAAAAGGCAGAGAAACAAGCCCAAATGGTCCAAAGAAACGCCGCTGTTGAAGCTTGGTCGTGCGATGGCGGTTCGACAGTGATTCGGGTGGTTCAGACACGAGGCGGTCGCGGGTCGGACGGTTCGGGCGGTTCATTCAGACCGACCCAGGCGGACAATAAGTCGGATCCTTCCAAAAGGGTTTGGGCTAGGAGATTGAATTCTGATTGGGCCAATCTAATTTATGTTAGGTTATCCATTTATTGTGTATTGGGCTAAGCTATTTAATTTTTTTTATACGTAGATATACCATTGTTTTTTTTAACTGTAGCAACAATTTTATTACCAACATTTGAAGAAGGCCAAGTTCAATCACAACAAGCAGAATGGACGAAAACAAGAACCAACAACCACAAAACGCAACCAATACCACGAGTATCAAAACATACAAATAAATAACGTTTGCGAGGAACAAACGGAAGAACAACAACCCGACCAATCATCGACACACAAAGTAGAAAATTCGCAATATGTGTTGGGCCCAAATTAATTAATTCATTGTAAGATTAAAATAATTAATTATTTTAGGATTAGAGATTTAATTAATTATTAAAAATCTAATTTGATGAACATATTGATTTTATTTTATTTAATATATTAATTAATTAGGAATTTGGATTAATTAATTATTAATTTCAAGAAAATCCTATAACTAATTATTGGAGGATTTATTTAATTACGAAAGGCGTCGTATTTGAATTATTGGGATATTAATTAATATTTATTAATTAATCGTTCTTAAGCGGAGAATGAACATTTAATCATTTAGTTAATTTATTGATTTACGAATATGATTTTAAAGCGTCGTTTTGGAGTCAAATGATTAATTAAGATGTTTTAAAATAGGAGGTGAAGCTTATAAAATTATGGAGTGATTAAATGGACGTTTTAAGGTGTCGATGAGACGAGTGCCTGGGGTTGACCATAGTTGACTTTTATTGACTTTTGGCAATTAGTTCTTTGATAGAATACTTTGGTGCATGTTGTGTAGTTCAGTAATTGGAGTTTATTGGTTGGACACACACGCTTCCAGGTGAGTCTGATGAGAATTTTCTGGGATGAATACATAGGTAAATATAAATTATGGCATGACAGTTATTTGGAGTTACGTATGTGGAGCATGATGATATGTTTTATGTGTATGTTTACGGGTGTATATTTATATGCATATAAATGTTATTAGGAGTTTCATGTTATTCATTTATTGGTGTTTCAAATAATTTAGGATGCTATATTTTGGAGTTTCTTTTAAGTGGCACAATATGGTGCCGATATTTGGTTACGAGATCAGGCTCGACATGTCACACTTTGGGGTGACATTACCCCGTAATGAGTGTCAGAAGAGTATAAGTCGTGCAACCCATGAAATATCAGTAACAGAGTGGACCTATCCGGAGAGGAGTTCAGAAGAATTATTTGGTGTTATATGTTTTTACAGTAATATGTATATTGCATTTGGTGATATTTATTGATGCATGATAAGGAGTGTATATTTATGTGAATGTAAACTATGAACTCACTTAGTTTTTTTTAGCTAAATACTAGTATGCATCTCAAGAGCTGGAGGTTCAGGTTTAGACAAAGGAAAGGGCAAGAAATAGTTAGATTTTTTTTATGTTATATTCCTTCTATGTGTTTGCTAGTTTGTCAAACTTATTTCAGTCACGTTATTTGGAGTTTATGTAACTTAGCTTAGTATGGGACAGGCTAATGTTGGAGATTTGTAATGTTTTAAGTTAAGACTTCTGTTGTGGTTGTAATTCTAACCATACCTTATTGTCATATTCGATGATGTAAGGTGATATCTGGGAGGAATGATGTGACATTGCCTAACAGTAGATTTGGGGGTGTTACAGGCTGGTATCAGAGTTGTAGTTTAAGATAATTAAGTTATGTTTATAGCCTAAACTTAAACTGAGTGGTGTAGTAGGAGTTGAGATCTAGAAAGAAGTAGGAGCATATGATTTGCAAATGATTGATTAGAGAAGAGCTTAAGGAAGGTTGAAATACGAGTGTCCTTATGAGGCTATAAAGTACTAGTTTTGTGAATAAGATTTACACATAACTAGAGATCTTGGAGGGTGAAAGTTAAAGACCAATAACAGTTCTACCGAGGTGTTGTCTCGTAGTACTATGGTCTGGTAAGAGGAGCATTATTAGTAAAGAAGAAAGGTATTGTCATGGACCTCTAGAGATCTTTTTTATATTTCATAACCGTGTAATTGTGTGTAGACTCGTTGGTGGATTTTATCACCCATCGAGCCAGTAAGGAGTTGATATCATGATGTTAAGAGAGAAGTATATATGGTAGTACATTATGATGTATTTCCATATTTTAGGAGTTTAGGTCGAGCATTTATAGCTGACCTGGTATGGTATGGTTAATATGGTGGTGATGTTAGTGGATGTGTTTTGGACATATTTGACTATATCATTATGTCGTGGTGTATAGACGTACACGAGAGAATATATAAATGACTTCTTCTCAATATGTATATGATTATGGTGCTTTATCTTGTATCGGAGTATTAAGAGTTCATTGGAAGATTGAAAATGTAATATATTTTAGCATGTGACCATGTTTAATGATGTCGATTTGGTCTATGGAGTATGAGTTAATATGGAGGCTAATAATGCCTTATTGTATCAGTATGGTGTCAGAGGATCAAGGAGAATTGAACTCATTGGGGAAGGTTCCAACGATGCGATACTGCCAGTTGGACGAGGTCAAGGCCGCGGATGAGGTCGCGATGATGGTCATACTGCTAGCTTGAGTGCCACCTCGTCTGTACATACGAGTACATCCACACATAGAGATCGAGGATAATGGAGGTCACAAGGAAGGGGAGGCGGAAACCCAATGATTGAGGAGACGATGATCAATAGGATGACACATATCCTCCAGAATACCCTACCTGGTATGATAGAGGCGGTGTTAGAGGTTAGGCTAAAGACACATGCAGAAGGAGAGGAGACTGAACCTAAAAATATTGAGACAGGAGACCAGGAAGATGTTGAGGCAAGCAACCAGAAAAATACTAAGGTGAGTAACAACAGAGAGGACAACATAATGGTTTCATCCACAAAGGAGAAGGGATGCAGTTACAAGGACTTTAGTAACATGCGTCCAAAGGAGTTTAAGGGGCTGTTCGGTTGTGGCTTAATGGGCTGTATAGCCCATATAGCTTATTCGGTCAGCCATAAATGGCTGTTCGGTAATGACTTAATTTAGAAATCAGTAGCTTATTCGGTCAGCTTGAAAAATACTCTAGTCTACATTCAGCCAAACTTTTTACCCATATACCCTTCATTTAAAACACTCTCATCCTCTATAATAAAAAGAAAACCCTTGAAGAACACCTCCATTCCTTGAATCTACAGCGCCTCCAGCACCACTAGCACCTCCATTGCCTCCATCGAAGCTCTCCTGTGCCACCGCCGGTCTTCCACCGACCCATCATCTTATTTCTCTCTGCCCCCCTCTTCCTTTCCCTCATTTTCTCGTAAGATCCATCATCCTTGCAAAAAAGTCCCCGTTGATATATCTTCCTTTCCCTCTTTTCTCACGAGACCCACAACCAGAGGTTAAAAAATTGTTTGGAAAAGTCATTCTAGTTCAGGTATTTTTTTTTTTGGATTATATTAAACAGTGATGCTGACAAAAGTGGAGGTGATGGGTTTTGGTGATGAGTTTCATAGCAGGTGAAGGGATGGATATGGATTTCATGGCAGGTGAGAGGCTCGAAAATAGATTCTTTTGCATAGATAATCAAGCCATTTATTCAAAATCCTATCTCATAATTTAGTCTAAACATCTAATGAAGTTTAATAATGAAGATATTTAAAGAAATAAAAAAAAAGCAAAGATAAAACACCAAGGGTAAATTTGTCATTTGTATTATTCAGATAGTTTATTCAGCACAATAACCGAACAACAATTTAGTCACATTCATTCAGATAGCTAAATCCAAACATACAACTTAACCCATTCAGGGCTTAATGAAAAACCAACCGAACAGCCCCTAAGAGATCGAGGATGTGGTGGCCCTAATGAATTGGATAAGGAAGAAGGAGGGTTGTTTCAGAATTTGCAAGTGTTTTGAGGACCAGTAGGTGACATATGTGGCCATTACCATTGTAAACTCTACACTTCACTAGTGAGAAACGGAGTGCGAGGTTTGAGGAGACAAGGAGTTGATCACCATGACTTAGGGACAAATGAAGGATCTGATGATGGAGAAGTATTGCACCCAGTCAAAGGTGAAGATACTAGAGTTAGAATTTTTTAAGACTAGAGCGAGGGTCCTTTTCAGTACAAGAGTATGTTAATGAATTCTTGGAAAAGGCCAGGTTTGCAAGCTACTGGGTGGCGTCAGAGCAGAGGAACATATATCGTGTTAAGGACGATCTCCAGATAGAGATAAATCAATATGTTGACATGAACGACCAAAGAAGTTCATTCAAGCAGTGGAGATGGCGACAGTTGCAGAGAAGAACAATGCTAAGGCAACAGGTGAAAGGAGAGATAGTAAGAGGAAATGGGAAAGTCCAAGAAAGGTGATCAAGAAGGCAAAGGTGAGTTATTCTTTAGTGAAGATAAAGGGAGGAGGAATCATGGTTCCTTAGTGTAGCAAATGTGGACGAAGGCACAAGGGTGAGTGCTTGGCTGGGAGCTTATCTTGCTACTGGTGTGGAAAATCAGGGCATACAATACAAGAATGCCCAGAAAGGAAGACCGGTTATGAGCGTGGCGAGGCATGACATCTACAGTTTGAGTGCTTTAAGGTTCAGAAATGGGCACTAAACAGTGTGAAACCGTCTAGTGAAGGTGCACGAAGGAGTTCTAATAAAAGAAAGTAGGTACCCAAAGGACGTGGCCGAGCATACATCATGACATTGGAGGATACTATGGAGACTCCTGACATGCTTACAGGTGAAGATGGAACATCATAAGCCATCAGGTATGTTACAAGAAATGGAAATTCCAGTATGGAAATGGGAGATGATCACAATGTATTTGTGACTAAGTTTCCTAAAATGGTAAAATGCCATGATGCAATGTGGGTGATAGTTAACCGGCTCACGAAATCTGCTCACTTCCTGTCGATCAACGAAAAGTATTCACTAGAAAGGTTAGCACAACTGTATTTCAACGAGATAGTCTCAAGGCATGGAGTGCCACTATCTATTGTTTCAGATATGGATACAAGGTTCACGTTGAGATTCTGAGCTAGTTATCAGCAAGAAATGGGAACTCGACTGAACTTGGGCACTACATATCATCCTTAGACTGATGGACATAGTGAGAGGACGATACAAGCTCTGGAGGATATGTTAAAAGCTTGCACTATTGATTTTGGAGGGAGTTGGGATAACCATCTTCGACTGGTAGAATTTTCTAATAACAATAACTACCATTCTAGTATCAATGCAGGGCCGTTTGAGGCCTTATACGACTGTAAATGTAGGACGCAATATGTTGATATAACGTCAGAGAAAGGCAATTGGATGGATCAGAGCTAGTCTAAGCAGACTTCAGATAAGATAGTGTAAACACGTGAAAGGATGAAAATCGCTCGTGATAGGCAGAAAAGTTATGCATATAGGAGACGTCAACCTTTGGAGTTTAAAATAGGAGATAAGGTGATGTAAAGATATCGCCATGGAAAGGAATCGTAAGACTCAAAAAAAGGGGCAAATTAATTCCGAGATATGTTAGACTATTTGAGGTCATTGCACGGATATACATGACACATTTCATGTGTCAAATTTAAGGAAGTTTTTGGTTAATGATTCAGCTGTGGTGAATCTAGGAGATGTTGAGCTTAATGACAAGCTCGACTTTATTGAGGAGCCAGTCCAGGTATTGGACAGGAAAATGAAACGATTAGGAGAAAACATATACCTTCGGTGATAGCCAAGTGGAGATTTCATAAGGTGTCAGAAATGAACTGGGAGCCAGAGCAAGAGATAAGGGTGAAATACCCTCAACTATCTTTATGTTGTAGATTTCCAAGAACAAAAATTCCTAAAAGGAGGGGAGAGTTGTAACACTAAAAAAATCAAAATAATTAAGAAATAAAACTAGATAGGAAAAAATAATTCAAACGCAGGTGAAAGGTTAAAAGTGAGAGGGGAGAAAGGGATAAGGGAGGAAAGTGTAAACTTCAGAGACTAAATGTGCCAAGTTCTCAAAGTATTACATGGAACGTGGAGGACGGGGTAGTTACACCCCTTCGGTCGTGGGTTTTCCTTATGTATGCTTACGGTCCTCATTTGGAGTGCATACACATAAAGTTTAGTATCATTTTCTTCATCTTTGAATTTCGAGCGAGTTTGGTGTTGGCGCAGAGCTAAATGGTTGAGAGGTTTGGGAGAAAATGGCTAACGAACATGTGATGTTACAGTGTTGTCGCAATGGATTATGGTGAGTTTTTCCGTTCGTTTTCGCAAGTAAAAGTTTATAGTTGGTGTATAATATTTATTTTACTTTTTCTAGGAGTTTTGGGTCGTAAAACTACCGGAGTCCGTCCTTTTGGTCGAAAAAGCGATACAGAGAGTTTCAGTAAAAACTGATATGTTTGATCGCGAATTTTGGGCTCTACGGTGCATCGTTTTCGATGATTTATGAGTCATTGGATGAGGATTTATGTTATGGCGATTTTACGCAAAACGAATTGCTGAAATAGGCGGAGAAACGAGCCCAAACGATCCAAAAACACCGCCGTCGGTGCTTGGCCGTGCGATAGCGGAAGAGGAGAGCGTTATTCCCCTCTTGGAGATAAGAGTGGATGAAGGAAATCGTTGTATGGAAGAACCAGACGCAATCCTAGAGAGGAAGTCTAAGAAACTTCTCCACAAGGAGGTCACCATGGTCAAGGTGCAATGGAAACATCATCGTGGGGCCAACGTAACGTGGGAAGCCAAAGAGGACATGAAGCGGAGGTATCCTCACTTATTCGTGTAACTCAGATTTCGAGGACGAAATCGTGTCCAAGTTGGGGAGGATTGTAACACTCCGAATTTTGAGTAAGCATTTTGTTCCCTTAAATATATAGATCGCTCGTAGTATGGTCTTAATTTTTGGTTTTGCCTAGAATACTGTCTTAGTTGGAGGTTGAGCGAGGTAGCCGAAAAGTCGACAAAGTGTCAACAGTGCTCCGCGTGGCTCCCCGGGCGACCCGAGCTGCGCCACCATTCATGTGGGGCTCTGCCCTTGCGCGACTCCATTGCTCCGTGCGGCTCTCCGCGCGAGTCAATTCGTGCTAGCATCCGTGCGCGACCACTGTGCGAATTTTTGGGAACTGATGATATGCTAAGTACAGTTAATGTTGCTAGAAGAACATGGTTACTACTTCTAGTTAGTACTTCTGATATTAATACTGCCAGTTGAAGATTAATGCTGCTAAACAAGATTAGTACTGCTAGTTCAAAGTTAGTACTGCTTGAAGAGATTAATGTTGCTGAGCATAGTTAGTACTGCTGGAGTTAATACTGCTCAGAGTATTAATGCTGCAGAAGAATAATGCTGCTTATATGATAAAGACTTCGCATGGAAGGATGACAGCTGGATGGAATGAGGATATTCATGGAAGTTAGAGATAAAGATAGAAGTTTATATTGAAGATCTTTTATTATTTTGTAATTATCTTTTATCTTCAGTATATGTATAGAATTGTTTAGAATAGTTAGAAATATCATTCATTCTAAGTGTTAGTTTTAATAGAGAGAATTAACCTTAAGGTTACTACCCTAATTCTAGAGAAGTAGAATTCGTATTAGTGAGCCTGTTCATCAATATTGAGGTTGTTTGTAAAAGCTTGTGACTTTCAATCATTCAATAAAGTTTACAAGTTGTTCATCAGATTTACTGTGTTGGTTACTGTGTTATTGAATATCAAAGTGTTATTCCGCAAACTTCTTTGATATTGTTTTCTGAGAGTTTATTCTTGTTGAGAATTAAGATCCTGACAAGTGGTATCAGAGCCTGTATTCTCAGAAATCTTATTCATCATGGAAAACATTGCTGAATCAAACAGTACCTTGGTCTCAAAGGTTCCAATGATCAGACCCAATGAATTCGACATGTGGAAGATCAGAATCAAGCAGTACATACTCCTCACTGACTATTCTATGTGGGACATCATTGAGAATGGCCCTTCTGAAGAAGGAAAGATTAGTGCAGATGGAAAGAGGACACCACCAAAAACTGATGCAGAGAGAAAGACTAGACAGACAGAGATGAAAGCCTTGAGCACTTTGCTCTTGGCTATTCCCAATGAATATCAACATCAGTTCTGTAATTGCACTGATGCACAGATGCTCTGGAATGCTCTAGAGAAAAGATTCTCTGGTACCAAAAGTACCAAGAGAAATCAGAAGGCCATACTGAAGCAACAATATGAGAACTTTATGTCAACAAAGAATGAGTCCATGACTCAAACTTTTGACAGGTTCAACAAGCTTATTGGTGAACTAGCTACAGTTGGAGTACAAATTGATCAAGATGATCTAAATAGGAAGTTCTTAAGGTCCCTGGGTGATGAATGGACCATTTATACTGTCTCTTTCAGACAGAATGATCAACTGGAAGAAAAGGAGCTTGATGATCTATACAATGATCTAAGAGTTTTTGAATCTGAGGTAGAGGCTAAGAAGAAGCCTTCTGGGTATGTTCACAATGTTGCACTCCTATCAGCATCAATTGATTCTACTTCTAATCCTGAATCAGTTAGTGCTGCTAATGGAGCAAGTCAAGAGAAAGGCACTGATTCTGTGTTTGAAGCCTTTATATCCAGTCATGGAAACTCTTCTCTAATTAATGATGACTTGGAACAACTCCATCTAGATGATCTTGAAGAGATGGACATTAAATGGCAGATGGCCATGCTCTCTATGAGAGTCAAGAAGTTCATCAAGAGAACTGGGAGGAACAATTTCTCCCAAAGAAGAGAAGATGGAGCTGGATTTGACAAGTCAAAGGTGGAATGCTATAAATGTCATCAGAAGGGACACTTTTCTAGAGAATGCAGAAGTGGAGTGTCTCACAACAACAACCACCAACAAGCACAGTCTGGAAGCTTCAATAATAACAGAAACTCTGCTCAAGCCCTAGTCTCTCAACAAGGTATGGGGTTTGATTGGAGTGATCAAGCAGAAGAGGCTGTCCAAAACCAAGCTTTAATGGCAGAGGTGTATGATCTCCCCACAGAGGTAACTTCTAATCTTTGTACTCAAAACTGCATTAACACTGTTAAAAGGTACAGGGATCACAACCAGAAAATGAGTGATGACCTGAAGAGATTAGAAAAGGACATAAAAGACTATGTTAGGATTGTTGAGAGGTTTGAAGAGCAGATTAAGAGTTTTCAAGCCAATGAGCTTCAACATTCCTATGACACAAACTACTGGAAGTGGGAGAAGAATGACCTAGAACTTCAACTGACCAAATCCAAAGAGGAGAGTGAAAAGTTAAGAGGAGAGCTAGCTAAAGTCAAGCTAGATGTAGAAAAGTTTTCCAATGCTTCTAAAGCAATGGATTCTTTACTACAAACTCAGATTCATGATAAACTGAGAAGAGGAATAGGGTACAATACCACACCACCACCCTACAACAACAACTACATCCCTCCTAGTTCAGACTTGTTAGATTCAAAGGATAGGAAGGACCCGCCTGAGGGAGCCACTGAGATTGATCCCTTAGATGAAGTAGTTGTTAAGGATAAAACTGAGAAAGAAACTGTCAAAAGTAAGGACAACACTGTGAGTGGTGAGATTCCTATAGAAAACCACATAATTACCAATGAAGGATGTGGAAAGCATTGGGTCAAGTCAAATAAGGTAGAGAAGACTGAGGGAAAGAACAAGGAGATTCACTATAAGCAGACCACTGTTGTAAACCCTGTCCCTTGCAAACAGTGTGCTTTGCAGTAAATCTGAGCCCCAAAAACATGATAAAAAGAGGGGTAATCAAAGGAACTGGAATAATCAATGGGCACAAAAACAAGGGGTTGATCTGAGTAAAATCAATAGACCAAAACCCTGTTTTATTTGTGGAAAGCTTAATCACATTGCCAAATATTGCTATTTCAATCCTATGAACCAAAGGATGAATTTTCAGAGACCTACTAAAAAACCCTTTGGTTATAGGAAGAAAGAAAAGAACCAAGTGGCTAAGAAGGTTGTTAAATCTAAAAGCCACATGAAGAAAAATAAAGTGGAAAACATTGTCAAGATCTGGATACCTAAAAGCACTAAAGCTGTTAGTACTGCTACCTCAAATAGTGCTGCTGACAGTGATAGTGCTGCTAGAAGCAATACTACTGCTACCAATGTTAGTGCTGCTAACATTGTTAGTACTTCTGCAAATGTTAATACTGCTAACTCTGTTAGTGCTGCCAACAAGGTTAATAATGTCAAACCTGTTAGTACTGCTAACTCTGTTAGTACTTCTAAAAATAGTACTGCTTCTAGTATTAGTGCTGCTAGACCAATAATCTTGACAAAGTACTCAAATACCAAGTGTTCTGATTTTAAAAACCTTATTAAAAAGGAATGCAAGTATTTTGATGAGAAAGGGAGACCCAAGACCACTTTGGATTGGGTCCCCAATCAATACTAATTGTCTAATCTAATGTGCAGGGCAACCAACAGCTCAAAGGGAAGAGCATCTGGCATGTTGATAGTGGTTGCTCTAGGCACATGACAGGGAACATGTCTTGCCTCAAGAACTTCAAGAAGATTGATGGTGGGCATGTTGCTTTTGGGAATACTCCAGATGGAGGTAAAATCAGTGGTAAAGGTGATGTGACCAAAGGTAAAATGACCTTTGAGGATGTATTCTATGTTGAACTGTTAAGGTACAACCTGTTAAGTGTATCACAGGTTTGTGACAAACAACATAGTATATTATTTACAGAGTCTGAATGTATTATCTTTGCTCCTGGATTCAAGGTAGTTGATGAAAAGATGATACTACTAAGAACCCCTAGAAAGGACAATGTATATTGTTTGGATATGGAAAGTGTTTCATCTGATTCATCCATAAATTGTCTTGTTTCAAAAGCTTCTCTGGATGAATCATCACTTTGGCACAGAAGGATGTGTAACATGAATTTTAAAACAATAAATAAACTTGTTAAAAACAACCTTGTAAGAGGTTTGCCTTCTAAAGTCTATTCATGTGATGATCATTGTGTTGCATGTCTTAAAGGCAAATAACACAAAACTTCTCATAAGTCCAAAGAAGTGAACATTATTTCTTCTTCTCTTCATTTATTGCATATGGATCTGTTTGGCCCTACAAATGTTATGAGCATAGGGAAGAAATCATACTGTCTAGTTATTGTTGATGATTACTCTAGATTTACTTGGGTATATTTTCTAAAGACTAAGGATGAGACAAGTGGACTGATCAAATCCTTTATTCTAAGAATTGAAAACCAAACTAATCAAAAAGTAAAAATCATTAGGTCAGACAATGGTACTGAATTTAAAAATACTGACCTAAACACCTTTTGTGAGGAAAAAGGAATTGAGAGACAATACAGTGCTCCTAGGACTCCACAACAAAATGGTGTTGCTGAGAGAAGGAATAGGACACTAATTGAGGCTGCTAGATCTCTGTTAGCTGATTCTAAACTTCCAATAACTTTCTGGGCAGAAGCAGTTAACACTGCTTGCTATGTCCAAAACAGAGTACTAGTAGTCAAGCCTAAAAACAAGACACCTTATGAGCTTTTAAATAAAAGAAAACCCTTTATTGGATTTTTCAAACCTTTTGGGTGTCCTTGTACAATTCTCAATACCAAATCTCACTTAGGAAAGTTTGATAGCAAGGCAGATGATGGATTTCTTGTTGGTTACTCATCTCAGAGTAAGACCTACAGAGTGTTTAATACTTCTTCTAGAATAATTGAGTAAAGTGACAATGTCAAATGCAATGAGAACACACCAAATCCTATTGGGTCTGGTCATCAGTGACTGTTTGACATTGATTCACTAACTAACTCTTTTGGTTTTAGTAGTGATGATTATGCAGGTTCAGGAAGTGGAGGATCAGGGGCTACACAAATTCAAGACAATAGACCACAGTCTGTGATCTTTCCTATGCCTATAAAAGAACCTGTTGAATTCTGTGAAAAAGAACCTCTAACTGAGTCAATTCAGAGTGAAGAAAAAAGAAGAGAAGAGGAATCTTCAGTGCACAAAGAGCTAGAAGTAACTGAGGTGATCTCCTCAGCTAACTTAAATGATTCCAATCTGGAGGTGGGACTTAATGAAGAACCTAGTGTTCAGACTAGAACACAAAAGAATCATCCTCCAGAGCTGGTAATAGGAGACATCTCTTCTCCTATCATTACAAGGAATCAAAGTAGACTTCAAGAGCTGCAGGATCAACAACACACAGTACTCTCCTGCTTTCTATCCCAGATTGAGCCTAAGAAGGCCCATGATGCAATGAAGGATTCAAGTTGGATAGAAGCCATGCAAGAAGAGTTACTTCAATTCAAACTACAGGATGTTTGGGACTTGGTGGACCTTCCAAAAGGTCATAGAGCTATAGGCACCAAGTGGATTTTCAGGAACAAAAAGGATGAGAGAGGTATTGTGATCAGAAACAAAGCAAGGCTTGTGGCACAAGGGTACACTCAAGAAGAGGGCATAGATTATGATGAAGTGTTTGCTCCAGTGGCAAGAGTAGAGGCAATTAGGCTGTTCCTAGCCTATGCCTCCTACATGAAGTTCAAGGTCTATCAAATGGATGTAAAGAGTGTCTTTCTGTATGGAACAAGTGATGAAGAAGTATATGTCTGTCAGCCACCTGGTTTTGAAAACCCTACATATCCTGACAGAGTATACAAGCTGAAGAAAGCACTCTATGGTCTACATCAAGCCCCAAGAGCATGGTATGACACTCTGTCTACCTATCTCTTGGAGAATGGGTTTGAAAGGGGCATAATTGACAAGACCCTGTTCATTAAAAGAAGTAAGAAGGACATCCTACTAGTTCAGATCTATGTGGATGATATCATTTTTGGATCCACAAAAGATCAGATGTGTAGAGACTTTGAAGAGTTGATGCACAAGAGCTTTAAAATGAGTTCAATGGGGGGACTTAACTTCTTCCTTGGTCTTCAGGTGAAACAGCAGCCAGATGGGATCTTTATTAGTCAGTCAAAATATGTGCAAGACATCCTGGAGAAATATGGTTTAAAAGACTCAAAGCCAGCAAGCACACCAATGGAAACTCACAAACAGATCACTGCTGATCTTGAGGGGGAGGATGTTGATGTCCATCTATACAGATCAATGATTGGATCTCTCATGTATCTCACAGCCTCAAGACCAGACATCATGTTTCCAGTGTGTGTATGTGCCAGATTCCAAGTCAAGCCTAAACAATCACATCTTCAAGCTGTGAAGAGGATTTTCAGATACTTAAGAGGGCAACCTAGATTAGGTCTTTGGTATCCATATGAATCTTCATTTGACTTGATTGCTTATTCAGATAGTGACTTGGGTTTTTTTTAGAAAGTCTACTTCAGGGGGATGTCAACTTTTGGGTTCAAGACTAGTGTCTTGGCAGTGTAAGAAACAAACCACAGTGTCCTTATCAACAACAGAAGCTGAGTATATTGCTGCTGCAAGCTGCTGCTCTCAGGTTCTCTGGATTCAAAATCAGATGTTGGACTATGGGGTAACATTTCTTCACACTCCAATCTTTATTGACAACAGCAGTGCTATAAGCATTGTTAACAATCCAGTCAAGCACTCCAAAACAAAGCACATTGAGATCAGGTATCACTTTATCAAAGATTGCAATGAAAAGAAACTCATTCAAGTTGCTAAAGTCCATACTGACAACCAGTTTGCAGATCTATTCACTAAAGCTTTTGATGTGGGTAGATTCACTTTCTTGGTCTCAAGTGTGGGCATGATCAACTCTGAATGAGCTCATGTTGTTAAAAGGTGTTTCTATACCTGCTACTTTGGTTATTTGTGTGCTGCTAATCATCTTTAACAGGAAGTTATTGCCTTAATCAGACCTTCATAAGCTTCAAAAAGAGTAAGTATTGTTAATACTTCCAATGCATTCTTAATACTGCCAGTGCACAGTTAATACTGCTAGTAGTTAATACTGCTCTCAGTTAATACTGCTAGTTGGTTAATAATGCGAGTAGTTAATACTGCTCTCAGTTAATACTGCTAGTTAGTTAATACTGCTAGTGGTTAATACTGCTCTCAGTTAATACTGCTAGTTAGTTAATAATGCTAGTGGTTAATACTGCTCTCAGTTAATACTGCTAGTTAGTTAATACTGCTCTAGGTTAATACTGCTTATGTCCCAAATCGTATAAATACTCTGGTTGCCCGCCCAAAAGCTTATAACGACTCTTTGCATACTGTTCACCTTCTCTCTAACCCTTTCTCTCTCAAGCGCCTTAGTAAGTTTCAGGCAAGAACTCTCACGAATCAATGGCATCCATGTCATTCGTAGATGAGCATAACGAGATTGCAATGCTACAGAAGCCCAAACAGGCCGCTGGATTCCACCAGATTGTGAATTTTCTCAAGACAAGTCACATTGCCCATGCTCTCACTGTATCACCAACTATCTACATAGAGCATCAAAGGCAATTTTGGGCTAATGCCACCATTGTTACTGAAGATGGTGTCCAAATGATCAAGACAAGGGTGTGTGAAAAACCCCTAACAGTTACTGAAGAGGTGATACGCATCTGTCTACGTCTAGACGATGCTGCAGGTATAACCTCTATTCCTAATGAGGAGTTATTCTCAACTTTGTCAAGAATGGGGTATGGAGGCCAGTTGGGTGGTTTTAAATTCTCAAAGGCTAAATTTTATACCCAATGGCGTTTTCTTGTTCATACCTTAATGCATTGTATTTCTAAAAAGACTACTGGATGGAGTGAGTTCAGTAGCACCATTGCTTATGCTTTGGTGTGCTTGGCCACTGCCAGAAAGTATAATTTTTCTCAAATGATTTTTAATGATCTTGTCTCAAACCTGGGAAGTAAAAAGAGTTTTTATATGTACCCCAGGTTTGTCCAAGAAGTTATCACCCATGAATTGACGGATATGCCTCATTTTGATGAGGTATATGTACCAAAAATCCCCAAAGGTAAGGTGTTTTCAAACATGAAAAGATCCCCTCTGGACTCGGAAGGAGTTGACACCCCATTGTTCTCTACAATGATGGTGGTGCCCCACACTGAAGAAGGTATGGCAGCAGGGTCAAGGCCCTCATTAGACCATCCCACTGCTAGCCAAGCCCAACCTTCCCACACTATATCTATCCCACAGTCCCTACTTCATAAGCCCACTTCTCCAATTACCCAAACTTATACAAGGAAACAGGTAAAGAAGGCTCCTTCCCTTCTTGTACCATCACCCACTGAGCCTTCAAGCCCTCTAAGGGAGAATTCTCCCTTAGAGAATATTAGCAGGGAAACCAAAGGGGTGTCTCCCAACCCCAAGGAGGTGCTCACTGAGGTGGAGGTTGAGCATATGGGTGCTAAGGCTGCCACTACTCCTGCTAGCACAGAGGAGGTCAGTGGTAACATACATAAGACCTTCCCCATGGCAACTTTGGATGAGCAATCATCCAAAGGTCCCAGGTGCCAAGAAACCAAGGGGGTAGATAGTGCTTCTGCTAGGCAGAAGACTTCCACTACAAAAAGATCCAATGATCCTTCAAAAGAGGGTAACACTTCTGGAGAAGGTGAGGACAGATATAACTATTATGAATTGATGGAAACCATGGGAAACATCAACATGGATGTAATCAAACAGGGTAAAGATATAGAAGAGCTTAAAATGATAGTTCTGTCACAACAAGAACATATTGTCAACTTGAAGCAGATGGTGAGGAAATTGATTCTGCAAAAGAAAAAGAGACAATTTGTGCTAAGGAGAAGGAAATTAGGGGTTGATGCTCCCAAAAAGGGGGAGTTTAACATGGAAGAAGTCACAGATAAGGGGGAGCTTGATGGGGAAAAACAAGATGTTGAGGGGGAGCCAGAAGCAGCAACAGAAATAGAAACTCAAGCAGCAGTAACAAAAGAGCAAGCAGCAGAAACAGAGCTAGCAACAGAAACCATTAATACTGCTGAAATTAAACAAGCAGCAGAAACAGTGAAAGAAGTATTAACAGAGCTTGGGATTGCAGAAACACTAATCAAAGCCAAGAATGATACTCCCAAGATCATCTCAAAGGCCAAAGGAGTTGTCATAAAAGAAAGAAGTGAGGATGCAAAGAAATCAAGCACTGAGAAGGTGATGAGTAAAGAGAAAGGCAAGGCAAAGCTAGTTGAATCTGATCAACCAATGAAAAAGCAGAAGTTGATTGACTCAGATGAAGCTCTGGCTAGGAAGATACAGGCTGAACTTGAAGAAGCAGAAACTGTGCAAGTGGCAAAAGATAGAGAGATAGCAAAAGCAATGGCTGCAGAACTGAATAAAGCCTATCAACAAAGCCTAACAACAGAACAAGCCAAGCAGAAAGCCACATCTTTGAGGAAGCCTGGAAAGATCAAAATGGCTGCAAAGAAAAGACAACCTTCAAAGACATACCTTGGTGCTCAAGAGAGAAAGAAAATGATTACTTTTCTCAAGGGTGTTGTAGGTGTCAAAGTGGAAATGTTCTCAAAAATGTCTTTTGAGCAACTCAAAGGGTTATATGATGCAGAAATGATCAAGCTTCAAGGGGATGATATTGCAAGGGTTGAAATGGAGAAAAGAATGAAAGAGAGCAATGACTTCTTACAAAAACCATTCCCTGATGAACAAGAAACTCCAAAGAAGGAAGACACTATTGGTGAAACTCTAAGGACTTTAAAAAGGACAAAGATGATGGCAAGGAGAAAGATAATCAAGAAGCCTAGAAGAGCTGAAGAAGAGGCATAAAAGGTTGCTGGAGAAGAAGAGGCACCTGAGCCATCAGAAAAGAAAGAGCCTTTAAGCAATGAGGATGTAAATATGTACATGGTAGTGATGGACAAAGTGCCTGAACCAATTTCAGCAGAACCTGTAGGAGTTAAGCCTCCTGAAGTCATTCACTGGGATGTGCTGGAGGTAGATGGAAAAGAGTACATAAGGCTGAAGAGGAAAGATGAAAAGTATGAAGTCTATAGTACTTGGGCCAAGATTGTCAGAACATGCTCAAGGTCTGATATTGAAGAAATGTTTGATATAGGGATGAAGTTGTATGCAGATCAGTTAAAGCTCCAGGGATTTCAATTACAAAACTGGTGATGGAGTATCTGTGTATGATGTTCAAACCTGATGAAGTGGAGGAGATCATAAGGAATGTTTTTCAAGCAGTTACCAATTGGACTTTATATGAAACTAGTGGAGTATATGCTGTGACTTTTGATAGAAATCACACAGAGTACTTCCTAGTGGATAAAGTATACAACGATAGCAGATTGAAACTTCATTTAATGCTGAAGAAGAAGCTTGGATGTGTTGAAAATTCAGAAATGGCTAAGTATTTGATCCAAAGAACAATCAATCAGAGTTTGGGGTTGGATGCAAATATTGGAATTTAAGTCATGATGAAGTTTTGGGAGCATCTTGAAGATCAGATCTGAAGAACTTGACTTCTCTTTCTAAAAGTCAAGTTAGGGGGAGATTGTTGGGAACTGATGATATGCTAAGTACAGTTAATGTTGCTAGAAGAACATGGTTACTACTTCTAGTTAGTACTTCTTATATTAATACTGCCAGTTGAAGATTAATGCTGCTAAACAAGATTAGTACTGCTAGTTCAAAGTTAGTACTGCTTGAAGAGATTAATGCTGCTGAGCATAGTTAGTACTGCTGGAGTTAATACTGCTCAGAGTATTAATGCTGCTGAAGAATAATGCTGCTTATATGATAAAGACTTCGCATGGAAGGATGACAGCTAGATGGAATGAGGATATTCATGGAAGTTAGAGATAAAGATAGAAGTTTATATTGAAGATCTTTTATTATTTTGTAATTATCTTTTATCTTCAGTATATGTATAGAATTGTTTAGAATAGTTAGAAATATCATTCATTCTAAGTGTTAGTTTTAATAGAGAGAATTAACCTCAAGGTTACTACCCTAATTCTAGAGAAGTAGAATTCGTATTGGTGAGCCTGTTCATCAATATTGAGGTTGTTTGTAAAAGCTTGTGACTTTCAATCATTCAATAAAGTTTACAAGTTGTTCATCAGATTTACTGTGTTGGTTACTGTGTTATTGAATATCAAAGTGTTATTCCGCAAACTTCTTTGATATTGTTTTTTGAGAGTTTATTCTTGTTGAGAATTAAGATGCTGACAACATTTAAAAGAGGAAAACCGACCCCTATCTCATTTATTCTCATTTCTCTCATTCGCAACTCTCTCCTCATCCTTCCAAACGATTTTCTACATTTATTGCAAAGATCTAGCCCTCTTCAAGGTCGTAAATAGCGTGATTAAAGTGTTCCTTCATCATCAAATCAAGAGTTTGCTCACCTAGGGTTCTAATTTGTGAGTTGTCTTCATCTTGGGAATTTTCTTGGAGGATTTCTAGGGTTTTCAACCAACCCACATTGTGAGTTCATACAAGCTTTTAAAACCTTATACATGTCAAAATTATGATTTTAGACTTCTAATCATCTCCTTGTTCATATATATCCTTTGTTGAAATACTTTGACCTAACTTTGTGTTTTGGAGATTTTTAGGGTTTCTCACCCTTTTGAAATATGATGAAATATTTGAGGTCTTGTATTATAAAATGTGATTGTTTTTACCTACTTATGGTTAAATATCTAACTAAAGGCATTTTAGCCATATGCATGATTTTCACTATATCATGAGACTCATTTGATGACAATATTTTGGGGAAAAATGGAACTTATGGATAATGGTTGGTTTTATTGTTGATTATTGTTAAGTTTAAAACAAATGGTGAACCAATCTTTGTGAAAACAAGTAAGCTAATTTATGGGAATGTTTACATGAGTTATATGTGTAATTATAGTTCAAGTCCCAAACGTAATTGTGACAAGTCATAGTCTATTACTAGTGGATCCATAGGTATAGAGTCGGCTTAATTTTGGGATAATTTCCCGTTTGTAACTAGTTGAGACATTGGGTCCTCGGAGGCAATTTGGTACGGTTATGTGGGACCGGATACTAGCCATGGCCCATAAATGTAATCCTAGTGAATGAGTATGACTTGGATCCTCAGGTGCCCTCCCCCACATCTATGTACGAGCCAACGTTGTTTGTGACCATGGGTCCAAATATTGAGCACACAACTCGGAGAGTAGCTTACTTTTGTGTTCCGTTACAATCCTTGGAAATCGGGTCTCCCCCGTCATCATAAAATGTTTTTTGGACTGAAAGGTTCTTATGTGGATGTTGTCACATTTTATTTACTAATCTTATTGAAAAAGTCATTTATTTAAATTCAATTCATTTCTAAAATTATTGATATAAACTGTTCGTTCTCACTAGGCGTTAAGGCTAACACTTTTTCTCAAATGACGTGTATAACAGGTTCCTTTAGCGGTGGGGCGTCCAAAGTTTGAGGGACGAGTGTTGGCCATTATGGCATCTTTTGGAGACATACCTCTTGGGCATTGGTGCACCAAAAGAATAGAGATTTTTGGGAGAATTGGGTTGACAACGACCATAATCTAGATTTAATGATTTAGATTAGTTTGTTGTTAACTTGTTGTCCATTCATAGTATTTGTATACGCTATTACAGTTCCCCTTTCGGGTGATTAATTTCTATTTGAGATGTCATTCGTAACTTTATCCATGTTTAAATTTATCCCTATTTTTAGGGTGTTACAATATGTGCACGTAAACCATAAACTCGCTTAGCTTTTTAGCTAACTACTAGAATGCATCTCAGGAGTCGGAGGTTCAGGTTTGGACAAAGGAAAGGGCATAGGTTTTTTTATGTTATATTTCTTCTATGTGTTTGCTAGTTGTCAAACTTATTTCAGTTTTGTTATTTGGAGTTTATGTAACTTAGTCTGGTATGGGACGGGCTAATGTTGGAGATTTGTAATGTCTTAAGTTAAGATTTCCGTTGTAGTTGTAATTTGATCATACCTTATTGTTGTTAATTCCAAAAATGTCCAACGGAAGATCTAAGGTCGGTGTGGAGCTTTAACAACTAAAGTACACGATCGGTCGACAAATCATACGACAAAGGTAAAAAATAAATAAGACACAAAGAATTTGGTGACGCGGAAAACCCCGTCGAGGGTAAAAACTGCGGACGATAGTAGAGATCGTCAACTGTACTATGGACGTCAAACAGGGACGTCGTCCTTTAGAAGGAGTGATTACAAATACAAATGACAAAATTACAGTAAGAAATAATGTAATTGTGTGATTAAGCCATAGGCCGTGTGATAGAACACTTTGTCGAGAGATTCTGCTGGAGAGAGCTCTTGAGAGTTGTATCTTGGAATTGTTCTCTAATCAAATGTCAGTGTCCCTTGTGTAGTTCTTCAGGTTTGTATATATAGATTTGGTTTCCATTAATGAGCATTGATTGTCCAACGGTGTTGGTATTCATTGATCTTGATGGCGGTCGTCCGTTATATCCATTGGCCATTATGTGTCTTAAACATGTAATAAAAGATTCACGAAGGATATCAGTGATCGTTAGTAACGTTACATAGGTCGTAAGATAAAAGCTTGTCGGGCATTTAGCCGTGAACGTGAGAAACTCTCGACGATCGTCATCGGGGACGATAGTGTCTGTTGTCGTGCGTTATCGTCAGGACCTTATCTTAATACAAGAATGGTCCTTAGACTGGAGACGTTTAGTTTTCTTGCGTCGATCGAGACTTGCGAAATTTAACCCAAGCAATTTGTCCCCAAAATTCGGAATTTAGGCGGTAAGTCGTTTTTTCGAATTTTGTAACCAGGTGGGACACATGTCTATTTTTGTAACGGAATCGTTTCCTCGAGAACCGAAGCAATTCTGAGGGGAAGCACGCAACCATTTAACGGCCGTGACGTCATGGCGACGTGGTGTTAGGCGTAGGGACAGGTGTTGGTTCATTCCACCATTGCATTTGCGTATAAATGGAGATTTTCACCGGATCCTTCCCCTTTTATGCTTTTCATATTTAGGGAAAAGATTTCAGTTGCTCTCTTTGAATTTTCTATTTTCCTTTAAGAGTACTTAGTTTGTGAACTCTCGTCTTTACAAAAAAAACTTTTTGATGGTAGTCGACCCCTTCAGTACCATAAAAGGAGAGGTCGAGATGAAAGAATTTAGGCATCTAGCCAAAATTCCAGTCGATGTACGACTAAGTGCTCCGGTTTAGTGGAAGCCGGAGCAATGTCCGAAGGGGTACTTTGTCTTGTATGAGTATCCATTCAAGATAGGCTTTGCATTGCCTTTCTCTCCCCTGTCGAGGGATTTTTGACGACATTTGGGTTGTCGCCGAGGCAAATGATGCCCCAATTCTGGCGCATCGTTCAAGTCATTGAATGATTGGCAGTCAAATGGTCATCGCCATTTATTGTCAATGATTTGCTGGTGGCCTATTCGGTTAAAGCATAGCCAAACCACAGGTACAGTCTCTTCTCGAGATATAGAGGAGATCGTGTTTTGGTCCATGTGAATGCAGTAAATGATTGCAAGTGGAAAACGCGATACGTTTTTTGGTCACGTGTTACCGGGTGATGAGAACGCTCAATGGATCACCACTGGGTGGAGCACAACAAATAAGTCCTTATTCCCTTTTCTCCTCTGTCTTATCATCTAACGATCGGTGTTCTTTGTTTTCAGCGGTCGAATTTTTAAGGGTCGTACCATACTCTGACTCGGCTAAGAAGGTCGAGAGTTTTCTCGAATTTAGTGTCAAATAGCGTTCATTCTTCCCTATGGAATCAAGGGAGGATGACGAATATGATGAAGAGGACGTGGCCATCATCGAGACCTCTGATCGCGAGAACGCAGATGTTGAAGAAGAGGAAGAGTACGACGAAGAAGAGGAGGAGGACGTCGACACTGGTGAGGCCGCTCTGGGTAAATCTTTATCTTTTAGTCATAGGATTTTCTATAGATCGAAAGATCCTTTGGGGTCTAGTCGAGCAGACGTCACCTAATAGGGTTTTGATGGATCTAGTCGTTAGACGTCACCATTTGAAGTTTTTGTGGGGTCTAGTCGGTAGATGTCACCCATTGGTTGATGAAAACCATTTGGTATTCTTAGTCGTAAGACGTTAATCCCTGGGTCGTTAGTTTTTGTAAGGTTTAGTTTTTATGAAATTGTCACTCGCTGATATTTCTTTGTTTGTCTTTCATGAAGTTCAATTCCATCAGTACAAACGTTGAGTCCCTCAGGGAGGGAATTGGTACCTCAACTAGCTCGACATGTTGGGCACTGAAGAGAAGGCCCCTTACAACTGGTAGGTCGAAGGGAAAGAAGGTGAAGACGGTCTTGAGGGAACCGTCTCCGACGAATGATGACCCAGGGGTTGTTAGTTCCAAAGAGGCAATGCCGCCACCGGTTGTGGAAGTCACACCGGTTTTCTCACTCCCACTACTGGTGGTGGAATCCTCTTCGTCAAAATACAAGGGGAAGGGTCCTCAATCGGGTGAGGATCCAAAGACGATGTCGGTGAACATCAGGCTACCGGTCGACTTTATGTCGTCCGTTGGTCTTGATAGGAAGGAAGTGTTCCCTCATGCGAACAATTTCTTCCTGCCGACTGTCCGCGAGCACTACAAGGATCTCGCGATCGAAGACATGGATGCCAACGTCACAGGATTTTCCTTCAAGATAAGAACTTTTGAGTTCTTTTTTGGTTTTTTCGTTTATTTTATTAACTTGTTATATGATTTTTAGGCGTTCCAAGTGCTGCTGGCGCTTCACTCATATCTTAATGATATGAAGTCCTTAGTCTCCCAATCTATCGAGAGGGAGACGAAGGCTACTTCCAGGGCTAGGTCAGCGGAGGAGGAGAGACAGCAGATCTCCCTTCGTCTTCATGAAGCCCTTGGCGAGTTGGATACTGCCAAGCGTGAAGATGCGGCGCTATAAGGTCGCATGAAAGTGGTCCTTGATGAGGCCTCCATCGACCGATCGGAGCTGAACGCAACCAAAATGGTCTCTACTGTGACTGCAAAAGAAGTCGAGATCTTGCGGTTGGAGTGGGACATGGCTCAACAGTAAGTAGCGGACCTTGAGGAGAGAGTGACGTCTGTCGAGGTGTTTACTCGTCTTAAGACTCGCACAACAATGATCAGGCATCATGGAAGAGGAGAGGACCCCTAGCTTCGAGAGAAGGTGACCTGAACTTCTTCTTGAAGTTTGATGGGAATGAGGAGGATCTCGATTCGGAGGAAGAGCATGATCGTAAGTTTCTAGACGACGCCACTGAGGTCGTGGCTAAAGAAGCGCAGGAACAGTCATCTCCTTAATTAGTTTTTTTAATTTTTGGTATTTTTAATCGGGCGTCCGTTGGTGGTCGTGCCGCGTATTGTAATATCTTTTCAGTTATTAATGAAAATATTTTTTAAACAGATCGAACTGTCGCTACTTTATATATTGTCGAAACAAATATGAAAGCAATCGCATAAGTAACAAGTGATAGACATTAGAAAAACAATTGAAAGATAAGAAATATTACTAAAAATCCAAGCAACCCACATCAGATATGGTCGTAAAATAACAGAGATTAACGAAAATCTAAGTAACTCACGACAAGCAAAGATGATAAGAAGTATAACTGTAATACTTTGAGTACTTTTGATGTAAATATGGTCGATCGTTGGTTAGGCTTGTTGCTGGACAAGCAACCAAGGAATTTTCATTTTGATGCAAATTGCAAATGTATCGATTGATAACCTGTCATAATATAGATAAGGTTTTGACCTTAGATCCTTTGGGTCGTACGACATGGTCGTGAGGCAACCGTAAGTCATAAATATAGTCGTATGATCTACCGATCCTGTAATGAAATAACCTTAGAGGGGGTCGTTGGTTAGACCAACGACTCTCCGATGCTTAAGTCAATAAGGTTTGTAGAAAGATAATCGTAAGTAAAGAGGGAATGGGTTTTAGAAAAAAATACCTCTATAGATGTACCGCATTCCAACTTCGAAGAATGTCAGGACCATCGAGGGTTTGTAATCGGTAGGCCCCATTTTCGACAACCTCAGTTATTTGATACGATCCTTCCCACTTGGTGGATAATTTACTTGAACCAGGTTCTTGTGTGTTTTGAAACACTCGTCATAAGACATAATCACCTGTTCGAAAGATCTTGGCTTTGACATTCTTATTGAAGTGTTGTTTGACCAATTGTTTTTGTGAAGCCATTTTGATTAATGTTGACTCTTGCAATTCTTCTAGCGCATCAAGGTCGTAACTTAGGTCAACTAGGTTGTGGTCGACCGTTGCATGTCCTGAAGTTGGAATTTGAGTCTCGACAGGCAAGACTGCTTCGCAACCGTAGACAAGAGAGAAATGAGTTTGTCTTGTAGATGTACGAGGCGTCGTACAATTGGCCCAAAGAACTGTCGGAAGTTCTTCGACCCACTTGCCTTTTGCCGCTTTGAGCCTTTTCTTGATCGAGTTGACAATCTTTTTGTCACTTGACTCAGCGAGTTCATTAGACTAGGGATATCGGGGTGTTGAAGTCGTAAGTTTGATGTTACGATCTTCTGTCGCTTATGAATTGTGATCCGTTATCACATACAATTTCGGATGGAATCCCAAACCTGCAAATGATGTTAGTCTGGATAAAGGAAATGACTTCCTTGTCTCGAACTTGGGAGAAATTAGTTGCTTCTATCCATTTTGAGAAACAATCTATAAGAACTAGAAGATAGACCTTTTGCTAGGGGCCGGAGGTAACTTGCCGACAATATCCATTCCCCATCGCATGAAGGGCCATGGAGTTAAAGTCGAGTGCTAGGGTTTAGAAGGTTTGTGAGACATACCTGAATGTCGTTGACATGCGTCACAACTTTGGACGTACCTTGTTGCATCTTGTCACAGAGTTGGTCAATAATACCCTTGTCGGGAGATGTGATTTGCCAAGCTACAACCTCCCGAGTGATTGCCACACTCACCGTCGTGAATTTCTTGTAAAATGCTTTGGATTTGATTCTTACTGGTAACATATCGTAAGTTTAGTCCTGTCGATGATCGTCTGTAGAGTTGTCCTCTGATCATTTCATATTTGGATGCCTTAAATCGAATTTTTCGGGCTTCCATTTTGTCTTTAAGAGGTTGATCGTTTATTAGAAATTTCTTGATATCGCTCGACCAATTGTCTACCTCTTCGATCATTTGCACATTGTTTTCATTGTCGATGGACGATGTCACCAGATGAATTACTGAAATAGCGTCAAATGGGTGATGTCCAAGTGTCGACCCAAGGTTAGCTAGTACGTCAGCCTAGGTATTTTGATCTCTTGGGATTTGTGAGATAGAAAAATCTTCGAATTCTTCAGATTTGACTTTGGCTATCTTGAGATAGGCTGTCATTCTAGAATCTTTAGTGGCAAAGTCTCCATTCATTTGATTCATGACTAAGAGTGAATCGCTTTTGACATGACGTTTTGTTGCCCCCAAGTCATGGGCCATATTCATTCCAGCGATTAAGGGTTCATATTCGGGCTCATTGTTAGTGGCTTTGAAATCACATCATATGGAGTACACCATCTTTCCCCCTTGTGGAGACTTGGGGACGACGCCAAGTCCTGCCCCCGGGCGTTGGACGATCCGTCGACTTGTAAAGTCCATATTGGGTTGTCGAGAGTTGCCACAAGTTTTGTTGCTACTTCTAACTCTAGACTGAAATCTACGAGAAAGTCGGCCAATGCTTGTGATTTGATCGCGACCCTTGGTTTTTATTCTATGTCGTAACTACTGAGGTAGATACTCCATTTTGTCAGTCGACCTGTTAACTCTGGTTTTCTTAAGGCAGACTTGAGAGGGAAGTTAGTCACGACTGTAATAGGATGCGATTCAAAATAGTGACGTAACTTTTTCGCCGCAGCGATCAAGGCTAACAAAAGTTTTTCCATAGAGGAATACCTAGTTTCTGCATCGAAAAGTTATTTACTTATGTAATAGATGGGTCGTTGTTGTTTATCATCTTCTCGGACCAAGACGACACTTACAGCGTTCGAGCTTACTGCCAGATATAGTTGGAGGACCTCATGGACCTCAGGTTTCAACAGCAAGGGTGGGGACGACATATATCTTTTGAGCTCTTGGAGCACATTTTCGTGGTCATCTGTCCATTCAAAGCCCCTGTTTTTCTCAAGGCATTTTAGAATAAACAACACTTATTTGAGGATCGAGAGATAAACCTGTTTAGTGACGCAATTCGGCCAGTAAGCCATTCGACTTCTTTAATGTTGCGAGGGGATTTGATATCTAAAATAGCTTTTGTTTGATCAGGATTGGCCTCGATCCCTCGACGGCTGACCATATATCCCAAAAAATTTCCTGTACTTACTCCAAAGGAGCACTTTGTCGGATTAAGCTTCATGTGATATTGCCTGAGGATATCGAATGATTGTCTCAACTGATCGATATCATCGATCGCCTATTTTAATTTGACCAACATGTCATCGATGTATACTTCCACTGTGTCTCTGAGATTCTCTTTGAACATCTTGTTGACTAACCATTGGTATGTTGATCCCACATTCTTAAGACCGAAAGGCATGACCTTGTAACAGTAGATCACTTTGTCTGTTATGAATGCAGTATTTTCCTGGTCATCTTGGTGCATCAGGATTTGATTATATCTGGAGTACGCGTCCATGAATGTGAGCAACTCATGACCGACAGTCACGTCGACTATGGCGTCGAAGTGTGGCAATGGGAATGGGCCTTTCGAACAGGCCTTATTGAGATCCGTAAAGTCGATGCATATTCTCCACTTCCCATTTTTCTTTTGTACGACCACGACGTTTGCTAGCCAGTCGGGATATTTGACTTCCCTGATTTTCCTGTCTTAAGCAAATTATCAACTTCGTCGTTGATTACTTTGTTGCATTCTGGAGCAAACTTACGATGCTTCGGTTTAATAGGTTTAAACGAAGGATCAACATTGAGTTAATGAGTGATGACCTCGGGGTCGATACCGACAATGTCTTCATGCGTCCAAGCAAAACAATCGACATATTCCTGCAAAAAAGAGATTAGCGATCCCTTTAAAGTAGGATCGAGGTATGTATCGATATAGACTAATATGTCAGGTTTCTCCTGATCTAGGATGACTTCTTCTAGTCGATAGTCGTCGGTAGTTTCAGGATCGGTCTGGTTCTGTAAATGCTAGATGTTCTGTTTTCTAGGCTTCATGGAGATTTTGTAACATTCGCGAGCAATTTTTTGCTCACTCTTGACTTCTTGGACGCCCTAAGATGTTGGAAACTTGATCGTCGGATGGTACGTCGAGGGTACGAATTTCATGTCGTGTTTCCAAGATTGCCCTAGGATAATGTTATATGCTGACGAATAGTCGATGACATTGAATTTTGGTTGTTTATTGATCCCTTTGGCGGATACCAGGAGAATAACTTGCCCGATGGTATTTTCCATGTCTCTATTGAAGCCTACAAGGATCGTCAAATGTCGTACGATCATAGACTTGTCAATTCCCATAGCTTTGATTGTGTCGAGCAAGATGATATTAGCATAACTTCCTCCGTTGACTAGGATTCTCTTCGTCGAGTAATTACCGATTATGAGTTGTATGATCAAGCCATCATGATGATTCTGCCATTGATAACTGAGATCTTCCTGATCGAAAGTGATAGGCATGGCTTCTAATTCCAACTCATGTTTAGGTCGTGACGTCTGTAGAACAGGGAATTCTTCGAGTCCTCGGCTAGCATGTCACTTTGCTGCCGAGTAAGTTAATCCACAAATTTCAGAACCACTGGTAACACAATTAACGACCTTTGCGTGCTCGATCGAAGCTGGTCGTACGTTCGTTCCCAGTAAATCTTGCAAATGGCCTTTTGGCACGAGTCAGGCCAATTCTCGTCTTAAGGCGATACAATCGTCTGTTAGATGACCATGATCGTTATGAAAGTCACACCATTTGGATTTGTCTTTCTTAGCGTCGTCTTTCTCGCTCTTTGGTGGCCATTTAACATTGTTTTGGACGCTTTTGAGAGCTTCGACCACATCTCTGGACGTTCCCTTAAACCTGTAAGACGAAATCAAAGGATGTTGGGCAATTTGCTTGCGGGAGAAGTTTCTTCTTATCAAATCTTACGTTCGAGACTTGTTTAGATGTCTCGACAAGACCGGTTGATCTAGTCTTAAAGTATGGATTTTTAACGCTCAATGCTCGTTTGTCGCTAGGATGCTTGCGCAGGAAAGACGCATCATCATCGACCCGCATGTAAGCTAGTGTTCGAGCTCGTACGTTTTCAAAGTGTTCTGGCGGATACTTTGTCATGTCCATGTAGAGGTCGGAACTATCGTCGAGACCTCACTTGTAAGCCTCGATTGTAGTTCGAACATCGCAATTTCGTACATTGATCATTTCAGAATTAAAGCGATTGAAATAGTTTCGAACTGATTCGCCTGTCTTCTGAGTGATGTAATAGAGATCAGTGGTTTGCTTCTCCATCTTGCGACTGCTAGCGAACTGCTGAAAGAATTGATTGAATAATTCCGCAAAACTGACGATGGACTTGGGTCGCAAGTTGATCAACCATTGCAGTGCGACACCTGTGGGGTCGCACCAAAACTTTTTGCACATGCAGGCTTCTTGATATTAATAAGGTATCGACATAGTCCACATCAGTTGTTTGTATTGTGCAATATGCTCCATCGTATAACTGATTCCCGAGTACTTTGGTATGAATGTCGGGATGTTGTATTTCTTTGGGACCTCGACCATGGCGATTTCTTCAACAAAAGGTGACACTTGGAATCCGGTCCTTGGTTCAACGTCCAACAGCTCGAGGAAGTTTTGCAAGTAGCGACAAAATCTTTTCATTATGTTCCTCCAGCTGCTTCAGACGTCTTGCGACAGGATCGTCCAGATTGAAACTGTTGTTATTTGGAAGCGATGTTGGTATGAATCCATAATCTTGAGACGTGACACTTGCATTAGGAAAGGATCAATTGCGTTGCGATGTTTCTCCGTTGTCTCCATTCATTGGCGCGCAGATGTAAATCATGGTCATTGATGGAAATTTTGTCACCAGAGGTGGCATCATTGGAATCGTCGGGATAGAGAAAGTAGCGACTCTAGTGGTTGCTCCAATACCTTGCATTGGCCTGGGGTATGGAGGTGGTGGAGGTGGAACACCTGCAAAAGAAATATTGAAAGGTGATCTTGGACCATATAGGGGTCCAAATTGGTTACCCATATTTGGGTTTCCCATTGCCGGATTTCTCATGGCTGATGTAACACCCTAAAATTTAGAGTAATTTAAAACTTCTGAAAATAGGCAATATGACATTTGTATTGGTATAAACCTCCCAAAAAGGGTATCAGTCTTTAAGACTTTACAAAACATGCACGGACATAGGTTCCATCAACAAACTAATCTGAATATAACTATCTAGATTACATCAGTTGACAGACCAAAATTCACCAAAAGAATGGGACTTAACAGATGCCCAACTTCAATACTTAGTCATCTCAAAATGCCTCGAGACCAAGCTCGTCTCTCAAAACCATTGACAACCCATCGCTAAGGGAAACCTGTTATACATATCATTTGAGAAAAAGTGTTAGGCTTAAAGCCTAGTGAGAACATACAGTTTATAAATTTCAAGAGATATAAACATTTGCATCCAAACGGAAACCTTTCAAATAAGCATTCCCAAGTTAACTGCTGATAAGAATAAAATTCATTAAAATAAGGTCATAAACCTTCTTTCCAGAACCTCACAATTTAATGCACATGTAGTTCTTCGTTTTGATTTCCTTATAGAACCTCACAATTTAATGCACATGTAGTTCTATATTTTGTTAACGGCCAGAACCTCACAATTTAATGCACATATATTTCTTCATTTACTTTATTTGGTAACCTTCAAGTAATATAAGTCGACTCAAAACCTAGGGATCCACTAGTAATGGTACGGACCTGTCACAAAAACAGTGTGACCAACCATAGATAGTCATACGGTATAAAACATTTTATAAACAAAATGGCTTTTCAAGTTCAACTTCTGGTAAGCATGAAAATCATAAAGATGAGTTCATAAACATTCTTTCACATATCCCACATAATGTGCAAGTAAAACATCCTTTTACTTTAAATAAGATAGAATCCATCACTTTAGTTAAAAATGATCGGGAACCCTAAAATCTCCCAAAACTCAAGTTATATCAAAATGTAGTAAACTTAAATCCAAAATCATGGAGATATATAGGAGTTCAAAATGTAACCTTTGACATGTATAAAGTTTAGAAAAAGTAGTAGGAACTCACCCAATAGGTTTATACGAAAACCCGAAAAACCAGATATCGACCCCCTTGAGAAGACGAAATTTTCTACACCGAAACCCCGAGCAATGCACTTGATACTAGCGATTAACGGAAGCTCGAAGATCCAAAGAAAAACAAACTTAGAGAGAGAGAGAGATTTGAAGAGAGAGAGAATCTTGAGAGAAATGAGATTACAACCAAAATGAGATATTTTTAGACTGAAAACCCTTAAGTCGTCCAGGGTCTTACGCGGGTTATGTCGTGACCGCAAGTCGCGGTAGAACTCACCCGCTAACACAAACCCAAACCCAAACAGTGGACATCGCGGTTTATGCCGCGACTATAAGTCGCGAAGGACTCGCGTAGCTACACAAACCCACAATCCAACAGTGAAAGTCGCGGTTTATGTCGCGACTACAACTCGCATGCAACTCGCGTAGATACATAAACCCATAATCCAACAGTGAATGTCGCGGGTTATGCCGCGACTTCAAGTCGCGAGAAAGTCGCAAAGCTTACTGAAAGTTGCCCCGATTCACCGAAATCCAAAAGATCAAACTTCATACCAAACACGGCGTTAACGACAAAAGTTAAACACACAAGATTACTAAGATTTTATAACGAAAATTCGGGGTGTTACAATCCTCCCCAACTTGGGAATGATTTCGTCCCCGAAATCCCAACTACTCTAAAAGATGAGGATATCTTCACTTCATATCCTCTTCAGCTTCCTACGTCATGTTGGCTCCCCGATGATGCTTTCACTGCACCTTGACCAAAGTGATCTCTTTGTGACGCAATTTCTTAGACTTTCTCTCTAAGAGAGCGTCGGGTTCTTCCACACAACAGTTACCCTCGTCCACTCTTAACTCTGAGAGAGGAATGACGTTTTCTTCCACTGCCAAACATTTTCGAAGGTAACAAATATGGAACGTGTTGTGGATTCTGCTCAACTCCGGTTGCAGTTCCAATTGGTAGGCTTGCAAACCTACCCGCTTAAGCACTTTGAACGGTCCGAGGAAACGAGGACTTAACTTTCCACGTTTTCCGAACCTGATAATGCCCTTCCATGGCGACACCTTAAGCATCACGCGGTCGCCTACTTGAAATTCCATCGGCCGTCTCTTTTTATCGGCGTAGCACTTTTGCCGATCCTGGGCCGCTTTCAATCTTTCAGGAATGCTTTTGACCTTATCGGTCGTCTCTTGTACGATTTCAGGCCCAGCGAATTGCTTCTCTCCTGCTTCAAGCCAACACACGGGAGTTCGGCACTTCCGCTCGTACAAAGCCTCAAAAGGTGCCATTCTAATACTCGAGTGGTAGCTATTATTGTAAGCAAACTCCACCAAAGGTAGGTGAGAGTCCCAACTACCCCCGAAATCGATGACACAAGATCTTAACATGTCCTCCAGCGTTTGAATCGTTCTCTCGCTTTGACCGTCGGTTTGTGGGTGGTAAGCCGTACTCAACTTTACTCGCGTACCAAGCTCTTTTTGAAAGCCATCCCAAAAATTCGAAGTGAACCGACTGTCGCGATCTGACACAATCGACAAGGGTATTCCATGCCTCGAGACCACCTCATCAATGTAAAGTTTGGCTAATCTGTCCATTGGTAAGGTCTCGCGCATAGCCAAGAAGTAAGCGCTCTTAGTCAATCTATCAACTATTACCCAAATGATATCGTGACCTCGAAGAGTTTTAGGTAACTTCATCACGAAATCGGTGTTAATGTGTTCCCACTTCCACTCGGGAATCTCTAAGGATTGAAGACTCCCATACGGTCGTTGATGTTCGGCCTTAACTTGCGAGCATGTCACACAACGCTCTACATACCGCGCCACATTAAGTTTCATTACTGGCCACCAATAATGCAACTTCAAGTCCCGATACATATTTGTACTTCCCGGATGAATGGAATACTTGGACTTGTGAGCATCCTCCAGCAATAGATCACGGTTACCCCCGACTTTGGGCACCCACACACGATCGCTAAATAGTTAAGAGCAAACGTTGCTTCGTCATGACTTTTTCTTTGAGGTTTTCATCCAACAAGGCTTCTACTTGTGATGTATTGATCTTTTCGACAAGACTAGACACTAGCTCGATTCTCGAATGGGTAGCCGAATACTTCCGCTATAGTCCTTTCGACTTAACGCATCGGCTACTACGTTTGCCTTACCGGGATGGTAAAGTAACTCACAATCGTAATCCTTGAGTAACTCGAGCCACCGTCGTTGCCTCATATTCAACTCTTTTTGATCAAAGACATACTTTAGGCTCTTGTGATCCATATAGAGTGTACATTTTGTGTCATAGAGGTAATTTCGCCAAAGCTTCAAGGAGAACACCACCGCTGCTAATTCCAAATCGTGGGTAGGATAGTTCTTCTCGTGTATTTTAAGTTTCCTCGAGTTGTAAGCGATTACCTTGCCTCGTTGCATCAACACGCATCCTAATCCCATCTTTGAAGCGTCGCTATAGACCACAAAGTCTTCCGATCCTTCGGGCAACGACAAGATTGGGGCTTCGCACAATTTCTTTTGTAGGATCCGGAACGCCTTCTCTTGCGCTTCGGTCCAAACGAACTTTACATTCTTCCAAGTTAAAGCTGTCAAGGATGAAGCGATCTTTGAAAAATCTTGAATGAATCTCCGGTAATATCCCGCCAGACCGAAGAAACTTCGAATCGTGGACGGACTCTTGAGAGGCTCCCAATTCAGCATGGCTTCAATTTTGGAAGGGTCCACTTTCACTCCGTCTCGAGTGACAACGTGACCCAAGAATTGCACTTCTTCAAGCCAAAAGTCGCATTTGGAAAACTTGGCGTACAATCTTTCTTTTCTCAACACATTGAGAACTTCGCGAAGGTGCTGCTCGTGCTCTAACTCGCTCTTAGAGTACACGAGTATATCATCAAAGAATACGATGACCGACTTGTCGAGGAATGGTCGGCACACCCTATTCATCAAATCCATGAATACCGCTGGAGCGTTCGTCAGGCCAAAAGGCATTATAAGAAACTCATAATGGCCGTAACGTGTCCTAAAGGCTGTTTTCGGAACATCTTCTTCTCTCACCTTCACTTGATGGTAACCCGAACGTAAGTCGATCTTGGAAAAACACCCCGCTCCTTGGAGTTGATCGAACAAGTCATCGATTCTTGGAAGCGGATACTTGTTCTTCACTGTAGCTTTGTTCAACTCACGATAATCGATGCACATTCTCATCGTGTCATCCTTCTTCTTGACAAACAAGACCGGAGCTCCCCAAGGTGACGAGCTCGGTCTTATGAAACCCTTCTCCAAGAGTTCTTGGAGTTGTGCCATCATCTCTTGCATTTCCGACGGTGCCAACCGGTAAGGAGCTCTAGCAATAGGAGCCGCTCCCGGCACAAGATCAATCCGAAACTCTACCTGACGATCGGGTGCTAACCTGGGCAAGTCGTCCGAAAAGACATCTAGAAACTCACGCACAATCTTCACGTTTTCGAGCTTTAACTTCTCTAACTTGGCATCGATCACGTAGGCTAGGAAAGACGAGCATCCTTTCACCAAGCACTTGCGCACTTTAGTCATGGTGATTATTGCCACTTCACCTTTCCTCTTCTCGCCATAGATCACAAAAACTTCTCCATTGGGATTGGGAAGTCGAATTAATTTCTTGGAACATACGATCTCGGCATGATTGCTCGCTAACCAATTTATACCGACCACAACATCAAAACTTCCGATTAACATCGGCAAAAGATCGATCGGGAATTCTTTTTCTTCAATTCCGAGAGTACATTTCTTTAGAATATCGCGGATCAGAACTTGACTACCATCTGCTATCTCTACCACTAACGCATCCTCAAGACTAGTAGTGGACATAGCAATCTTTTGGCGGAACAACTTAGATATAAAAGAGAAACTGGAACCCGTATCGAATAAAACACGAGCAGGTACAGAGTTTAGAAGAAATATACCCGATACCACGTCAGCGGATGCCTTGGCCTCATCGGCCGTCATCTGAAAAGCTCGACCCGAAACCCTAGATGGATTCTCTTTCTTTGTCGGTGCGCTACCCGACACTAGTTTCGGGCACTCTCTCTTCATGTGCCCTGGTGTCTTGCATTCATAACATACCAGTCCTCTGATCGGACAGTCACGGGTTGTGTGATCAGATTTACCACATTTCTAGCAAGATTGAGGAGAGGTGTTACAGTTACCGTGGTGTTTGGTTCAGAATTTCTGACACCATCTAGCCTCTTGATAACCGCTGAAGTTTTGGTTTCCAACAAAAGGTCGGACCCTCTTGGGAGGAGCAGAATTGCTCTCCCATTTTCTCTTTTCCACCGTCACCGCAGCTTTCTCCGGTCTACTCTTCGCGTAAACCTCTTCCATGAACTGCGCTTCTTCAATCGTCTCCCGAAGGTTAGAAGCCTTCGAGTTACGGACCATAGTCATCATGTCCGACGGTAGACCTTTCAGATAGGCCTTAATCTTTTCTTTCGCAGTGGAAGCCACATGCCCCACTAACCCCAACTTTTCCATGAATTGACGGGTATACTCCCTCACCGTCAAATTCCCTTTTACAAGAGCTCGAAATTCTGCCTCGATCCGATCCGTAGCCATCTCATTGCAGTATTCTTCCAAAATCTTTACCTTGAAGTCGCCCCAAGACAGTTGGGCCAAAACAGTAGGAGAGAGGGTGGACTGGATAACATTCCACCACGTCAGCGCCGTATCCCTGAGCAGTTAAGTACCGAACCTCACCCTCTGGTCATCACCACACTCGGATGAACCGAAAGCCTGTTCGACCGCTCGGATCCACTTAACACATGCAACCGGGTCTTCGGAACCAGAAAACTATGGTGGTCCACAACCAAGAAAGGATTTGTAGGAACAACTCTTCCCACCCTTCGAAGCGCCAACAACCCTATGCTCCTCTGATCTGACTCTGTTCTTGATGCCCCCAGAGCCACCTACCACGTTCTCCTCCACTGCCTCAGGCCTCCTGAGGCTCGGGTCTCGGTCCTCTAACATTTTTAAGAATACCTCTTGCTGTTTCTCCATGGTCGACGTCACCATTTGCATGACACTGGCTATCATATAAGTTTAAGGGTTTGCCACTGGAACAACGGGATCGGTGGGTGCCAAATCCACTCTTGGCTCTGGATCCACTCCCCCAGTAAATATCGGTGGCATGTTCGGAGGAACGACTGCTGACGTTCTAACCACAGAGTTAAGATCACGCGAACTAACATCGCGTAGATTTCCGTCGCCCAACGGACGACCACGTGTGTTCAGCATACTAGAGTATTGGTTGCTACACAAGCATGAGAACGAGTAAGACACATAACAACGGAATAACACAAGGAACGTACTACTACGTTACCAATTGTCACAGTAACGGTACTTCAAGCACAATTACGTATAAATATTCTCATAACAACATTAGCTAAGTGAAATTATGAACATACAATACATAAAGATTCTTGTTACCATAGCCACAACGTTCGACTCTAAGACTAACCCATCTTAGAAGTTCTACCCAAACTCACGAATCAATGCTTAGCATACTCAGTCTAAGTCCAGACATCTTACATTCATGCCTAGATCACTTAAACTAGAGCTCTGATACCAACTTGTAACACCCTAAAATTTAGAGTAATTTAAAACTTCTGAAAATAGGCAATATGACATTTGTATTGGTATAAACCTCCCAAAAAGGGTATCAGTCCTTAAGACTTTACAAAACCTGCACGGACATAGGTTCCATCAACAAACTAATCTGAATATAACTATCTAGATTACATCAGTTGACAGACCAAAATTCACCAAAAGAATGGGACTTAACATATGCCCAACTTCAATACTTAGTCATCTCAAAATGCCTCGAGACCAAGCTCGTCTTTCAAAACCCTTGGCAACCCATCGCTAAGGGAAACTTGTTATACATATCATTTGAGAAAAAGTGTTAGACTTAAAGGCTAGTGAGAACATACAGTTTATAAATTTCAAGAGATATAAACATTTGCATCCAAACGGAAACCTTTCAATTAAGCATTCCCAAGTTAACTGCTGATAAGAATAAAATTCATTAAAATAAGGTCATAAACCTTCTTTCCAGAACCTCAAAATTTAATGCACATGTAGTTCTTCATTTTGATTACCTTATAGAACCTCACAATTTAATGCACATGTAGTTCTATATTTTGTTAACGGCCAGAACCTCACAATTTAATGCACATGTAGTTCTATTTTTGTTAACGGCCAGAATCTCACAATTTAATGCACATGTATTTCTTCATTTACTTTACTTGGTAACCTTCAAGTAATATAAGTCGACTCAAAACCTAGGGATCCACTAGTAATGGTACATACATGTCACAACAACAGTGTGACCAACCATAGATAGTCATATGGTATAAAACATTTTATAAACAAAATGGCTTTTCAAGTTCAACTTCTGGTAAGCAAGAAAATCATAAAGATGAGTTCATAAACATTCTTTCACATATCCCACATAATGTGCAAGTAAAACATCCTTTTACTTTAAATAAGATAGAATCCATCACTTTAGTTAAAAATGATCGGGAACCCTAAAATCTCCCAAAACTCAAGTTATATCAAAATGTAGTAAACTTAAATCCAAAATCATGGAGATATATAGGAGTTCAAAATGTAACCTTTGACATGTATAAAGTTTAGAAAAAGTAGTAGGAACTCACCCAATAGGTTTATACGAAAACCCGAAAAACCAGATATCGACCCCCTTGAGAAGACGAAGCTTTCTACACCGAAACCCCGAGCAATGCACTTAATACTAGCGATTAACGGAAGCTCTAATATCCAAAGAAAAACAAACTTAGAGAGAGAGAGAGATTTGAAGAGAGAGAGAATCTTGAGAGAAATGAGATTACAACCAAAATGAGATATTTTGAGACTGAAAACCCTTAAGTCGGCCAGGGTCTTACGCGGGTTATGCCGCGACTGCAAGTCGCGGTAGAACTCGCCCGCTAACACAAACCCAAACCCAAACAGTAGACATCGCGGTTTATGCCACGACTATAAGTCGCAAAGGACTCGCGTAGCTACACAAACCCACAATCCAACAGTGAAAGTCGCGGTTTATGCCGCGACTACAACTCGCATGCAACTCGCGTAGATACGTAAACCCATAATCCAACAGTGAATGTCGCGGGTTATGCCGCGACTTCAAGTCGCGAGCAAGTCGCGAAGCTTACTGAAAGTTGCCCCGATTCACCGAAATCCAAAAGCTCAAACTTCATACCAAACATGGCGTTAACGACAAAAGTTAAACACACAAGATTACTAAGATTTCATAACGAAAATTCGGGGTGTTACAGCTGAGATCTCTTCATTCGCTCTCCGATTTTGCTCATCCAAAGTATAAATCCGGTTGTGAGCAGCGCTGAGCTCCAAACGCATTTGAGCAATGATGTGAGCTTGAGTTCTATGTGCTACCATGATCCTGTTAATCAAAGAAGTTGCACTAAAACCGTTAGTAGGTCGTACTTTCTATCGAGGATGTTACTCTAGCTGGGGCCCCACGGTAGGCCCCAAACTGTTATTGCCAAAAATCGTCCAACAGAAGATCTAAGGTCGGTGTGGAGCTTTAACAACTAAAGTACACGATTGGTCAACAAATCGTACAACAAAGGTAAAAAAATAAATAAGACACAAAGAATTTGGTGACGCGGAAAACCCCGTGGAGGGTAAAAACCGCGGACGATAGTAGAGATCGTCAAGTGCACTATGGACGTCAAACAGGGACGTTGTCCTTTAGAAGGAGTGATTACAAGTACAAATGACAATATTACAGTAGGAAATAATGTAATAGTGCGATTAAGCCGTTGGTCGTGTGATAGAACACTTTGTCGAGAGATTCTGCTAGAGAGAGCTCTTGAGAGTTGTATCTTGAAATTGTTCTCTAATCAAATGTCAATGTCCCTTGTGTAGTTATGGTTTGTATATATAGCTTTGGTTGACATAAATGAGCATTGATTGTCCAACGGTTTTGGTATTGATTAATCTTGATGGAGGTCGTCCGTTATATCCATTGGCCATTATGTGTCTTAACCCTGTAATAAAAGATTCACGAAGGAAATGGTTGTGTGTAATAAATGATCAGTGATCGTTAGTAACGTTAGTTGTAAGATATAAGCTTGTCAAGCATTTAGTCGTGGACGTGAGAAACTCTCGACGATCGTCATCGGGGACGATAGTGTCTATTGTCGTGCATTATCGTCAGGACCTTATCTTAATACAAGAATGGTCCTTAGACTGGAGACGTTTGGTTTTCTTGCGTCGATTGAGACTTACAAAATTTTACCTAAGCAATTGTCATATCCGACGATGTGAGGTGATATTTGGGATGAATGACGTGACATTACCCAATGCTGGATTTGGGGGTGTTACCCTTGGATAATGTCACATCATTCATCCCAAGGGTAGATTTGGGGGTGTTACAATATATATATATATATATATATATATATATATATATATATATATATATATATATATATATATATAGGGGGAGAGCGCTAGGATCATTTGTTAACCAACAAAATGTTGTTTACTTAACCTAGTCTAACCAATAGAAATGCATTTTAGAGTGTGGTTGTTAGTGTTTGTATATTTAATACTAAAGGGTATAAAGGTAAAATCAAAATTTCCAATATTTCATTTATTTATTTGGGAGTTACAAGAATAAATATCCATCATTCTAGCTTATGTTTTGATTTCAAAACTTTTTCCATTTTCAATTTCATGTTAAAATCATATGAACAAGAGTTACTATTTTGCTTAGTGTTCACTTAGTTTCATTAAGAGTTACTGTTTGTGGACTCAACATGAACATTATGTATGTATTATAGTGTATGTTAACATAACAGACTTCAAATGAAACTATGTGAACACAGATTTCAAATGAAACTATCATAACAACTTTAGATGAAAACATGTGAACATGATTAATGTGTTCATTGTGTGCAATAATTCTTTCATACACTCATTCTTATATGCACAACATGATTAATGTGTTCATGTTGTGCAGTCATTTCTATATACACTCATGATAAATGTGGGTGAACTTAGATTTGCATTTTGTGTGCAGTCATACACACGGAACATTGATGGCTAATTTCTGTGTGCAGACGTACACACTTAGTTTCCTTAAGGGTTAATTTTTGTGGACTCAACATGAACATTATGTATGTATAATAGCGTATGTTAACATAACAGAGTTCAGATGAAATTATGTGAACACTAATAATAAAGTCATAAGGGCACCACATTTGTGGTCAAAATTACAACTTTGAAAAGAAATAATGTTCATATTTGTTCATTTGAGTATGATGTCAGTTAAAATCATATGAACAATGTTTGGACATATTATTTAATTGATTTTTTAACATAGAATGGGGGTTACGATTTTAACATAGAATGAGGATTAAGATTCTTTTGGAATGATCATTAATTGAGAGAATAAAGACATACTATTTAATTGATTTTTCCCCATAATACCCTCATCACCATAGTTCACTCCTAAGTTTGCATCAATTGTACATTTATTAAAGCTTTTAAGATATATTCAAACTCAACCATTGATTTCCAGGATCAAGGGCTTGGAATGGTTCATAAAGTTAACATAAAAAATGTGGTTAACAAATGAACCAAAAAAAGATTGAGAACCGATCTAAGACGTAATTTGATTTTGATCCTATGGTTTTATTTAAAAGTTTTTTCACCAAATGAAAATGGCATAATCATCATTCTGGTAACATGATTCACCAGATGAAACTTACAGATTCATTCATCAAATGAAAAACACAAATTCTCCATATTTCACCACATGAAATAAATCACAAATTTTCATTAATATGTTATTTCACCTGATGAAATCAAAACATAAGTTCATGTATATCTTAATTCACCACATGAAATCAAACAAAAATTTGATCTATAATCTTGTTTCACCTAATGAAATCAAATACAATTTATGCCTATAATCAAATACAATCAAATTGTCCCATTGTTCTAGGTTCTATATAGGGTTTCGTTTCGAGAGATCGAAGAAACTTTGAACGAAACGCGATATAGGGTTTGGTCTTTTCAGAAATGAGCAAAAAAAGGGTGGTGGTATCGACCCATGAAACGACAGTGACGGTGGTGGCGGAGGACCGTCGGAGCTGGGAAGCGTTAAATCCTGAGATACTAGCATTGATCTTCATAAAAATACCAGCATATGAAATGGTGAGGTGTGTGCCATTTGTGGGTAAGCCATGGATGGAAGTGGTGGCCGGACCATACTGCTGGCAGGATATCGACGTGCAGGCATGGTGTCGCTGTCGCAACCTCAATCGTGCGGTGGACGTAGACCTCGTCATCAAAAAACTCGTCTGCCGGAGCAAGTTTACAGTTCAACGACTTTTCACTTACCGTCTGGGATAATTCAGATCCTACTTAGTCTCCTCCTACTTAGTCTCCTCCTACTTAGTCTCCTCCTACTGGTACATTTCAAAATCTCCATTTTGTAGTGAAGGTGTTTGATTATTTGTTGTTGAGAAAAATAGCGATGGATGTTGAAAACCTTTTTTGTTGCCGTGGAAGAAGTCTGAAAGTTCTGGAAAGTAGCATCATTGATCATATGGTTTTGAGGTGACGCTTAAATTACCATTTTACCCTTAAACTCTCAAAATTTTCACTAATATTACAAGAAATGCCATCATTGTTAATCACCCTTGATTAAAACCCATAAATGATTTAGATTAGTCTTTACGGTCCTCAACATTTTTTTGGTTCTCATCTGATTACCGTCATATATATAGAGAGAGGGAGGATCAAACGAGAACATTAACTATTTAAAAAAACACGAGAACTAACAAAATCATTAGTGATTTTACATTAACGCGCAAAAAAACGGTGCGGACCTGAAGTCGCGGCCAAAGTCCTTTTTCCGTCTGTTAATGTAAAATCACTAATGATTTTGTTAGTTCTCGTATTCTTTTAAATAAATATTGTTCTCGTTTGAACCCAACTCTCTCTCTCTCTCTCTCTCTATATATATATATATATATATAACCCCATTCTTTTGTTAGCCCATTGGTATTAATCGTATTAACCAAATTCCAACCAATTAGATTTCACCAAACCTTTTGATCCTATCACACGCCTACTAATGGTACAAGGGGTATTAAAGGTATTTTAATTGATTAAAATATTGTTTAAATAGTTGTCATATTTATCTCAAATTTTAAAATTGACAGTTATCTTAATATTTTCTAAATATAACAAACTTTAAAATTGGTAGTTATCTTAATATTTTTTAAATATAATATCTAACTAAAAATTTGGTTTAATATCAATACTAATTTTTTGACAAACCTGCGATTTTATTAGATAATCAAAGTTTATATTAATTTGGTTTAGTATCAATCATAATTTTCTGTTTGATTCAAATCCATTCATATTTAATATTATATGATCATAATGTCTGAATACCATAAACAAATTGTTTTCAACTGTTTCGTCGATTGATATGTGTTGTGCATAGGTGAACGTGGTCCAATAGTTTTCAAATCATAATGTTTGGATACCATAATCAAATCCAATGGCTTTTCAATTTTAAGCATGTACCCTGCTCCAAATTAATGGCATATTCAAACACATTGGTCTAAATGCTTAAAAGACAAAATTGTCTTTTGTGCATATGCATGAATGTGCATTTGTGTACATGTGCATATGCATGAATGTGCATACATGCATATCCATATATGTAAGATGTGCATATATACATTTGTACATATTCTTTAAATAGTGCATTTGGGGGTGGAGCATTGGAGACAAAATAGTGATTTGTGCATGTGCATACACATGAATGTGCATTTGTGCATATGTGCATATGCATGAAAATAAATAATTTCTTTCAAAAAAATTGTCTTGTTACCGGAGAATCGGCATGCATACAACATAAAACCTAGAGCTTCGTGCCAACCTATTTTGAATCATCTTCTCATCTGGATTTCATTTCGTTTTGTTTGTTTCTAATGATTCCATGATTCTCGAAAACAAATTTTTAGGGATTTTGACCATCTGATGAATTCTGCCATTTGGTAATGATCTCATCCACCATTTCTAGGTTTTTCGAATTTCAATTTCTTAATGTCATCCTTTCTCCTAGTTGTTAATCGTTTCCGGTTACAGTGACTTTTATCACTTCAAAATTCCCGTTTTTATTTGGGCATTCTTCTTATTTTATGGGATGAAATTTTGTGTTTCTGTTACTATGAAATGGTGATTTGCGACTTTAATTTGGGACAATATGCATTTGAAAGAGCAATGTTCTTTGCTTCTAAGAGTCCACAATCCTTCAATCTCTTTCGTTTTCACAACAATTAAACACCAATCTCAATCCACACAATCACCAGAACCCTAGAACAGAATTAAGAGAATCTGATGTCTTGAACATATTGAATCATGAAAAAGACATTACTTTGGCTCTTGAATATTTCCAATCTGTATCCAATTCGAAAATGTTCAAACACACAACTCTCACTTACCAAACCATTATCCAAAAGCTAGGTGATGAATGTGATTTAGATGGAGTTCAATACCTGCTGCAGCAGATGAAATTGGAAGGCATAATCAACGATGGAGGTGGCCGGTGGTGGCTAATGGTTAGTCGGCGATGGAGGTGGCCGGTGATTGATCGACGATGGAGGTGGCCGGTGGTTGGTCGGCGATGAAAATCGGGTTGCTTGAAAAGTGGAACACATTTATGAGGATAAGATGCACTTTCCTTTGTTATGATTTGTGTGTTTTGACCAAACTACCCTTATACATATGTGCATCTTAAAACCAAGTGTGTGTATGAGTTTTTAAAATCAGTGTTTCATTTAAGCCGTGATCAAGATTTTCAATGGATGAGATTGGTTAACATGGTTAAGATAAATGGTAAAGTTAACAAAATATATATCATATATAGAGGGAGGTTCATTTGTTAGAGCATCTCCAATGGACCTCTAAAAAACCCAAAAACACCAATTTTTATCTCCAATCAACCTCCAAACACCAAATAAATTTGGTGTTGAAGGAGAGAGGAAGAGCCATGGCCTCCAAATTTGGAGGGGCACTGTACACCCTCTAAATTTATTGGGGGCCCACCAGTTAATGTAATTTTATTTTTTATTGTTATTAAAAATAGTTAATAATAAATAAAATATGTTATTTTAATGTGGGGTCCATAAATTTGGTGTTTTTTTTAGAGTATGATTATAGTTGATTTTTTATTTGGTATTGATGGACCCACTAAAATTAGTGTTTTTGGTGTTAAAATTGGTGTTATGGTTGGAGATGGTCTTAACCATATTGTTAACTTTGTGAACCTAAACCAACCAATAGAATTGCATGTTGATGCGTTGTTTTGAGTCCATGTATAATTAATGACAAAGGGTAGAAAGGGAAATCATAGTTTTAACAACATTTAATCTATTTATGTGGGAGTTACAAAAAGTAAAATTCCACAATTCTAGCTAATGATTTGATTTCAAATTTTTTTCCATGATCAATTTCATGCTAAAATCATATGAACATCACAAGAGTTCAAGTAGCTAGTGGTTTGAATTCAAATGTTTGTCCTTATTCATCTTGTTTCCCAAATCGTATCAATGTCACAACAAATGAACACAACAACGTCCACCGACATTATGTATTCCGGGCTCCTTAACGACGTCGATAGAGGTGACTTTGTTGAAAATTTATCATCTATGGAAACAACAACACTGAATGAAGCCGATAGAAATATACTTAATAGGGGTACCAAAACGAAAGCAGCGGTAATTGCAATGTGGATATAGTCGAATCGAATAACAAATTTTGTATTAGTAAGTTTTTTTGAATGATTATGAGTTGTTTTGATTATTTAGTTTTATGATGTTTTCATTCCCAACCATTAATGAACGTGCAAGAACAAATAACTAAGCATCCCGTTAGTTTCGTGTCTACATCGTTGATCACAGAAGTTCATACGTAAAATATATTTTTTCATTTTATGGAGGAGTTGGGTGTGTCAAATGTGGACCGTCAAATGTGTATGAACACATGTGTTGCACGTAAAGGATGTTTTATTGTTCTAGTTGAACATGAACACTAAGGTAATTTTAGAAAGTTGGTTTCGGATTGTCAAATGTGTATGAACACATGTGTTGCACGTAAAGGATGTTTTATTGTTCTAGTTGAACATGAACACTAAGGTAATTTTCATATGTGTTCATATCATGAGTGCATGCGATTATGAATCGAGGTAGAATCGGGGGTTACGATTCTTTTGGAAGAAACATTAATTTGAGAGATAATAAAGACATATTATTTCATTGATATTTTTTCCCAAAATACCTTTATCACTATGGTTCATTCCCAAATTTTTCATCAATTGTACATTTAATAAGGCTTTTAAAAAAATCAATTTCAACCGTTGATTTCCATGATCAAGGGATTGGATTGGTTCATAAAGTTAGCACAAAAAATGTGGTTAACAAATGAACCGAATATATATATATATATATATATATATATATATATATATATATAGAAGGAGGATCAAACGAGAACAATAGTTATTTAAAAGAACACGAGAACTAACAAAATCATTAGTGATTTTACATTAACGCACACAAAAGCCACGCAGACCTGAAGCCACGGCCAAAGTCCTTTTTCATGTGTTAATGTAAAATCACTAATAATTTTGTTAGTTCTCGTGTTCTTTTAAATAGGTATTGTTCTCGTTTGAACCCGACTCTCTCTCTCTCTCTCTCTATATATATATATATATATATATATTTAGGGTTTGAAATACAAACCCTCTAATTAATACAAACCATTCAAATGAGATATTTAAGAAAATTATGAGAGCTTATTTATTATGATCTGGATATTTACGGAAGATTATCAAAGTTCATTCATTATGATTAATACTTTATTAAAGAAATAATCGAGATTTATGAAACCAGTTATTCATTTGACTAGATGGACGATTGAGACGAGTTTGTATGGTTTCTACCAATTAGAGGATTTATATTTTAAACTCCCTATATATAAGTTATAATAGATGTATATTGTGTAAAATGATTTATATTAAATCACTACAAAATAAATGACTTTTACCCACAAAAATCACCTAAGGAAATTTTCGTTGGTGATTACCAACAAACTACTAATGGTTCCGGTATAATCCGATATTTTTCAAGGATATAAATCAATCAAGACTTTGAATATAATTTTTTACTAATTTAAGTTTCCCACCAACAGTTTATCCTCTAACTTTTGTGATGGTTTTGTGACGAATCACTCTTTTAGTGACGGATTTCCAAGGAAAATTTTTGTAGGTAAAAACTCTTTCATTTAGTAGTGAATATTTTTATAACTTATTTAGATCCATATATTATAAAATATGAATATTCACTGAAAAAGGCAAAATAAAAACTCTATTTTCTGCCACTTTTTGCAATTTAACCCAATTTTGAAGAAAGTCTCTTATTAATAAACTTTATGTGAAAAAGGATCGAAAATCATACAAGAATATAAAAATCATAATCTACCTATTTATACAATGACAAATTAGACAAAGAAGAAAACAGTAAACAAAGCCACAATATACTCGTATCACCTTTTTCCCTTGGCAACCAATATACTTGATTTCATTTTACAATAAGAATCCTTTGAGCTTATCTTCATATAGATGATGCCAACAATGATCATTAAATGGAGACGAAATTGTCGTAATAGAAACGATTGGTGCTCTGGAATGCAATGTTGAAGACCTTATTACAAATACAATAGGTGTAGACAAACTGGCTTTGAATGTCCTTGCAAAGCCTTCTTTATTGTACTAATACTTAAAAGATAACCTGCAAAAATAAATATGAACTTGTTACCGACTGTGTTATAAGATGTATATTTTAGTATTAATGAAGGAAATGGTTAATCATTTCTAAATAAGAAATAATAGTACTTACATGAATGTTTGTAAAAGACCAAGTTATGGGATCCTAATAATGAACTGGCGGGGGAGGAGAAGTGTACATGTACACAGGTGGTGGAGATGATTTTACTGGCGGTGGAGGTGATGTGTAGTGATAAGGAGGAGGAGACTTCTTAGGTGGTGGGGGTGAAGTGTAGTGGTATGATGGAGGAGGAGATTCTGTAGGTGGTGGAGGGGATGTGTAGTGGTATGGTGGAGGAGGAGATTCTGTAGGTGGTGGGGGTGATGTGTAGTGGTATGGTGGAGGAGGAGATTTTGTACGTGGTGGGGGTGATGTGTAGTGGTATGGTGGAGGAGGTGACTTGATAGGTGGTGGAGGGGATGTGTAGTGGTATGGTGGGGGAGGTGACTTCACGGGTGGTGGAGGTGATGTGTAGTGGTATGGTGGGGGTGGTGACTTTTTAGGTGGTGGGGGTGAGGAGTAGTGGTATGGTGGAGGAGGAGATTTTGTAGGTGGTGGAGGTGATGTGTAGTGGTATGGTGGAGGAGGTGACTTCATAGGTGGTGGGGGTGAGGTGTAGTGGTATGGTGGGGGTGGAGACTTCTTAGGTGGTGGGGGTGAGGTGTAGTGGTATGGTGGGGGTGGCGACTTCTTAGGTGGTGGGGGTGAGGTGTAGTGGTATGGTGGGGGTGGAGATTTTGTTGGTGGGGGTGGTGAGGTGTATTGGTATGGTGGGGGTGGCGACTTCTTAGGTGGTGGGGGTGAGGTGTAGTGGTATGGTGGGGGTGGCGACTTCACAGGTGGTGGCGGTGAGGTGTAGTGGTATGGTGGGGGAGGTGACTTCACAGGTGGTGGCGGTGAGGTGTAGTGGTATGGTGGGGGTGGCGACTTCTTAGGTGGTGGGGGTGAGGTGTAGTAGTATGGTGGGGGTGGCGACTTCTTAGGTGGTGGGGGTGAGGTGTAGTGATATGGTGGGGGTGGCGATTTTGTTGGTGGTGATGGTGAGGTGTAGTGGTATGGTGGGGGAGGTGACTTCACAGGTGGTGGCGGTGAGGTGTAGTGGTATGGTGGGGGAAGTGACTTCACAGGTGGTGGTGGTGGGGAGGTGTAGTGGTATGGTGGGGGTGGGGGTAACTTCACAGGTGGTGGCGGTGAGGTGTAGTGGTATGGTGGGGGAGGTGACTTCATAGGTGGTGGCGGTGAGGTGTAGTGGTATGGTGGGGGAGGTGACTTCACAGGTGGTGGCGGTGAGGTGTAGTGGTATGGTGGGGGAGGTGACTTCATAGGTGGTGGTGGTGGTGAGGTGTAGTGGTATGGTGGGGAAGGTGACTTCACAGGTGGTGGCGGTGAGGTGTAGTGGTATGGTGTAGGATGAGACTCTTTAGGTGGTGGAGGTGATGTGTAGTGGTAAGGAGTGGTAGGAGGCGACTTTTTAGGTGGTGGAGGTGATTTGTAGATGTACGGTGGTGGATGTGAAGGTGTTGGTGGTGGAGGAGACTTGTAGTGGTAAGTGGGTGCTGGTGGCGGTGGAGACTTGTAAAGGTAAGTGGGTGTTGGTGGTGGTGGAGACTTGTAGTAGTAAGGAGCAGGAGTCGGGGTTGGCTTTGGCTTCTCACAGATCTTGTAAGGAGTCTTGGGACCGTAAGCAAATGGCTTAGCGTAAAGGACAACTTCGTAAGCATTCTTGGACTTGACCTTAAGCTTAGCACCCTTCAAACCTCCATGGAGATTTGTTGGGATGTTACAAGTGGTACCATTTGGTGCCATATGAAGCTTAGCAATACAAGCCTTGGCTCCTCCATATTTGGAATAATCCAAACCCTCAACAGTAATTGCAAATTTCCCATTGATCTTTGTCTTTCCATATGCAACAATTTCCTTCTCACCAGCTGCCTTGCATGTTACCTCCACAACAGCACCTATTCCATTGAAATAAAATATATCAATATATATCTTATTTCTTTTGGTCAATCCCCTATAAATTAAAACTCTCCATAATTGATATAGCCTATGATCCAATTATTATCATATTTCATTAAATATATGATATATTCTTATATAAGATTACTATTTTCAATCTCGTGTATTACACGGGGTAATTTAAAAAAATTAAATCATGTCAGATAACTTATCTTAGATCTCCAACCCATAACACTAAAAACACTAAAAATTGTGGGACCCTTGACACTAAAAAAATTTCACTCCAACCATATTTAAAAAAAATCAACAAATCTTCTAAAACCATATAAAAAAACATTTTTCATTATTATTAAACATTTTTCAATATTATTAATGATATTATTACAAATAATAATAATGATATTATAAAAAAAATATCAAAAAAATGGATTAACCGTGGGTCATCCCCTTCTTGAAGGGTGAATTGTATAACACCAAATTTGGTGTTTTATTCTTGAAAAAAAAATCACCCTGCAAATATTTTTGGTGTTTGGAGTATGGTTGGGTGTCACCATACTGCAAATCATCATATTTGCAGTATGTTTGGAGATGCTCTTATAGATATGAATGATCATCGAAAGTACGATACTACTTTTCCAATGGTATATTTTGTAAAAAAAAATGTCAGATAACTAATTTTAAAGGTATTGACGAAACGATTACAATGGTATAATTTGTAAAAAAAAAATAAAAATGTTTTTTTAATGCATTTTAGTTCATATACATTATTTATGTTTATATGATAAAGAGTCTAAAATGAAAACTGAAAAATGAAAAATAAAAAATAAAAAAACAAGGGATTAAAAGTAAACTACATACCTAATTATAAGGGTAGTAAATATAACGTATAAATTAAAAAAAATTGAATTAAGAAATGATTTAAGGAATGAATGTGGATGCGCTAAATGAACCTATAATGTAAAATGAGTCCATATACATGTTTAGGCGGAAAAATGAAAAAAATAGGTTCACCAGGACGACAAGTGTCAGTCTAGTTATTTATTTATTATATGTATAGATTTAAAGTTTTATAGATCTAATTCCAATTTACCTTTTAGTCTTCAAGTTTTTATTTTAAATTTTCTATATCTATACTATATATAAGTATACCGTCATTGTTTCTTCCCCGGGAAAAATTCTTATTATATTGTTTCTTCTTTTTGATAATTTAATTATCCATGATTATATTTGATACATCCATTATTACTCCTAATTATTTTATATGGGTAACTTTAATTTTCATTAACAACAATTTTTATTTAATTATCCAATTAATTAATATAGTACAAAAGATGCACTAAATTATACATGTTAATTTATAATTTTTTTCAAACCTAAACATAATAATTAAAGGAATAAATTAATTAAATAAAGGAGTTTTGAATAAATATATAGACAGAAGAGTTAATAAATTACTTTTCCCATAATGATATATTTTATGTGTTTGTCTTTTGTGTTTAATGGATAAATTAAAGAGACACGAGAATGATATATTAATTATTAATTAATTTTTTTTACAAAGTAAATTAATTAATTTGTACCTTTGAGGTGGTGTTTGGCGTGCGATTTAACTGGGTATTTCCAGTCATAGCAGCTGTAGCAGTAAACTTTACCGATCACCTTCACGATCACTTCCTGGTGGTGAGGGTGAGGGTGAGGATGAGGGTGGTAGGAAGTTGGTGGTGGAGGAGAAGTGTAGTAGTATCGTGGTGGTGGAGAATGTGCTGGTGGAGGAGGAGATTTGTAGTAGTATGGTGGTGGTGGTGAATGTACCGGTGGGGGAGGAGACTTGTAGTAGTATGGTGGTGGTGGTGGTGACTTCACAGGTGGTGGTGGGGACTTGTAGTAGTATGGTGGCGGTGGAGAATGCACCGGCGGTGGAGGAGAATTGTAGTGGTATGGTGGTGGTGGTGACTTGAGTGGTGGTGGTGGAGACTTGTAGTAGTATGGTGGGGGTGGAGAATGTACTGGAGGAGGAGGAGAATTGTAATGGTATGGTGGTGGTGGTGGTGGTGACTTGTAGTAATATGGTGGGGGTGGAGAATGTACTGGAGGAGGAGGAGAATTGTAATGGTATGGTGGTGGTGGTGAGTTGACAGATGGAGGTGGAGACTTATAGACATAAGGTGGTGGTGGGGATGGTGATGGTGGAGGTGGAGATTTGTACACGTAAGGTGGTGGTGGTGATGGAGATGGTGGTGGTGGAGACTTGTACACATAAGGTGGTGGAGGAGAAGGAGAAGGTGGTGGTGGAGACTTGTAGACATAAGGTGGTGGTGGTGATGGAGAAGGTGGTGGTGGTGACTTGTGCTCATATGGCGGAGGTGGTGAAGAATAGATGTATGGATGATCATCAGCAGAAGCAGCTATAAGATTAGAAACACCAAGTATTGTGAATGCTGCGATGAGTATAGGCCATAGATGATGGCCGCCGCCACCGGCAGAAAGTCTCATGGTTCACCGGTAATTAATGGAGGAAAGAGGCGGAGGTGTTGGTGGTGATGATGAGTTGGGTAGTAAATTAAGTTGATATGATATTTATAGTTAAATTAAGAGTGCAGGTGTATTATGCAATTTGAATATATATTATAAAACCCTCGTTCCGGCCACTTCGATGCATACTCCCTCTTCCCAACATCATTACTCTTCCACCCAAAGATAAAAAACAATAAATTTTTATATTTTTTTAATTAATTATGTTATTTAATATATAAAACACTTATTTTGTAATAAAATTACATCAATTTTAACGATTTTCTTCTTATAATGGTTTTCAATAATAAATAAGTCATCTTGATTTTTGTTCATATATCTTATATATATTAACAAAGAAATTTATTTGAAAGTTCATTGATATATATATATATATTTTGATCTCGAAATTGATTGTTGGTCCAAGAAGAAACAGGGATTAGGATTACAAAAGGGCCTATTTTACTGGATCATTAAAATGTTGGGCCTGGTTTATGTAAAGCAAACTTTATCTGCCTTTTCTGGCCCGTGGCTATATGATTATGTGTGCACGATAGGGGGATCTACAAAATAAAATTATAAAAATGATGTTTCAAAATCATGATGCCTGTGATACTCTTCAATTTTGTGTTTGCAAATGTGCATGTTATGCATGAACTAATCATTTATTTCTTGAAAAAGTTATTTACCGTTGTATTGCTACTGATGTGATCACAATATTTAATCGAAGGCTAGCAGCATGCCCCTAGTTGTGGGGTCGCATGTACAAACCTATAATAACGAGAAAAGAACCTAAACGGGGCTTTGTTAGAGTAGGCGAAAAAGTTGATCTATCGTACATACCTAATAAAAAGCTCATGCAATGTTAAAAATATTATAAATTGTGTATACCTAATTCATACATACATAAATGACTCTGTTATGTTAGCTTCCTTTTGAATATTTCACGGAGACGTATTCTCAAGTTAAAAAAAAATTGGATCAGCCACTTCTTTTTGCCGTTAATGTTGCACTTAACTTTTCATGTATTTTGTCAATTATTGTCATTTGACTATGAATTCATTGAACTACAATTTAATGTGTGTTTGTTTAGAAATGGCTAAATGGGAATCAATATTTTTCTTAAATTATTTATACATACATTCATTTGGAAATAAAAAAGAATCTTATTTAATATTATAGTTAATTGATGATAATATTTTCAAATATATATTTAATCCATTGACCCTATTAATTGTGACATTTTCCAACTTATTTTAAAATTTGTATATGAATATAAAATTAATATCCCATTCTTCGCATCTTAGATTTAAACATTCAAATAATTGAAACAAGACAATTCTTGCTTTCTCCAAAGTAACATGTATATACATAATTATTAGATTTAAAAAGAGCTTTGACTTTTGAACAACTACGGATATATATATATATATATATATATATATATATATATATATATATATATATATAAAAGGAGAGGTTTATTTGAGAAATGGTAAATGTATGAGAAATAGAGAAGTAATCTTAGTCATTCACTTGTTCAACATTTGCGGCTTTGACCGCGAAGCATCGGATAATTCGTTGTATGGTCTATAGAAGGTAGAGGGATAGTTTCATAAAATACGCAGGATGAGTTCATAGATGAACCTATATGATTCACATATGAACTATACGTTCATATGTGAATCAATTAATTAGTTCATATATAAATCACAAAAGTTCATTTATGAATCTGTTATTTAGTTCAACTAATTCATATATGAATTTACAGTTAATTAGTTCATATGTGAATCAGTTAATTAGTTCATATATGAATTACAAAGATTCATATATGAATCAGTTAAAAGAGTTCAAATGTGAATTACACTGATTCACATATGAACGTATAGTTCATATGTGAATTATACATGTTCATATATGAACACAGCCCATGTATTTTATAAAAATTACGAAAGTGTTCTTCTATTTTTGGAATAGCCGTAACTTTTGACCAGTCAAAGCCGAAATATTTGACCAGTCAAATCCGATCTTGACCGTATGAATGGCTAGGGTTACTTTTCTATTTCTCATATATTTACCATTTCTCAAATGAACCTTTGATTATATATATATATATATATAGGCCGATAATCAAATGAAAACCAAAAATATGTTACAAACCCTTGAGAACCGATATAAAAATATTTTTTTACATGATCTTTTTTCATCAAAACTTATGATTTAAAATATTGTTTCATATATGTTTTTGTTCACCTTGTGAAAATATTACACGTGAAAAATAAAATTTGATTCACCTAGTGAAATGAAAAATACAGGTAAAAAATATTCATGTGGTGAAACAAATACATGTAAAACCATCATATTATGAAACAAATATATGGGAATAAATATATTAAATCCAAGCATTTGGTGAAAATATATCATGTGAAAAAATATTTTTATATTGGTTCTCACATGTTTGTAACATATTTGTGGTTTTCATTTGATTTAGCCCCTATATATATATATATATAATCATGCTCTTTGGTAACACTAAGAGGGTAATAAAGTCGGTGATCGATGATATTTATTAAATCGATTATCTTTATCACATATTGGCTTTCCAAACTTTATACGTTTATACCCTTGTCGAATTAAGCTTGAAATACCGACATAATATCATAGCACAAATGGTGCAATTCTTTGTATAAGAAACTAAAAGTATCCAACAAAATCAATAAGGTGTTTGCTTGTTTTTTCAAAGATCTGAAGTCTGAAATCTTATTTTACTTTTGATTAATAAGAGGTGGTGCTGAAATCTGAATCAACAAGACTGTATGTTTCTGTAAAGTTTGGATGCATCTTGAGAGAAATAAGAGCATATGAACTGAGGTGACAATAAGATGTTTTAAGAAGTTAGGTCACCACTTCTTATTTCAGACGTATTTAAGAGTTAAGAGATTCTGAAAACTAAAAAAACAGTCTAATTGGTCTAAACGATTCAGACTTAATAGCCATTAAGAGTTTAAAAAAAACCCTATATAATTCAAGATTTTATAAGGGTACCAATTATTTCAAAAAATTAAATAATTAGTTTGTGAAGAATCCTAGGGTTTAAATATTTAGTCTAAGTTTGAATAGTAGTTTTAAATGTGGGGTGTGGGGATTAGGTTTAACCAATTTAAGTGGTTTGGTATACAATAATCAAATAAGAAGACAAAAGATTCACAAAGATATTGGATATAGTTGTGATGATTTTTTATTTATTTATCAATATCATCAGTAAAATAATCAAAATGTTTTTTGAAAGATGTTATATGTTGTAACTTACACATTTTAAAATCAACTTTCAATGTAACAAATTTGATCATGTTTTGAAAAATATTAATGAAATGATTTTGTAAATTGTAAAATGCTTTTATATAGCATATTCTGAAAAAGACACAACTAGAAAAGGGGGACAATATTGAAAGACAAAAGGAGAGAAGGAAGAAAAGATAAACTTCCCTATTTCAATTTAATTATTTGAAAAAGAATATTAATTCATATATTTATGTGTTCATGTTTATATGTAGTAATATCTTTTTCCTTTTAATTTTAGTCATTTTCACTTGAGTAAAACTAGATTCAACTTGGGACAATTTGACAAGAAAAGAACAATTTGACTACAAATTGATGATATTTAAAAGATTATTCATAATTTATGTTAAACTAGAAGCGTACTCGTGCAATGCAGTGAAATACATCACGATTTTAATGTGACCCAGTTTTTAAAACATTGTTGTCAAAGTCCTTGTGGCCATGGAAGATCACTTGCGAAGACAAAGGCCATTTGTGGTTGCTCGAAGAATTAGTCGGTGCACGTAAACTAGCTCGAAAACTCACAGTTACAAAAAAAAATCTTGAAGATTTATTCATCTAACCCATTAAATTTTGTAATTTTCATTCCATCGAAAAGAAAAAAATCATTTACATTTATATCTTACCGAATTTTTTAAAAATTAAAAAAAATCATTTATATTTATTTCTGAACAAATAAAACAAAAATCTTGATTTTTGACAACAAAATATTGATTTTAGGCAACAAAATCAATCCAATATCAACATAATTATTACACTTTGCTACGAACATAAAAAAAATTGGCCAAAACCATGCACAAATAATTGCTACCAATATATACATACATATCCTGTATTTAATTATGCAGGAAGTGATTTTAGGGGAGTTAAAGTGATAAGTGATAAGTGATTTTAGGGAGTTAAAGTTGTTAAAGATAAGGATTAAATAGCAAGAGATTTTAAGTTTTTATTTTTCTTTAAGTTTTAAGTAATTGATATTAAGTAGCGGTACATTAAGCTTTAACAATTGTTTTTAAAAGTTTTTTATAGATGCTTTATAATATAGTATAGATACTTAATTGAAGTTAGACGAAAATGATATAAACTTATTATGATTTTAAGTGCATAAGCATGATATTTTGCAAATTTTATATTTGAGTATATAATTGAAAAAATTGAAAATACAATGTTTGTTTATCAATATTATCCTAAAGAGGAGATCCTTTAAACATAATTTTGTTGATTATATAATTTTTTACAAGAAAAACTTTAAGGAAAATTGACCGAAATGGGCCAAACTCGGGGTGGGATTGGCCTCCTAGCCATCCCTCTCCCCGCTTTACACAAATGTCCCAAAGGACGCAAATGGCGCCCAGGGGCGCAAATTGCGCCTGGACGCAAATTGCGTCCTTGGGCTCTGTTATTCCCAGATTCTAGTTCCTAAATGCAATTAATCAAAACAAACACAAACAAGAATCAATTACCTGTTTGATTTCACTTTCAAATTCAAGATTAAAAACTTTCTCTCTCTAAAACTCTCTCTCTCTACAGATCTCTCTCAAATGAACTTTCTCTCTCTAAAATACAACTGAATAATACGCTTTGTTTCTGTTAACTACTAATTACAATGGAAATAAACCTATTTATACCTACAACTAAAACAACAAGAAAACAAAACTAATACAAATGTTGACTTTGACTTTTATTACAAAGACTTTGACTTTCACTTGAGAGTTTGACTTTCATCAGCTTTGACTTCTTAAACCTTGACTTTTGTCTCCTTGATCTTGTATCCAACATATTTATGCTCTAACAATCTCCCCCTTTGGATTCAAGATCACTGTTTAAAGATCTAGCAATTCAGTCTTCACTTTAAGCTCTGACAGTATAATCTCCCCTTTTTCTTTGACGATATTCTTTCCAAAACAGTCTTCAAACGATTAACAATCTCCCCAAAACTTTCACAATAATACTTTCAGACTTTAGAAAGAAATTATCTTCAGAATCAGCTCAAATTGCTTTAGCAAATAATCTTCAAAGAAAATTTCCTCAAATTTTCAGAAATTCTTTGATCTTCTTCAAATCTTCAAATCTTTACTTTGAACTTTTCTGACATGGACATTTCTGAAAATCATCTCTCAAAACTTTATCATTTCTTGATACCATCTCCCCCTTTTTGATGATTTGAGCATCTATATCATCAAAACTTTTCTCCCAAGAAATGTCATTGACCAAACTGATCTATCAAACTAAGCCTCTGATTCTGTGATCCATAGTCAAGTATTCATCCAGATCTTTTCAAATCTAGACAAAATAAGAACATGTAACTCCTGAATCAACAAATGAATCAGTTAAAATGCCTGTCAGTAACACAAAGTCACTGTGTGTAACGAATACACAATATAAAGGAGCTTTTTGATGTTCACTCCCCCAGGGCTTCCATCCAATCATCGAAACACCACAAAGGCAATTTCTATGAATGTTATGACAAAGAAACAAATTCTTTGTGTGTTCGTGCAAGTGTAGAAAGAATTAAACATGAATAATTGCTTTAAATAAGGCTCAACATTGTGTAAACCACTGAGACAACAGTAGATAAACACAGACTCTAAGTGCATGATTGAAGTGCGAAGGTGGGGCAGACTTCCTTCTTTTCAATATCCAGATTTTCCAAATGAAAACCAGATAGCATATGTGCTGCGTCCCCTTAAAAAATATGAAACATTTTCTTTTTGAGAAGAAAATGAGTGGATGGTGAGGTTTTAAACAAGAGTTGGCATGGGCTATTTGCCTGTTTCAATAACGTTCACCGAAGAATTGTGAAACGCTAGTAATGTGGCTGCCCGGCTCAGAAAGTAGTTGGTGCAGAGTTTGATATTCTTTTACTCTGATCGCACACTCTCTTTCTTTTAATCATTATGCTCACTTCTAACCAAACTCTCATTTCCATTTTACCTCGTCACACCCACACTCATTTCTTTATAGACTCCTCACACTGAATCATTAAGGATTAACTTCTTGGGTAGGAAACACTGTTAACGTGAATCCATAGAAGTTCATTTAAGTCCTAGCACAAAGAACCGATATTTCCTATAAAGCACGTGTTGCTCAGATGATTTAACTTTATCAGTTAAAGCTCATATACAAATGTCAGATAAAATGTATACTCAGATGATATAATCATAAATATATGAGCATTTTGAAACATGGAAGTATTTTCAAACAAGTATATTGAAATGAATGAAAATGAATGCAAAAGACTTGTTTGAAAATCTGACATTGTATGAAAATGATCATAAATGAATGATACAGCAACTAAGGCTTATGGTCAAGAATAACGGTATAGTCTATATGAAACAAAAATATAGACATTATTGAATGAAACGCTTCGAAATGAAATATCGCTCAAAAATCTTTGAAATACAAGCGGGGTGTCTTACCATCGAAAAATATGTTTCAATATGAGACATGGTAAGAACATTTAGAACAAAAAGTCAAACCGGTGTGTGTGAATACTTGAAAGTATATAGAAAAGACAATACGCAAGTATTTATCTTTGGAAACACACGGTTTGTTTATCAATTAAGCACAAAAATTAAAATGAAAACATTTAAAATCACACTTCCAAATTATAAAATCTGTTTAAAAATCGGGAAGTGGTTTGAACATTTAAGAACATGTTTTCTATATCTGAAAGTTGTCCTTCTTTCAGATATATTTGAGATTAAGATAAGAAATTTACCTTTTAGCTTTGTCTTAAATCTCATGAAGTCATGCTTAAGTCAAAAAGATATGATCGTGTCATCCTCTCTCATCCTGTATAAGTCTCAAAGTCTAGTAAAAAAAAAAAATTATTCACAAAATTTATTCGAAAAAAAAAATAAAAGACGTAAAGCAGTAAAACAATTAAAGTACGAGTTCTGATCAGAAATAATCAGAAATCATAGTCTTACTCCTTTTGACTTGACTTATATGCTCCCCCTAAAATCATGCATCACAAAAAATTTGTCTGTTAAGTAAAATGCAGAAATTAGTTATACTCCCCCTCAAATGAATGTAGATTATCTAAAATCTTCTCTTACTCCCCCTGAGATCATGAGTAAACATTTAAAGTGCAGATATCCTTCAAGCATAATGATAAAGAAAAATGATGAAAAATAACAATACGTAACTTTATTAGGTAACAACCGATTACGTCTTAAGATTTAACATACCAAGCTTAGAGACAAGAAAATTAAATCTCTTTTCATCTAATGGTTTGGTAAATAAATCTGCAAGTTGATAATCTGTTTTTACAAAATAAAGTTCAATTGTTCCTTTTTCTACATTATCTTTTATAAAATGATACCTGACATCAATATGTTTGGTTTTCGTATGTTGGACAGGATTAGCAGATATGGCAATTTCACTCTTCGAGTCACAATATATTGGAATTTTATCGAACTTGAATCCATAGTCTCGTAACTGTGTTCGCATCCACAAGACTTGAGAGCAGCAACTGGCAAACAAGAGCCTATGATACTCACGTTGGATCACTCTTACTGAGAAATGAGTCATGCATACATTGATTAAGAGTCGCTGACCTCGTTTGTACAGGCTTGTTGAGATCTCCAATTACTTGATGTAAAGGATGCTCTTTGGTCCAGCTATGCTCATGAGGGAGTGGAGTAGATACTGATTGAACATGATCATCATCTTGAAATCCACTATCAGACTCTTCAGTTTGAATAATAGAAGGGGGTTTTGCAGTTAAAGTTTCAGGTGCAAAAGTATCAGTTGGAACAGCAGAATCTGGCTGTTGAGTAGACAAAGTATGACACCCAACTGAAACAGTTACTTCTGGCTCAGCAGTTACTTGTACATCTTCAACTGTAGGAGTAATTGTAGGAATGTGAGTTTCTGACTGAGCAGGGGATGCTTGTTCAGTTATGACATCTGAAGTGACTGGATGATTGCAACTTGTATCTTCAGACCTGTCAGTCACAACAGATTTAGGTATATTAGAACCTAGAAACTCATCATAAAAAAATTCAAATAACAAATCTAAATCAGTTAAATGTGAAATAGAAGTAGAAGCGTTATTCGAATTATTCGTTGTAAGCTAATACTCCAGTGATAACGGGTTCTGAACTGAGTTGATCAGAAGCCATTTCTTCATCGAATGTTACATTAACGCTCTCGACGACTGTCTTTGACTTCTTTAGATAAACACGATATGCTGCTGATGTTGAAGAATAACCGATAAAACGGCCTTCATCCGCCTTAGCACTGAATTTATTCAGACTCTCTCTATCGTTAAGCACAAAACATTTACACCCAAATATGTGAAAATACTTGATTGTTGGTGTTCTGTTGTTGATCAACTCATATGGAGTCTTTTGAAAATGGCGGTGTATTATGGACCGATTTTGAGTATGGCATGCAGTCGACACAGCTTCTGCCCACAAGAATAGAGGTAAGTCTGATTGGCTAAGCATAGTCCGAGCGGCCTCGACTAGCGTCTGATTTCGCCTTTCGACTACTCCATTTTGTTTAGGCGTTCTAGCAGCAGAATACTGATGTGAAATCCCGACTGATTCGAGATATTCATCAACAATCTTGTTCTTGAATTTTGTGCTGTTGTCAGTTCGAAGAAACTTGACTTGTCGCTGCATTTTCACCTTGGTCGTCTTTAAGAAAGTAATGAGAACTTCGGGCGTCTCATCTTTTGATCGAAGAAATTTGACCCATGTATATCTTGAGAAATCGTCTACAATAACCAACACGTATTTCTTTCCACCCAAACTTTGAGTTCTCATTGGACCACACAAATCCATATGTAACAATTCTAACGGAGAACTAGTGCTTGGTTTAGGCTTCGGTTTATGCGGAGCTCTCTTCATCTTACCTTTATCACATGCAGCACATAAGTGTTCTTTCTTGTATTTCAGCTCAGGAAGTCCTTTTACCAATTTCCCACTAACCAGCTTGTTGATATAACGCAAATTCAGGTGTGATAAACGTCTGTGCCAGAGCCAACTTTGTTGCATTGAAGCTTTTGTCATCAAGCAAACTTGATTGTCAATCTGAACTTTGGACAGGTTGATGGTATAGAGGTTTGTCTTTCGATGTCCACCTAAGAGTTCTGTGCCGTCTTACTTATCGTTATGTTCTCTTGAATGATGTCACCATATCCTAAGATAGGTGAAAGCTGATCGTTTCCAAATCTGACATTTCCACTGAATTTCTCTGTATAGTTAGACAATAAAGCTTTTTGCCCAGTCATATGCTTGGAACATCCACTGTCCAAGTACCACATATGCCGGGTCTGCAAGAGAAATCAGGAGACAATAGATTTAGGTACCCATTTAAAAACGGGCCCTAACAGATTAGCACAAGATTTTCGTATCCACTTGAAAATGGACCCTTTGTTCTTTTGAAAACCTTTAAAAATATTTGATCTTGAAGAGTAAACATGATAAGATCCGAAACAATCAGAAGAATTATGAGAGTAAGCAAAATCATTTCTTCGATAATGATAAGATGTAGTAGAAATAGGAGATAATTGAATCAATTGCTTTATTGAATATCGCTTGTAAGAAGTTACAAGGTTTTGTTTATGTGAAGCAAGTTGATCAATTACATCATTATCACTACTAACTGATCTAGTACAAGAATTATCAGAAACTGATCCAGCTATCTCATCATTCTTCCTTTTTGGTCGCCATTCAGTTCGAGCTTTCGACCTTTTCTTGCTTATATCTGAAACAAAAAATTTAGATTTATTAGGAAAATCAGATTTCTGTGACTGAGTTTTCTTTTGTGTACCAGTGTATTTCTGTTTCTGTAATCGCTGTTTTTTATGTTTCTTACCTTGAGCATAGTAATCAGCAGTTATAGAAACTAATTCACCAACCTTAGTTGATGATTCATCAATATTAAAACCACTTGATAACACTTTTTCATTTGTAAGACAAGTAGAATGATCAGGAAGAGAAGCATTGAAGTCAAACATATCAATTTCTTCTATGCACCCATCATCAGAATTAAGAAAGTCATTTGCAGACTCAAATAAGTCATCAAAATTATCAGTCGAAGTTTGAGGTGCCTTTGAAACTTTAGAACACTTTGTAGATGCAGATTTAAAAACTGTGTTCTTTAATACTGTAGAAAATACACTTTGTTGAATATCAACCAAAAGTTTTTCATCAGATAAAACATTTTCAAGCTCAACTATTTTGCTTTCAAGAATGAGTGGAGGAACATAAACCTTTGCAACAACAGGTTTTGCCTTCATCTCAGAAACAGAATAACTAGCAAAATAATCATTTGAAAGAACTTTTGGTGTTTCTGAAAGATAACTATCATTTAACTTTGTATAGTTAAATGGTAGTTGCATTTTCTTTACATTCTTTCTATTTTCAGTTTCTTTGGCCTCAACTTCTTCCGGTAATTGGGTAACAAATTTGGGTTTTAAATGAGTATGTTTACCAGCACATGCAAGAAAATCAAAATTATAAAGTGCTGGTTGTTTTCTGATGGCTTTCTTTAAGTAATGGGGGTTTTTAAAACCAAGTCCCCATTTTTCCTTAACATCAGCCTCTTCATCAGGTGCATTAAGAAAAATGGTTTGATCTGTTTGTCCTCTTGAGTAAAGTTTGGCTTCCAGACCATTTACCTTCTTATTTAAAATCTTGTTCTCAACCTGCAGTTTATGAATAGTTAGTGCAGATTCTTTCTTCTCAAACTCATACTTAGAAAATTTAACGTCAAAGTCAGAAATCTTCTTTTCAAAACAATCTACTTGAAATTTAGAATCAGAAGCAGACTTGCGTAAAGAATCAATTAGATCTTTGTTCCCAATAACAGACTTATTAAGTTCAAAGATCTTGTTGTTTCTTTTAGCAACTCTGTCTTTTTCTTTCTTCAGTATTACTTAAAGATCATTAAGCTCAACCATCATAGCTTCCATTTTGGTAATGAAATCTTTTTCAGTTAAGTTTAATACCTCATCAGATGTCTCATCATTTGACTCATCATACTTCACTTCTTTTCCCATAAGACAGAGATGAGCAATTTCTTCCTTCTCTTCCTCTTCACCTTCTGAATGATCCAGCTAAAATTTGTCCTCCGCCATTAAAGCGATGCCTGCTTCTTGCTGTTTGGCCAAAAGAAGTTTGTTTTGATAATACTGAGAATTACGAACTTTTGGCTTTCGACAATCTTTTGCAAAATGACCAATCTTGCCACAGTTGTAGCATTTGACTGGATCACTTGCTGGCTTTTCTGCAACTGTGTAGTCATTCATGAAATTCTTCCTTTCATCAGGTTTCTTCTCAACATATCTGTTCTCTTCATATCTCCTTCCTTCCACCCTTTCTCGGTGCTCATGATTCTTTGAACTTGATGAAGAATACCTTTGAGAATTTGATCCTAGCTTCTTGTAGAATTTCTTTTGAAATGCACGAGTCAGTAAAAGCATGGCTTGTTTCAGACTTTCTCCATCATCACCATCTGATTCAGATTCAAACTCAGAACTTGTAAGCACTTTCTTCTTTTTCTTCTTCTCTTTCTTTTCTTTCTTTTTCTCTCCGGCTACCAATGCAATAGAATCAGGAACCTTTTCTGCCTTCTTTTTCTCAGCTCTTTTCTCTTCCACTTCTTCTTCATTCTGCCTCAAAGTCTCATAAACCTCATGTAACGGTATGTCATTCAGATCCTTCATTTGTTTCATCTTATGCGTATGCTTCTTCCATTCAGGTTGTAGGATACTTAGGAATTTGACATTATTCTCCAGCTGCTTCTTTTTTACTTTGTTCTTTGTCAGTTCATTCAGAAGCAAGACAAACCGTTCATAAGTTTCTTCCAGAGTTTCATTCTCTTTGGCTTTAAATTCTTCATAACTGTTGATGCAGTTAGCCACTTTCATTTGATTCCCGACCTTGGATCCCATCATCATCTTTTACAATTGATCCCACATCTTCTTAGCATTTGCTTTGTAACTATCAATCTTGATGTAGATCTCATTCGGAATGCTCTGAAGAAGTAAGGATCTTGCTTGTTTATCTGCTTTGTATCGGCTTTTCTGTTCTTCAGAATACTGAGAGATATCCACTGCCACTGTTTTCATCTTTTGATCTCTTTCCTCAGTACATACTTCACTATCAGACGAATCATCATCAGGTATTTGAACCGTGATTGGTACCATAGGACCTTCTGTGATTGACAGCATAATATTCTCTCCATTTGCATGTCTGTCTATAAAATCAAGGAATTTGTCTTTCCACTGTTCGTACTCTCCTTTGAACAGAACAGGAGGCTTGACATCAGTGCCAATGGAAAGTGCATCTTTAGAAGTCATCTTGATAAAACCTGTTTGAAAAATATGTGCAATAAGAAACTAGAAACTGATCGTTAGTCCAAATGAAACAATCAAGAAAATACATAAAACTTGAAATATAAAATCAGAAATTTTGATCACAACCATAAATATGTCCCCCTTCGCAGACTTAGCACGGGGGTCCCATTACTATTTTGAAAATTTTGTCTAAGTCCTGAAAAATCGCAGCACTGTTTGCGTTACACGTTACTAGCGCAAGATGGTAGTTTGCGTTACTAGTGTGAGGCGCAAGACACACTTTGCGTGACAAGAAGCTAACGCAAACCAGACTTTGCGTGTAGTGAAAAAGGCATAACGATGAACTTCGCGTTTCCCGTTACAGACCCAACTTTGCGTTTGTAGTTAAAGACGCAAACCCAACTTTGCGTTTGTAGTTAAAGACGCAAACCCAACTTTGCGTTTGTAGTTACAGACGCAAACCCAACTTTGCGTTTGTAGTTAAAGACGCAAACTCACTTCTCGCTTCTTGTTGAAGATGCAAATCTCACTTCTCGTGTCTCGTTGAAGACGCAAACATCACTTTGCGTTTCTCATTGAATACGCGAACCTCTGATGAATGAAACATTACTTTGCGCATCTGAAGAACTCACACAAATCTTGATGAATGAAACGCAAACCTTGATGAATGAAACGCAAACCTTAATGAATGAAACGCAAGCCTCTGAAACAAACAAATTTTCACCAAAAAGACATCTAGACCTCGAAATCTAACTCAAAACTTCGACAATTTGATCGTTTAACCATCTAGAACACAATCTTAACAACTAATTTCGATCAAATACACAAAAATGTATAAATCGACTCAATTACAGTGCACAGGACTCGTGAAATTCGAACTCAACTAAAATCAAAATTAACGATCGATTACAGTGCAAACTGATCTAAAACTTATACAGACTTGATCGATAACACGTTTCTAACAAAACCTAATCATTTACAACTCCAAAAACACACTAAAACTCAAAATCAACCTGGACATCGAAGAACACAGATACGAACATTCTGATTTTCTTGATTTTTCGATTTGGATCTGCTCTGATACCAATTGTTATTCCCAAATTCTAGTTCCTAAATGCAATTAATCAAAACAAACACAAACAAGAATCAATTACCTGTTTGATTTCACTTTCAAATTCAAGATTACAAACTTTCTCTCTCTAGAACTCTCTCTCTACAGATCTCTCTTAAATGAATTTTCTCTCTCTAAAATACCACTGAATAATACGCTTTGTTTCTGTTAACTACTAATTACAAAGGAAAGAAACCTATTTATACCTACAACTAAAACAACAAGAAAACAAAACTAATATAAATGTTGACTTTGACTTTTATTACAAAGACTTTGACTTTCACTTGAGAGTTTGACTCTCATCAGCTTTGACTTCTTAAACCTTGACTTTTGTCTTGTTGATCTTGTATCCAACATATTTATGCTCTAACAGGCTCCATTTGCGCCCCTGGGCTCCATTTGCACCCCTGGGCACGTGTCAAGCTGATATTGACCCTAATTAGGGTTTCTCCTTATATTTTGGTTGGTTTGTTATTTTTTCATGTTGTTAAGCTGGTTTTTCAAGTTGATGTGTACTGTAGTTTTCAAAAATTTGTGATATCAAATCAACTTTAGCAGATGAATTATTTCCCTGTGGTGGTACAAATTTGAATCCCTAAATTATTGCTATAAATCCAACAACCATTGAAGATGTAAATCACACTTTTCATCAACAATTTCATACAATTGTTTCCTTGTGTTTCTTCCTTTTCTGTGTGTATTTTTTAAAAATATGACTTCTGAAGAGGATAAAGTGAAGCTACATCTCTTAAGCGGTGGTTCATGGCAACAGACAGATAACGGGTGGGAGTATGTTACCGATCAACCGATAACCCGCATGAAGGTGGCTTCGAACATTACGCGTCGGAGGTTGGTTAGTTGTATTCACAGAAAATTTCTCATCGATCCTGCTCTTGGTAGGATTAGAATATCGTATAAATATGATGGTGCCCTTTATAAGTTATGCAACTCTGACGATGTTTCGTCTTTCATTCAATTTATTGACGGTGAAAATAATCCGCCAACACTCTGTGTGTTTGTCGATTCATTGATGTCCGGTGGAAGCGATCTCGGTGGTACTTAGAACACCGGAGGCGGTGTGGATGAATCTGATGATACCCCAGCTGTTGTTCCTGAAACACAACAAGAAGAAAGAGAAGAAGAAGAACAGGAAGAAGATGACGACGACGAAGTTTATAGACATGATGAGGAGTCTCATGTTTACCACTTGGGTTTATCTGATGTTGATACCGATGAAGACGACGATGAACCAAAAAGTAGTCCTATCAAATCATACGGTGGTATAGATGATTTCTTTGATATGCTCCCTCCACTTCCATCAGCGGCCCCAGTCATCACACCCAACCAACCCCCATGTTATCATTGTAGTGGAAGAGTAAGTTTGGGTCAAGTATTCCCGACCAAAAACGATCTTACACTCGCTCTCGGTTTGAAGTTTCTAGAAGAAGGTTTTGAGTTTGGAGTTCACCAGTCAAATAAAACGAGATACGATGCCAGATGTAGGCAAGCCGGATGTTCTTGGCGTATCTATGCGACCTCTGTCGAAAATACCAATATGTTTCATGTTCGTATATTGGATGCCGTACACACTTGCTCGAGGACGCAGCTGCATCCCAACCACCATCAAGCAAACAGTAGAGTATTGGGTAATTTTATTTACCCTAAAGTGAAGGATACCAGCAGGACATATCGTGGATCCGACATTGTCAACGACGTAAGATCGGATTTGAAAATAGATATTTCTTACTGCAAAGCCTGGCGCGCAAAAGCTTATGCACTGACGATGGTGCGTGGTACCCCTGAAGAATCGTTTACCCGACTCCCCTGCTTTCTTTATAACCTGGAGCTCCGGAATCCTGGTACCGTTACCTTAATAAGGACAGACGCTCGAGGACGTTTTGAGATGTGTTTCGCTGCCCTCGGTTGCGCGGTACGTTGTTATTTTAGTAACTTTCGTGTCACTATATGGTTTATTGAACTTCTATATTGAATAATGTTGTAATATAAAAATGCCTTAAATATCCAGATTCGGTCGTTTACCACACACCTTCGTCCGGTCATTATCATCGATGCTGCTCATTTGAAGGGTACTTACTTGGGCACAATGTTCTTAGCCGTTGCTATGGATACAAATAATCAGATTGTGCCCATCGGTTTCGGAGTTGGTAGGTCTAAGAGTGGGAATGTGTGGACTTGGTTCTTATCCATGCTGAAGCGTTGTATCGGGGAACCCGAGGGGTTGGTTTTTATATCCGACAGGGCTGCTTCAATTCACCAAGCAATTAATACAGTGTGCCCGGGTGCCCATAATGCACTTTGTTGTCACCATCTAATGATGAACGTAAAAACCAGGGACAACAGGGTCAGATACAGGAATAAGTTATTTTGGAGGACGTGTAAAGCATATACGGTGGAGGAGTTTGAACTGAACATGACGGGTCTACGAGCTGCTTTACCTCTTGGAGCTCCGGTTATGGACCAGGTTGGACAGGAGAAATGGTCAAGGGCCCATTTCCCAGGAATGCGTTACAACATAATGACATCGAACAGTGCCGAGTCGGTGAATGCATTGTCTCGTTTTGCACGGAGCCTGCCTATTGTGGCCCTTATGGATTATTTCCGACGTTTTCAACAAGAATGGTATTCGATTCGTCGGAGAAATTGAGGTTATCATCCTTGGATTTATGACTGTTTGAATTTTATGTTTTTATCTTTGCAATACTAACGTAACAAATATGTGTTATCGCAGAGGAAATAGCGAATCGTCTCACGCCTTGGGCGGAGGCCAAAATTGAGAAGAGAATTCACAAGTCTGCAACGTGGACTGTACATGAGATTGGCCGAGGTTACTGGGAAGTCCGCGATAGGTTTAGGGATGAAGAAGTTGACTTCAATAATCGACTTTGCTCGTGTAAGAAATGGCAGCTCTCAGGAATACCATACGACCTTGCAATCGTCGTCGCAAGAAATCAACGGTGTACAGATGTCTCCTATCTGGCGACTGGTTACTACGCGTCGGATAGTTTCAGACAAACTTACGCAGAGCTCATACATCCAGTCGGTCCAGGGGAAACATGGGTAGTTCCAGACCACCCGCTTATGACCGTTAGACCACCGGTTGTAATAAGACGGGCTGGTCGACCGAGTAACCATGACCGTATCCTATCTCAGGGTGAGGATCCCATCCAGAGGAGATGTTCTCGGTGTAGACAACCCGGACACACTCGAGAAAGCTGTCCATCTCCTTCACCGGTAAATGTGAGCCGTCAAAGGGCATCCGGTAGTCGACAAACTCAAAAGGCATCTGGTAGTCGACAAACTCAACCAGTAACAACCGAAGAGAATTATGAAAGTTTGAGACATGGTACTTTTGATTTAAACGTCGATCTAAACGAGTAAACCATGTATGTAATAAACTTTTTTTAAATATTATTATTGCTCCCTAAGATTGAATTCACTTGATTGTAACGACTACGTCTTGTATTCGAAGTGATATTGTGTTTATGCTTAGTGTTGATTTTATTTACCTTAGCGTGGTTGTTAAGTTGTCTTGTGTTATTTACTAAACTAAAGTAAACATTAAAGCATTAAACCAATATTTTATTGAAACCAAATAAAACAGATGAAGTGCATCCTTACAACAACCACCCTTTGAGAAACCTACTATGGGTAGATGTCTCGGATCCTCCTGATCCAGCCAGCCTTTGCCTTCATCTGATCCTCCATGCCGGTGTAGTTATCTTTGATGTCTACCAGTTCATCTTCTAACTTTCTAATCTCCTTTTGCTTCTCCCTAACATCGCGCTTCATCATCTCTAGGAACTCCTTCTGCTCTGCAATAAGAGCATGCACAATGTGCTTTTTCACAAGTTTTTAAGATCTTTTTCAAAGCTTTTTCAAAAAACAAAAACCCCCTTTTGAGGTTTTTCACATAGTGGAGAGCTTTTTTGGGTGAGGTTTTTCGCGAGGTTTTTCGTCATAGCTCGTAACTGCACGACCTGCTTTTTCATAGCTTTTTCGTATTTAATCAGTTTTAACTTTATAAAATTTATAAAAGTTTTGTATTTAATCAGTTTTATTTATTAATATATTTAAAGTAATCCTATTTAAATATAATTATTAAATAAATAATATAAATAAATACATAATGAAAGTAATTATATTTTATATTTTTAAAATAATATCTCAAATTTGACATATTTATACAATTTTAACATATTTCTTAATTACCCACTTTTTATTTTCGATTATACATACTCTTAAATTTAACATTTTTTAATTTTTATTTTACAAACTTTTTATACAACTTTTATATATTTCTTAATAACCTAATTTTTATTAATTTTATTGTACATACTTTTAAAATAAATTTTTTCCTTGATATAAATAAATATGTATTTGTATGAATTTTAATGTATTTATTTTTATAAATAAGAATAAAAATGATATAAAGTTAAAATAGTGGGACCCTGAATAGTTTAAAAAAGTAATGAAAAAGCTTGGGTGAGGTTTTTCACATAGTGGAGGTATATAAATGTTTTTAAGTTGTTGATGTGGCAATAATGTGTAAGAAAAAAGTTATGAAAAAGCTCGGTGAAAAGCTCGTACATTGTGGATGCTCTAATTGCCTCTTTCTCCTTCTGAAGTTCCATGTTTTGTAGCCACGTCCTGCTTAGACTTCGTATCTCCGCATTTGCCTCATCACATGACCTTTTCAACCTGTCAGGCAGTACCTGAGACATTGGTAGACCAGGCCCCTGGTTAGGTTGATACGTAGGTGGGGGGTTTCCCCCATGAGCAGTGTAGTATTCTTCTCGTGCATTATAAAACTGCTCCCACTCCTGAGGCGTGATCGGTGCATCGTAAGCAGATATCCCATACTGCGCCCACTCTTTTGTTGTCTCTGGTGGATTCCAGTCAATCCTTGAAGCTCCATCATTTAATTGTTCGATGTCGACAGAGCGTGACGTGCCAGCCCCATTTGCTGACCTTTTTCCCCTACCACGTGAACCTCCAGCCATTAAGTTATGAAAATGTCGAGAATGGTTGTAATCGGTGTGGAGGGCAGAGAGGATAGATAACAAGTTGTGAATTACTACTTCACCATAGAATCTATTTATATCCGATGACAAGATAGGGCCAGACGCAAATTGCGTATGGGCGCAAATTGCGTACGGGTGCAAATTGCGCACCACTACTCCTCTACAAAGCCTGCCAGGATTCCCTTGCACAGCCTGACAGGATTCCCCTGCAAGAGCCCTCCAGGATTCCCCTGAAAAGCGTGCGTCGTGGGACCCTACATAGCCTGAAACGATTCCCCTGCAAGATTCTCCAGCAAAGCCTATGTGCGCAAATTGCGTCTTGGCGCAAATTGCGCCCTAGGGCGCAAATTGCGTCCCTGGGGCACGTGGCAATCCCCGATTAACCCGATGTAGGGTTTGTACTTAGAATTTGGCTATAAATACTTGGGTTATACCAACGTTATAGTTCACACCATACATACACCATTCATAGCATAATAGTATTCTATTTGACCAAACACATGGCTAGAAATGCATCATCCTCAAACCCACCTTCTTCACAAATAATGCCCTCCCGACTAAAAAAGGCGATAGAGAAAAGTGAAGCAGAGATCGAACAACTAACCGATGAGTGGAAGGAAATTATGGCCAAGAAAGATGGCCACTTGAGAAGGATCGACGCTGACAAGGAGGAGATAAAAAGGTTGAAGCGGGAGATAAAAGATAAAGAAGACCGTATTCGCCACGACAACGGTTAAGTAAACAAGATTTTGCAGTACTGCAAGAGCAGGTTGCCAAAAAACAAAATTGGATTGATCAATGTAAAGCACTTTATCCTTAGATGTTGTTAGCGTTTCTGGATTTTCCATGTTGCTAGTTTGTACCCGTACTTTCTATGACTTTGTTTTGTGGTTCTTGTGTTGTTGGGTTTGTAATTTGGTTTTCTTCGTTGCTAGTTGATAGATGTACTTTCTATGGTTTGACGCATTTATATGTTTAAACTACTTCGAAACAAGTGTCTGTGAATATTATGCTACCAAACAAAACAGGTACGCCTGTGAAACTTTTTAGGTGAATCTTCAATCTTTTCAGACGAATCTTGAAGCTTTTTACAGGTACGTAATTGGCCCCCTTGTAATTTGTGCACTACCTTTGGCTATAAATAGAGAACGATGGGGAGTCCTAAACGAAACAAAACAAAGTTACATGGCATCCCCAAATCTTCATGTATGGAACTTCAGATGTTTATCTCAATCGATTACATCCGGTACCACCGAGTTATACGGTTAGCGTTTATGTTTATTTAGTTTTTTCTTGCGTTGAATATTGTTCCAGGCTAACCTTGTTAACCCCTATCTTGAAACACTGAGTATCCACAAATGTTCAGCATGAAACTCTACCATCAAGGGTACTTCACGGATCCACCTAGAAGACAGTACTTTCGTGGTCTAGAAGTCTATGTTGACATGTTAGATATCGACGATCTTTCAATGCGACTGCTTCACCAGATCATGAAAGAGCTAGGTTACGATGAAACGAAATATTATAAGTTGTATTTTAAACGTCCGAATTTAGACCTATTGACTGGACTGGAACCGTTGGATACCGATGAAGATGTAACCCTTATACGTCAGTATGTTGACGGCCATACCGTCATTGAAGTGTACAGCGAGAAAGTGAAGGTGGTCACTACCAAAATCGTATCACTAGAGCACATAAGAAGTCGGTGGGGATTTCAGAAAACCAAAGCGTCGTGTAGCCGTACTTTGACATTTAAATGACCATATGGTTGGTTCTTTAGTTCATATTACCTGTATCCGTTCAATGTTATTAAATACGTGCATGGTAATGAAATGATGTTTTAATTAAACTAAACGACTGAATTTTTAATAAATAAATTGATCATGCAACTATATACACGCTACTAAAAGGAATCATGCAAGTCGATCAGTCTGTATCATGAACCAAAAGACATCCGCCATCCGAACCCTCCAGGTTAGCGCTCGTAACGACTCATCCTCCATTGGTGTTGGGACCTCGTTGTTCATCAAACATGTCAGGAACATACATGCCAAAGGACCACAATCGCCCAATGAACCCTGCTGATGCGGTACATCATCTGCGTGTACCCAAGTGAACTCGTGGATGTGCTCTGCAAGTGATGTGCACCCAACTAGGGTAAAAAGTTCATGTAGACGGTCGGCGAACGTTTCCATCATTTTTGTGAAGCTGTCCTTATATGAATTGCTCCTAAAGCTATCATATACGGTCATCTCCATGCGGACTAGGTTGAAGTCGCCAATCACCCAATGCTTCACGTCGATGCAAATCGGAATGAACACCTGAAATATTTGTTCAAAAACAAACGAACAGTAAATAACATTAAACTATACACAGTTAGAAATAACAAGTATATTTGAAGTGAAATTTATACATGCTGAACAGACCACCATGGTACAAACTTCGGACCCTTCACCATTTCGTAGACGGAATGCACACCACCAGCAACGACCAGGAAATGCATGAACTCGGACGTCATCACCGTCCACCCTGAATTGGGTGGACGACTCTCACGGATGAACTGAACCCATCCGTCCATGTGCTATTTAAAAAAAAGATGTTAGAGATATAAATAGAAATTATGATAGAGAAACTGAAATTACGTTTTAAACTAACATCAGATTCGAGCCACCCTGAACCCTGCAAACCGAGTAACAAGCCCCACCAGTCCCTACCCACAGGATGGGTGGGTATGCACCTAAGATAATAATTCGGAATTTCATGCTTATGCCATTTTGCGGTAATAGCCGATGATGTGTAAGAGGCTGTATCGGAACTGGTGATGGCAGCGGCAGTAGCAGCGGTAGCAGCAGCAATAGCAATAGCAGCAGCAGCAGTAGCAGCGGTCTTACGACCAACAAGCATCTTCGATACGCGGCGCTGGACAGGTGGGTCTGTGGTAGGAGGCAAACCGGTGTAAGGAGGGCGCAATTGTTTCCCAGGAATTTTCTGCCGCATCGGCCTTTGGTGTACATCCGCCGGCGGTGCAACCTGAATGTCCTGGGACACCCGAGGCCGGACCTGCGTCGAGGTCGAGAGGCCGGCGGATGTACTCGCCTGTGGCGTATCTTGGAACAACGCCCCAACAAACCCCGACATACCTGAACCCAACCGTAGTCGGTCCGGTCGCATGGAGCAACGACCCAAATGTGCCCTGCAAAATAAGTTGGGTCCTCACAAGTTTGCTATAACAAATAAATATCAAATGTAACAAACGAATCTCCTAACTTACAGGCTGCGTATACTGGCCATGTGTATACTGGCCAGTGGACTGACCGCTAGACCCCAGGAATGATGCCCCTGTGCCCTGTAAAATAAGATTGATGTTATTCAATTTCTATTCTGAATGTAAAAATAAAATTACCCACCAAATTAAATAACTTACATGTGCCATGTGGTGGGTCGGTGTAACGAACGACGAAGCTCCGAATATGTCATCAAGGAAGGACGGTGAACTCTGCACATTAATCTAAGTCATTGTTTTTATGTCTTATTGAAAACAAATAATGATACAACATAAAGATTGAAGTGACTAACATTATCCGTGTATTGGGACGGGCCTCCGAAGATCGAAGATCCAAACCCGTGCTGCGTGTCGGCGGGCTGGGAGGGCTGTCCACCCTGCTGCTGGGCTGGAATCTGTCATCAAGCATAACAAACCACATAAATATCCAAAAGATAACTATTAAAACCATGTACAATAAATTAAGTTAAACACTTACCTGGAAAGAGCTAAACTGGCTAGTAAGCCTCTCTAGCTCAGCAAGGCGTCTCTCAGTAGCTTCACGCTCTGAGCGTTCAGTTGCCCATTTCTCGGCAAGGCGTCTCTCAAGATCATCATGCTCTGTGCGATGAGAAGTCCGATAGTCATAGAAATCATCCTTCCACCTCGTAAACTTATCCCACCGGTCAGCATAGGGGTCAACATGCGGACTATGCTGATAGTGGCCTGCTGGACTATGCTCATGGTGAAAGGATGGACTATGCCCAGCATGAAATGGTGGCTCCTCGACCGAGGTGGCCTCATGTGCCCTGTTGACGCCTGCATGGGACGGGGGGCCCGTGTCATGATCAGGCTGGTCGTCTCCCTCTGACTCGGAACCTACGTCTATATAAACAATTAACAACATTATTATAAATATCATATAATCTAAAACGACTTCTTGTTATAAAAAATTATAAATATCGGATAACTTAGAATGACTTCTCACCCGCGTCAACAGCCTGCATAACTCTCGACCTCTTCGACGGTCGACGCCCCCTCCAAACTACTAAACCAACGATGGCTCAGGATATACCATTCCTGGCTCTCCTCCCATGGTGTAGGCTCAAGCCTCCCACGTGGGAAACGCTCGGGCTAATATATTGAAAAATAATCATGTTAGAAATCCACACGAGGGCCTCATCTAATACAATTTTTTTCCGTTATAGTCAATGTAACTTACCGCCGATACATCCAGGAGAGCAAAGGCATAATTTCTAACAATACCGATCGAAGACCTATCCCAACGAACAGCACATGGCATCCTGGTGGTCAAAATATAAAACGTGCTGGCCATGGGAAAGGTCTCTAAGATCCATATCTGTGAATTACAATACCAAGATAGTAGTAAATATTTTGTAGAAATAGGGAATCCGTGTAGATTGTAAAAGTATTAAATTGATATCAACTTACTAACCTTGAATGCATATAAAAAACCAGATAACAACATCCTATATCCATGCTCCGGTCGTTTCCGGAACGCTGCATTCATCTGCTTGTAGGTGTGGTCCCAGATATAGGATCCCAGGGAAACCGATTGAAGACGCTTAAATCATCAATGGCCTGAAGTAGATGATCCGGAAGCTTCTTGTTCAACTGATGACCGTGAAAGAACAGCTCAACCATCATCATGAGACAAATACAGACGGCAGAATCGTCATCGATATGCCCCCGCCCCTCGTCATCAGTGCCGATCAGATTGAATAAATCCTGGATGTTTCGTATCGTCAGCGTGCCTCGTGGGAACACCCATCTAACAAAACCATTGGACCTATTCTTATGCATCTTCGGGTCCGGTCCGAAACGAAGTGCTGTGATGAGACAGAACTCCTCACAGCCGAAACGAAGACCGCGACCACCAACCTCGAATAACATCTCACCATCCCGTAGGTTTGGCGGGAATACCTGGGTTTGTAAAAATATGTGCACCAAGATAGGGTCGGCAGATGTATTGGTCAAATCCAACCAATGACCGAAACATGTCTCCCTGAATAGTGCTAATCGTGTGGGGTTCAATTTCTGGCGAATCAACTCCACCATCCCTATCTTACTCTTCAGGTTCAACTTTGCACTGTAGAAATTTGCTCCCTGCATAATAATGATATAATACTTATGTAGAGGGACCTAAAGTGTCAGTTTATAAAGTATAGCGACCTAAAGTGTCAGTTTTTAAAGTAGAGGGACCTAAAGTGTCAGTTTCTAAAGTAGAGGGACCTAAAGTGTAAAATTCTAAAGTAAGTGGAAATAAAGTGTCAGTTTATAAAGTATAGGGACCTAAAGTGTCAGATTCTAAAGTAGAGGACCTAAAGTGTCAAATTCTAAAGTAAAGGGACCTAAAGTGTCAGTTTCTAAAGTAGAGGGACCTAAAGTGTAAAATTCTAAAGTAAGTGGAAATAAAGTGTCAGTTTATAAAGTATAGGGACCTAAAGTGTTAGATTCTAAAGTAGAGGGACCTAAAGTGTCAAATTCTAAAGTAAAAGGAACTAAAGTGTCAGTTTCTAAAGTTAGTGTAAATTTTTTAAGTTACGGATTTTTTGGTATTTACAAAATTATTGTCCTATTGTAAAATATTCTATAATTTGTGTAAACTATATTAATAACTACATTAAATTTAAAACTATGACACTAAAATTATAACCCTAAATATAAAATGATAATATATGAAAAAAAAAATTATCATCCACTCCAAAAATGATAACTACAACCATTTAAAGCCATACAAATACATAACAACAAAATCGATCAACACAAAAAAATACAAAAAATTGTCATCCAAAATATACAACTTATCAACAAAAATAACAACAATAAATTATCATCCAAAAATATACAACACATTATCAAGAAAAATATACAATTTATCAAAATTTGGCAACACATAATTTTTTTGGATGGCAATTTTTTGTACTATAATTAATATTTTCAGTTAACAACTTTTTAATATTAACTTTCTTTTTTTCTCTACATATTTTATGTTTTGAAATCCTAGATAATAGAATATACAACAACAATAATATACCAATTTTATATTTTTAAAGTAGAAAATTGTTATATTATTCCTAGAAAATATATAACAAATTATCAACAAAAATATACAACAAACAATTATCATTCAACCAATATACAACAAATTATCAACAAAAATATACAACAAAAAATATATAAAAAATCGATTAAAAAATGGTAGAAAAGTTAGAAGAGAAGTCACTAACCTCCATTTGTGGTCCCAAATAGAATAAAAAATGGCAGAAATCGTCGGTGTGGGGCTGAAAACGACAGCTCTCTGGCCTTCTTTGGAATAGATCGGTGAATTAAAAATGGTAGGTGGGGTTTCGTATGTTGGCCGTTTCACAGTATAAAAGAAGACCCAGGGACGCAAATGGAGCCCAGGGGCGCAAATGGAGCCCAAGGACGCAAATTGCGTCCAGGCGCAATTTGCGCCCTTGGGCTCCATTTGCGCCCTTGGGCTCCATTTGCGCCTCTGGGCTCCATTTGCGTCGTTTGGGCCATTTGGGTAAACCGGGGAGAGGGATGGCTAGGAGGCCAATCCCACCCCGAGTTTGACCCATTTCGGTCAATTTCCCAAACTTTAAACACATTACACATGTAATATAATTATATTAAAGGTTAGGCTTTGTTTGTTTTTTGAAAAAAAAAATCTTATCAACCTCCTATGTGTAATTCAGTAAGAGGTAGGGGTGTTTAGACTATTTTGTTACACCCTAAAAATAGGGTTAAATTTAAAATTTAAAATTTTCTCAATATAACGTCTATAATAGATGGAAACCATCCAACAAGGGGAAAGAGTAAAAGCATTTACAATTCCTGTAAATGAATATGGAAATTAACAACAAACTAATCTAAACAAATACATATCTAGATTATATCGGTTGTCAATCCAAATTCCCAAATAATCAATTATCTTTACGCCATGTCTCCAAAAGAACCTATCCCAAAAGTGCCATAATGGACCAACTCTCTTCCTTCAAACCAAAGGCTAACTGCCGCTAAGGGAACTTGTTATACATGTCATTTAAGAAAAAGTGTTCGGCTTTGCGCCTAGTGAGAACAAACAGTTTATATAAATAAAGCGTGGGGGAAATGTAAGGTAAAAGCCTTTCAATGATTTATAAAAACAAAGTATGTCAAGTAGTCGCGTAAGGACTTGACAGTCCAAAAAGCATCTTGCGATGACGGGAGAGACTTGATTTCCAAGGATCTTGGCAGAACACAAAAGTAAGTCACTCTCCGAGTTGTGAGCTCAATATGGGGACCCATGGACACGGAACAACTCCTGTTCGTACATAGATATGGGGGAGAGCACCCGAGGATCCCAATCATACTCATTCACTAGGATCACGTCGTCCGCCCCGCGGACTCCATTACGTTGCTCGCCCTATTAGCCGGCGGAAACCATTTACGACCCATGACTAGTAACCGGTCCCACATAACCGTACCAAATTGCCTATGAGAACCCAATGTCTCAACTAGTTACAAAGGTGAAAAACATAAAATAAGCTGACTCAAAACCTATGGATCCACTAGTAGTAGTCTAAGGCTTGTCACCATTACTTTGATGGCCCAAACTATAATCATACTTATAGTTCATGCAAACATTCTCAGAAAATAATTTTGCTTACATTCAAAAGAATAAATTCTCCATTTGGTATAAACATCACAATATCTTTCATTAAAAGCCAACAACCATCCACAAGTTCCATTCTTCCCAAAAACACATTTACCAAGCAAATATCATAATATAGTGAAACCATAAATATGATAAGAATGCATTTATTCCAATATTTAACCACAAATGGGCAAGTCAAACACATTTATATTTCAAGACATAAAATATTTCATCAGATCCCAAAATGGTAGGAAACTCTAGAAATCACCAAAATCTCAAGTTAGGTCAAAATCATTTCAACAAAGAAAATGTGAACTAGGAGATGACTAGAAGTTTAAAAGTATGGTTTGACATGTATAAGGTTTAAAAGGTATGAGTGAACTCACAATCTTGGGTTTTGAACAAAACCCTAAAACCCTTGAAATGGTGGAGGTGATCTAGAAGATGGTAGAGTAGTGGAGAGTTCTTATTCTTGACTTGAAACCCTAGCTTGATGATGAGAGATCACTTGGAACCTCAAGATTTGGTGCCTTGAATGATCTTGCAAGTCTAATAAATGCAGAAAAATTGTTCTTGAATGAGAGAGTTTGAGTTGGGTGAGGTGAATAAATGAGAAATGAATGAGGAAGGGGTTTGTAACCAGTTGGGGACGGCGACAATTATGCCCAGGGCACTCTCGGGTGGAGTGTACCGTGGGCATGCCCCCGCTAGCGATTGTGCCTAGCGATTGTGACCTATGTCACTTTTGCTTGGCACTTTCGCGGAGATTGTATCGCGGGTATCCTTGGTCCGGTGATAGTGACCCGGCGATTGTGACCAATATCACTCTCATGGGCACTCTCGCCCATAGTATACTGAACCCCTTTCTTTTCCAATTTTCACCCGAAACTCTCATGATGCAATAAGGTTTAACAGATAAGGCATCATGGATAGAATTCTTTAATAAGAAACAAGAATTTTCTCAAAAGGTTGGCTTTTACTTACAGAAATTTACGGGTGTTACAATCCTCCCCAACTTGGAAATGATTTCGTCCTCGAAATCTAAGCTACACGAATAAGTGGGGATATCTCCGCTTCATGTCCTCCTCGACTTCCCACGTCATGTTGGCTTCATGATGATGTTTCCATTGCACCTTAACCATCGTGACTTCTTTGTGACGAAGCTTCTTAGACTTTCGGTCAAGGATGGCGTCGGGTTCTCCCACACAACGATTATCTTCATCCACTTTTATCTCCGAGAGAGGAATGACACTCTCCTCTTCCTCCAAACACTTTCGGAGGTAGCAAACGTGGAAAGTATTGTGGATTGGGTCCATTTTCGATGGGAGTTCCAATTGGTATGCTTGCAAACCCACACGTTTGAGCACCATGAAGGGTTCAAAGAAACGGGGACTCAACTTCCTGCGCTTTTCGAACCGGATTATTTCTTTCCAAGGGGACACTTTAAGCATCACACGGTCACCCACGTGGAACTCCATCGGCCGCCTATTCTTGTCAGCATGGCTCTTCTACCGATCTTGAGCCGCTTTCAACCGTTCCCGAATGCCCTTCACCTTGTCGGCAGTTTCTTGCATGATTTTCGGGACTGGTGCATTACTTCTCGCCCGCTTCAAGCTAGTACACAGGAGTTTTGCACTTCCGCCTATATAAGGCTTCAAATGGTGCCATTCCAATACTCAAGTGGTAGCTATTATTGTATGAGAACTCCACCAAAGGTAGGTGAGAGTCCCAACTACCCCCGAAGTCGATCACACAAGATCTTAACATATCTTCTAGCATCTAAATTGTTCTCTCACTTTGGCCGTCGATTTTGAGGATAGTAGGTCGTACTAAACTTCACTCTTGTACCAAGCTCTTTCTGTAGCCCATCCTAAAAGTTTGAAGTGAACTGACTATCGCGATCCGATACAATAGACAAGGGCACTCCATGACTTGAGACTACTTCGTCGATATAAAGATACGCTAGCTTGTCCATCGATAGGGTCTGTTGATCCATGCTCTCTCAGTGATTTGATAATGACCCTTTCCTATACTTAGTGAAAATTACGTTTAACATTATGTATTAGTGTTTCATCATCAGCGATCATACTGAGTCTGTTCAGCTATCCTTGATGATCTCTCTTGTAAACATTCATATGTATTAGTGTTTCACCATCAGCGATCTAATATTGAGTATGTTCAGTATTGCTGATGATTTCTAATGTAAACAGTTATACATAATCCCTGAAGACAAGTTTCGCGACAAAAGATGTTTACTGCTGAATCGAAGACAAAGCTGCTGAACAAAGACAAGTCTACTCATGACCTGATGCGGATATCAGTGAAGCCAAGACAAGTCTACACACGCGAAGAAACCTGAGGAAAAGCTTCAGCGATAGCTGAACTTCTTTGTGTCTCTGAAGGAAGAGATATTCAGCGATTGATGATCACTTAGCTTATGCCTCAAGTCTCTTTTGTCTTATCCTTTCACACATTGTACGATTGTCAGAAAAGACATACCTCTGCAGCAACTCGTACAACAACTCTGTCAACTACACTGTTCATCGTACGACCGAAAGCATGTCTCCTAAAGTCAGACTCATGCAACCAACCAATGAAGGACACGTGTAGAGTACTCTGCCATGCATTTAATGCATAGGGTATAAATAGAAAGATCAACACTCCATCTGAGTGTGGCCTTCATCTTTCTAAATATATAGAAACCCTTGTTTTCTATATTCTCCCAATCCCCTATTCTCTATTTCTAGTGCAACCTTCTTAATGATTCTTAAGTTCGTTTAGATTAGGTTTTACTTAATCTTATTCCGCAACAAACTTGTAAATTGTAATTTGATTTATCAATAAACAATTTATTAAACTTTAAAATTATGTGTTTGTATTCAACCCCCCCTTTCTACAAACTTGTTAAGCACCTTCGGGACCAACAAGTGGTATCAAAGCAGATTGTTTAATCTAATAAACAAGATCTTGTTTTATTCTCTTCCATGATATTCTTAATATGGCACTCAACACAAACACAAACTATTATGATAATGGTTCTCTCTCAAAACCTCCTCGATTTAGCAGAGATAACTTTGCTCTCTGGAAAAATCGAATGATGCTATTTCTAGAAGGTGTAGATCCCACTATACCTGAATATGTAGCAAATGACCCTTATGAACCCTTCACTATTATAGCTGCAGTTCCAGCTACCACCACCACTCCTGCTGTCCCTGAAAGATAACGCTATTAAAGAAATAAGACAATGGAGTGATGAAGATAAAAAGAAAGTCGGTTTAGATGCTAAGGCAAAAACCATTATCTCTATGGCTCTGCCTGATGAAGCCTTCCATTCCATCATGCATCTTAAAACTGCCAAAGAAATGTGGGACACTATATGTGTTCAATATGAAGGTACCACTGAAGTCTAAGAAACCTGAAAGATTAATTTGGTAAGATAATATGAAACTTTTATCGCTGGTAAGAATGAATCCTTATCTGACGTTCACAAGAGATTTAACCGTCTAATCATTGATCTAAGGACGGCTGGTAGGACCTATTCTAACTCGGAGGTCTTAACTAAATTCTTGGAATGTCTTCTTGAAAGCTGGGACAGTTACTCAATGTGTCTTAAACTGACAAAAGACTTAAATTCTCTCTCTCTTAGCACCTCATATGGAATATTGCTCAACTATGAGCAATCAAATCTCCTGAAAAAGAATCTTGTAAAAGATTCTAAAGACTCCAAAAGCACTCTAGTTGATTTAGTCTCTTCAGAGATCATTCCATCTCAGCGATCTACTCTCACTATCACTGAGTTAGATTATGACTCTGAGGAATCATCAGATGCTGATATTTCAGAATTTGATGAATCCTTTGCACTCTTGACAAAATATTTTAAGATATTTGCAAGAAATAGAAATTTAAGAAGAAATAAGCCTCTCTCTATATCTGACAAGCCAAAATCAACCCCTGTTGATAAGGCTACTGCTACTTGCTTTAACTGTGAAAAAGTTGGACATTTTGCAAGTGAGTGCATGTCAAAGAAAGTATTCAAACCTTCTACCTCCAGGAAAACCAGCGATAGCAAATACCTTAAGCTGAAAGAGAAATATCAAAAGTTGAAAAACTTTAAGCGCAAAGGTAAAGGTCTTATCGCTGAAGAGCATGACTGGGCTGAATCAAAAGAATCTAGTTCTGATGAAGAAGAAGCTGCTAATCTTTGTCTTATGGTTGAGATTAAAGAAGAAGTGGAAGAATCAACAGGAATTTCCATGAGTCACATCTCCTCTCAGGTATCTATCTCTACTAATCCCTCTCTTTCTGAAGTTGAGAGAAGTCGCACTGTAGATGTGCTAAAAATTTATCTGTACAATGCACTGAATGGAAAAACTCTAGCTGAAAACAAAAATATTGATTTAACCGAACAACTAGAAAAATGTCATGAAAGGATCAGAGAACTGAATCCTTTAGAGGAAAGTTTAAAAGATCAAGTCATTTTCAATGAAATTATCAACCGGTCTTGGTTTTTGGAAAGAACAGGATGAACCTAAATAAAACAGTTCCATGCTTAAGTTTGGAATGTTTGTCTCTTCTATCCCTGACACCTCTTCTACTCAGTCCTCTTCTTGCTCTAATCCCATTCCTGAGGACTTATCAAAAGGCTCTAAACTCGCTGGTAAAGGGAAATCTATTTCCCATCCTCAGAAGGCTACCAAGAAAGCAAAACTGAAAGTTCCTTCTAAACTTTCAGTAAGTCAACCTTCCAGCTATGGAAATAAAATTACTGATATTTCTCAGAGATCAACTCCAAAGCTGAAAATTGATCTTAATCCTAAGAAATCTGAAGAACTGAAAGTTCCTCCCTGATCTTATGCTAAAGGTATTCTTGGAGTTGGCCCTCATCATCTCAAGTTTTCTAATCTTACTGCTTATGGTCCTAAAGCCACCATTAAATATAGAAAATTCTATCATTGTGGACTCATTGACCATATTGCCAGTAAATATCCTACTGCCACAATAGCTGATAAGATAGCTAAAGTGAAGATGAATGCCCCCAAGGCTGAGAATGTCACCAAAGCTGTGAAATCAACCAAGGTGAAGAATACCACAAAGGTTAAATAATTAACCAAAGTGAAGGTTACCACTGAAGCTGAATCTTCAACTGCCATGAAGATTGTTGAACCTTCCATCTCCACTAACACTGCTGGACCTATTGAAAAGTGGGTACCAATAAAAAATTAATCTTCCTTATGTTTGCAGGGATCGAAGGGTATCTGGTATCTAGATAGAGGATGTCTCGACACATGACTGGACAAAAAGACCTGCTTACTGAATACATGGAAGAGAAAGGTACCTCAGTGACCTTTGGTGGAAATGGAAAAGGATATACCCGAGGTTTTGATGTCCTCAACAATGGGACAACTACCTTCAGAAGAGTCGCTTACGTAGATGGACTGAAGCACAATCTTCTAAGCATCAGTCAGTTATGTGACAAAGACTACCAAGTTCGCTTCAATAAGAAAGCATGTTCAGTGATGAGTGAAAATGGAAAACTTGCTCTCTGTGGTTACCGTATGGAAAATGTCTATGTAATAGACATGGACTCTACTATGGAAAATGTCTATGTAATAGACATGTCTCTGATGTCAACGGGCTATGGCATAAAAGACTTTCTTATCTCAATTTCAAATCTCTGAATTCTCTCTCTACTAAGGAACTGGTCTCTGGTCTTCCTCAGCACTCATATGCCAAGGAATCTCTATGTTCAACATGTGAAAAAGGAAAACTGACTAAAGCTAGTTTCAAATCTAAACAGGTTTCCTCAGTGACAAGTCCTCTTCAACTCTTGCATATGGATTTAGTTGGCCCTGTCAATATCCAATCCATAGCTGGAAAGAAATATACACTTGTCATTGTAGATGAATACTCTCGCTACACCTGGGTTATCTTTCTTCGCTGCAGAAGTGACATTCCAGAAGAACTGATATCTTTTGTTAGAAATATGGAAGTGCTGAATAATCTTAATGTTCGCTCAATAAGAAGTGATCATGGAACTAAATTCAAAAATAGTTCCCTGAACAACTTCTTTGAGAGTAAGGGAATTTCTCACAACTTGCCCTCTGTAAGAACTCCTCAGCAGAACGGTGTCGCTGAAAGAAGAAATAGAACGATCATTGAAGCTGCCAGATCAATGCTCAGCGATTCTCATCTCCCTACTCAGTTCTGGGCTGAAGCTGTCAACACTGCATGCTTTACTCAAAACAGATATATGATAGTAAAGCGATTTGGAAAGACAACTTATGAACTATTTCATGGAAGGAAACCCTCTATCTTTTTTCTTCATATCTTTGGTTGTCAGTGTTACATTTTAAACAACAAAGATGCTCTTGAAAAGTTCGATCCAAAAGCTGTTGATGGAATATTTCTCGGATATTCCTCTATCTCAAAGGCCTACAGAGTCTTCAATAAGAGAAGAAAAACTGTAGAAGAAACAATTCATGTCACCTTTGATGAATCCCGTTCAATGAATTCTAAACCTATCGCTGACAATGAAGAACTAAATGCTTAGATGTTCTTTCATTATAGAGAAACAGAACCCTTCTTCACAAACCATCAACACACAGATCATTCAGTCGTTGATGATGATCCAAACATCATACCACCTAATGCTGAATCCACCTCATGGGTTTCAGCTGAGCCTCTAAACACACTCCCTCCGTCAGATCTTCCCTCGTCTGAAAACCTCTCTGTGAACAATGGTCTGTCTGACACTCAACAATTAATAGCTGATGAACCTCAAGCTTCTTGTTCAGTGAACATCCTTATTGTTGATCCAACTCCTGATGTGAGCGACCATGCTGCTGCTCAATGATGGACCAAAGATCAACCCATAGATCAAATCCTTGGCAATCCCGATGTAGGTATTCATACTCAACGAAGTTCAGGTAATATCTGTCACTTTGTCAACTTCCTTTCTTTATTAGAGCCAAAGAAGACTGATGATGCCCTTAGAGATCCAAACTGGGTCAGTGCTATGCAAGATGAGCTGACTGAGTTTGCTCGAAACAAAGTTTGGAATCTCATTCCCAGACCATCTGATAAGACTGTTATAGGCACTAAATGGGTGTTTAGAAACAAATTAGATGAACATGGTACTGTAACCCGCAACAACGCTAGACTTGTTGCTCAAGGATACAGGCAAGAGGAAGGCATAAACTATAATGAAACCTTTACCCCTGTGGCTAGGCTCGAAGCAATTCGACTCTTCTTATCTTATGAAATTTACAAAGACTTCAAAGTATATCAAATGGATGTAAAATCAACATCCCTAAATGGAAAGCTAAATGAGGAAGTCTATGTTGAACAACCCCTAGGGTTCTCAGACCCTAAGCATCCAAATTATGTATATAAATTGGATAAGGCTCTATATGGTCTAAAACAAGCCCCTCGTGCTTGGTATGACACTCTTTCCTCTTTTCTTATCTCTGAAAATTGAATGCGGTAAAATTGATAATACCTTGTTTTTCAGAAAGATAAAAGGTCACATTATTCTTGTGCAAACATATGTTGATGACATTATATTTGGTTCTACTAACCCATCTCTGTGTACTCACTTTGCTGAAAGAATGAAGAAATAATATAAAATGAGTATGATGGGTGAACTAACTTACTTCCTTGGACTTCAGATCAAGCAAACTGATAAAGGTACATTTATTAACCAAGGTAAGTACGTTAAAGATATGTTGAAAAAGTTTGATCTCACTCAAACTTAAGTGATGAAAACTCCTATGGCACCTCCTCTGACATTAAACAAGAATCCATCAGGAAAACCTATTAATGTCACTCCCTATAGAGGAATGATTGGCTCCCTGCTGTATCTTACAACGAGCCGACCTGACATCATGTACTCTACATGTCTTTGTGCATGCTATCAATTTGAATCCAAGGAATCCCGTCTGATCACTGTAAATCAAATCTTCAGATATCTGAAATGAACTACTAACCTCGATCTTTGGTATCCCAAAGATTCAGGGTTCGATCTAACTGGATATTTAGATAGTGATTTTGCAGGTTGCAAACTTGACAGAAAAAGCACCACTGGTGGATGTCAACTTCTAGGAGGAAAGCTGGTAAGTTGAACAAGTAAAAAGCAAAATTCAGTGTCCACTTCCACAACTGAAGCTGAGTACGTAGCCGCTGGAAGTTGTTGTGCTCAAATCTTATGGATGAGAAATCAACTATTAGACTATGACCTTCCGCTATCAAATATTCCAATCTATTGCGACAACACTAGTGCCATCACTATAGCAAACAATCCGGTACTACACTCAAAGACAAAACACATCGAGATCAGATATCACTTTATCAGAGATCATGTGATGAATGGTGATATTGAACTTCACTTTATCCCTACTGACTATCAGCTCGCTGATCTTTTTACCAAACCTCTTGATGAGACAAGGTTTAACTTTCTCATCAGTGAGGTTGGAATGCTGAATCTTGAAGATTAAATCTTCAGCTTTCATGCATTATGTCAGTGATAATATGTTACACTTCATCATGTAATCTATAACTAAATATTCTATCTCTCAGGTATGTTTTCTCATTCTCTCTCACTGAATATCTCATTCTGTAAGACGTTTTTCAAAAATAAATCTTCAATCACTGAATTTCTTCAAGAAAAATTATCTCTGAATTTCTATCAATGATACTTTCTAAAAACTAAACGTTTTCTCTCTCCTATGACGTCATTCTAAACGATAATCCATGGCACGCCTTTTTCTGTCACGTTCGTCCGTTGCACTTCATGTCCAATCAATTTCATGGGACGTGTCCGTGTCATGATGACCTCCTTTTCCCGCTCCAAATTCCTTCTCTCTCCTCATATAAAAGGAAAGCCATTTACATTTTTTCCTTTTACGCTCTCAAAAACTTCTAAGGCAAGAAAAAGAATTATCGGCATTCAAGTAAACAAAAACACACACCTCAATCTTCAAATCTTCAAGATCATCAGGTTTTTGTTTCTTCACATTTTTTCATCTTAAAAACACTCTTGAATCTTAAACATCCTCTTATTTTGGATTTAAAAGTGTTTCTTACATTAAAATCATTTCTTTTGATTTTAACTTGTTCAAAAACATTTGGTTTTTAAGATTGTTCTTTCTTTTCGTAAAGAACACTGTTTTTCTCTAAAAACAACTTTATTTTCTATGTTTCTTCCCAAAAAGAGAAACTGGTAAAATATTTTCATTGTTTTTAGACTCTAAACCCTTTATTCTACTCTACTTTTCTCTATTCCAGAAATGGCCCAAGCTACACTTGTTGCTTCGAAGAATGTCAAGTTCACACTTACTGACTCTGAAATCCCTAAGAACAACCACCTGGCTCTCTTAGACTTTGAAGCTGAAAAATACCCCCATCTGGTGAAAGTTGTTGCCTTTCTGAAACAATTATTCATATCATATGCTCTTACTGTTGACCCCAAGCCATCCAAATCACTACTTCAGCAATTTTGGTTTACTGCTGATAAGAGCTCAATGACCAACAAAAAGGGTGAAGTGGTCCCTGCCATCTCTTTCCTGACTGCACATGGCCCCAGAAATCTCACTGCCTTTGGTATCCGCAAGGCTCTTCGATTCCCTGCCAAGACCACTAACGGTTTCGACTCTCTTCCTACTGATGTTGAACTCATCCGATTTCTGGATGACATGGAATACACTTGGGACAACAAGCCTCGCTCCCAGAGACTAAAATCCTGAAGGCAAACATGCCTTCAGAGATCAAATACATCTTCACTCATATTATTCAGAGTATGAGTGGAAAGATAGGATCGCTGGACCAGGCCAGCAAAATGCAGCTACAAATAGGCTATTCGGTGCTTGTTGGAAAGCACTATGACTATGCTGGAGCGATCTTTGACGATATCTTGTCAAAGATCGAGAATGAAAGGGATCCCAAGATTCCCTATGTTCGTTTCATTTGTGCTTGTCTTCATTTCTCCTTCACAAGAAGTACCCCACAACAAATGATGGTAGCTTTTTACGGGTTGGCCAACGAGCGCTGGACATCAAACCTGCTGAAAACGAGGTATGTCTTTATACTCTATGATCTCATCTCTCTCTCTATTCTTCGACTTCAGCGACCACGCATGAGGTTCCTTCTTCTGCTAACCCTGCCGTTACAACCCCTTCCAAGCGACAGTATACAACTCTTTTTAGCCCTGCTAAAAAGGCCAAAAAGACCAAGGAGTCAACCCATTCTGGTAACTTACCTGAGGTAGTTTCTCAACAAACTACTTTGGATGAATTTGTGGGTCGCTCCTCCACATCAGCTACCACAACAACAACCATGTCAGTGATGTCAATCACTGATACCACACCGGTGACAACTCCACTTTTCTCAGTTCCTCATCAACCACCAACTGAGGTAATTTCCACTATCACCAGTGTTCTCTCTACTTCTATCCACATTACTCCTCCTTCTTCTACTATTTCTTTGGTCATTAACCCTCCCAACATATCGCAGCAACCTCCCGCTGCATCCATAGGACCTAGTACTCAAACACCTCCAAATTTTGAAGGATATATGCAATTCTTCAATATGTTTGATCTATCAGGTATTCCTAAACCAATATACACTTCTCCCATCTCTCCACATAAGCCTGAGCATCTTTTTGCTCAACCACTAACTTTTGTTTCAGGTTCTACTTTGGGAACTGTTGATGCTAGCGTCAACAAACTCCCTGACAAAATGGACTCTCTCTCCACCTCACTCAACACTACCACGAGCGCTATCAACCAAGCTGGTGAGGAGCTGAAAAGACTCCTTGCTGCTTCTACCTCCAAGGTTGAAGCTTCTCAAGTAACCGCTCTTCAAGAAGAGGTTACGAAAATAAAGGAGGACTTGGCTACAAATCATCAACAAGTACAGGTCCTACAGGGACGCATTGGCACTCTCACGACTGAGGTTCAGGGTCTTTCTTCCAAGATTGGCTCATTTACAAACTTGCTGACTCAGGCGCTGACGAAGATGATTGAACCAACTCCTACTCCGACGCCTTCCTTCACTGACAACGATCATACTTCGCTAAATATCGTTGTTGAATTCATTCATCAGGCTACTTCAGAGATCCCCAATATTGAAGGCCGTCTGGATAAGTTGGAGGCTGATGCCCGTCCAAAGCCTGCTGCTAAAGCTATCACTGCTGAACTCCCTCACGTTGATAATGACAAAGAGAGGGAGAGATCAAATGAAGAAAATAACATTGCAGCCGAGGTTCAGATGACGGAAGAAACTTCCTCTCAAGTTGAGGGGGAGAAGATCGCTGAAGTTTCAGTGACAGAAGATCAATCTCCTCCCTCTTCTTCCCTTGCTTTAAATGATGAAGAAGAAGAGGGTGAGGAAGAAGAACTTGATCTCCCTGATCAAGAAAATAACAATGCCGCTGATGATGATGATGAAGAGTATTAGTCTATCTGGTTCTCAACCACAAACGTCTCATCAATGACAGCGATGAAAAGCGTTGTTATCAATGAAGCAGGGGGGAGACAGAAGGATAAAACTTCAGGTACCCCATCCCAAGGCAAGAAGAAGGGAATAGTTGTCGAGGGAAACCTGAAACTCTTATCACCATCTGAGGGGGAGCATCCTTATCAGGTATGCCTATCTATTATCCCTCTCTCCTTCTTTTCCTGCCAAACCCCTCTCTCATTCTAGCCTTTATCTTTCTTCTCCTATAATAAACACTAACTCCCTTTTTCAATTTTTTCTCAGTCAGTTCTCTCCCCTGCTTAAGGGAACTTCACTGCAAATAATCCCAGCTCTCACAACTGATGATCAAATAATCCCAACCTCCTTCAATGAGGTTGATGAACTAGAAGAAGAAGATGATGAAACCCTGCTCCATCCAGGAAGGCCCTCTCGACCAGCTCAATGGTCAGAGGATGAACTCAAAATAAGAACAGAGATGATCTCTCACCTAGAGAGTCAGCGACTAACGATCCCTCCTCAATCCTCATCTAAAGAGCTTGACTTCCTATCCCAAGCTGAAATCGAAGAATCTGTCAGAGCTGAAAAGTTGATTGCTGAATGCCAAAAAGACGTTAATCTAGCTCTTGAAGTTTATTCATCTCTATTCAAAGATGACAAGATGAAGAAGAATCCATTAAAGGTTCAAGATGCTTTGCTCAAAGAGATTGAAGAGGACGTTCAAAAGAAAAAGTGGTCAGCGATAAAACTCTAGATTGGTGTAAACAGAAGATAGACTATCGCTCTGACCCAATGAAGATCGTCGATGTCACTATCTCTGGGAGAAAGAAGAAGGACCAAACTTCAGTGACTATGGAGATAACCAGAGAGGATGGAAGCGTCAAAGCTATGTTCGTATCAAGACTGGAACATTTTGGTTACTTTGAATGGCTAGAGTTCAAGGAAACACTGAAGAAATCTAAATCAACGTACAAAGGCAATGTTGAAGGAATCGTTGGAGCCCTCATCAACAGAGTCACTGTTATTCTGAATGTGCCTTCAACTCTTCTTCCAAAGCCAAAACAAGTTGAGAGAAAGCTTGCCTCCTCCTCTGATAATGTCGCAGTGATAAAAAACGACACCTCCATCAAGTTCTCAAAAGAAGCATTATTCGGGCCTCATCCTGATCTCTCAGTTCTTGATCTATCCCTTCCTCCTAGTGGTCCATTCATCTCAGGGCAAGTTTTGAAGAACCTTTTTGGAATCTTCTTTAGAGATGATGAAGGTCAGCTCAGATTTCAAAGAGTCTCTGAAATCCGTCTCTGCCCTCTAAGTCATCTCAAGGACCTTCTGTGCTTATGGTGTACTTACTCTCCTTCAGTTGAACCGATCAAGACTCTCATCCGACAAGAATCAGCTGATCGAAGACAAAAAGGAGAAGAAGTACCAGATTATATGATCAAGGTCCTGAAATCCTATCTAGATAGTGTGGCCCAACAATTACTAGCATAAACACATACAGATTGACAGAAAACACTTTTATTGATTAATCACACAGATTACATAAATCCATATACCTATTTGTGATAATCCTTTCAAGACAGAGTGTTTGTGTGTGTTCTCAAGGTGTGCAACTATGTGTTCTATCTCTCTCTCTAATTACCACTACACTTAAAACCAACACTATGACATGCTTATATATAGGTCAACATGACCAAGCAAGGTCAAACCTTCTAAGCTCATTTACAAGACACACACTCACACTTACAACAAATACAATAATGACCCTCATTTAATCTTGAATACAATTTCAGTCTAACAATCTCCCCCTTTGGATTCAAGATTAATTTTTTTTTTTGCAATAATCTTCAGGTCTTCTTTTCTTCAGAAATGTCTTCAGCTTTCAGCTTTTACTCTTTCTTAACATTGACATCTTCAAGTCTTTTTACACTTTTGTAGAATCTTTGACAATTCTTCAAACTTGTCTTTCCCTTTGGATTAACTTTTGAATATTCTGAATAGTCACCTTTACTTTCAAACTCTGACTTTCTTTCACTATCTCTTTGACAAGCGTTCTTTAACCTTTGACTTTGATCATCTAAAAAATATTTATCTCTCCTGAAATCTTTAAAACTTCAATCTGATCTTGAACTTTGATTAATATCCCCCTTTTTAATGAATTGTAAGAATCAAAATCATTAAAACATTTCAAGGTCAGATCTGTCGTTGAATAATCTCCCCCATATAACCAATGAGTACAGTCTTCATGAGCTTTCATCTCCCCCTTATGATAATATGAGAACAATTTCCCCTATTGCGAAGAAATAGACAATCTCACATCTGATCTGGATTGGCCTTTGATTCACAAATGTATTCATCTGAATCTTTTCAAATTCAAACGAATATGAGTTGTAACCCTGAATCAACAAATGAAACAGTTAGAAATGCCTGTCAGTAACACGAAGTTACTGTGTACAAGGAATGTACAATTTAAGGAGCTGGTTTAATGTTGACTCCCCAGGACTTCCATTCAATCATTGAAAAACACAAGGTAATTCTATGAATGTTCTGACAGAAAAACAAATTCTCTGTGTGCTCGTGCTTGTGTTTGGAAGAATTAGCACAATGATTGTGTTTCATAAGGCTCGAAGTATGTAAATCATTGAGACAACAATGATTGTACATGGACTCAATGTGCATGAGAAAGGGTCGAAGGTGGGGTAACTTTCCTTCTTTTTCAATACTAGTATCTTCCAAGTGAAGAACCAATAGATTATGTGCTGCTTCCCCAGAAAATGTGAAACATTCTCTTTTTAAGAAAAGAATGAGTAGCTGGTCGGGTTGTATGCAAGAGATGGGATGGGCTATTTGCCTATTTCAATGATGGTCACCAAGGAAATGTGAACCAATCAGTAATGTGCCTGCCCGGCTCAGAAAGATGTTTGGTGCAGAGTTCAGATATTCTTTTAACTCTGTTCTCACACCCTCTTTCTTTTAAACATATAAGCTCACATCTAACCAATCTCTCATTTCCATTTTACCTCAGCTCACTCCCATACTCAATTCTTTTAGACCCCTATCCCCTCAATCACTCAAAGGATTTCTTCCGGGGTAGGAAACACTGGTTAATGTGAATCCATGGAAGATCTATTAAGCACTCACACTGAATCCCATGTTCCTAAAAGTACATGTTGGTCAATGATTTTCTTGACGTTTTAAGCACAAGAAACATATGTCAGTGTATGTATGCTCATCAAAAATCAGAAATGAAATTTGAGCATTTTTAAACATTTAAGATTTCTCAAAACATTATATGAATGAATAACCAAGAAAGAATAGAAATGTTTTGAGAATCTGACAATGATTAAGATCAGATCAAATTATCATGAAGAAAAAATATTTGGGAATTCAAAGACGTATGTTGTTTATATGAACAATATATAAACATATTATCAATGAAAGCATATTAAAGATGAAATAACGTTTGATTCAAACAACAGTGAATAACAAACAACGGGAGTATTACCAAAGAAAGATATATCATTTGATACATGGTAATAACAAAGTCAAAAGAATGTACTGAACCAGTGTGTGTATGAATACTTGACAAAGTATATAGAAAAGAAAATACACAAGTATTATTCTTTAAAGAACACACGGTCAGATAGTCATTTAAGTATCCAAAAATCATTTAAAATTCACACTTCTCAAATCATAAAGAACAGTTTAAGAATGTGAAGTGGTTTGAACATTTTAAAACCATTTTTCACAAGTGAAAGTTGTTCTTCTTTCAAAAGTGTTAGAGTATAAGGATTAGAAATTTATACTTGTATTGCATAATCCTTAACTCCCCTTGGAATGAATATAGCAGTTAAAGCATCCTTGACAAACAATAGATATCCTCCCCCTTGATATCTGAAACAGTCAACTTATCAGAAAAATATAACAATATAATTTCTAAACTTCCTTTCAAACGAAAAACTTCCTGAAAAGATATAATCATGAAAGCATCCTTCAGAAGAAAACATTTGAATACGGGTTTTGAACTGAATTGTCCAAAAGCCACTGTCACATAAAATATCCTGCAAGAAAAAGATTTTGGTAATCATTATAAAAATGATTCCGCTTTAGTCAGTCAGCATGTGATGAAATATCCAAGATATATTCAAATAAAGCATAAGACTAGAAAACTCCCCTAGAATCATGAATTGGCGTTTAACATACCAAGTTTGCTTACTAAAAAGTTAAACCTCTTCTCATCCAACGACTTGGTGAAAAGGTCAGCCAACTGGTAGTCTGTAGTCACAAAGTGCATCTCGATATCGCCCTTCTCAACATGATCCTTTATAAAATGATAACGCACGTCGATGTGTTTCGTCTTGGAATGTTGCACTGGATTAGCTGTTATCGCAATTGCACTCTTGGAGTCATAGTAGATAGGGACTCGTTGGTAAGTATATCCGAAATCTTTTAACTGTGTTCTCATCCAGAGGACTTGTGAGCAGCAGCTTGCGGCAGCTACATATTCAGCCTCGGCAGTGGATGTAGAAACACAATTTTGTTTCTTAGACGTCCAGCTAACCAACTTATCACCTAAGAACTGACATGAACCAGAGGTGCTCTTTCTATCGAGCTTACATCCTGCGTGATCAGCATCTGTATAGGCGGTTAGATCAAAAGACGAACCCTTAGGATACCAAAGGCCTAACTCGGTAGTACCTTTAAGATACCTAAGAATCCATTTAATAGCGACGAGGTGTGATTCCTTCGGGTTGGCCTGATATCTAGCACAGAAACATGTAGCAAGCATAATATCCGGTCTACTCGCAGTTAAGTACAGCAGTGAACCAATCATGCTACGGTACACTTTTTGATCTACTGATTTGCCAGAAATATCTGCATCCAAAAGTGTTCCCGTTGCCATCGGTGTTTTCATCACTAAATTGTCAGTCAAGTTAAATTTCTTTAAAATATCTCGAATATATTTTGATTGATTAATTAAAATGCCTTCGGGTAACTGTTTCACTTGAAGACCAAGGAAAAAATTCAGTTCGCCCATCATTGACATTTCAAAGCGAGATTCCATAATTCTTGAAATTTTTTTACAAAACTTTGGATTTGTAGAACCGAAAATTATGTCATCTACATAGATCTGTATTAGAATCATATCATCACCTTACTTTTTCAGAAAGAGAGTAGTATCAATTGTACCTTTCTTGAATTCTGAAGCGAGTAAGAATTGTGTTAGAGTATCGTACCAAGCTCTTGGTGCCTGTTTGAGTCCATATAAGGCTTTGTCTAAGACATAGACATGATCAGGGTTCTTTGGATCAACGAATCCTTCTGGTTGAGCAACGTATACTTCTTCATGCAATATTCCATTCAAGAATGCAGATTTTACGTCCATTTGAAAGACCGTAAAATTTTTGTGAGCTGCATATGACAAGAAGATTCGTATAGCTTCCAGTCGTGCCATAGGAGCAAAAGTTTCTTCATAATCAATCCCCTCCTGTTGACAATAACCCCTTGCAACAAGACGAGCTTTGTTTCGAACTACAACTCCAGATTCGTCTATCTTATTTCTGAAAACCCACTTTGTTCCAATAACGGATTTTCCTTCTGGAAGTGGTATGAGTCGCCAAACTTTGTTCCTCTCAAATTGTAAAAGTTCATCTTGCATTGCCAATATCCAGTCTGGATCGCGCAAGGCTTCTGAAGCTTTCTTCGGCTCGAGGGAACTTAAAAAACTTGAATATAGACAAAATTAAGCAGATGCTGCCCGCGTTTGTACACCAGAATGTGCATCACCAATTATATTATGAAGTGGGTGAGCTCGTGTCCATCTCATTGTACTTGGAAGTGGATGAACGTCAGCTTGAGTATTATCTTCCTCATATTCATCATAGACTGCAGGTAAATCTTGATCAACCCCAGATGTGCTCGGGACATCTTGTACAGCCTCTTCTGAAGTATAAATTTCCGGAGCAATAGAAGAAGTGTTCGGAACTTCTGTTCCAGAATTTGGATCTGCAGGCACAAATTCAACATTAGTATCTTCAGAATTTATATGTGTAGATGTAACTGATGAGATTGATATCGTGACATTTTCAGAAGGTCCTGAAATTTCTTCTATTATAATTGGAACCTCTGAAGTTGATGCGGATATGCTTGAATTTTCAAAATCTGCACATATATCCATAAAAGCATCAAAAAATAATAAGTCTAATTTAGATGTAACTTTATTTGGATCATAAGACTTAGTCTGTTTGATTGCGGATTCTATTATGTCTTGAATAGAAACCTTCTACTTAATCTTGAGTTCTGAATTGCTGTGTTCAGAAGTCAACTTTGATGATTCATCGAAAGACACATTAATGCTCTCCATGATCGTCTTGGTTCGTCTATTGTATACCCGATAGGCTTTAGACATTAACGAATAACCAATGAAATATCCTTCGTCAGCCTTCTTGTCAAATTTTGCAAGATTGTCGCGATCATTGAGAATATAACACCTGCAACTAAAAGTGCGAAAAAGTTTAATATTCGGTTTTCTACAATTAATAAGTTCATACGCTGTCTTTCTATGTCTTTTGATGACAATCATCCAGTTTTGTGTGAAACACGCAGTGGCTACGGCTTCAGCCCATAGAAACATTGGCAACTCAGAATAGGCTATCATTGTCCTTGCAGCTTCCACCAGTGTTCGATTCTTCCTTTCAACTACGCCATTTTGCTGAGGAGTGTAGGCAGCAGAAAAATTGTGAGAGATCCCAACAGATATGAGATAACTTTGAAGTTTTTCATTCTTGAATTCCGTGCCATTGTCACTTCTCAAAGATTTAACCGGCAATTGTAGTCGAACCTGGATTTTCTTTATGAAAGCAATGATCAACTCTGTTGCATCTGATTTGTTCCTTAGAAATTCCAGCCAAGTGTATCTGAATTACTCATCTATCATGATCAAAATATATCTCTTTCCGTTGATAGATTGAGTCCTCATCGGTCCACAAAGGTCCATATGTATCAATTCAAGAGGTGTTAAGGATGAGAATTCTGTCTTTGCTTTATGACAGCTTCGCTTCATCTTTACCATTTCACAAGTGGGGCAAAGAGAATTTTTCTCAAACCTTAGTTCAGGTAGACCTTTGACAATACCATGTCTCGCCAACTGATTTATCGCATCAAAGTTTTGATGAGACAGACGCCGATGCCATATCCAACTTTCAGCTCGTGAAGCTTTAGCAATCAGACAAACAGATCTTGATGCAGAAAGAGTTGGAAAATTCCCAGAATAAAGATTTGCCTTCCGCTTAGCTTTGAAAACTGCACGACCATCTTTATCTTCAATATAACAACATTTATCAGTAAACCGAACTTGGAATTGACTATCGCAGAACTGACTTGTGCTGAAAATATTATGATCAAGTCCTTCTACGTATAGTACTCTCTTGATCGTCACGATGCCATTTGTTAAAGATCCGTGTCCTCGAATATGTCCAGTAAGCTCAGAATTTGCATAACTTACAGTACCGGCAGGTTCCTCAACATAATTGTGAAGTAGATGCTTAAATCCTGTCATATGGCGCGAGCATCCTGAATCTATATACCATGTATGTGAGGCCTGCAAAAAGAGCAAATTATTTCTGCTTAGGTACCCATATCCAGATGGGTCCTTTCTTGTTAGCTTTTTGCAATTTATCAACATCATCCACCTTAGCCTTAATTCCCCACTCATAGCGAGGCTTAGGTACCCATTTCCATGTCATTTTCACATTAAGCTCGTGAAATCTTTGCTTTTTAGAAAAATGATCAATCTTAGCATGAAAATTTTTAGCATGATGTGTTAAGGATCTGGAAACTGATTTGACACGAGATGTTTGTTTGGCAACTTTAGATGTAGAATGAATGGAAGAAATGGTAAATGCATTATCATGACAGTGTTTGCAGATAAAATTCTTACGTGCAAATGTCAAAAGCTTAGATTTATCTAATGAAGTATAAACATTCATACAACTTTGACATTTGGAAACGTTTGAATTTTTACAAATCAAACTATCACTATCACTGATACTACATTTATTTTTAGCAACTTTATTTTCCTTCACATTTTCATCCATTCTCCTTTATCATTCTGGCTTTTTATATCTGAAACAGGAAACAGAATCTTGTTAGTTTTCTTTTTAGAAGATGATTTTGACTTTGAAGTACAAGAAGCTTCTCCCTTTTCAAAAAAACTCGGAGGATATTCAGGAGTAGTAGTATAAACAACTGACGTTTTAGATTTAATAGTCTCAAACTCTGGATTATAATGAACATTCCAGTTTGGAGACTCAAACATCTTTTTATCTTTCAAATTTTGTTTAAACAAATCATCTTTCAAAGCATTTAATTCTTTAGAAAGATCTTTGTTTTCTTCAGAAGACTTGTCAAGTTTGAATCTGAGATCAATGTTCTCATCTTCTAACTCTTCAATCGTCTTTTGAAGATCTGTGATTTGTTTCTCAAATATAGATGTTTGATTCACCTCAGAGTTTGATTCCATCTTTTCTATTATAGGTACAGGATCTGAAGCATTCATCAATTCTGTAAAGATCTTTTCTAATAGATTTTTCTTTCTTGTAATCTGTTAGTTAGACTTACAGTAGTTAGATCATCACTTGTACTTGTGAATTTCATCTCTCTTGTAATTCTTTCTTTGAATTAATGAAAATTTTAGTGAAGTACTTAACTCTATCAGTACTGTAAAAGATCCCTCAAAATAGTAATTGGGACATGTATGTTATGAGTCCTGATTATCCTTTATTTTGACTTAAAGTAATTTTCTTCATAGTTACTTTGTCATCATCAAATAGGGGGAAATTGTTGATCCATACTCTCTCAGTGATTTGATAATGACCTTTTCCTATACTTAGTGAAAATTACGTTTAACATTATATATTAGTGTTTCATCATCAGCGATCATACTGAGTTTGTTCAGCTATTGCTGATGATCTCTCTTGTAAAACATTCATATGTATTAGTGTTTCACTATCAGCGATCTAGTACTGAGTATGTTCAGTATTGCTGATGATTTCTAATGTAAACAGTTAGACGTAATCCTTGAAGACAAGTTTCACGACAAAAGATGTTCACTGTTGAATCGAAGACAAAGCTACTGAACAAAGACAAGTATACTCATGACCTGATGCAGATATCAGTGAAGCCAAGACAAGTCTACACATGCGAAGAAACCTGAGGAAAAGATTCTGCGATAGCTGAACTTCTTTGTATCTCTGAAGGAAGAGATATTCAGCGATTGATGATCACTTAGCTTATGCCTCAAGTCTCTTTTGTCTTATCCTTGCACACATTGTACGATTGTCAGAAAAGACATACCTCTGCAGCAACTCGTACAACAACTTTGTCAACTATACTGTTCATCATACGGTCGAAAGCATGTCTCCTAAAGTCAGACTCATGCAACCAACCAATGAAGGACACGTGTAAAGTACTCTGCCATGCATTTAATGCATATGGTATAAATAGAAAGATCAACACTCCTTCTAAGTGTGGCCTTCATCTTTCTAAATATATAGAAACCCATGTTTTCTATATTCTCCCAATCCCCTATTCTCTATTTCTAGTGCAACCTTCTTAGTGATTCTTAAGTTTGTTTAGATTAGGTTTTACTTAATCTTATTCCACAACAAGCTTGTAAATTGTGATTTGATTTATCAATAAACAATGTATTAAACTTTAAAATTATGTGTTTGTATTCAAACCCCCCCCCCCTTCTACAAACTTGTTAAGCACATTCGGGACCAACAGGGTCTCGCGCATAGCCAAGAAGTGAGCGATCTTGGTTAACCGATCAACAATCACCCAAATGGTATCGTGACCCCGCAAGGTTTTCGGCAATTTGGTCACGAAGTCCATGGTGATATGTTCCCGCTTCCATTCGGGGATTTCGAGGGATTGAAGGCTTCACGATTGGCCCCAACCTTGGGCTCCCAAACTCTTCCATTGAACAACTTCACTCCACAACTATCATCCATCAAGAGCAATCATTGTTTAATCATCACTTTATCCTTAAGGTTCTCTTCTAGCAAAGCCTCCGCTTGAGACGTCTTGATTTTCTCATTGAGGCTCGACACCAACTCGATTATTGAAAGGGTTGTTCGGATGATTCTGCTATAGTCCTTCCGACTCAATGCATCGGCTACCACGTTTGCCTTACTGGGGTGGTAAAACAACTCACAATCATAATACTTAAGTAACTCGAGCCATCGTCTTTGTCTCATGTTCAATTTTTTTTTTATCAAAGACGTATTTCAAACTCTTGTGATCCGTGTAGAGTGTATATTTTGTGCCATAGAGATAATGTCGCCACAACTTCAAGGCAAACACTACCGTCGATAACTCCAAATCATGGGTAGGGTAATTCTTCTCGTGAATCTTGAGTTGCCTTGAGGCATAGGCGATCACTTTACCTATTTGCATTAGCACCCAACCCAATCCCATTTTTGAAGCGTCGTTGTAGACCATGAAGTCTTTCGACCTTTCGGGTAGAGACAAAATTGGAGCTTCACATAAATTCTTTTGTAAAGTGAATGCCTTCTCTTGCGTTTCGGTCTAAACAAATTTAACGTTTTTCCGGGTTAGGGTGGTAAGTGAAGAAGCGATTTTGGAGAAGTCTTGGATAAATCTCTGGTAATAATAACCGACCAAACCCAAGAAGTTTTGGATCTTCGATGGACTCTTGGGAGGTTCCCAATTCATCATCTGTCTCGAGTGACGATGTGGCCCAGGAATTGAACCTCCTTTAGCCAAAAATCGAACTTGGAGAATTTGGCATATAACCTTTCCTTCCTCAACACTTCTAGGACTTACCTAAGGTGTTGCTCGTGCTCCGTCTAGCTCTTGGAATACACGAGTATGTCATCGATGAACACAATGACGGACTTATTGATAAATGGTCGGCACACTCTATTCATCAAATCCATGAACACCGTCGAGGCGTTAGTTAGGCCGAACGACATTACTCGAAATTCGTAATGGTCGTAACGAGTCCTAAACGCCGTCTTCCGGATGTCGTCTTCCTTCCCCCTCACTTGGTGATACCCCGAGCGTAAGTCTATCTTTGAGAAACAACCCGTTCCTTGAAGTTGGTCGAACAAGTCGTCGATTCTTGTAAGAGGGTACTTGTTCTTCACCCTCTCCTTGTTCAACTCTTTATAATCGATGCACATCCGCATTGTGCCATCTTTATTCTTAACAAACAAGACCGAAGCTCTCCAAGGTGATGAGCTCAGTCTTACGAAACCCTTCTTAAGAAGATCTTGGAGTTGATCCATCATCTCTTGCATCTCAGATGGCGTCAACTGGTAAGGGACTCGAGCAATCGGGGTCGCCCCCAGCACAAGGCCGATCCGGAACTCTACTTGACGATCGGATGGAAAACTAGGCAAGTCGTCCGGGAAGACATCGGGGAACTCGCATACCACCCTCACGTTTAAGTTTCTTCTTCTCGAGTTTGGAATCTATTACGTATGACAGAAAGGATGAGCATCCATTCACCAAACACTTCCGTGCTTTAGCCATGGTGATGATCGTCACATCGCCTTTCTCCTCTCACCATAGGTAATCACATCTCCACCGTTAGGGATGGAGAGTCGGATTAGTTTCTTGGAACATACGATCTCGACATGATTGTCCGCTAGCCAATCCATGCCTACTACCACATCGAACCCACCAATAACCATGGGCATTAAGTTTATCGGGAATTCTCTCCCCTCGATTCCAAGAGTATATTTTCTCAAAACATCACGAATTAGAACTTGACCACCATTTGCTATTTCTACCACTAAAGAATCTTCTAAACTACTAGTAGACATATCAAGCTTTTGGCGAAAAGATTCAGATACGAAAGAGAAACTGGCACCATAATCAAATAGCACACGAGCAACTACGGAGTTTAGAAGAAACGTACCTGAACCACGCCCGTCGATGCCTTGGCTTCCTCGGTGGTCATTTGGAAAGCCCATCCCGGAACTGTTGGAGGGTTCTCCCTCTTCTCTGGTGCATTACCCGACTTCAGCTTCGGGAAATCCCTTTTTACGTGTCCCGGTGCTTTGCACTAAAAGCAGATGATCCCTTTCGCTGGACAATCTCGTGTAGAATGATTAGTCTTACCACATTTGGAACAAGGGTAAGGGGTTGAGTTGCAATTTCCATGGTGCTTGCTTCGGCACTTTTGGCACCATCTTGCCTCACGTCGATTGTCAAAGTTTCGACCCCCGACAAATGGCCGAGACCTCTTGTGAGATCCCGAGTTACCTTCCCATCTCCGCTTTTCTCCTACCTCAACTTTCTCTTCCTTGTTTCTCGTGTAAACATCCTCCATGATCCGATCCACCTCGATGGTCTCACGGAGGGTGATGGCTTTGGAGTTTCGAACCATCGCCTCATATACGCCGGTAGGCCCTTCAGATAGGCCTTGATTTTCTCTTTTTTAGTCGGGGCCACATGCCCCACTAATCCAAGTTTCTCCATGAATTGTCTGGTGTACTCCCTTACCATCATGCTCCCTTTTTTGAGAGCTTGGAACTCTCCTTCAATGTTTTCCATAGCCCTTTCGTTACAATATTCCTCCATAACTTTTTTCTTGAATTCGGACCAAGACAACCGAGTCAAGACGGTAGTGGAGAAAGTGGACTTAGTGACGTTCCACCAAATGAGAGTCGGGAGCCTTAGCATCTGGGAGCCAAATCTCACCTTCTGGATTTCTTCACACTCGCAAGCGTCGAAGGATTGCTTAATTTCCCAAACCCAATTCATGCAGGCAACTGGATTGTTAGACCTAGGTGAATTCCAAGGGTTTAGTGCACATAAATGATTTGTAGGAGCAAGCCCTCCTACCTTGTCTCCCCTAATTTGCCACCGGCTCCTCGGTCGGGATCACATTCTCGGCAACCGTCTCATTTCTTCGGTTGCTGACGTATCGGTCCTCAATTACTTTTAAGATGAACTACTGCTGTTTGGCCATAGCCTCGTTCATGATCAGCATCATGTTGGCCATCATATCAGATTGGGGAGTCACCTCCTAAATAACCGGGTTGGACGACGCTAGGTCCACCCACGGAATGATCTCGGGTCCTCCACCCAACAGTGGTGGTACTGGTGGATATACTGTGGCCTCAACCCTTTATGGTTGATCAGCCATTGAAGCGGCATCCTGTCCTCCGTCCACATGTGTACGCGGTCTTCCACGCGTACTTATCATTCTTAATCTACCACACATGAGAATGGAGGGTGAGAAGGAGATTAAAAGAAATAAACACGAAGGAAACGTACTACTACATTCATCAATCGTCATGACAATAGTAAATCAAGCATGCTCACATAACGATATACTCATAATAGCATTAGATAAGTGGAATTATGAACATATTATATACAAGAATCCTCGTTACCATCATTAAAATTCTAAATTAGTGTAATTTCGTCGACTCTAAGACCGTTCTATCTTAGAAATTCTACCCAATCTCGCAAATCATAACTTAATAATTTCAATATTACATTCATGTCTAGTTTGCTTAAACTAGAGCTCTGATACCAACTTGTAATACCCTAAAAATAGGGGTAAATTTAAAACTTAAAATATTCGCAATATAACGTCTATAATAGATGGAAACCACCCAACAAGGGGGAAAGAGTAAAAGCGTTTACTATTCCTGTAAATGAATATGGAAATTAACAACATACTAATATAAACAAATACATTTCTAGATTATAACAGTTGTCAATCCAAATTTCCAGTTTCCAAGGATCGTGGCGGAATACAAAAGTAATCCACTCTCCGAGTTGTGATCTCAATATTGGGACCCATGGCCACGAACAACACCGATTTGTACATAGATGTGGGGGAGGGCACTCGAGGATCCCAATCATACTCATTCACTAGCATTACATTTACGGCCCATGGCTAGTCACCGGTCCCACATAACCGTACCAAATTGCCTCCGAGGACCCAATGTCTAAACTAGTTACAAATGGGAAAAACATCCCAAAATAAGCCGACTCAAAACCTATGGATCCACTAGTAATAGTCTTAGGTTTGTCACCATTACTTTGATGACCCAAACTATCATCATACTTATAGTTCATGCAAACATTCTCATAAAACAAATTTGCTTACTTTCACAAGAATAAATTCTCCATTTGGTATAAACCTGACAATATCCATCATTGACAATATCCATCATTAAAAGCCAACAACCATCCATAAGTTCCATTTTTCCTAAAAACACATTTACCAAGCAAATCTCATAATATAGTGAAACCATAAATATAATTAAAAAGCATTTATTCCAATATTTAACCATAAATGTGCAAGTCAAACACATTTATAGTTCAAGACATAAAAAATATTTCATCATATCCCCAAATTGTAGGAAACCCTAGAAATCTCCAAAATCTCAAGTTAGGTCAAAATCATTTCAACAAAGAATATGTGAACTAGGAGATGACTATAAGTTTAAAAGTATGGTTTAACATGTATAAGGTTTTAAAAGGTATGAATGAACTCACAATCTTGGGTTTGGAACAAAACCGTAAAACCCTTGAATAGTGGAGAGTTCTTAGTCTTGACTTGAAACCCTAGCTTGATGATGAGAGATCACTTGGAACCTCAACATTTGGTGCCTTGAATGATCTTGCAAGTATAATAATTGTAGAAAAACCGTTCTTGAATGAGAGAGTTTGTGAGGTGGGTGTAATAACCGGGTCCAAGGTAAAGAGATTGGGCCTTGAGAGGATCTGTTGCAAAAAAAAGCCCAAAGTCCAAGTACTAGTTTGCAAAATGTAAATAATAGGGATTAAACCCTATCTTTGGTTACCCTAAATCATTTTCCAAGTTTGGCGGCTAAGGGCTGTTTGGCAGTTGCTGAATGGTTTATTGCAGAATAATTAAGTGGTCTGAATGATTAAGAGGTTTTTATGATATAGTGTAAAATGAAATATGGTTGTTTTCTAATTGTTCATAATGAAATCAGGGCTCATAATGGTTAAGGGAGGGTCAGAATACAAAATCATTAAGAGGATTTTGGAACCATTAAGAGGCAGCCCTTTTTTTTGCCAAACAAGATTTATCTCTTAGCGATTCAGAGGTTGCCTCTTAATGGAACCATTAAGAGGTAAACAAACAACCCAAGTGAGAGCAGAAAGAGAAGCTTGGTGATATTCAAGTTGGGAGAATCAAAGAAGAGGATAGCATAGAAGAGTGTGGTGGCAATTTCCCCTCAAGGTAATCACCCTCCTATCTATTTCTTTGATTTTGGGATGGATAATATTGCCTAAAAGGTGTTTGGGAAAGGAGAAATATAAATTGTTCAATTCCAAAAGGTTAAGGGTTAATCCTTGGAGAGTATTGGTGTTTTGTTTGTTTAAGTATTGATTAAATCGACTCTGGCTAAGTAAGACCTTGAAACCAACCCAAAATTGGATAATTTCTCCTCGGTTGAGGGTCTGGTCCGTTATGGGTTACGAAACCCCGGGAATCACCTTGTGAGGTCGAGACCCGGGTGGGAGGTGGGAAACCCGGAGCCATACCTGGGGAGGCCGGGTAAGGCGGGCCAGGAGTAGGGACCCGGGGTGCCAACCTGGGGATACCGGGAAGGCATGTCCGGAATTCGGGACCGAGGGAACCTGGGAGATGGGTAACCTCGATAGTTTTCGGGAGTTGGAGGCCGAAGGGGAACCCGAGAGTCAGGTGACCCCAACAGCAGTCCGGGAGGCAGAGCCGAAGAGGGGACCCGGGAGACGGGAAATCCCGGGGGAACCCGGGCGGCGGGTGTATTTGTCAGGACCCGGGAGGCGGGGAAGCCGGGGGAGACCCGGGTAGAACCCTGGGCAGTGGGGCGACCCATCAAAGCTTCCGGATGGAATTTTCGGTTAAGGGTTGGATATCTGATTTATTTTCTTTCATCATAGGTGCTCAGTCTTAGAGTCGGGAGTGTAAGTGAGTAGGACTTGGTAAGTGAAGTGAATCCTTCTAACCCAAATTATTGTTAAATGTTGATCTTGTGAGAAGTTATTTTAAATGCCAATTTAATTTTATTTCTTCGAGTAAATTAAATGTATGCATACATTGTTAGTGATATTTCGGAGAAAGTCGGGGGGGGGGTGTCCTGTCTGTGCTCATATTGAGGGAGCGTGTGTCTTGTATATATCATTGGGGGGTGTCCCAAATCAAAGGCAGTGTGAGCCAGACACGCTGTTAGTTCCACGTGATTTCAGTGTGCGCCGTTAGTTTACTTTATTTGTATGATGATCGATAATGTAAAGTTTATTTGCAAATACTTTTTATATATGTGTGGATAAGCATTTTGGAGGGAAAGAGAAGTTGTGAGTCAGGAGCCTAATCTAGAAGAATGTTATCTTAGTTTTTCCAGCCTAGTTGACTCTCATTTATTTTTTTATTCTTAGTTGTGTAATAGGTTGTTTTCTGCAAACCTTGGGTATTTGACTTTGTCATGGGCCATTTTGGTAAGATTTCATATTATGTCGGTTTTGCCTTAGTTATGTGTTTGGGTTGTTACAGTTGGTATCAGAGCCATAGTTTAAGGGATCTAGGTGATCGGACGGGCCTAGACTTAAACTGGGGGAGTAGAAACACAACTGAGAAATAAGAAGACCTTAGGGGACCTCAACAGGAGCATGAATAATATGGTAGTGAGGACTAACATGTAAGGTAAATTGGGAATTACATCTGGCCAATGTAATTGCGAATTTACAGGTACATGTGTGTGCTTAATTTGCCTTATTATATTGGAACTGTTGGTTGAGTAATGTGTTTATGTCTTTTAATTAAGCAAGATGTCTGAGCATTCTTTGAGGAGCCAATTTGTGCCGGTTGTTGAGGCAATATCGATAAATGAGGTGCTAGTGGACGGACCAACGTACCTCCCGATGCTGGGAGTGACTCGGGGAAGAGAACATGGTCGTGGGAGGGGTCGAGGAAGAGTACCCCGGAGGGCTGCTACTCAATTGGAGGAACCCGATGAGGGAACCCGAGTACAAAATACGGCGCGTGGTGGCCGTCGGGCGAGAAGTGTGGAGATCCCTGCAGAGCGGGAACCATCTTTACAAAAGAGTTCGACTACCGCTAGGGGAAGAGGGCAATCAACGGTCCGTGGTCGGAGACGGGCTCAAGAGCAGTATCTGGAAGTTAAGAGAAGAGTGAGGAAAGAGAAGGAACGGTGATGTCTAGCCCGCCCGTAACTGTAGTGGGTAGTCACTCTCAATCGACTCCGTATGTAGCAGAAAAATCAGTAATGGATAAGGGTTGCAACTACAAGTCCTTCTCCTCTTACAAGCCCACTAGCTTCATAGGGGAATATGGCCCGGTGATGGTTATAAAGTGGAATCGAGAGATGGAATTAGTATTCGACACTTGTTTGTGTGCTGATGATAACAATGTGGTGTTTGCGTTGTCTATGCTGAGAGATAATGCAGTTTTCTGGTGGGAAGTCGAGACTAGTGGAGAGGGCTCAAAGGCGGCAAGGGGTATGGCTTGGGAGACCTTCGTCGCCAAATTTAAGGCGCAGTTCCGCCCATTAGCGGCTGTAAAGAAGTTGGAGGAGGATTTTCTGGGTTAGAACAAGGAGAGATGACAGTTCACGAGTACACGACCAAGTTTCTAGAGAAGGCTCGTTTTGCTGAAATCTATGTGTCGAATGAGGAGCGACACATAGAGAGGTATATCTATGGACTGAAGAGCAGTATCATAGAGTTGGCGTCTGTATGAAACCCTACCTCCTTTCAAGCGGTCATTAACACAGCTGAGATGACAAAGAAAGAGAAAGTTCGCCAGATGTCTGAGAGGAGTGGTGATAAGAGGAAATGGGAAGGACCCACATGTGACCCTAAGAAGGTTAATAATGCAAGACCCGAGCAGCGGGTATCGCCGATATTTGGAGATAAGCCATGTGGGAAATGTAATCGGATGCATCGAGGGGAATGTATGATGGATAAAGATGGTTGCTTTAAGTGTGGGAAGCTCGGACACATGGCATGGGATTTTCATGGCTCTCGGTCGTGTTATCAATGTGGTTCTCCTGACCACATAAAGACTGACCTGCCACAGCTGAAGAAAGGTTTTGCGGGAGTCCACGGAGTTGGGCAAGGGAGAAAAGGTGGAGAGATAAAGGTGGAGCCGGCCAAAGCAAAGGCGAGGGAGTTCGACATGTCAGCTAAGGAGGCAGTGGAAATGGCAGATGTAGTAACATGTACTTTCCAAATTGACTTGACTTTCTCTAACGAATTCTCTCTCTCTCTAACTATTATCAGACTTCTTACCACTTTTAACTAACTCTATAAAAATACAAGGTATTTATACCTTCATCTAAAATACAAAGGAAAAACAAAATACAAAGACATTGACTTTGACAAATTATTACAAAGACTTTGACTTTCACATGAGAGTTGACTTTCTTAAGCTTTGACTTTCTTGAACTTTGACCTTCAGTCTTCTTGATCTTGTATCCAACATATTTATGCTCTAACAGGAAGGGGTTTTTAACCAGCTGGGGGCCGACGACGATTGTGCCTAGGGCACTCTCGCAAGACACTCTTGCATGGAGTGTACCGCTGGCAAGGCCCTGCTAATTATTTTGCCTAGCGATTGTGACCTATGTCACTTTCGCCTGGCATTTTCGCGGAGATTGTACCGCGGGTATCCTTGGTCCGGCGATAGTGACCCAACGATAGTGACCAATGTCACTCTCGCGGGCACTCTCGCCCAGAGTGTACCGAATCCCTACCATTTCCAATTTTCACCCGGAACTCTCACGATGCGATAAGGTTTAACAGGTAAGGCATCAAGGATAGAATTCTTCAATAAGAAACACGAATTTTCTCAAAAGGTTGGCTTTTACTTACAGAAACTTACGGGTATTACATATTTGTTTTTACTAAATTTTCAGAGTCACTTATGTCTTACTGTCCTCTTATTTAGTAAGAGGTAAACCAACCCCTTATTTACCTCTTATTGTTCTCCAAAATCCTCAACAAAGACGTTTCTTAATCATCCTTTTTCTCAATCCATCCTCATCAAATAGATCCTCACCTCTCTCAATCGATTAACCTTAATTGATTCTTTCTCTCAATTGATTCTTACCAAATCGATCATCACCTCTCTCAATCAATCCTTTTCGTTTAAGTGAATACTAATTTTATAATTTAGATGTAAATTTCGTAACGATGAGGAATAAATATGTGAAATTGTATAAATTTATATATAAATTCAACACTATAATATTCTGATTGGGTAAAATAGACAATTTAAACAAATTCAGACATATATCAATTTACAAAAACAAAGAGTCTTATTAATTCAGATTTCAAACTTCAACATCACCTCTTATCAATCAGAAATGAAATGAGACTTCAGACTTCAACACCTCTTAAAATACAAACGACACCTCAATTTTACTCATAATTAAATAGACATACACAAAGCTATTTAACTGTCTGTTATGACTTATGACCCGTTATACTTAAAAACAAGTAAAATCACATGCAATAAAAGCTAGAAAGATATAAATACATAGAAAAATATTTATATGTGTGTGTGTTTGTAGTCGTGTGTTAGAGGGTGGGGGGGGAGGGAATCGGAAATTCTCCTACATCCACAAACGTTACTAGCATTTTATCATACGAGTTTGGGACCTTCACTAGAAACTCAAGCTTGTTACTTTTGAATATTCTTCTGAAATATGATAGTAAATAAATAGTCAATGGGATGATAACGAACTGATGGCATTTTGTTTTTCGAATATTATCTTGAAACTAATTCTATTTTTAGAATATAGTTTTTTTTTTTTTTTTTTTTTTGTCTTTTCATAAATTTTAAAGAATATATGGTTTGCTTTTTTGTATAGTTCTACACAGCCTGTAAAAGAAGTAGATAGAAAATGGATGAAAAGACCATGTGTTAACTTAGCCACCATGCCCCACTTTTAACCACATTAATTTGCTTCTCCATTATTTGAATGGTTTAATTTGATGGTATTCAAGATGGTCCTCAATGATGGCTCCCCCTCCTCTACCCTTTTACTTTTATTGCTTTTACTTTTACTTTTACTTTTTAGATTTTTACTTATTATTATTATTATTATTATTTTATTATTTTTATTGTTTAAATAAAATAAATTGTATAGAAATAACAAGTATATTAAATTCATTTCTAAAAGTTTTGAATTTGAGTCATCATGTACTACATTGCCAATGGACTACTAATTGGTCACAAACAAAATGTATCGCCCCATTTAAATGTGATTTTCTGTCTTATTGAAAATGTACACTTAGGGGTTATTTGTTTTTTCTAAAAAACCTCTTAATGACTCTTAAGTCTGAATAATTCAAACTTTTTTACACACCACTTCTTATTAATCATAACTAAAATAAGACTTTAGACTTTAGGCCTCTTTAAAAACAAACGGCACCTTAAATTATATAGATTGGCTTTTGTTGAAAATAAGAGTTAGGGGTTTTTTTTTTTTTTTAAATCTCTTAATGATTCTTAAGTCTGAATCATTCAGATCAGACCTTTTTACACACCACCTCTTATTAATCATAACTAAAATAATAATTCAGACTTTAGAACTCTTAAAAAACAAACAACACCTTATAGTGAGAAGGTGAGAACAAAATCTTCATATACATATTCAATTGTTTTTTTTTTCCATCATGACTGAATGTTTAACAAATTTGTGTGAAAGTGATTAAATATATATAAAAGTTCGTGAAATTGACTTCAAAATGAAAATAAAGGTAGATGAATGTAGTTTAAGGTTGTTGAAGATACATGAATATAGTTGACCGTACTCAAAGTAGTTGAAAATAATTAAGTTAGATTAAAAAGTGAACTCATCCAAAAACTTAGAAGTGTTCTCACCAAAACTCATATTCTGATTATTCTCCCACGATCATTCGTCTAAATTATATATAACTATTTGTACAACTTCGTTAATGTTAGTATATACGTGCATGTCTTAAATTAATTGAGAAAGTGCTATTGATGCAACAGTATATTTTAATCATTTCGACCCATCAATTTTTTTTTTACAATTTAAAATATGGCATGTCATATCGACACTTAAAATGAAAATGAAACAAATTAAATCAAATTTGATTAGTAGGGTTAGGGGTACGTGTACATAAAACCGTTAACCCGCGAAACCCGACCAACCCAACCCAACTAAACCCAACCCGTGAGACCGCAAAACCGCCAAACCGCTAATTAGAAGGGTTGAAATTGGGTTAGGAAAACTCAACCCAACCCAAACCGCCAACCCGCCGCTATTTTTTATTTATAAAATTATATTATGTATATATATATATATCTAGAGAGAGAGAGAGAGAGAGATGAAGGATCATGCGAGAAATTAAACATTTTGCGAGAAGGCGAGAAGTGTTTAATCATATATGATATCACGACCTGTGGGTGTGCTTAATCATATATGATTAAACGTCTATGTATTGCCAATATAACATGTGTTTAATCATATATGATTAAGATTGTGTATCATATATGATTAAACACTTCTCGCCTTCTCGCAAAATGTTTAGCTTCTCGTTTGAACCTGCCCCTATATATATATATATATATATACTAGTTGCGTACCCGCGCAATGCAGCGGGACGCAAAGTTCGAATAGGTGTAACGTATATATGAGAAGGCACCATAGCATAAAAGAAGACAGAAAGAAATTCATAGAGGAATAAATAAATAATCCTAGAAATCACTTAATACCTCTTAAAGGCAATGTTCAATTTGGTGAGAATCGAAATTATGGAATAATTCAGAACCCATTAGAGCTTCCATGAAGTAGAAGCCAAATTAGTCTACAATTGAATTGGATGAATAGCTCAATTTGGTGTACGATCCATTTTAATATCGACAAAGAAATGAAGATGTTTAATATTCGAAATGATCATAAAAGCCTATTAAAATGAAAGCGTATATGCTCAACCTAACCGAACGATTTAATATGCACCTAACCTTGAACTCATCTACATCGATAAATTTAACCAACCATGAATCATACATATGTTGTATTGGTTTAGATGCAATAAAGCTCCCGATCAAAGTTGTGTACATAAAAGGGCTTCACTATTTCTACTCTTTAAATAACCAACAATTACAACTACGAAACAATGATAAAAGCAACATGACCAGGAAGCTATTCCTACACTTAAGAAAAGAGATCACTCTTCCTCTTAGGGTGCGTTTAGTTTGCGGGAATGGATTGGATTTCAAGTAAGGATTTGGATTTGGAGTGATTTGGATTTGGGGGGATTTGAAATCCCATCCCATTGCAAAGGATTTTCAAATCCATCAACTTAAGGATTTTAAAGAGGTCAAAGGATTTCAAATTCGGTCAACAAATTCCTTTCCTACAAACCAAACAAAGGATTGGAATGGATTTGAAATCCAAATCCCTCCAAATCCATTCCAATCCCGCAAACCAAACGGGCCTTTATTTTACAATGAAAAATAAAAATGACAAGACCACAAAGGTATCATATTCTCTGGAAAATTACAAAAAATTCCAAGTCTGTAACCTTGCCTGTGGTTTACTGATAATGACAAGCCTTCTTTGAAAAATACTTTATACGGTGGTACAGACTCTCGATCTTTGTCTTCCTTCTTACCGGGTAAGATGCTCGAACAAATACTCACAGGCTTCAAACAAGTATGTGCCATTATCCATAAATTGGCCTCATGCATTCTAAATTCTATTTTTTTTGCAAGGTGTAAGGGTCGAACTCTAGACCTCCACATTTGATAACCAACTATTTAACCAACTGAGTTACCCTATTGTTTTGATTCTAAATTCTTTTGTTACCATAAAAGCTCCAAGCTCCTTCTGCATTACAAGTATGTGCCATTATCCATAAATTGGGCAACACAAACAACATTTCAAATAACACCAAGTTTTATGCAGAAATGCATTATGAATTCCAATAACAGGCGCAGAGTATCTAGATAGCTGAAACACTTTTACTTTCTGTTCTCCGTCAATGATTGCATTTAAAGCATCAACATGAACCCATTTTCCTGTCGAGTTAACTCCCACTGCAATAAACTTTAGGAGCTCCTACTTCCCTTGATACAACTGCAGTATAGATTCCATGAGAGAACGAAGATGACTCTTCACATCTGATTTTTTACGATATATAAAAGGAGAGAAGTTACATAAACTATTATGTGAAGACATCAACATCAACATTAATGATTCTAATAAGAATCCTAGTGAAAACATACCTGAGGCTGAGAGAATAACCGATACCAATTTTCTTCAACAAAATTCTAATAAGAATCCTAGTGAAAACATAATGTCAGATTTGTTCATATCCTTGTTATGTTCAAAGTGTAGTTCTTTCCACCATTCTCCTGCACAAAGTACCATACTAAGAGCTCAAACAGAGCACTCTGCAAAGGAAACAGTGTAAAAACTTGAGATATTAGATTGTATATGAACAAAAAACACAAAAAAGATTATAATGATAGATCATGGAGCATCGTTCTACAGTAAACGTTGCACTGCCTTCAATCTGCAATAATAAAAACAACAATATTAATGTAATAAACCACTTATTCCATCCTACTAAAACAAGAAATCCTTACCAAGTTTATGGAATAACAGATATCAACTTAATTGGTTTTAAAAAGTTGATATTTGTTATTCCATAATCGACATAAACATATACCAATTATAAAAACTAACAAAACAAGCTTATAATTAGAATAAAATATCATGTCCAGTTTCTAGCATGAAAACATATATTCTCCTTCTCTGGGATGAAAGGAGCAGCTCTAACTAATTACAAAGCATTTGCCAAATGGTCATTGCCCTCAGCGCCAAGCAGTACCTCGATCACAGGTAGAGCCCAGTGCCCCCCATAAGGTCGATAATTCAAAGTACAAGACTCACCTATGGTAAAAAGTATACATGAGTATTTGCCATATATTAAAAAGGCATTCAGCATTACCTTCTTTCTCAAGAATCCTATAGCATCCTTTTCCGAAGAAAAGTTGGAAAAAAAATGGAAGAATGTTCATCCCACAACATATTTCCAGGAACTCTTTGTTATCAATTCAACAGAACCATCAAGCTTCCTACTAAAATCATTACACAAAGATGAAGAGAGAATAAATTAGTATCAATCTACAAAAAGCAATCTAGTAAAAATAATCTAAATAACCAAAAACCCATTAAAAGAAATAAAACTTAAAACAAAAGACCAAAAAACCAAAAAACCAACAAAATCCATGAAGTTTGATGTAGTTCTCCATAAAAGAATTACATAAATTGATAATGTAAACATAATTTATAAAATTAGAAATGAAAGTAAACACATTTGACAATACAGACATCCAACAAAAACAATAATTCTTAAAATCAACTATCAAAATCAATAATCGAAGATGGAACATGAGATGAGTTTTCGAGATGGAACATGAGAGGGGTTTTCAATATCAAAACCCATGAATAATAATATGTTTACCTTCATAGTTTTGAACCTGAGAAGAAGAGTCGATGGTGATGAATGGAGTTTGAGAGAAGGTTGATGGTGATAATCGAGTTGCAGAGGACGAAATCAAAGAAATCGATTACCTGAATGTCGATAGCACAGACTGTCGCTTCAAACCCAAAAACAGAAATCAAAGATTTGGGTTTAAAACGATTTGGGTTTGAAATCAAAGAAATCGATTACACAGACTGTCGCTTCAAACCCAAAAACAGAAATCAAAGATTAGGGTTTAAAACGATTTGGGTTTGAAATCAAAGAAATCGATTACCTGAATGTTGATTACACAGATTGTCGCTTCAAACTCTTCACATCTGATTTTTTACGATATATAAAAGGAGAGAAGTTACATAAACTATTATGTGAAGACATCAACATCAACATTAATGATTCTAATAAGAATCCTAGTGAAAACATACCTGAGGCTGAGAGAATAACCGATACCAATTTTCTTCAACAAAATTCTAATAAGAATCCTAGTGAAAACGTAATGTCAGATTTGTTCATATCCTTGTTATGTTCAAAGTGTAGTTCTTTCCACCATTATCCTGCACAAAGTACCATACTAAGAGCTCAAACAGAGCACTCTGCAAAGGAACAGTGTAAAAACTTGAGATATTAGATTGTATATGAACAAAAAACACAAAAAAGATAATAATGATAGATCATGGAGCATCGTTCTATAGTAAACGTTGCACTGCCTTCAATCTGCAATAATAAAAACAACAATATTAATTTAATAAACCACTTATTCCATCCTACTAAAACAAGAAATCCTCACCAAGTTTATGGAATAACAAATATCAACTTAATTGGTTTTAGAAATTTGATATTTGTTATTCCATAATCGACATAAACATAAACCAATTATAAAAACTAACAAAACAAGCTTATAATTAGAATAAAATATCATGTCCAGTTTCTAGCATGAAAACATATATTCTCCTTCTCTGGGATGAAAGGAGCAGCTCTAACTACATACCAAGCATTCGCCAAATGGTCATTGCCCTCAGCGCCGAGCAGTACCTCGATCACAGGTAGAGCCCAGTGCCCCCCATAAGGTCGATAATTCAAAGTACAAGACTCACCTATGGTAAAAAGTATACATGAGTATTTTCCATATATTAAAAAGGCATTCACCATTACCTTCTTTCTCAAGAATCCTATAGCATCCTTTTCCGAAGAAAAGTTGGAAAAAAATAGAAGAATGTTCATCCCACAACATATTTCCAGGAACTCTTTGTTATCAATTCAACAGAACCATCAAGCTTCCTACTAAAATCATTACACAAAGATGAAGAGAGAATAAATTATTATCAATCTACAAAAAGCAATCTAGTAAAAATAATCTAAATAACCAAAAACCCATTAAAAGAAATAAAACTTAAAACAAAAGACCAAAAAAACAAAAAACCAGCAAAATCCATGAAGTTTGATGTAGTTCTCCATAAAAGAATCTCATAAATTGATAATGTAAACATAATTTATAAAATTAGAAATGAAAGTAAACACATTTGACAATACAAACATCCAACAAAAACAATAATTCTTAAAATCAACTATCAAAATCAATAATCGAAGATGGAACATGAGATGAGTTTTCGAGATGGAACATGAGAGGGGTTTTCAATATAAAAACCCATGAATAATAATATGTTTACCTTCAGAGTTTTGAACCTGAGAAGAAGAGTCGATGGTGATGAATGGAGTTTGAGAGAAGGTTGATGGTGATAATCGAGTTGCAGAGGACGAAATCAAAGAAATCGATTACCTGAATGTTGATAACACAGACTGTCGCTTCAAACCCAAAAACAGAAATCAAAGATTAGGGTTTAAAACAATTTGGGTTTGAAATCAAAGAAATCGATTACACAGACTGTCGCTTCAAACCCAAAAAACAGAAATCAAATATTAGGGTTTAAAACGATTTGGGTTTGAAATCAAAGAAATCGATTACCTGAATGTTGATTACATAGATTGTCGCTTCAAACCCAAAAACATAAATCAAAGATTTGGGTTTAAAACGATTTGGGTTTGAAATCAAAGAAATCGATTTAGGTGGTAATCGATTACACAGATAGACCCAAAAACAGAAATCAAAGATTTGGGTTTAAATCAAAGATAGACCCAAAAACATAAATCGAACTGACCTTAAGAGAAGAAATCGATTGAGAAGAAACCCTAAAACTCTTGAGAGCAGAACCCGAGTAGCAGAAATCGGTGTATGGTGCCAAGTAGGAACTGACCGGAGATGTACATTTAAGCCTTGCATTGGAGGAGGACGAAACGTCATCTCGGAAGCAGAAATATGTTTTTGCATTGGTAAGCCTGAATCGACACCTTGAGGTAAGCGTCATCTGTGTAGCAATTAAGAAATTCAAATCAGGCTTAATCGACACCTTGAGTGAAATGCATTAAAAGTGTTGTACATGATGCTTTAAATGGTTGTAAAGTTAAAAATTAAGTAATATGCTTTAAATGGTGGTACCTAATGCTTAAAAGGTTGTAATTAAGAAAAGCAACCCAAATGCTTTATAAAGTAGTATAGATATATGCAGTTTATTCACAACCCAAATTAACTTTAAGACTTATGGATTATAATTTATAATTGGATTATTGTAATTAGAGCTGTAAACGAACCAAACGTTCAGTGAACCGTTCGTGAACCGTTTGGCGGAAAGTTCGTTTATGTTCGTTCATTTAATAAATGAACGAATATGAACACATTTTTTTGTTCGTTTAGTTAAATGAATGAACATGAACAATGGTCTCATTCGTTCATTTATGTTCGTTCGTTTCCATTCGTTTATGTTTATTTACGTTTTTTTATGTTCGTTTACGTTTGTTTTTTATATAAATATATTTATATATTGTGACATTAAGCATCTTAACAAACATAAACGAACACGAACAAACACATTTTCTTAATGAATGAACATGAACACAAAAAATTTCATTTTTTTAAGTATATAATATTTATATACGGCAAAATGCAACAAATAAACTCACACACCCTCCTCACCATTGGTGAGGTTCGAACCTCTGACCTCCTAGGAAGTCAAAGGCTCTTTTATCGCTAGTCCAAAGGCCCTTTGATCTAAAAAAAATTCATTTGTTTACCGTTTGTGTTCGTTCATTTGTTCGGTTAAGTTAAACAAACGAACACGAATAAACCCTAATTGTAATAACTAATAACGTTGTTGAGAATAATTTTAGTATTATTTATCGTATTTCAATCGGCAAATTTATGTGTATTACTAACCCGCCAACCCAATCCAAATCGCCATAACCCGCAAGGGTTGGGTTGGGTTGGGTTATATTTTTAAATGGGTTGGGTTGGGTTGAGATTTTCCAAACCGCCATAATTTGGTTGGGTTGTAAAAACGTCTCAACCCGCCCAACCCAACCCGCGTATCAAAACTCAAAAGTGATATATTGAGAATAAAAGAAATGCAATATATTTATAGAAAAAGAACAAAGAATAAATAGTTACCAATCTATAATTATATCTTTATGATAACATAAAATTAAAAAAATTATTTTAATCATATATAAAATGTGATAAACAACATACATATTCTTATTAAAAATTCATGTTCTTGCAACATGACAAGAGTGAATGAAGTGACTAAAAAAATAGAAACAGTTAAAAGCAATTGTTGATCTGAATTGCACTCAAGCTTTTGGTTACTAGGAATATATGTTGTTGTTCTCCTTCTTTTGTTAACCATTACATTCATATTAACCGTGTTAACCAATCTCAACTGTAGATTGTTGAGATTGGCGGTTCACAATTAATTGATTTTTCATTTTAAATAAAAAAAAAATCCTACACGGTTGATAATAAACATTGCATATATGCACAAGGGTATTTTAGTAAAAATACCATCTCATTTATTTAAGGGAACACATGCATACAAAACAAACCCCATCTAATTAGGATTTCTTCCCCAAGATAGATTTAACATATCCAAACCTCACGTGCATACCAAAAACAAACCCCATCTAATTAGGGATTTATTAAGAAGTCCAAATATATGGTAAATTTTTGAGCCCATGTGTTTTGGTTATTTAAATTTTCCCTAAAATTTTAGTAATATTCATAACATATTAGGTTGTGCATACAGTGCATATGTGCACATACGCGTATGTGCATACAATGCATATGTGTACACGTGCATATAGATAGTCAATGCATATGTGCACACTTTAAATACAACATCAATAACACTTATGGTGTATATGTGCATACAATTCATGTTCATATGTGCAGACTTGCATTATTGTGAAATTTGGATTCCATGTTATTCCAACATATGCATATGTGTACATACCCACAATAAACGAGCATACATTATGCACTTCTTTACTTCTTATGATAAACATTGTGAAATGAATAATGCTTATATGCACACTGTAAAATACAACATACCTATACTCAAAAACACATTCTTATTGTATGCATAATGTTGAAAAAAATTACGGATGCTTTTACCGATATTCGATTCTGGATATAGTGAACTAGTAGATGGGCGATTACCGAAATTGGTTTCGCGAGTGATATGTCATCAAGTCCGGTAGAATTACCGAACTCTTGGGATAACCCCGTATTCAAAGATTGAACAGTCTCATTATGACGGCGGAGCGGGGAATCGTCTTGAGTTTCAAAAATTGATTCCAACAGACTCTCATTATCGAGAACAGACGTTATTCGACTGTCGCTCATTGTGCTAATCACTCGAAACTAGAACGCTCAACGGATTTATTTCACAACGGTTGAGAATCAAAAAAAAAAAATTAGAGCCGTGGAAAAAATGTGCAGATGTAATGTTGAATTTTGCTAAAAATAAGGAAGAAGATGACTATTATAGATAAGATCTAGTTTTAATTTTAAATTATTCTAATTTTAATTTTAAATAGATAATTACCAAAATAAAGAAATCCATAAAATATGGAAATACATTTATTAGGCGTGTAACAAAAATTTCCAGTTTTATCCCTTTGAGAATTAATAGGATAGACAATTTAGGATGATTCCGATCGGTTGAAAATTGGTTAGCACGGTTAACACCAATACCTTTGTTAACAAATGAGTGAGCCTTTATATGTTTGCAAACAATACATGTATGAGTAAACTCCAGTTTTGCTTTATATGGTTTTATCGAGAATTTAAAAATCGTTGATGTTTTTTAAATTTAATAAGTATAGAAATAGTTTATAGAGTATGTATTTGACTTTGAACATATTCCTTTGCCCCCACACCAGTAATTGAGTGTCTTTTAAGCAAGGACATTTTAGTTTTATTCCTTTACTAATTTTATTTTGAGAATTATATGAATATCATATTTTATTTGTTTAAAAAAAAACTCTCTCTCCTCCTCCGAGGATATCCCCCTTATTGGCTGAAATAGCCATATTAGACTACCAATTGCACCTCCTAGCCATTTCTCTACCAGGTTTATCAAAATAGACCTAGGTCCGCAATTCCCCCTTAAACGACAAAAATAATGGCGACTCTACCTAGGTCCGCCATGGGTCGGGTCGGGTAGGTCCGCCATCCGCAATGCATACACGTGGCACTCCCGGGGAAACCCTAATCTAGGACCGCCATTGCGGATCTAGGCTAGGTCCGCAAGTCTTGCTTATTTTATTTGTTTTTCTACTTTTTGACGTACGTTTTCGTTACGGATTTGCATTATTTTTTCCCTCAATAATTGTCAGATGTACAGTTGAGTGGGTGTGCCTATTGATTACTTTTGAACAATTTTGAAACCGTAAAGTTGTCTATAAGAATAGGAAGCTTGAAAAGGGAAGGTAAGCAGTTTTGCAATCCGAGAGAGATATCTGTTTTCTTGATTTTCTTTCATCTGTTTAATCTTTCTTTTCATAAAGATGAGTTCTGCTTCTCAAAAAGTAAAGTTACGTATTTTGGGTGGAGGTTACTTTCAACAAAATTGTCAAGAGTGGGATTATTTTACTGATCGACCGATGGTTCGCGCCATGGTTCCGGCAACTATCACGCATCAAAGGTTGGTTAATTATGTTCGAGAGAAATGTGGTATGGACTCTATTGTTGGTACCATCAAAATTATTTACAAATATTCTGGGCCAATCATTGAGTTAAGAAACAATGTCGATGTTTCGTGTTTCCGGAAAAATGCTATGGCTTTAACAAATCCGCCAACACGTTACGTTTACGACGATTACACGACGGCGGGCGATAGCAACGTTGGAGGTGGTTCGAACACCGGAGGCGCTCCTGATGTGTATACCGAGTAGAATCAAACATCTTACATGCCTCAGTTCCCCGAGCATAATCAAACATCTTACATGCCTCAGTTCCCCAAGCAGAGTCAAACATCTTACAGGCCTCAGTTTGATTCCGCTTTTCTTCATGAACATGGTTATGGTATGAGTGACTATAAACCCGATGTTGTTCCTGAGAAAGAAGAAGAACTGGTAGACGAACGAGTTGATGAAGAAGACGAAGCCGATGAAGAATTTGATCAAGACCCCGATGAATCTCATGTTGATGTTCATACGGATGAAGAAGAAGAAGAAGAAACATCTGAACCTAGTCCTGTTAAATCATATGGTGGGATAAATGATTTCTTTGGTATGCCCCATCCCTTCCAGAAGACCGAAAGCCCGTCATCACACCAAACGAAGCACCCGTTCATTATACCCGTAGTAGAAGAGTGAATGTAGGGGATGTTTTTCAAACGAAAGACGAAATGACCCTCGCTACCGGGAGGAAGACCCTTGAAGAGGGTTTCCAGTTTAGAGTTGAAAGATCTTCAAAATCCCGATATGATGTGAGATGTGTGCAGCCTAACTGTAATTGGCCTATTTATGTTGTGTGCATACAGAATACCACTATGTTCCACGTACGAATTATGAACAACGTACACACTTGTTCAAGGACCCAGATGAATCCCAACCACCATAACGCCAATAGCAGAGTATTGGGACACATAATTTTGCCTAAAGTGCATGATGAAAGCCGGAGAATATGTGGAAAAGACATTGTGAACGACATGAAGTTGGATATGCACCTAAATATCTCGTATTGGCAAGCTTGGTGTGCGAAGGCTTATGTGCTTATCATTGTGCGGGGTACCCCCCAGGAATCTTTTAGCCGACTCCCTGCGTTCTTCTATAACTTGGAGCTTAATAATCCTGGTACTTTCACCCGAATAAAGACAGATAGTACAAGACGTTTTGAGATATGTTTTGCTGCCCTTGGTTGCTCGGTACGTATTTTGGTTATGTTTTGCTTCAGTCAGTATATTTTTTGCATTAATAGATATTGTCTTTAATTTTCTAACGGTTAAACCATGCAATTTATGTAGATTCGTTCATTTCTGGGACACTTGCGTCGTGTCCTTATAATAGACGGTGCTCATTTGAAGGGTCCTTACTTGGGCACAATGTTCTTAGCCGTTGCTATGGACGCCAATAACCAAATTATGCCGGTCGCTTTCGGAGTGGGTAGGTCTGAGAGTGGGGAGGCATGGACTTGGTTTTTGACGATGTTGAAGGAATGTATCCAAGAACCGGAAGGGTTGGTGTTCATATCCGATAAGGCTTTATCCATAAGCCAAGATATCAACACGGTGTACCCAAATGCCCATCATGGTTTGTGTTGTCTCCATTTGCTGATGAACGTAAAAAGCAGGGACAGTAGGGCCAAGTTTAGGAAGGGTATGTTTTGGAAAACGTGTAAAGCGTACATGGAGGAGGATTTTGAACGTAAAATGGAAGTTCTACGAAGCGCTATACCTGTTGGAGCGCCACTTATGGACGCGGTTGGCAAGGAGAAATGGTCACGGGCCTATTTCCCTGGAATGCGTTACAACATAATGACTTCAAACAGCGCCGAATCGGTCAATGCACTGTCTCGTTTTTCTCGGAAACTTCCTATCGTGTCCCTTAGGATTAGTTCCGAGAATTTCAACAAGACTGGTATTCAATTCGTCGGAACAAAGCAGGTTTTCATAGTCACACTTATCCACTGCTATTTTGGTTTGTCACAAAAATTCACATCGTATTTTCTTCAATATTTTAATCTTTCGTTTTTCTGCAGCGAGATGGGTAAATGCTCTCCCCCCAAAAATAGAAAAAATTATTAGAAGGCGACAGGTGAAGTCGAAAAGGTTTATTGTCCATGAAATAGGTCATGGCCTATATGAAGTTCTATATTCTCGTAGAGACGCGAAGTGGATTACCGTCGTTATAGTTGCTCTTGTAGGAAATGGCAGATCTCCGGTTTACCTTGCAGTCATGCAATCGCCGTTGCCAGGCATGAACGGTTTACATATGTCATCCACCTGGTATCGCCTTACTTCAAAGTGGATAATTTTCGAGCCACATACTCAGAGGTCATACATCCACCTGGGCATCCTGATACATGGGTTGTTCCAGACACTCCGCTTATGACCGTTAAGCCACCGGTCTACAAGAGACGCGTCGGAAGACCGAGTAACCACGATCGTATCCCATCTCGTGGTGAGGATCCCACACCGAGGAGCTGTACTCGATGTGGAGAAATTGGACATACTCGGACTCAATGTCAGGCGCCTGCACCAGTGAATCATGGAAGACAAAGAGCATTTGGTAGCCGCACTACTCAACCAATGCCTACCGACGATTATGGAGGCACCTATAGACATCAAACTTTTGATTTAAATGTTGATCTGAACGAGTAACAATGTATGTAATGAACGTATTGATTATAATGAATAATGTTCGTGTATCATGATAGTAAACAAAATGCTACACTTTATTACTTAACCCAAGGATAGAACTGAGCAACGGAAGTCTATTGACTACTACATGACAAGGTTAATTTAAACAATGTTCGAAACATAGAGCCAAAAGGTAAACTAGTATCCCTTTGGGTAGAGAGCTTTACATCTAATGATCAAATCGACCTTTTCATTGATTATGTTCTCTATGCGGGGATCGTTTTCTTTGATATTCTTTATTTTGTTCTGGTCTTCCTTGATCTCTCTCTGCAACATCATCATCGTCTGCTTCTTTCTCTCGACGACAGTCTCTAACTCTATCTGCTCGCCCCTGTTCTTCCACCACAGGTCTTTGAGCTTGGAATCTCTACCTCTGCTTGCCGTATGGATTCCCTCGTCCCCGCCGGCATCCTTTGCGAAGGTGTATGGTTACGATAGGGGGACCTTCGTATTCATGTGTCTCTACAATCATATGCGTCGTTAAATTCCTCTTCCTCCTCCTCCTCCGTTATTGGATAATCGGCTGGAGTTCTTGCAAAGTTACTCCACTCCTCCTCCGTTTGGGGTGGTTTCCAACCTATCCTTGAACTTCCATCCATCAATGGTTGATGTAAACGGGAAGTTCCAGCCATGTAAGAAGAAATTGTTCAATTACTCTGGTGATTGACAATGTGTTTGTTTTTCTATGGTTTACAACAACTCAACCATGGGGTACTTATAGTCGTTCAGGTCCTCCATTGCGGACCTGCACTGGGTACGCCATTGCGGAGGTGCATTAGGTCCGCAATTGCGGATCTGCAAGATTCGCCTGTAATATTCGACTGAAAGATTCGCCTGCAAAGGTGCAGGAAGATTCGCCTAAAAATGCTTACCTATCTGCCTAATATATCTTATGGTTTGAACAGTTTATATTTTATACTACTAGAAAACAAGTATCAGAGACAATATTATTTTAGAGCATATCATAAACACATTTTCATTCGACACAATATTATTTAAGAGCACATACAGGTCCCGGTTAGTATGAGGTTTTGCAACATATTATAGTTTCAAACTTGCTTATTACAAACATACACGGTCATTTAAATGTCAATGTACGACTACACGATGCTTGGTTTTTCTAGAATCCCCATCGACTTCTAGTATGCTCTGGCGATATGAGTCCGAAAGTGTTAAGCTCCATTCTCTCGCTGTACACTTCAATTACGGTATGGCCGTCAACATACCGACGTATATTGGCTACATCTTCATTAGTAGCCAATGCTTGTAGTCCAGTCAATAAGTCTCCATTCGGCCTTTTGAAATGCAACTTATAATATTTTGGTTCGTCGTAACCTAGCTCTTACATGATCTGGTGAAACAGTTGCATGGAAATATCGTCGACATCTAACATGTCAACATAGATTTCTAGACCACGAAAGTAGTGTCTTCTAGGTGGTTCCGTGACATACCCTTGATGGTGGAATTTCATGGTAAACATTTGTGGATAAGCCGTTGTTGATAAACATGAACAACATTAGCCTTCGACAACATTTAACACAAGAAAAACCAAAAAAAAAATTAAACACGAACCATATAACTCGGTGGTAGTGTCTGGAAGAGATTGAGTTAAGCATCTGAAGTTCCAACATGAAGATTCGGAGATGCCATGTAAGAAGAAATTGTTCAATCACTCTGATGATTCACACCGTGTTTGTTTTTCTATGGGTTACAACCACTCAACCATGGGGTACTTATAGTCGTTCAGGTCCTCCATTGCGGACCTGCAATGAGTTCGCAATAGCGGATCTGCAAGATTCCCCTGCAAGATTCTCCTGAAAGATTCGCCTGAAAAGTTGCAGGTTATCTTGACCAAATGTAGGTCCGCAATGACCAAATCTAGGTCCGCAATGACCAAATTCCGGACCTACAATAGTTTTTTGGCTATAAATACTCACGTTATTTCCAAGTTACAAGTCACACCATCCAAACACCTACAAATTCAACTTATATCACATGGCTGGAAACCGAGCCTCTTCTTCAAACCCCCCCTCCTCACAAACAATGCCGGAACGGATGAGACAATCCATTGAAAAAGTTGAGGCAAGGATCGAGGAACTCAGTCAAAGGTGGAAAGAAATTTTGTCCAAGAAGGAAGGGTACTTGAGAAGGATGGACGCAGACATGGAAGAGATAAAAAGGTTGAAGCGAGAGATAAAAGATAAGGAAGACTGTCAGGATCGAAATTCGAAACAAGAATTTAATAAATACTCATAAACTTATGTTAAAGAAGTCGCGGAAAAACACTTTAACAGTAATTCAATGAAACAGTGTATAAACTCAAATCACAAGTTATATTGATTAACTTAATGATTACAAACAAAACCTCAATCTGTTGAACATGCTCAATAGACGTTCAATACTTCTCTATTGAAAGGACTACTAAGAACCTTGAGGTTAATTCTCTCTAAAACAAACATATATCAAAAACTATATATCTTATCAAAGACTTATAAACTATATATACAGAATTAATTACAAGATAATCATCAAAACAAAATTGATCTTCATTCCATAATTATCTTCATCTCTATCTCCAGCTCCTATTCTTTCGTTTCAAGTCATTATCTTCATAAGCAGTATTAACTTCATCCTCATCCAACAACATTAATCTTCAACAGCATTAATATCCTCAGCAGTACTAACTATGCATGCAGTATTAATCATGCTAGCAGTAGTAATTCCTCTCTTGCAGTAGTAATCTTTAAGCAGTACTAACTACTAGCAGTAGTAATCCTTCAACTAGCAGTACTAAAGACTTCAGCAGTAGTAATCTTCAATACTCTAGAAGCACTAACCAGACTTGGTTCATTTTATCCCCAACAAAGACCGTATTCGTTACGACAACGAATGAGCCAACAAGATTATCCAAGAGTTCGCAGTCATGCAAGCCGAGATAACCGAGAAACAAAATTGGATTGATCAATGTAAAGCACTTTATCCTTAGATGGTGTTACTGTTGTTGGTTTGGTATCTGGTCTTTGTATGTTTATGTTTTGTACATGTGATTTCTATTTAACTGTTTCGTACTTGTCCGATGTTCTACTTTGTTCGTGAATAAAACAGTTTCTTATTTTGTGTGTTTTAATGTTATTACTGCCTTTGTAATGTTGTTTTTAAGTTAAGTTAAATTTGTAAAAGATGTATAATAGGTACTACAAGTAAAAGTAACGTGCTCAATAAAAAATTGTTCCTTGTAGCTTTGCTCTGCTATGGTCATACACTTTGTCCACCAAGTAGTACTCATGGTAGCTTTTGTCTATGGTTAGGACATATACTCCACATCTTTCAATGAGCATCCAGTGGTCAATGCTTCTGAATACCTTTTCATGATCCACATCTCTGATGATATGCTTAACTCTGTCAGGGTCAAACATCATGCATAGGTACTCCATGGCTATCTTGATTAAGTTCACTTCTGTTCCTTTCAGCACATCTTCATACAGAGTCAGTCCAACTTTGTATATTTCTTCCAGATCAGCCCTTGTACAACTTCTCACTATGTTTCCCCAGGTTGAATACACCTCTTACTGATCACCCATTCTTTTGAATCTGAAATATTCTCTTCTGTTGTCCCTCAGAGTATCCCAGTGAATGATCTCTGGTGCCTGCATTGAGATAGGGTCATCTTGGGTTCTTCATCTGTCAAAGTCATGTACAAATGGAACTGCTCATTAGATTGTTGATTAGACTGCTCTTGACTCTCCTTTTCGTTGTTAACTTGTTCACCCTGTTTCTGCTGCTCTGATGGTTCTTGTTATCCCAGTTTAATCTAGTTGATTAACAATCACAGAAACACAATAATAATCAAGAGATAATAAGATTAACAAAACATATCAATCCCTTGAATAAACGATTAAACCTTGAGTGTTCTGAATACCCTTTGAATACAGAGAAAACAACTACCTCTCTAAAACAATAATTATGAATGATTATCAAAAGTTAACCTAAACCTAAACTAAACATAACTTTAAATACCTAGGCCATATGGGCTTATGGGCTTGATAGATTTAAGGCCCATTTACAAGTAACTATTGAATAAATACTAATTAGACCCTCTAACTTTAACTATCAAATAAATACAGTTTAAACCCTTTAATCTTGAATACAATTATTTGATCCAACAATCTCCCCCTTTGGATTCAAGATTAAAAAAAAATTTGCAATTGTCTTCGGGTCTTCACTTGTCTTGTCTTCTCTTTAAAAACTTCAGATATACGTTGATAGCTTCAAAACTTTAAATCTTTAGATAGTCTTCAAATCTTCAAATCTTTGATATCTTTGAAAACTTCAGATTATATTTTCCCCCTTTTTGATGAGTGGTGAGAATCATCATCATCAAAACTTTGCAAAACAATCTCCCCCTTTTCAAGACAATCTCCCCCATTGTCTATGATCACGTAAGCACAATCTTTATGTAACGAGCCCTGTATGGAAATAAGAGCAGACTTCCAAGAAGGAAAGAGTGATTATTTCAATCTTTTCAGATTAAAATAGAAAGTAGTAACCCTGAATCAACAAATGACTCAGTTAAAATGCCTGTCACTGACACAAAGTCACTGAGTAACACAAAGTTACTATATAAGGAGCTGGTTTGATGTAGACTCCCCAGGTCTTCCATTCAATCATCGAATAACACATGGTTATCTATGAACGTTCTGACAGAAAACAAATTTCTGTGTGTTCGTGCATGTGTATGAAATAATTAAGCATAGATGATTGCTTTTCATATAGGCTCAAATTATGTAAACTTGTTGAGACAACAACAAATTGTACAAAGACTCAATGTGCATGAGAAAGGGTTCGAAGGTAGGGCAACTTTCCTTCTTTTTCAATATTAGTATCTTCCAAATGAAGAACCAATAGCGTATGTGCTGCTTCCCCAGAAAATGTGAAACATTCTCTTTTTGAGAAAAGAATGAGTAGCTGGTGGGGTTGTATGCAAGAGATGGCATGGGCTAGTTGCCTATTTCAATGATGGTTACCAAAGAATGTGAACCAATCAGATTATGTGGCTGCCCGGCTCAGAAAGAAGTTTGGTGCAGAGTTTAATATTCTTTTACTCTGATCTCTTACCCTATTTCTTTTAATGCCCACTTCTAACCAATCTCTCTTTTTTTTATTTTACCTCTATACACACCATCACTCAATTCTTTTGACCCCTCTCCCCTCAATCACTCAGGGAATACTTCCTGGGTAGGAAACACTGGTTATCGTGAATCCATGGAAGTTCTGTTAAGTTCTCACACTGAATTCCATGTATTTTCCTAAAAAGAACATGTTGTTCAACAGGCGTTTTGTACATGTAAGAACAAATACCACTTGTTACATGAAGCATAAAATTTTTGGAGAAGTCAAAACAGTTGTGTTTGACGATGCAATTCTCCCTCTCAAACTAAAAGAGTTTGACAATTAAGCTCATATCATTTTATCATGAAGAATAATATTTTGGAGAATCAAAAACGAATGTTGTTTATATGAACAATATATAAACATATTTTCAATGAAAGCACATGAAATGACGTTTGATTCAATCAACAGTGAATACACAGAACGCGAGTATTACCATAGAAAGATTTAACTTTTGATACATGGTAATAACAAAGTCAAATAGAATGTTCTGAACCGTTATGTGTATGAATACTTGACAAAGTATATTGACAAGATAAAACGCAAGTATTTATCTTTAAGAACACACGGTCAGATAAGCATTTAAGTATCCAAAAATCTGTTAATATCACAGATATTCTCTCCCTTAACTTAATGTAATTTTTTTTTAGATAAGGCAGAAAAAAATAAATAAAGCACTGAAGTGCGGGTTCTAATCTGATGTGATTAGAAGCCATAGTCACTTGAACAAACCTGCATATATGAAAGAAATAATGGTAATCATTTGTGAAAATGATTCCTCTTTTGTTAGCAACAGTTGAAGAATAAAAATGAACACAAAATCAAGACAGAGAATACCCCCCTTGAATCATGAGTAAGGTCTAAGACATGTTCAACATACCAAGTTTGCTGATTAGAAAATGGAATCGCTTTTCATCCAACGGCTTGGTGAAAAGATCAGCTAACTGGAAGTCAATTTGAACAAAGTGCATTTCAATCTTACCTTTTTCTACATGATCCTTGATGAAATGACAGCGTACATCGATATGCTTGGTCTTCGAATGTTGTACCGGGTTAGCAGTTATAGATATGGCACTCTTGGAATCACAATAAATAGGAACACACTTGTAGTTGTATCCAAAGTCCCTTAACTGTGTCGTCATCCAGAGGACTTGAGAACAGCAGCTAGCAGCAGCTACATACTCAGCCTCGGCAGTGGATGTTGAAACACATTTTTGTTTCTTTGAAGTCCAACTCACAAGTTTGTCACCTATGAATTGACATGATCTAGAGGTGCTTTTCCGATCTAGCTTACATCCTGCATGATCAGCATCTGTAAAGGCAGTTAGTTCAAAACGAGAATCCTTTGGATACCAAAGGCCTAAATCAGGAGAGCCTTTGAGATATCTAAGGATTCGCTTCACAACAGTTAAGTGCGACTCTTTAGGATTAGACTGATATCTCGCACAAAAGCATGTGGCAAACATTATATATGGGCGACTTGCAGTCAGATAAAGTAAAGATCCAATCATGCTACGATACACCTTTTGATCAACAGGTTTCCCGGAGGGATCTGCGTCTAAGAGTGTACCAGTAGCCATTGGTGTTTTCATGACTGAACTATCTGACATATTGAAAATTTTCAAAATATCTTTTATATATTTAGCTTGATTAATAAATATGTCGTCGGGTAATTGCTTTACTTGTAGACCAAGAAAGAAATTCAATTCACCCATCATCGACATCTCAAACTTTGTTTCCATTATTTTTGAAAAGTTCTTACAAAATTTCTGATTTGTCGACCCAAAAATTATGTCGTCAACATAAATCTGAATGAAAATCAAGTCCTTACCTTGCCTTTTGAGAAATAAGGTAGTATCAACTGTACCTTTCTTGAAACCAGAAGCAAGTAGAAATTTAGTTAGAGTTTCATACCAGGCTCGCGGTGCTTGTTTAAGACCATACAGTGCTTTGTCTAAAACATAGACATGATCAGGGTGATGAGGATCAACGAAACCTTCAGGTTGAGCCACGTAGACCTCCTCATGCAGAACGCCGTTTAGGAAAGCTGACTTTACATCCATTTGATAGACTGTAAAGTTTTTGTGTGCTGCATAGGCTAAGAAGATTCTGATGGCTTCGATCCTTGCAACCGGGGCGAATGTTTCGTCATAGTCAATGCCCTCTTGTTGACAATACCCTTTGGTGACCAAACGAGCTTTGTTTCTCACAACTACTCCGACTTCGTCATTCTTGTTTCTGAAAACCCACTTTGTTCCTATAACAGATTTACCTTTAGGTAGTGGGATCAAACGCCATACCTTGTTCCTTTCGAATTGTAGAAGCTCGTCTTGCATGACAGAAATCCAGAAGGGATCACATAGAGCTTCAGATGCTTTCTTTGGCTTTAAGAAACTGAGGAAGCTTGAAAACATGCAGAAGTTGGTTGTTGTTGACCTTGTCGGGACACCAGATTGTACGTCACCTATCACATTTGTCAGGGGATGATTCTTAGTCTAACGATGTGTGCTTGGTAAGGCTTCAACTGTTTGTTGCGTATTTGATGCATCGTTGTCATCATGCACTGCAGGTTGCTCCATAGATGTACTCGGGACATCTTGTACTGGTGTTTTTGATACTGAAACTTTTGGACTAGCAGTTGAAGTGCTCGGGACATCCTTTCCAGAAGAGATATCTATAGAGACAGATTCAGCATTAGTAGGGTCAGAAACTAATGGTTAAGTTTTACCTGATGGAGATGAAGTTTCAGTGACTTCTTCTCCGGACGGTCCAGACATGTCTTCAGATATAGTAGGGACCTCCGAGCCTGTACCACTTGTTATCGATGTTGATATGCCTTTTTCAAAATCTGCACATATATCATCAAAGGCATCAATAAACAATAAATCTAACTCAGATGAAGTAGAGTTAGAGTTAGAAGAAGTAGATCTTTGAGAAGCTGGTTTTATTCTGGATTGAATAGAAGCTTTGTCCTTATGACCGAGTTCTGAACTGTTGTGTCCAGAAGTCCTTGTAGAATTCTCATCAAAGGAGACATTCATGCTCTCAACAACCGTCTTGGTTCGAATAATGTAAATTCGATAAGCTTTGGATGTTAGATAGTATCCAACGAGATATCCTTCATCCGCTTTCTTATCGAATTTTGATAATCCTTGACGCTCTTTAAGAATGTAACACCTGCAACCGAAAACACGAAGAAATTTGATGTTAGGTGTACGATTGTTGATTAACTCATATGTTGTTTTATTAAATCGTTTGACCACAATGGTACGGTTCTGAGTAAAACATGCTGTAGCGACTGCCTCAGCCCAAAGGTACATGGGTAGATTCGAGTAAGCAAGCATAGTACGAGCTGCTTCAACCAGAGTACGGTTCTTCTGTTCAACAATGCCGTTTTGCTGTGGAGTGTAGGCTGCAGAGAAATTGTGTGAAATACCCACGGAAGTAAGATAACTCTCCAGGGTGTCACTCTTGAACTCCGTGCCACTGTCACTGTGAATGGTTCTGACTAGCAGTTGAAGACGTACTTGAATGCGCTTGATGAAAGCGATAATCAACTCTGGCGCATCTGACTTGTTGTGAACAAACTCGAGCCATGTATACCTTGAGTAGTCATCTATCATTACCAACACATATTTCTTTTCGTTGATAGATGTTGTGCGCATTGGGCCATAAAGGTCCATATGAAGAAGTTCCAGTGCAGATGAGGTCGATGATTCAGCTTTGGACTTGAAGGAGCTTCACTTCATTTTGCCCAACTCACATGCGGGACATAGTGAGTCTTTTTCGAACCTCATTTTTGGTAGACCTTTGACCAGACCTTGTCTCTGTAGCTTCGCTATAGATCTGAAATTTTGATGAGACAGGCGTCGATGCCACGTCCACGATTGTGCTTTGGAAGCTTTGGCTAGTAGGCATACTGGACGTGTGGCAGACAGTGTAGGAAAATCTACATATTATAGATTTCCATGACGCTCAGCTTTGAAGACTTCGTAACCATCGGGATCCTCTAGATAGCAATGAGTGGTTGTGAAGCGGACCTGATATTTCATGTCGCAGAAGTGACTGGTACTAAACAGGTTGTGATCAAGTCCTTGAACATATAGCACTTTTTGAATCTTCACAATACCATTGTCGAGCATTCCATATCCCTTGATGTGGCCTTCAGCTTCAGAATTGGCAAATCTAACTGCTCCGGCAGGCTCCTCCACATAGTTATGCAAGAGGTGCTTGAATCCTGTCATGTGGCATGAACATCCGGAATCTATTACCCACAATCGACAGGCCTGCAAAAGAGACAATTAGTTTTGCTTAGGTACCCATATCAGGATGGGTCCTTCGCGGTTAACATCAAGCAACTCAGGAATATCATTTGGTTTGACTTTCACTCTCCATTCATAACGCGGTTTTGGAACCCATTTCCAAACCATCTTAACATTTAATTCCTGAAAGTGATTTTTAGAAGTGGGATTGGCAACCTTAGCTCGAAACACTTTGGGTTGTGCGGAAGAATTAGAATTAGACTTCGGATTCAGTTTAGCTTTTCTCTTACTCTGTTTGGACTTTGGAGGGGAGTAGTATTTGAATGAGTTATCCTAGCAGTGTTTACAATATAGATTCTTTCGAGCAAAATTCATAAACTTAGATTTATCAGAACAAACCTTACATTCATGTTCATCAAAAGAATTACTTTTCAAAATAACACTGTCTGAAGTACAACTATTTGAAGCAAAAGTTTCACTAGATAACCTATCATTCTTATTCAAACCACTATCTTTATTCTTCTTACTCCTCCCAACTCCATTTCCTTTTATATCTGAAACAGAAACAGTAACCTTGTTAGTCTCTAACTTAGAAGGTGGTTCTTGTCTAGAGCTATTTGAAGTCTCACCCTTCTCAAAAATACTCGGTGGATATTCAGGACAATCAGAGTAAACAATTGAAGGTTTTGTAGGAGCATCAAATTCTGGATTTGTTCTTACCTTCCAGCTTGGATCATTGAACATTTGTTTATCATTTGAAGCATTTTTAAACAACTTAAGTTTCAAATCATTGATCTCAGTGCAAAGCTCTTGATTTACTTTTAAAGACTTTTCAAGTTTATGTTTGAGATCAAAGTTTTCATCTTCAACCTCATCAAGAGACTGTTGCAACATATCAATTTGCTTCATCAATTCAGATGTATTATCATTTACAGAATTTGACCCCTTTAAATCAGAAACAAGATCAGAGTCTGAAGCATTAATCATTTCAGAGAATATCTCTTCAGTCATGGACTCAATAAACTCCGTTTTATCATTTTGAACACAAGATTCATTCGTGATAGCAGCTTCTTCTTCAACCTCTTTAACAAGTAAAGGTTTAGAAGCAATGGGATTTGAGACGGATGGTATAGTAGAGGGACCAACACCCGATTCATACTCATCATATTTGCATGCAGTCTCAAGTGGAACTGTGTTGGTGTTTATTGATTCTATTGAGGGTGTGGTGAATAGTGATTCAGACTCGGTAAATTCGATTTTTCGAGTCTCATAGCTTTTATTCAAATCACTATATTGAAAACCAACTGATTTAAAAAGATTTTGAGAATCAGTGTCGCCAGACTTGTTCTCTCCCATTTCTTCTCGACCTTTGGTCTCAGTAAGAGATCCGGTGCCTTTTTCAAAATTTCGTTAATTGGCATACCCAAACCTGGTTTAAGTTTGTAAAACCTTTCGTCTTGGAGTTTATTGGTCAACAGATTTAATGTTTGTTCAGTCTGACCTCGTTTCATATTAATATCCTCCAGTTGCTTGATTTTGGTGTAAGCTTCATTTCTTTCTTTATAACAAACCTCAAATTTGATTTGAAACTCACCCTTTTCAGCATTAAGATTCACAAGATCTGTTTCTAAACTAGATATTTTTTCTTTTAAAGATGCTTTTTCAGCTTTTAAATCATCCTTTTCCTTTTCTTTTTCTTCCACAACAACTTTTAATATAGCATATTCATCACAAAAGCTTAAGACAGATTAATGTGCAGAGCTAAGTTTGCCTTTTAGTAAAGCAAATTCATCTTTCATACCATGTATTTGGGCCATTAAAGATTCAATAAGTTCAGAATTGTCACTTACCTCAGAGTTTGCATCTTCGGATCGTGTCTCAGAGTCTTCATCGTCACCATCCAGCTTTGCCATATAAGATACTTGGGTGAAGTAAGCTTGCTCCTCGTCATCGGAACTTTGGAACAACCAATTTTCTTCTTCAACCATCATCACTTTTCCTTCTTCAGCTTTCTTGGCAATAAGTGACTTTCTTGCGTAGTACTCTGAGTTCTTTACCTTCTTGAACTTGCAGTATCTTGAGAAGTGCCCAAATTTTCCACAGTTGTAGCATCTTCCTGGTTCATCCTTTCGTTCTTCTCGCATCTCCTCTCTCTTTCCTTCTCTTCTATCTTCCTTCCTGTCTTCTCGTCCTTCCTTTCTCCTTCCATGCCTTGGCTTGTATCGCATCTCAGAGTTCTCTTTCTTGTATCCATCATACTTTGGCTTTGAGTAGAATCTTTTCTTGCCAAAGCTCTTCTTGAATCGGCGAGTGATTAATGCCAAGTCCTCAGAGAACTTCTGAATATCTGGATCAGAATCAATCTCTAGTTCTTCATCACTTGTAGCAGAGTCAGAGTCAGTAACTTCGGTAACTAGAGCTTTAGACACCTTTTTCTTTGTCCTTGCAGAGGATACATAACCTTTGCCGGCTATGAGAGCCACAGAATCCTTCAGATTGTTAGACTCGTTATTAATAGATCTCACCTCATCCTCATGTTGAGTAAGAGTAGAGAAGATATCAGTAACATTTTCTCGAGCCATATTTTTGGACATCTGGAGGTTGATGGCAAAGTTCTTCCACTCTGGATTCAGACTCTTGATGAACTTTTAATTTATCTCAGAAGCAGATTTAGCGATATTGTTCCTCCGCAAGTCATTGAGAATGATGTTATACCTGTTGTAGGTATCTAGTAGTAGCTCTCCTTCTTTTTCATGAAATCCCTCATAAGCATTTATGCATAGATTCTGCTTACCTTGGATAGAGGCTTCACTTCCTTCAAACTGCCTTGCTAGTTCATCCCAGATGGCTTTAGCAGTGCTCTGACTGTCGACACGATTGTAGATGTCGTTTAGAATTGCCATTGTCAGATAGATTAGAGACTCTTCTTCTATCTTATACTGTTCTTTCTGCTTTTCATTGAAGAACTCATAAGATTTAGAAACCTCTCTGTCAGGGATTTCTGGAGAGGAATCTGTAGCAGCTTAACCCTTGACTGTGATCATTGGAGTTTGTGGACCATCAATGATTACTTTCATGAACTCTCTGTTCTTGTGATTCAGAAACTGGATCATTCTGGTCTTCCATTGCTGGTACTCATTAGCCATGAGGACAGGAGGTTTGACCTGAGAGCCCATCGAGAGAAGTTGGTTCGACATCTTAGCTGTACCACTTGTTAGTAATTAAACTTTTCTGTACCAATACAACCAACTAGATGAGATCGTTAGAATCAAAATAAAAACTACACAAAATTTTTCAGAAAAATGAATTTCCAAAAAAAAATTAAATGCTGTCCTTTCAATCAGTATAAAGCTTCAAATAATACTGAACAACAAAAAAAATGTTGATCTCGAACAGAACTTTGTCCCCCTTCGCAGACTTAGCAGAGGTTTGTGGGTCAAGAAGGATGCGCAAACCGTGTTCGACCGGAAGGATGTGAAAACCGGTATTTTGTTCGACCGGGAGCTTGCTTCGACCGGTAAGAGTGCTTAGATCGGAACCAAAAAGACCGATATACCTTTCGACCGGTATTGTGATATGACCGATATAGTGTTCGACCGGTATAGTGATTATTCGACCGATACTCTATGTTCGATCGGTAAAGAGATAAGACCGATAGTATGCTTTGACCGATATTCTCTAAGACCGATAGAGTGATGTTCGACCTATATGATGTTCGACCGATAGAGTGTGATAGACCGGTATTAGCTTAGACCGATAGGTTGTTCGACCGGTATGTTCTTAACCAGTTTAGAAGGTCGATGAACAGCTCAGATAATTAACCCAGAAATCACACAAAAACAGAAATTGAATGCAAAAATTATACCTTTGTGCTCCAAAACATAAACCAGTCACTATACAATCAAACTCAGAGATCAATTTCAACTTTTAAGCCTTCGATTTTGAAGAACACAGTGTTAACTTTTCACGAACCCAGAAAACTCAAAATCACAAATTCAATCACTTGTTAATTCTCAATGTAATTAATCAATCAGATAGTGTTCAATAACGCAAAACACACCTAATCAGATCAATCTTTAAACATTAACGCACCTAGATTCATGAAATCAGATGAACAGTAACTTCGATGAACAGTAACTTTCGTGAATAGTAAAATAAAAAAAAAATTGATTCTTTTGGCTCTGATACCACTTGTTATCCCAGTTTAATCTAGTTGATTAACAATCACAGAAACACAATAATAATCAAGAGATAATAAGATTAACAAAACATACCAATCCCTTGAATAAACGATTAAACCTTGAGTGTTCTGGATACCCTTTGAATACAGAGAAAACAGCTACCTCTCTAAAACAATAATTATGAATGATTATCAAAAGTTAACCTAAACCTAAACTAAACATAACTTTAAATACCTAAGCCATATGGGCTTATGGGCTTGATAGATTTAAGGCCCATTTACAAATAAGTATTGAATAAATACTAATTAGACTCTCTAACTTTAACTATCAAATAAATACAGTTTAAACCCTTTAATCTTGAATATAATTATTTGATCCAACAGTTCTTCTTTCATTTCCTCACTTTTCTGATCTTTCTTTCCTTCTTCAGTTCTAGACCTTTTTGCCTTTGGCTTGGTAGCTATGGACTTCTTTCTTTTAATAGCTCGAAGCTTTTGAGCTAAGGTCTCTTCTTTCTTCACTTCTGCCTTGTCTTGGATAGGAGTGTCTTCTTCACTGTCAGGGAATGGTTGTTGAATATTTAAATCATGTCTTTCTTTCATTTTTCTTTCAACCTCAACCCTTTATGTGAAGTCCCCTTTCAGCTTGGCCATCTCCTTCTTGTATAGCTCTTCTATCCTTCCAAATGACATATTGGTAAACATTCCTTCAGGAACCCCAATAGCTCCTTTCAGAAAGTTTATCATTTTCCTTCTTTCTTGATTGTCTAGGAATGTTTTAGACGGTTGTCTTTGTCTTGTCTTTAATAACAACCTTTGACTTGATGCCTTCTTTGTAACTTTCTTAGCAGCAGCAGCAGTCTTTAAGCTCCTTTGATATTCCTCATTAAGCTTAGTAGCCAATTCCAAAGCAATCTCTCTGTCTTTTGCAGATTGGATTTCTTCCTCCTTTGCCATCTCTTCTTGTAGCTTCTTTGCTAACTCTTCATCCAGAGCTATTTGAGATGATTTCTTTGATGGCTTCACAGATTCAACCACCTTTTCTTTCCCTTTCCTCTTGATCTCTGCCTCACTGATCTTCTTCTTTTTCTGTTCTGATTCTCCTTCTTTGATTACCACTCCTTTAGCCTTTTGAGTGGCTTTAGGAGTGTCATGTTTTGCTTTAACTAGAGTTTCTGCAATTTCTAGTTATTCTACTGTCAGATCAGTTTCTGCTGCTGGTTGTTCTGTTTCTGCTTCTTTCATACTTGTTTTTGCTTCTTTGACAAAGGTTTCTGCTTTTGTACCATCCTCCTTTTCTATTTCAGCACCAGTCTCCCCCTCAAACTGAAATTCCATCTTACTTGTACTCTCCTTTTCTATTTCAACTTCTGACCTCTCCCTCTTTTTGGAAGCATCATTAGATGATTGGATCCTTGGATCTTTCAGCTTCTTACCATCCTTGAAGGATCCTTGGATCTTTTAGTAGAGGCCTTCTGCCTAGAAGAAGCACCTTCTACCCCCGTGGTTTCTTGGCACCTGGGACCTTTAGATCATTGCTCATCTAAAGTTGTCGTGAGGAAGGTCTTAGAGATGTTCACACTGTCCTGTCCTACACCTTGTGCAGAAACAGTAGTGTGAGCCTTTCTGCCCACATGCTCATCCTTCTCCTTATAGAGCACCTTCTTGGGGTTGGGAGACACCCCTAAGGTTTCCCTTTGGATATTCTCTGATGGAGAATGCTCCATCAGAGGGCTTATAGGCTTTGAGGGTGAAGATACAAGAAGGGAAGGAACCTTCTGTACCTTTTTCCTTTGATATGTTTTGGTGATAGGGGAAGTTGGCTTAACAATAGGGATCTGAGGAGTATTAATAGAATTGAATGGTGTGGGTTGGTCATCAGTTGGGTGGTCAGATGTGGGCTATGACCCTGATGCCTCACCATGGGAGTGAGACACACCCATCATTGTAGAGAACAATGGAGTGTCTTGTCCAGAAAATTCCTTGCTAGGCCTTTTCATATTTGAGAACACCTTCCCCTTGGGAGGTTTTGGTACATACACCTCTTCAAGAGAGGGTAGATCCGTCAATTTCTTTAGTAGAATCTCTTGTACAAACCTAGGATACATATAAAATCTCTTTGTTTTGGTATCCAGGTTTGACATCAAATCATTTAAAAGCATTTGTGAAAAATTAAACTTTCTGGAGGTTGCTAAACAGAACAGAGCATAAGCTATGCTACTGCTGAACTCACTCCATCCAGTTGTTTTGCGTGAAATGCAGTGTTGTAGGGTATGAACAAAGAATCGCCACTGAGGTGAAAATATGTTCTTGTAAAACTTGTAGACATCAGTGGGACCTTCATACCCCATTCGACTAAGAACTTGGAAGTGATCTTCCTTAGGTAAAGATGTTATACCTGAGGCATCATCTAAGCATAGATGAGTGCGTATGCAATCCTCTGTGATGGCGATGGGTTTGTCACAAACCCTTGATTGGATGACTTGATTTCCTTCCACAGTCTGTATTGAGGCATTTGCCCAGAACTATCGCAAGTGTTCCACATAGATTGTGGGATTGATAGTGAGTGCGTAGGCAATGTGCGATGATTTGAGGAAATCCACTATAGCATGAAAACCCTCAACTTGCTTGGGTTTCTGTAACATGGCCAATTCGTTGTGTTCATCAAAGAAGTTGAGTCCTGCCATCTTCTTGATTGAAACTAGGGTTATGCACTGATAAGAAAGAATTCAAGAGAAGGAGAGAGAAAGAACACTCGTAGGAAGTTCAAAGAGCCGTTTTTGAAAATGGCGGGCAAGGAGGGTATTTATAGGTAGAGGGTTTCAGTTTGGAGCAGTACTAAGTACCCTAGCAGCATTAACAAGCCCGCAGTATTAACTCAGATTGGCAGTAGTAACACATACTGGCAGTATTAACACAGACTAGGAGTATTAACACATATAATCAGTAGTAACACTGATTAGCAGTAGAAATAAGGCAAGCAGTAGTAACTTTGCACTGGCAGTATAAACCGCCTAGCAGTAGTAACCATACTTAACCATATTGGAACTGTCATCATGAGTAATATAGAGAGCAGTATTAACTGAACTAGAAGGACCAAGTATCCAATTTAAGCAATCTGAAACACTTAAACACACAAGGTTAGCAGTACCATGCACAATAAAATATGAGAAAGTAAGCAGGAAGGAATCTATACAGAAATGGTACATAAAGAAAATCAAAGGAGGCTTATTCAGTGTTTATCATGCCCACACTTGTGACCAAGAATGTGAATCTATCCACATCAAAAGCTTTGGTGAATAGATCATGAAATTGGTTACTTGTGTGTACTTTCACAACCTGAATTAGATTCTTTTCATTGCTGTCTCTAATGAAATGGTACCTTATTTCTATATGCTTGGTTTTTGAGTGCTTCACTGGATTATTAACAATGCTTATGGGACTGTTGTTGTCAATGAAGATTGGAGTGTGTAGAAAAGTAACCCCATAGTCCAACATCTGATTCTGAATCCATGGCACTTGCGAGCAGCAGCTTGCAGCAGCTATGTACTCTGCTTCTGTTGTAGAGGTGGACATTGTGGTTTGCTTTTTACACTGCCATGAAACTAGTCTTGCTCCCAAAAACTGACATCCTCCTGATGTAGACTTTCTATCCAAGTTTGCACCACCCAAATCACTATCAGAATAAGCAAGTAGATCAAATGGTGAGTCATGAGGATACCAAAGACCCAACCTAGGTTGTCCTTTGAGATATCTGAAGATCCTCTTGACTGCTTGAAAATGAGATTGCTTGGGTCTTACTTGAAAGCTGGCACACACACAGACATCAAACATAATATCTGGCCTTGAATCTGTTAGATACATGAGGGAGCCAATCCTAGATCTATAGTGATGAACATCTACATCCTCCCCCTCAAGATCTGCAGTGATCTGTTTGTGTGTTTCCATGGGTGTGCTTGCAAGCTTTGAATCTGAAAATCCAAAATTGGTAAGTATATCCTGCACATACTTGGATTGGCTGATGAAGATACCATCTTTCTTCTGTTTAATCTGTATCCCAAGGAAGAATGTAAGTTCACCCATAGAGCTCATCTTGAATCTTTTGTGCATTAGTTCCTCAAACTCCTTGCACATATAATCTTTTGTGGATCCAAAGATGATGTCATCCACATAGATCTGCACAAGTAGGATGTCCTTCTTCTTACTTTTGATGAACAGAGTCTTGTCTATTATTACCCTTTCAAATCCATTTTCCAAGAGATGGGTAGACAGAGTGTCATACCATGCTCTTGGTGCTTGATGTATCCAATAGAGTGCTTTCTTTAATTTGTATACTCTGTCAGGAAAGTTAGGATTTTCAAACCCTGGAGGCTGACAAACATATACTTCTTCATCAATTGTCCCATATAGGAATGCACTCTTGACATCCATCTGATAAACTCTAAACTTCATGAAAGAAGCATAGGCTAGAAATAGCCTAATTGCCTCAATTCTGGCCATTGGAGCGAATACTTCTTCATAGTCTATTTCTTCTTCTTGTGTGTATCCTTATGCCACAAGCCTGGCCTTATTTTTTATCACAACTCCTCTCTCATCCTTCTTATTTCTGAAAACCCATTTTGTACCAATTGCCCTTTGTCCTTTTGGAAGTTCAACCAGATCCCATACATCTTGCAGCACAAACTGCAGAAGCTCCTCTTGCATTGCTTCTATCCAGCTTGGGTCTTTCATTGCATCATAAGATAACAAACCTGTTTGTAGGTCTTTCAATTGAGGAGGATGATTCTTCTGAGTTCTTGTAGCATTGACAGCCTCCTCATTAAGATTTGCTTCAAGGTTGGTGTCATTCTTTTATGGAGTGCTTCCACCATACACTGAAGAATTGTCATCATCAGTGTCCTCTTCTGACAGTATGGGCATCTCAGGTCATGTGTTTCCTGAACTATGAGCATCCTCTTTATCACTCTTATTCTCTTCATCACCTTTGTCCTATTCATCTGCTTTATCATCTTCATCTTGATCTGGATCAGAATCTTCTGATTCTGAATCATCTTTCTTTTCTTGCTGGCAAAATTCAACAGGATTTGCTGTAGGTAGTGGAAACAGCACAAACTCTGAACTTTGTGCTTGTACCTTTTCTGAGCTTGTTCCTGCATTTTGCACATTACTAAAACCCAATGCATTGGTTAGTGAATCAATGTCAAACAACCAATCAGGACCTATACCAATTTGATTTAATGTGTTCTCATTGCATTTGACATTGTCATTTTCCACTATAATCCTTGAAGAACTATTAAATACCCTATAAGCCTTACTCTGAGATGAGTATCCAACAAGAAATCCATCTTCAGCTTTGCTTTCAAACTTGCCTAATTGAGATTTGGTGTTGAGAATAGTGCAAGGACACCCAAAAGGTTTGAAAAATCCAATAAATGGTTTCTTCTTGTTAAAAAGTTCATAAGGTGTCTTGCCTTGAGATTTGACTACTAGAACTCTATTTTGGACATAACAAGCAGTATTAACTGCTTCTGCCCAGAAAGTAATTGGTAATTTTGAATCTGCCAACAGAGATCTAGCAGCCTCAATTAGTGTCCTATTTCTCCTCTCAGCTACACCATTTTGTTGAGGAGTTCTAGGAGCACTGTATTGTTTCTCAATACCTTTAGCCTCACAAAAGTTGTTTAAATCATTGTTTTTAAATTCCGTTCCATTATCAGATCTGATGACTTTAACCCTTAGATTAATTTGGTTTTCAATCCTAAGAACAAAGGATTTGATCAGTCCACTTGTCTCATCCTTAGTCCTCAGAAAATATACCCAAGTAAATATAGAGAAGTCATCAACAATGACTAAGCAGTAGGATTTCTTACCAATACTCATCACATTTGTAGGACGAAAGAGATCCATATGCAATAATTGAAGAGGAGAAGAGATTGTATTTATTTCTTTGGATTTATGAGAAGTTTTGTGCTGCTTGCCTTTAAGACAGGCAACACAATGATCATCACATGAGAAAACTTTTTGAGGTAAACCTCTTACAAGGTTGTTTTTCACAAGAATGTTCATTGTTTTAAAATTCATGTGACACATCCTTCTGTGCCAAAGAGATGATTCATCTAAGGAAGCTTTTGAAAGTAAACAGTTTAATGATGAATCAGATGATACATTCTCTAAATCCAAACAATAAACATTATCCTTTCTAGGAATTCTAAGTAGTATCATATTTTCATCAACTACCTTGAAACCTGGAGCAAGGATAATACATTCAGTCTCAGTAAATAGTATACTATGTTTCTTGTCACAGATCTGTGATACACTCAACAGGTTGTATCTCAGTTACTCAACATAGTATACATCTTCAAAGGACATCTTACCTTTTGATACCATACCTTTTTCACTGATCTTACCTCCTTCTGGATTGTCTCCAAATGCAACATGTCCTCTATCAAACTTTTTGAACTTTTGAAGGCAGACCATTTACCTGTCATGTGCCTAGACAACCACTATCTACATGCCATATGCTCTTCTTCTTGAGTTGTTGGTTGCCCTGCACATATGATAAAACAGTTAGTTTTTGGAGGGAACCCAAGCCAAAGTGGTCTTGGATTGTCCTTTTTCATCAACATATTTATAATCAGTAATTTTAGTCTGGATGAGATGATCAGAGTTAGGAATCGCATGGCTGGAATACTTTGTCAGAATTATAGGCTTGGCAGCATTAATACTAGTAGCAGCACTATCCTTGTTAGCAGTACTAACTTGGTTAGCAGTACTAACTTGGTTAGCAGTAGTATTGCTATCAGCAACATTATTCCTGTTAGCAGTACTATATGAGGTAGCAGTACTAATAGGTTTCTTGACTTTTGGAACCCAAATCTTGACATAGGTGTTTGCTTTCTTGTTCTGTGAGTTACTCCTTGACTTACTTGGAGTATTTTCTTTTGATTTAGCAAACTTATTCTGAATATGAGATTTTGCAGTCCCAGTTTTCATTGGTACTGTTCTCATATTAGCAGCCATGTGATTTCTTGATTGTTTCCTATAACCACAAGAATTTTGTATTTGTCTTTGAAAAGTAACTCTTTGGTTAATAGGATTGAAATAACAGTATTTAGTCAATTCCCTGTTTTTGAGCCCACTGATTATTTCTGTTTCTCTGATTTCCCCTTATTTTATCATGTTTATGGGGCTTGTTCAGTTGACAAGTACAGGGATTTATAACAGAGGTTTACATGTAGTGAATTCACAGTACCTTTTCCTTTCCTTTCCTTTCCTGGAGGTCTCAGTTTTCTCACTCTTAACAGTCTCTTTCTCTGTCTTGGACATCTCCACTTTATCACTCTTAATAAATGGTTTACCCCCTCTCTCATTTGTAAGAATATGGTTTTCTAAGGGAATATCTTTATGGTCTTCCTTATTCTTACCCTCAGAGTTCTCTTCTTCAGAATCTGCCTCAACCACTACTTTATCTAAAGGATCTACTTCTGTGGCTCCTGCAGGTAATTCCTTCTTGTCCTGTCTTTCTAAGAGGTCTGAGGTGGGAGGGATATAGTTATTATTGTAAGGTGGAGGGGTGTTGTTGTAGCCTATACCTCTCTTTAGTTTGTCATGAATTTGAGATTTAAGTAAAGAGTCCATTGCTTTAGAAGCATTGGAATATTTCTCAATATCTAGTTTGGCCTTCTCAAATTCACTCATAACTTTCTCACACTCCTCTTTGGCCTTCTCTAGTTCAATCTCTAACTGACTCTTCTCCCACTTCCAGTAGTTGAGATCATATGAATATTGAAGTTCATTGGCTTGATATGCCTTAATCTGTTCTTCAAACTTCTCAACAATCAAAACATACTCTCTTCTATCTTTTTCTAACCTTTTAAGGTCATCACACATGCCCTGATTGTGATCCCTGTACTTTTTAACAGTTTCAATACAGGTTTTAGAGCAAATGTTAGATTTTACCTCTGTGGGAAGTGCGGTGCTTGATGACTCTGAAACCTCTACCATCAATGCTTGGTTCTGAATGGCCTCCTCAGCTTGATCACTCCAATCAAAGCCCATTCCTTCTTGTGAGACAAGAGCTTGAGATGAATTCCTGCTATAGTTAGTGGACTTTGGTTTATGAGTATTGCTTCAATGTTGTTGAGCAGTTCCTCCTCTGCACTCTCCGGCAAAGTGTCCCAGATTATGGCATTTGTAGCATTCCACCTTGGATTTATCAAATCCAACACCATCTTCTCTTCTCATGGTAAAATTGTTCCTACCTGTTCTTTTGATGAATCTTTTGACTCTCATGGTGAGCATTGCCATCTGCCACTTGATATCCATCTCTTAAAGGTCATCTACATTGATCTGCTCCAGATGATCATTGATAACAGCAGATTTAGCATGACTAGCAAGGAATGCCTCCAAGACAGAATCATTGGACCCATCCTGTTTTGAGCCATAAGCAACACTAACTGATTCTGTATTAGCAGTAGAATCAGTAGTAGATGATAGGAGGGCAACATTATGAGAGTATACAGATGGCCTTTTCTTGGATTCAACTTCTGCTTCAAACACCCTTAGATCATTGTAGAGATCATCAAGCTCCTTATCCTCCAGATTGTCATTCTGTCTAAAGGATACAGTGTACATCACCCATTCTTCACCAAGAGATCTTAGAAATTTTCTGTTGACATCATCCTGGTCCATCTTGACACCAACAGTGGCCAACTCTCCAATCAACTTGTTGAATCTATCAAAGGTTTGAGTCATGGACTCATTCTTTGTAGACATAAAATTCTTATATTGTTGTTTAAGAATTGCCTTCTGATTCCTCTTAGTGCTTTTAGTACCTGAAAATCTCTTTTCCAAAGCATTCCACAAGATTTGAGCATCAGAACAGTTGCAGAATTGATGTTGGTACTCATTAGGAATTGCCAAGAGCAGAGTGCTCAAGGCTTTCATCTTAGTCTGCCTCATCTTTCTTTCTCCATCAGTCTTTGGTGGAGATCTCTTGCCATCTGCGTCTATCTTTCCTCCATCAGAGGGACCATTCTCAATGATATCCCTCATTGAGTAGTCTGTAAGAAGAATGTACTGCCTGATTATGATTTTCCACATGTCAAACACATTAGGTTTGAGCATGGGGACCTTTGAAACAAGAACACTGTCATGAGATCCGTCCATGATGATTTTTGATTTCTGAGTTCAAGGCTATGATACCACTTGTCAGGATCGAAATTCGAAACAAGAATTTAATAAATACTCAGAAACTTATGTTAAAGAAGTCGCAGAAAAACACTTTAACAGTAATTCAATGAAACAGTGTATAAACTCAAATCACAAGTTATATTGATTAACTTAATGATTACAAACAAAACCTCAATCTGTTGAACAGGCTCAACAGACGTTCAATACTTCTCTATTGAAAGGACTACTAAGAACCTTGAGGTTAATTCTCTCTAAAACAAACATATATCAAAAACTATATATCTTATCAAAGACTTATAAACTATATATACAGAATTAATTACAAGATAATCATCAAAACAAAATTGATCTTCATTCCATAATTATCTTCATCTCTATCTCCAGCTCCTATTCTTTCGTTTCAAGTCATTATCTTCATAAGCAGTATTAACTTCATCCTCATCCAGCAACATTAATCTTCAACAGCATTAACATCCTCAACAATACTAACTATGCATGCAGTATTAATCATGCTAGCAGTAGTAATTCCTCTCTTGCAGTAGTAATCTTTAAACAGTACTAACTACTAGCAGTAGTAATCCTTCAACTAGCAGTACTAAAGACTTCAGCAGTAGTAATCTTCAATACTCTAGCAGCACTAACCAGACTTGGTTCATTTTATCCCCAACAAAGACCGTATTCGTTACGACAACGAACGAGCCAACAAGATTATCCAAGAGTTTGCAGTCATGCAAGCCGAGATAACCGAGAAACAAAACTGGATTGATCAAGGTAAAGCACTTTATCCTTAGATGGTGCTACTGTTGTTGGTTTGGTATATGGTCTTTGTATGTTTATGTTTTGTACCTGTGATTTCTATTTAATTGTTTCGTACTTGTCCGATGTTCTACTTTGTTCGTGAATAAAACAGTTTCTTATTTTGTGTGTTTGGATGTTATTACTGCCTTTGTAATGTTGTTTTTAAGTTAAGTTAAATTTGTAAAATATGTATAATAGGTACTACAAGTAAAAGTAACGTGCTCAATAAAAAATAGTTTGTGCAGACTATTACATCTTATAAAACTAGGTACTACATATCATCCTGTCCAGTCGCCCTCAAAGACCATATAATATCAGTCATCTCCGGCGGCCACCGTTTGCAGTCTACGGATGTATCAGTGCTAGCTGGATGTCGCCCATCCACCAAGTCGGAGATAAATTTACATACCCATGGACCATAGTCTCCAAGCGGTCCGGACTGTTGTGGCACATCCCCCGCGTATCACCGAATGTGGGAGGAGATAAACTTAGTCATTCGAGGACCTTCACCCAGCTCCGCGAACAATTGCGGCATCTTTATGTTGAATTTATTCATTATGTCTACGAGTGGCTCCTTCAAGGTTGGTAACTTGAGACTGTCGTATATGGTCGCCAACATGGAATCCATATCGAAGTCTGCAAGCAACCAATGCCTATTAACTATACATATGGGGATGAACACCTGAAACATAAAAAGTTAGATGTTTTTCATGTCAATTATATAAATCGGTAATTTCTTAAATAGTATATATGTAAAATTATTTCCATACCCGATTCACGGTTCCCCACGCTGGAAAACCACTCTCTCGCTGTTCACCATCACACTACCCCTTCAAATATGAAAGATCGTCACTCATATGGATGTAATACATGAAGTCCGGGAGCACGATCGTCCAATTAGGGTGGATAGGGCGTGACGACAGGTGAAGTCGTACCCATAACTCCACGTGCTATTAATAAATAATTACATGTTAAGCATTAGATACGAATTATTATTAATAAATTTGTATTACTAAAATAAAAAATTAAGCCACTAACATAGGTCTCAAAATATCCATCATCTTCCAACCCCAATAGGTTTCCCCAAAATGCACGATTTACGGAACGAAGTGGTAGATATCTAAGTTCCATCTGAGAAGGCAACGTCCCATCCCGGTACATGCGCTCCACCAATGCAGAGGCCTTCCCAGCCGTGGAAGCCGCCTTGCCTTTCCCTTTCTTCTGTCGGGGATCTGGGGGTGTAGAATCAGGAGGGGCGATGTATGGAGAGACGTAGAGATAGGAGGGGCGGTGTACGGTGGGGGCGGTCTAAGAGTATAAAACTGGGGACTTTCGTACACACCTCCCACGCGGACCACCCCACCCATAACGGACGGCCCAGGCATGTTTGGGTAAACCATACTGAACGCCCCTGACTTGTCTGGGCCACCCACATCAGTCGTATCTGACACTCCCTGCATAACGAAATAAATAAATAACGGTACAATATCATAGAAAAAAAGTTAAACATTAACCGATTGATGAGACTTACCGCCTGCTGGTGGGAAGGGGAAAAAGCGTACGATGGATCGGGTATCCTAGGTGATGAAACCCAGGTGTCCACGCTCGAGGCTCGTTGTGGTGGACGAGCGGAAATCTACGTACAAATACTAATTGTTAATAAGTGTAAAATTAAATACATAATTAAAATTAAATACTTACATGCCACTGTTGCATCTCAAGGTACATATCTTGTATATGAGTATACACATCATGTTGACCACCCCGCCACACATGTATATCATTGACATAGCCCTCTATACGATTTGTCCTTACCTCCAAGGTGGTCAAACGATCCCAATATGCAGTATAAGGATCACTGGGCGACATGCTCATATGGGGGGACTCATGCTGGGATGTCTGATGGATCTGTAGGCCAAAGGTCCCCCCCCACACTAGGGTCATGATGGAAACCAGCACCGTGACCGTCACCGTGGTGGAAACCAGCACCGTCACCACCATCACCACCCTCGTCCTCGTCATCATCGGCATCATCATCGTCGTCATTGTCATCGTCGCCATCATCACCGACTCTCGTCCTCTTTATCTCTTGCTCCTCCATCCCCTGGAAAAAGTGGTGGCTAATCTAATACAACTGTAATGCCTCCTCCTCAGGGGTAGCCATAAGAAGGTCAATCGGTGTCCGACCCTCCTAATATTTATAATCTATAGTGTTAGATTTTAATATTAACATAAGTAATATTTTAAATTATTTAAAAATACATACATGTGACACATCAAGTATAACTGCGACATGTCTACTGTCAAGGATAATCATCCTAGTCCAACGAATACCCCTAGGAAGCTTGGGATGCCTCGTAAAAAACTGGGAAGAGGCAGGAAATGTCTCTAAGATCCAAACCTGGGAGTTACAAGTTGTTAAAGTATGGAATGCATTAACCATGTATAAGTTTAGTAATAGTAAATCAACTAACCTTGAACGCATGTAAAAACCCAGTAAGTGTCAACTTCGGCTGATCCGGTGTACATCTCTGGATGGCACCGAACTTCTGCCGAAAGGTGGGTTCCCAGACATAAGAACCCCAAGGAAATCGGTTAAAAAACCGAAAATCCTGTGCTACAGTAAGAACGGTGGAGGAAACAGGTAAATGGACCTGTCGACCAAGAAAGAAAACCTCCACCATCATGATCAAGCAAACACGGATAGCATCATCGTCCGTAAGCCGGTCTCCATCTCCCAGTAATTAAAATGTATGATCTACCCGGCAAATCGTTAACCTGTCCACATCATCGAAAACCCGACGGATAAAATCTGAGGCCCTCTGCGCCTACCTCGCTGGCAGTGACGGAATCTCTCCAAAGCGGAGTCCTGTCACAATGTAGAACTCCTCCCGCCCAAATCTCAGCACATGTCCTCCCACCTCGAAGAACATATTGTAGTCTACATCATTCTCCGGGAAAATTTGCCTCTGTAAAACAGTGTGCATGAGTAATGGGTCATAGGAGTAGTCCTCCATCAGCAACCAATGACCAAAAACCGTATGGCGCAAGATCTCCAGCCTTCGTGGGCTCAACCTACTCTTAATGTACTCAACCACGGTCAACTTTGACCTCAAGGTCAAACTAGTTGCCTAAATTGTCAAATATTAAAGTTAAGAATTGTAATATGGGATTTTTAAAAGTTTAGAGACCTAAAGCGTAATTTATTAAAGTGGGAACGTAGAGTGTCTAAAATTTAAGTTAAGGGAACATAAGTGTAATTAATTAAAGTTGGCAAATAAATGCAAGTCTAGGGATCTAATGTGTCTAAAATTAAAGTTTAGGGGACCTAAAGAGTCATATTTTCAAGTTAAGGGTCCAAAAGTGTCATAAATGCAAGTCTAGGGTTCTAATTTTTCTAAAATTAAGGTTTAGGGATCTAAAGTGTCATTAATTTATGTTCCCTAATAAAATCATTGATCACAATTTAATTAAAATATTAAAATTATTAAAATAAAATATTTAAACACAATATACATATAATCGAAAAAATATATAAAATATACACATTATATAATAATCGAAAGAAAGGAAAAAATAAAAAAATCGGGTAGGTCCGCCACCGCCAAGTGACCAAGTCTGCCACCGGGCTAGGTCCGCCAGGGGCGGTGGCGGAGGTCGCCCTAGAGGGTTCTGGCGGTGGCGGAGGTGGTTCAGTGGGGGTGGCGGAGGTGGATTAGAATACTTACCTTAGGTCCCATTGTTCACACGTGTCGATTTGGGAAGCACGAACCGAGATCCGACAAAAAATCGAGAAAAACAAGCGTCAAAGAATGTTTTCCTTTAGTAAAAAAATCGTTGTAGGGTATGGTGATGGGGGACCATTCGGTGGATTTTTATATAAAAAAGGGTAGGTGGGGTGGGGTGGGGAACCGTGTGGAATTAAAAACAACAATTAATATCTGAAAAAACGGCAGGTCCGCAATGGCGGACCTGCATTCGGCGCACCTGAGCGTGACACGTGGCTTTACTTGCGGATGGCGGACCTACCCGACCCGACCCATGGCGGACCTGGGTAGAGCCGCCATTAGTTTTGTCGTTTAGGGGGGAATTAGGTCTATTTTGGTAAACCTGGTAGAGAAATGGCTAGGAGGTGCAATTGGTAGTCTAATATAGCTATTTCAACCAATTTCCCTTCCCCTTCCCCTTCTCCGTTCTTCCTTTACATGCATAAAATGCGGACCAACACCATGCTTCTGTGGCCAACGAGGAGCAACAAGGACTCCTGATTACTGGGTTAGGACAAAGAACTCATTTCATAAATTGGCAAGTAATCAAGTTCAACAGTCAATGAATACACAATCACTAGAGTATTCGTTAATCTCTCTCGAGCTATAATAAAATTACCTTCGAAAAGAACGTTTCATCTCTCGATCTCAACAATTAATTTCTAAGATAACTTAAACACAAGATTGTCAAAATACTAGGGCTTAATTGGTATATCTCTATCCAAGTTCTCGCCCTAGGCATACAACAAACTAATCTAATCTTGATTTGCTTTTCTCAAAGATAATTAAGTCCAATAAATCAATTTCTAGTTGATCAGGCTAATAACAGCGGTAGAAATAAGTCATATGCTTCATTGAATCAAATAAAACCTAATAACAATCCATATCACATGTTCATATGGTTAACAACCCAAAATTCATTGAATCCCCAACATCTAAGAATTAGTTCATGTTGGGGTGGTAGAAAACAAAACACTCAAAGATAATTTCACAGATCTAGACATTGTTCTTCATCAAAAATCTAAAAATAAGGTCAAAACTGTAACACCCATAATTTTCGGGTAAGTATAATTTCAAGTTAGTGTAGAAATCGATCTTTCAAGAGAAATAGAAGAAATAGGATTTTTGGATTGAATTCTAGATTTTATAGTCTTGTTGTATGGAGAATTCAATTTTAACAACCCAACTTACAGAAATAAAGCGAAAACGACATAATATAAGATTTCGCCAAAACGGCCCATGACTAAAGTCAAATATCCAAGGTTTGCGAAATAATACTTATTACACAACTCAGAATGCTAACATGAAAACAACGAAGTCTGGAAAGCTAAGACAACATCCTTCTAGATCTCAACTCCAGGCTCACTGCTTCTCCTTTCCCTTACCCGCTCTTCCTACTTCACGTTTTCCTGAAAAGATTTTTAGTTTTGAAAGAACGAGGGTTAGACCGAGAGGTCTAGTGAGTTCCCTCTAACAATGAGCACCGCATCGAAGAAACATATATAAAAAGAGTTACAAACATTTATAAATCGGTTTCCGTTTTACCAGACATCATAGTTACATTCATGTTACTGGCACACACTTAACTCACGCAATTGTGACCACGTGTCTGGCTCACACTGCCTTAATTTGGGGGACACCCCACAGTGGCATAATTGGTACACACCCCCCGGTATGAGCACAGGCGGGACACCCCCCGACTTAAGAAATAACTTTCCATCAACCATGTATGCATACATAGAAAACGAACATTTTCCACGAAAGGTAAAGGAAGTATTTTGAATAAACTCCTCGTACGAAAATATCATAAACAACAGTAATATTTTTAGTAAGAGAAACTCACCTATAGTCCTCACTTACTCCCTCGCAAATACGCTCTCACTCTTTAACCGAATACCTATTGTACACCAAAACAAGGTGAAGTTTTCCCCCAATACCTACTAAAACAAAACATAGAATCGCTACCCTAAGTACCAACCCGGGTCGGCCTCCCCGACTTCCAGGTTCGGGCTCCCCTGTCACCCCGGGTTCTCCCTTCCCCGGCCTCCCCGGGTCTGCTCCTCCTGGGACTCCCCCGGGTTCGGTCTACCCCGGTCTCCCAGGGTGGCCTCTTCCCAGACTCCCCGGGTTCGGCCTACTCCAGACTCCCCGGGTGGCCTCTCCCGGGTTTCCCCCAGGTTCGGCCTACCCCAACCTCCCCGAGTGGCCTCTCCCGGGTCTCCCCCGGATCCCCGCTCACCTCTCGGGTTTCACGAGGGGTTTCCTCTTACTCACCGGGTTAGGCGGCAACTCCCTGATGTCGCACCCAAACACTGTCAAAACCCCAAATCAAGGGATTTTGGCTGTATTTCATTCTAATCTAAGTCCCTAACTCGATTGAGTAGACGCTTAAACATCCCTTAAATCAATAACACAACAACTTTCTTGAAGATGGAACACAAATACAAATGAACCAATTGGTTGACACCCAAATATCAACATCTGAAACTCCTCAACCAAGAAACTAATCAAACAACAAAATAAAGGATTGAGTTAAGATTACCTTCTTGGAAAATAAAAGTAAAGCCTTCCTCTACACTTGTTCTTCTTTGATTTCTTCAATTTCTTGGGCGATGATGAACTTTCCTCCCAAGTTCTCTTAGTCGCCAAAGTTGAGGATAAATAATTTAGGATAAACAAATGTAGGGTTTAGTCCTTATTATTAACATTTGCAGACTAGCCCCTAGACTTTGGGCTTTCTACCACAACTTCTCCCAAAACCCACTTTATAATTAAACCCGATTATTACAATATCTCCCCCTCAACAGAATTCCGCCCCGGAATTCGTCGGTGAACAAACTTGGGTATTGGAACCTCATGTCTGCTTCCACCTCCTAAGTTGCTTCTTGTCCTTTATGATATCGTCATTGCACTTTCACAAGACGGATCTCCTTAGTCCTTAACTTCTTCACCTTATAGTTTAAGATAGCCACCGACTCCTCAACGTAACTCAACTTCTCATCCACGCGAACGTCATCCAATGGTACAACCACATCAGACTCAACCAGACACTTCTTCAAATTCGACACATGGAAAGTAAGGTGAATTCCTCGCAGATTCTCAGGTAGGTCTAGCTTGTAAGCTACTTCTCCAACCCGCTCTATGATAGCAAAGGGTCCTACATACCTAGGTCTCAATTTCCTTTTCTTCCCAAAACGGACCACACCCTTCCAAGGCGAGACTTTGAGCATTACTTTGTCTCCTACTTCAAACTCGATTGGTTTCCTCCTCTTGTTCGCGTACATTTTCTGACGATCTTGAGTTGTTCTCAATCGTTCCCTTATCTGATTTACCTTCTCAGTAGTCACTTGCACGATTTCTGGACCCGCCAGTTGCCTTTCTCCCACCTCGTTCCAACACAAAGACGTTCTGCATTTGCGCCCGTATAATGCTTCAAACGGTGTCGTCTGGATACTAGCATGATAACTGTTATTGTAAGAGAACTCTATCAACGGCAAATGAACTTCCCATGAGTCTTTAAAGTCAGCCGCGCACGCTCGAAGCATATCCTCCAACATTTGGATAGTCCTTTCACTTTGACCATCCATTCGAGGGTGATAAGTAGTACTTAACTTGAGTTGCTAACCCAACTCCCTTTGAAGACCCTTCCAAAAGAATGACATGAATCGGCCATCACGATCCAATAAAATAGATGACGACATTCCATTCCTGGATACAAACTCATCTATATATAACGTTGCCAACTTCTCCAAAGGATAAGTCTCCTTAATCGGTAGGAAGTGAGTTGATTTGGTGAGTCGATCCACTATCACCCAAATGGCGTCATGCCCCATAGGTGATCGCGGAAGTCCCGTGACGAAATCCAATGTGATCTCATCATACATCCACACCGGTATTTCCAATAATTAGAGTTCTCCATATGGTCATTGGTGTTCCGCTTTAACCTTTGGGCACGTCAGGCATCGCTCGACGAAGTGAACGATATCTTTCTTCAGTCCTGGCCACCAGTAGCACTGTTTCAAGTCACGGTATATCTTATTGGTTCCCGGGTGTATAGAGTAGCGATACTTATGAGCTTCCTCCAATGCCCTTTTCTGAATATCCCCCAACTTACGGACCCACATGCGGTCCCCTAAGCATCTCACACCGAGACTGTTAACAATTAACGAAGCTACTAACCCAATAATTCTCTGACCTTTCAAGTTCTCCTCCAAAAGCGCTTCCTCATGAAACTTCTTAATTTCATCCAAGAAGTTAGATGTTGCTTCGACTCAAAAAGATATTACCTATGTCGAATCTCCTCACTCCTTTCGACTCAAAGCGTCAGCTACAAGATTTGCTTTACCCAGATGGTTGAGAATTCCGCAGTTATAGTCGCTTAACAACTTCATCCATCTCATTTGTCTCATATTCAACTCCTTTTGGTTGAACTGATGATGGAGGCTCTTGTGGTCAGTGTAAATCTGACACTTAACCCCGTATAAATAGTGCCTCCAAATCTTTAAGGCGAAAATGTAACACCTCAAAAATTGGATAACAAAAATTTCCGAAAAATGGAAATGTGGTATTTAAAAATGCCATAACATGAGTCTCCTAAAAACGGGGAAATACATAAACATGTTTAATTATAGTTTGTAATTATAAGCGAAATAAACAACAACCTATTAAGCTAATTTCTTAAACAGAAATAAGATTACAAAAGGGTGTCATCTATAATCCAACAAAAGTCTTCATAAAAAGTGCAACCACTTGCACTCCCTAAGCTCACACGGATCTGCACTAAGCCTTCTTAGGCGTGACTCAATTAGAACCTGAGATACACGTAAACACCCAAACAAGTGTTTGGCCAAAAATCCTAGTGAGGTTGAACAACAAACAATAAATGCTTGAATAGAGATTTCATATTTTTACCAATGAACATAGCCATAAATGGAATTAATGGGGGAGACCCATAACACCAATCAAATTCCACCCAAGAGACGAGATACCCTAGTGCCATCTTCCATGAGCGACACCACAAGGCCTGACACATCCGGGGGTATTACACAGGCATTGCCCCAAATGGCGGAGGTCTAGGCATGCACCCACACGGTGGCACCCAAGACTATGTCCTTCTAGTGTCTATCTGACTTGGTACATCCATTCAACTCAAATGTGACCTAAGAAGCATAATAGATTTCATAAGATGTAAATATTTCCAATATAGATCACTTGGTCCAAATATTAACACCCATTAAATAAGAAGATCCAAGAAGCAGGATATCATACACACCATAACTATTTATGCATATAACCACAAAGAAGGACTTACCCACCTTGGGAGTATTTCATCACCCCATTGGAGGAATTCTAGCATTCCAACCCATAGGTACATTTCCACTTTTCAAAAGTTAACCTGTCATTCCCTAAAACACCATTATGTCCAAATAAACAAGTATGAGTAAAACCCTAATTTCATGTAGCAAGGAAAATCAATATAATGCAAGTAATAACATATATCTCATTTATAAAAAGGTTTAGAACGCTCACTATCTTGGTTTTTGATTAAAACCTAGAAAATAGAAAACCCTAGGTTGAAGGGAGTGGAAGCATGGAAATGGAGTCTTGATGGCTTGGTGATCTTTAATAAATGTTCCTCAATGTTGTCTTGAATGCAAAGCAAATCCCTAACAACCCCAAGATCAAAATTTATGAGGAGTGAGGCATGGAAGAGACAAAATTGCACCCTAAGGCACCAAAATCGCCCAACAAATCGATAAGGGAAGAAAAGTGAGGTCAAAGTTGTAACAACCTGTACCTTTATACATATATCAAAATAACATTTCTGTCTACAAACTGCCCCAGGCTTACATTTCAGAGTATAAGGTTTACAACTATCAACTATTACACAACTGAGTCAAAAAGTAAACTATTGCAGGAAGTCTTCTAGCTCATGGAAATAGCTCACATCTTCTCTTTACCTTTATCTGTACCTACTACTTTTCGATAACCTGAAACAGGGTTATAATTTTGAAAGAGCGAGGGTTAGATCAATGGTCAAGTGAGTCCCCTCCAATCACTACTGCAACAGTTCAAATATTATTTAAAACATTTAAATAGAGTTTTATATCTCAAAAACGTAACTTGTGCTTTTAATCAAAAGTTACTCAACTTTACACTTCGCAAGCATAACTCAATCTACTGGCCATCACTGAACACTCTGTATGTTTCGCAAGCGTATCCTAAGCTACTGACCAACACTGCCGTCAAAGACGGTATGTCTGTCTCGTACTGCCTTCTTTTAGGGACACACCCTAATCGCATAAACGGGCTACACTCCCCGATACGAACAGGCGGGTCACACTTCCCGACTTAGGTCAGACTTCTGACTCAAATGTATGCATACACTTAGTCCTGACTATATATAAAACAAGTTTATATAAACATAGCATAAACATGCCAAACTGATTAAATCAACCTTTTTCAATAAATCTATATAACTTTCAATACTATAAATATGCAGTTTATAAAACCCACATTTATCAAATAACTGTCAAAATCATAAAAGATTTAATTTGAAAGACTCGCCTCTGATTCTTCTTGCTTAAACTCTGTCTTCTAATGATTAACACCACCTACGATGGTATCAAAATACAAAGGTAAGCTAACTCGTGACTAACATTCCATCCTTCTCTAAATAAATCAACACACTGTGCACTCGGTCAAGACCCCTCCGGTCGACACACCCCGGTGCACCTTACCGGTCGCTATATACATATATCGGTCAACTACTATACCGGTCGACTACAATACCAGTCGAGAAGATATATCGGTCGAGTACGATACCGGTCGGTCTCAACATACCGGTCGACGAGGTCAACAATATACCGGTCATAACATACCTGTCACTTTAGTCCGGTCGATATTCAAACAGAGTCGGCGACTCAAACCCAGAAAACTTCAAATCTTTTAAATCGATCAATTATACGGTTAAAAGTTTGAATAACAAGACTATTTACCGACTATAACATGCAGATAGAAGTATTAAGCTAGAATCATACCTCTATTTGACAAAAACTGATCGATTCTTCAAAACCTCGTTCTCTTTCTCCCTGCTTAGCTCTGTTCTCTTTCTCTAATGTCGGTCTAAAAATTCATCAGACTTTGTGTTATGAAAAAAAATCTCTGAGGGTTATGGATATATATAACCAAGGTTTCAAATAACCCCCCTGAACTTTGGGTCTCGCTTAACTTTTCACCCAACTTCCAAAATTAATAAAAATTTCGGACCTGGATATTACAAAAGTCGGTAAAGGGTTAAATTTATAAAACCAAACCCCGCTTGCGACTATGCCCGACGACATTTCCAAGGGCATTGTCGCATCCAGTCCCCCACTCTCAGTACATGGCCGGCGAGAGTGACAAGAGAAGGCCCTCGGGCACTATCGCGGTTACAGTTGCAAGGTATGTACCATAGCCTGTAAGCCCGCCGCGACTTTGACACGCCACTGTGACACATGTCACAGTCACCCGACATACTCACCTTGCTCCTTCTTGAGTCAAATGTCTCGTCCGATCTTCCGTTCTAAGCGTCAAGTCTAGAGGTTTCAACTTATTCGAGAGGGTTCCTAAATTACTCGACCTATCGGAGAGTGAAAATTAGGAGAGAGAATATAAAATTCTAACATGACTTACTTGCGAATTTTCAGACGTTACAGAACACCACCATTGCTAACTCCAAGTCATGTGTTGGGTAGTTTTTCTCATGATCCTTCAACTGGCGAGATGCATAAGCAATTACTTTTCCATCTTGCATCAGCACACACCCTAAACCCAACTTAGAAACATCACTATAGATTACGAATCCTTCGGATCCGTTGGGTAAAGATAAAATTTGTGCACTACTCAAACTTTCCTTCAATTTACAGAAAGTACCCTCTTAGGCTTCGGTCCACACAAACTTTACATTTTTCTTAGTTAAGGTGGTTAGTGGAGTAGCTATTCGAGAGAAGTCCTGAATGAACTTCCAGTAATAGCCCGCTAAATCGAGGAAGCCCCTTAACTCCAACGGTGATTTCGGCGCTTCTTAACCCTTAATGGACTCAATCTTAGTTGGGTCAACTTTGATACCGTCCTCCGACAGGACGTGTCCTAAAAACCGTACTTCCCTCAGCCAAAACTCGCACTTCGAGAATTTGGCATACAACTTCTCGCACTTTAGCAATCCCAACATCGATCGAAGGTGTTCCTCATGCTCTCTCATGGACTGCAAGTAGATTAGTATGTCATCGATGAATACGATCACACATTTCCCCCAGAGTGGACTACACACTCTATTCATCAGAACCATAAATACCGTTGGGGCGTTAGTCAAACCGAAAGGCATGAATAGGAACTCATAATGCCCGTACCTCGTACGAAAGGTCGTCTTGGGTACATCTTCCTCCCTTACCTTCAACTAATGGTAACCGGACCTCAAATCTATCTTCGAGAAGTAACTCGCTCATTGCAGCTGATCGAAGAGGTCGTCGATCTTCGGAAGCGGATATTTGTTCTTGATCGTCACCTTGTTGAGTTCTCGGTAGTCTATGAACATACGCATAGACCCATCCTTCTTTTTGACGAACAACATTGGTGCTCCCCACGGTGAAGATCTAGGATGAATGAAACCCTTGTCGAGCAACTCTTATAGTTGAGTCATCATCTCCTTCATCTCGACCGGTGCCAAATGGTAGGGTGCCCTTGCTATTGGTGTCACTCCAGGCATCAAGTCGATTCTGAACTCCACTTGCCAATCAGGGGGCAAGTTAGTCAAGTCCTCCAGAAACACCTCCAGATATTCGCTTACTACCGGGAATGCCTCTAAACCTCTTTTTTTTTCTTAACATCAAGTATATATGCTAAGAACCGCAAACACCCCTTCACTAAGCACCGCCTAGCCTTTATCGTCGAGATTAAGCACGACTTCTTATCCCGACGATCTCCATAGATCATCACCTCTTTCTTATTAGGTAAGGCGATGCAGATCAACTTCTTATTACACACTATGTTGGCATCATTATATTCCAACCAATCCATACCCACAATGACGTCATATTCCCCTATGCTCATCGGGTACAACCGCAACGGGAACAAATGACCATCAATGTCGATCATGCACCCCTCATAAACTTCCCCCACTAAGACTCGACTATGATCGGCTACATCTACTTCAAACCCATGATTTAACTTCTTGGGTTCCACATGCAATTTCCGAATAAAGTTTGGCGACACAAACGAACGGTTGTGCCCGAATCAAACATACCTTAGCAAAAGTCGAGTCAATAAGGAAAGTACATGTCCCCATATCTGGCATTTCCACCGCCTCCTCCGCTGTCATGTGGAACCCTTTCCCCTTTGATCGGGCCGGCTCCACCTTCCTCTCTCTACCTCTTCCTCCTTGCCCAACTCCATGCCCCCCTGCAATTTCTTTCTTCAGTTGTGGGCAATCTGTCTTTATGTGATCAGGTGAACCACACTGGTAACACGATCAAGAACCATGGCAATCCTGTGCCATGTGCCCCACCTTCCCGCACTTAAATACATTTCCCACACGACTTATCCCCAAATCTTGGCGTTACCCTCTGCTTGGGCCTTGCATTCTTAACCTTCTTAAGGTCACGTGCGGGTCCTTCCCACTTCCTCTTATCGCCACTCCTCTCAGTCATCTGACGAACTTTCTATTTCTCTGTCAACTCTGCCGCATTAATGGCCACTTGAAAGGTGGTAGGGTTTCGTGTAGACACCAACTCCCTGATACTGCTCTTCAACCCATAGATATACCTCTCTATACACTGCTCCTCATTTGGCACATAGATTTCAGCAAAATGAGCCTTCTCTAAAAAATTGGACGTGTACTCGTGAACCATCATCTCTCCTTGTTCTAATCCCATAAACTCCTTCCAACTTCTTAACGGCCGCTAATGGGAATAAATGTGCCTTGAATTTGGCGACGAAGGTCTCCCAATCCATACCCCTTGCCGCCTTCGAACCCTCTCCATTTGTCTCGGCTTCCCACCAGAAAACTACATCATCTCTCAGCATAGACAAGGCAAATACCACTTTGTCATCATCAGCACACTTACAAGTGTCGAATTCTAATTTCATTTCTCAAATCCACTTCATAACCACTACCGGGTCACACTCCCATTTGAAGCTATAGGGCTTGTAAGAGGAGAATGACTTATAGTTGCATCCCTTATCTATTACTGACTTGGCTGCCACACATGGGGTTGATTGTATTTGAAGCTATTGAATTTCTTGAATGTCTTTTTCTCCTCCTTGCTTTCCTTTTCTAAACTCTTTTACTCTCTCAAAAATTCGTTTAAAAAACAGGGGTTGGAATGAGGTTTCCTCCTCCTCACTTCACAAATCACTTTCCCTCCACAACCATTCCCTCCCTCTATTGTCATAACTCCTCGAGACACTTTCTCTTTGAACGTATTATGCCTTAGTTTCAATTCATTTTCTTTGCTTTGATGATTCACATTATGGACCCTAACCTTTCATGTTTCCAAGCTTCCCATGACAAATCCTTACGTCGTGTTCTCGAATTTAAGAATAAAAGAAGTGAAGAAAATAAATAAATTATATTTGTGTTATTGAGAGAGAGGGAAGGAAAGGAAAAAAATTACGTTCTTGACCAAGAGAGAAAAACATGTCAATTTTACAAATGCAACATTTTGTATTTTATATAGAATTGTAATTGATGGGTATATAGGTAACTTCATTAATATTTTATTATTTATTTTCTTCCTTTCCTTCCCTTTTCCTCCGATATTTGGGAGGAAAGTTTTGGATGGATAATCAACCTTATTTTTCTCCATTTTCCTTTCTTTTTCCTCCTAAAAAAACTCAAGAATACGAAATTTCCCCCCTACTTTTTCTTCCCTTCCTTCGTAAAAAAGGACTCTAGAACACATCATTAAATTTAGGGGATCTTTTTTTAAAAAAAAACCTCTTAATCGCTATTAAGTTTGAATCGTTCAGACTTTTTTATATTTAGACTGTTTATTTTTTTTCCAGTTTTCAGAATCTCTTAACTCTTAAATACGTCTGAAATAATAAGTGGTGACCTAACTTATTAAAACCTCTCATCACCACTAAGAGTCCAAGAATCTATAAATCTTTAGAGAGAGAAAGTAGAGAGAGATATTGAAGCGCAAAGAAACAAATCAGATTATTGTGAGCGTGCCAAGGTTCAAAAGTTATAAAACAAAGGCTCTAAGGGGACTTAAATACCCCTAGCCTTTACCAAACAGAAATGAACATTAAGCACAGTAAAGGCTAGAAAATAAATACAATGATTACTACAAAATTAGACTTAACAATCTCCCCCTTAGTAATCATTGGCGCCATGGTCTTCAAAAACAATCTTCAAAAACAGCATAGACCATCCAGGCGACTTTGGAGAATCACTGTTGCTCTTCTCTTTGACGAAGTCGATTCAAACCAACTAAAACTTCCAGTCGTCTTAGAGTTGGGCGGAGATTCAATGTCTCTTGAATTGAATCTAAAGTCTTCTGGAGAAGTCGGATTTCATCATTATTAACTAGGAATGCATTTTCTCTTGTTTCCAAAAATCTTCTTTTGGCCTCCTTCAGACGTTGCTCCAGCTGAAGCTTGATCACCTTTAAGGTTCCATCGGAGTAGTGAGCAATTTCTTCAATCCTGAGAAAGCATTTTTCATTAGAGCCATTCTTGTACACAACTCCATATGGATCTTCAACAATGGTGAGAAGAGAATAAGACACTAAGTTCGGTAAGCTTCGGTTGGGCCTGAGAAGATTAACAACCGGTTGAAAACTTTTGACAGCCATCTGAAAGTCAAAAACCCTGAAGAATCGGATTTGTCGTCGTATGAATCTTTTAATGACGAACAAAGCTTGTGAAATATCCTGTGTTCTATGATATAGATTCCTGAAGTGATCATATAAGAATTCAATATCATCTATAGAAAGGTCAGTGAAGTCTGCCTCTGAAAATTTATACCGCTTGCAGTCTCTTCTTTCAACTTCAAAATCAGGATACCAGATATTCACAAACCTGTTGATTGTGACACTGATGACTCGAACAATCAAGTGTTGAGAAGAAACGGTATTATTCCTTTTGCGCTGACACTTAATGAACATTAAGTACTCATATTGATAGGCATCTGACTCTTTTTCTACTCCAAGGATTGCATAGATGTTAATAGGCCTTCTTCTAGAAACAAAGATATTTCTCTGAGTGTCTTCTAGAAAGGCTGATCTTTGCCTTGATGCCAAATATCTACGTTGCAAATTCCTTTGTCTTTGATGTCTAGATAAAGCTGGTCCTTCTTCTAGAATAGATGGTGGAATTACAGAATCAGAAGGTGGAACATCAGCTTCTGCTCTTAACGACTGACCAACTTCAAATGATCTTGAAGGAATAGTGGTAGTCGGAGCTGAACTAGCAACAGGAGTAGATATGTCTTTAGCTGAATCAGGAATCTCATCATGAGCAGGAAGATCACTGTATAACAAATCTGCTTCTTCTTCGTCTTTCGCATCCATGAACACTGAGTCATCTTCTGTATCTGATATGATAACGATGTCATCATAGTCTTCTTCATTGACTTGACATATCTTTTTAAACCTGACATCTTCATCATCATCATAATTAATCTCTATGAAGTTAGCAAAGAATGTCCTCATGTCATTTGCAGCTTCAGATTCTTCAACTTCATGAACATTTTCAGAAACACTTGGATCCATATAAACAACAATTTGCATATTATTGTTAATATTGCTCTCAGAAATATTCAATTCATTATGCATGGAAGACAAATCAGCATTTTCAATCATAACATTCACTAAATCCTGAATGTTGCAATCTTGAACGGATTCACCACTCTTTCCTTTATCACCAACCACTTCTTCTTGAATATCTTCTCTAGCTTCAGAAGATCCTTCAACTCTCGGTCTCTTTGCCATCTCCCCCTCATGGCCTTGATGATCAGGATCATCTTGGTCATGTCGGTGCTTAAGAGACGGGCCAGCCTCAGATCTGCAGCTTTGTTCCATACGATCAACCTTGTTAGAGATATCAGAAAAAGCTTGAGTCATAAAAGATTTAAGATCAGCAAAACTTGATCGAACTTCTGATCTGAATACATGAAACTCATCAGATAAAACAGTAATCCAGTCAGATTCAGAAGAAGGAACTGGAGGCGGCGTAGGTTGGAAGTTCCGTAGCAAAGAAAGAAGATCTTGATCCTGATGTTGTGGCGGTGACATAGACAGTAGATGCGCATACAGTAGATCAGTCAATTCAGAAATGGGTAGTTCATGAAGAGAAGACCTTGAAGATATACCAGAAGGAGCAGACATAGAAAGTCCCGCAGACATAGAAACCACCGAAGGAAATGGAAGTGAAATAATCGGAGAAGTAGTTGAAGTCACAACAGAAGAAGGTTCACGAAGAACTACCCCAGTTGGTCGTCGGAAAGGAATCTCTGGAGGAATGACAGACATATGAATCTCAGGCATCTTACCTTTGAAGAAAGTCTTCAACTTCAGAATCTGTGCTTCCTTTTCTGCATCCATTTTCTCTGATAGCTGACGAATAACATCATTCAAGGTAGAGAATTTGTCAGTAGATACCCGAGCTTGATCAGAAGAAAGCTCTACAGCTGGAACTTGAATAGCCGCAAGTGAAGTTGCTGGAGCTTGACTTTGTACCGGAGCTGAGGCTTGATCAAAAGTTGTATCCAATTCATCTACTTGAATATGTGCAACAGAAGGATTAACAGGAATATAATCATCTTCAGAGAGAACTTCTGTTGAAACAACCACTTCCGGTGTCCTAACCTTCCTTTCATAAACCTTAAGACTTGGTTTATCAGTATCATCATCATCATCATGATCAGAATCTTCATCATCATCATCATCACCAGAAAGAGCAGTATCAGCAGCAGACTCATCTTCATCTTCAAAGTCAAAAGCAGTAGCATCAGTAGCTTCAGTACCAATATCAGCAATAATAGATCCAATTTGTTGAGATGCAACAACTTCCTCAACTTCTTGTGCGTCAGATACTTCAACCTCCTGATTAACAGCTATATCAAATTCAGTTTCAGCAATTGTTTTAATTTCTTGATCAGCAGCTGCTTCAACTTCATGTTCAGCAACAGCTTGAGTGCCATGAGAAGGCTCATCCTGTGCAACTTCCATAAACTCATTCTCCATGCAATATTCTATGACATCCTCATCTGTAACATCAGCATAGTTGGCAATAAGAGCATACGGAATAGTCATAGAATAGTTGAAAGACCTCTTCTTCTTCTGAATATAAGTCATTTCAGAGTCTGGAACCTGAGGCGAAGATAAGCTGCGAAGAATGGTTGGATTGTTGCGGAGCATGCTTCGAACAATAAGCTTCAGAAATCTAATGAACGGAATGAACTTCCGTTTCTTATTGGTGAGCTTGTCATGTACCACCTCCGAGAGTTTGGTCCAAAAAATAAAAGTATAGTCGACATGCAAGTCATAGACGATTGCATGGAACAATCGGAGATACATTAGACTTGCACTATGTATGCCAGAATGCTTCGATGTCAGGCACCTGATGATTACTGAGAAAGTGCATACCATACTGGAGGTAGATTAGAATTGTCAAAGTCTGTAACTTTGTTTAGTTGACCAACATATCCAAGCTGTTTGATTCCCTCAAATACTTCCTCTTCAGATGGAAAACTATCATAGGTAGTACGACCTGGTCTGGAGTTCGGTTCAGGAAGCTCCAGTATCAATCTCAGTCGCTTGTAGGAAAGGAAAGATTCAAATTGATCGATTTGAAGATCAAAGTGATGCGGACGAGCCATTTCATTCTTTGTTATTGAATTCCAAGCCTGTTGAATGTAGACCTCAGGAACATCAGCAACAGAATACAGAGCTTAAGCAATTGGATGTCCTCGAAGAATAGATCAAATAACTGGATGGATCTTTATTTTTTCAAAGTCCACAAAATAGTTGTTCGGCTTGTAAAGGCATGTACATGATGGTTGGGAACACATCATTTGGTGTACGACGAGAAGCAGAAAGATCGGCTCCAACAGAAGGATGAGACGGCATGGGAGTATCATGAGAAGCTCGATCAGACGGATAATCGAGAATGGCATTCTCGTCTTGAATCATTGGATCTGTATTTGTTTTAGAAGACATAATAGAACTGGAAAACAAAATGAAAAAGAATTAGACAAAAAAAATGAAAAAAAAAATTCTAAGTAAGGTTTGCGTGCCAAGTTAGAAGCGCAAAGTAGACTTTGCGTTTCTAGTTAGAAGCGCAAAGTAGACTTTGCGTTTCTAGCTAGACGCGCAAAGTTCACTTTACGGGACAAACATACTTGATATATAAACCCAAAAACCAAAGAAAGAAGCACAAACACAAAGAGAGTTTACGTGTCAAAGAGGAGACGCAAAGTAGACTTTGCGTGTCCTAGTTGATACGTAAACTACACTTGAAAAAACAAAGAAAACAAAAAAAACAAAAGATTGCTTAACAAGATAGAAGCGCAAAGTAGACTTTGCGTTTCTAGAAAGAAGCGCAAAGTAGACTTTGCGTTTCTAGTTAGACGCGCAAAGTATACTTTGCATTTCTAGTTAGACGCGCAAAGTTCACTTTGCGTTTCTAGCTAGACGCGGAAAGTTCACTTTGCGTTTCTAGCTAGACACGCAAGGTTCACTTTACGGGTCTATCAACCTTGTTCAGAAACCTAGATACGCGAAAACAAGCCGAAAAACACAAAAACCAAAATTAAAGCTATAATACAAGAAATTAAAGATAAAAGAAACATACCTGATGATCGATTATCTGTTCTAAGCAAAACCCAATACTTGATTTAAGAAAATTTTCAGAAAATCGCAATCTGAGATTTTGAATAATACGAGAAATACGAAAATCAGATTGTTGAATATTCTAATCGATAATAAGCAAAATCAAATCTAACTCAACATCAATAATTGAAGTTAATAGAATCGAAACATACCTTGATTTCTCGAAGCAAAATCTGAAAGAAATCAGATTAAAATTTTGAACACAGAGAGCGATAGAGAGAAACCGAGAACCGAAAAGTCAGATAACAAAAATCATGTAAGCGGGAAAATGAAAATGAAAATAGAAAACACTATTTAAACCTAGAAAACTAAAACAAAAACTAAATCTAAAAAAAATTGTAAAAAAAAATACCTGAAATCCTTTCACTCCCCCTACACAAATACACAAAAATTTAACTGTTAGTATAGCAAATGTGTAGAAAAATCTGAGAAACATACCTGTTTAACTTCTAATCAACACAGATAATTTTCTTACTTACTCCCCCTCAAACACAGAAAAGATCAGATAACTTTTTCAGATAAGCTCTCCCCCTTGAAAATTGCACAGACCACATACAAAAAATACAGATACTCAAACATAAAGACATCAGTATGAAAGATGATCATATTGAATATAAATTTTGTAACAACTGAACATATAAAATTTTAAACACTAAACAAATTAAAATCTACTCATTAAAATTTCACAGATTTATCAATCAGTTGAAATCAAGCATATGTTGTTAGATGCAAGACCAAGTATAATTGCATATCAAGTTAAGACATGTTTAGTTTCAAAAACTTCCATTTGTCTATTCAGTGTGCTCACATGTGAACTTCAATTAGCTTCAAGAAAAATGCAGTTCTAAAATTATTATAGAAAACTTTGCATGTACTGACACTAAGTTATCAAAAATTAAGACTTTCACAAATTTACAGGTTTATCACAACTTAAACATATCACCAAGTATCATGAGATGTGTGCTCATTGGCATCTTTTAGCATTGTACACATTGGCATCTTAACATGAGTGTGCTCTTTGGCATCTTTTAAGCGATGTGCATTTTGGCATCTTTTAATCAGAGAGTTCATTAAGTAAAGAACATGTCGTAAACATAACTTTCTATCTGACTTTATTGCAGGATTTGGGTCAGCCACTCCCAGACCAGTTGGCCTTAGGGGACTAGGTGTCAAGCACCCCTTGGAACTTACTTTCCCGGATCAGAAAGGCTACATCGACATATTCTAAACTCATTCATACTAGTAAAACATGACTTTCGATCTGATTCTATAGAAGGATTTCTGTTCGATCACTCCCACACCAAATGATCTTAGGGGACCAGATGTCGAGCATCCCACGGAACTTACTTTCCCAAAACAGAAAGGTCACAGGTACAAACTTTTAAACCCAGAGATTTCTGTATTTTAAGAATTTATTATTCATCTCAATCACTTAGATCAACGTCTAAATGCTTAGCCCATATTTTCATTCCGATCTATAATTCTGATCATTTAGGTAGTCTAAGCAAAGTAAGCTATAAAAATTCCGACTCACATATCTTTAAAGCAGTATTAAAAGCTACAAACATGTTGCTGACTTTTCGACTTTTGTAAGACTTGAAATTTGAACATATAAAACTATAATATAAACAAAGAACTTGTAAAAGATCCTAGACATACGTTTTATTCAAAAGAAAGAAAATCTGTAAAATTTTATTTTATAGAGTAAAACTTGTAAGGATTTAAACTTTTAAATTCAACATGCCTAATTTTGAAAGCAAAAAATTGAAATGTTTTTCATCTAAGGCTTTTGTAAAGATATCAGCAAGTTGATATTCAGTTGGTACAAAATATAATTCAATAGTACCTTCTTCCACGTGATGCTTTATAAAATGATATCTCATGTCAATGTGCTTGGTCTTGGTTTGCTGGACTGGATTGACCGATATCGCAATTGCAGACTTGCTATCACAATATATCGGCACTGTCTTGTATAGCATTCCGTAATCACGAAGTTGCGTTTTCATCCAGAGAACTTGAGCACAGCAACTAGCTGCAGCGACGTATTCAGCTTCGGCTGTTGATATTGAAACGCAGTTTTGCTTTTTCGACGCCTAGCTTATCAGTCTGTCACCTAAAAACTGAAGATGACCAGAAGTACTCTTTCTGTCCAATTGATTACCACCAAAATCTGCATCTGAATAAGCAATCAAATTATAGTCAAAACTTTTAGGATACCATAATCCTAAATAAGGAGTTCCTTTAATATATCTAAAAATGCGTTTGACTGCTAAAAGATGAGATTCTTTTGGTTTAGCTTGGAATCGGGCACACAAGAACGTGGAGAACATTATGTCCGGGCGACTGGCAGTTAGATACATTAGCGATCCGATCATTCCTCTGTATGTCTTTTGATCCACAACTTTTCCATCTGGATCGAGTCCGAGTTTGGCACCATGAGCCATCGGTGTCCCGATTAAAGTAGATTTGTCCATCTTGAATTTCTTCAAGATGTCAAATACATACTTTGACTGGTTGATGAAGATACCATCAGAAAGTTGCTTCACTTGTAAGCCGAGGAAGAAGTTGATTTCTCCCATCATGCTCATCTGAAATCTAGAGGTCATTAAATCAGAAAACTAATTACACAAAGATTTGTTAGTCGCACCGAAAATAATATCATCTACGTATATTTGTACTAGGAAGATATCAAGATTAGATCTATAAATGAAAAGAGTAGTATCGATAGATCCTTTGATGAAGCCGGATTTGACCAAGAAAGTTGACAACTCGTCATACCACGCCCGTGGAGCTTGTTTCAAACCATACAATGCTTTATCGAGAAAATATACATAATCTGGACGATCTTTGTCAACAAATCCCTCTGGCTGAGATACATATACTTCTTCTTTCAGCTTGCCATTGAGAAATGCAGTCTTGACGTCCATTTGATATACTATGAAATTGCGATAAGCAGCGAAGGCAAGAAACATTCGGATAGCTTCCAATCTGGCAACGGGTGCAAATGTTTCATCGTAGTCAATACCTTCTTCTTGTCGATATCCTTTGGCTACCAACCTTGCTTTGTTACGCACGATGATACCATCTTTATCCTTTTTGTTTTTGAATATCCACTTTATACCAATTATGTTTTTTCCTTTCGGCCTTGGTACAAGTCTCCACACTTTGAGCATATCAAATTGATTTAGCTCCTCTTGCATAGCAATAATCCAATCCGGGTCCTCCAATGCTTCAGAAACTTTTGTAGGTTCAATCTTGCTTAGGAAGCAAGTGAAGAGACATTCGTTGGAAGTAGCCGACTTGGAGCGTGTAGAAACACTGGCTTGAGGATCTCCAATAATTTGATGAATTGGATGAGATCTTGTCTATTTTGTTGTATGAGGGAGAGGATCAATTACATCTTGAACCACTTCTAATTGAAGAGATGGAGGTTCAGAAACTTCTACATCAGATGAAGAGATAGAAATAGTTTCAACTTGAGGAGGAGGTATCTCAACAATCTCTGAATCAAATTCAGGAACAGTTTGTTGAATAACATCATTCTGTACTTCTTCCTGTAGTGATTCCTCTTGAACAGGTTGATCTTGAATAGACTCTTCTTGAGTATGATCTTCATGAATAGGCTCAGTTTCTGATTGAACATTGTCTGATTGAACAAAATCTTGTTGTGTCGGTTCTTGTTGAATAGGAGAGACTGGAGCAACATCATTATCAGAGATAGATGCAGCGGAATTTGGAATAGATGAGCTCTCAGTTTCCTGATTCAAAACATTAGAAACATTTTCAGAGTTAGATCTAGGCACATCATCATAAAAATTTTCAAACAAAAAATCAAGATCAGAAAGATTAGGAGAGGGAGGAGAAGAATCCTGGTTATCCGGTGAAAGAACAGGTTCTGAACTGATTTGCTCAGAAACTGAATTTTCAGTAATAGCGGGTTCTGAGCCTGAGTGACTAGAAACCAAATCAGCAGCTTCGTCAAATTTTACATTGACACTCTCTATGACCTTTCTTGCAGAGATCAGAAAAACTCTATAAGCTGCAGAGTTTGAAGAATAACCCACGAATACACCCTCGTCTGCCTTTGGACTAAACTTGTTGAGATTCTCCCTGTCATTCAGAACGTAGCATTTACACCCGAATGACTTGAAATACTTGATGTTCGGTTTGATCCCGTTCATAAATTCATACGGTGTTTGTTGAAACGACGATGCATAATTGATCTGTTCTGTGTATGACAGGCAGTTGAAACTGCTTCAGCCCAGTAAGACAAAGGTAGACCTGAATAAGCAAGCATTGATTTGGCGGACTCAATAAGCGTTCTGTTTCTTCTTTCAACAACGTCGTTCTGTTGCGGAGTACGTGCAGCAGAAAATTGTTGTTGTATTCCTTGAGATTCATAGAATGACTGAAGAATACTGTTTTTGAATTCAGTGCCATTGTCAGATCTTACCACTTTCACTTGCTTCTGCTTATTTGCCTGAGTTGACTTGATGAGGTTGATGAGAACTTCAGGAGTCTCGTCTTTTGACTTCAGAAATTTTACCTAAGTATATCTGGAGTAATCATCAAAAATCACCAAAACATATTTCTTATGTCCTAAACTCTTTGTCTTCATTGGACCACACAAATCAACATGCAAAAGATCAAGAATAGCCGACGTGCAGTGTTCAGGTTTAGGCTTGTGAAGAGCTTTCTTCATTTTTCCTTTCTCACAATCCTGGCATAGATGGTCTTTCTGGAAACGGAGAACTGGAAGACCTCTCACTGAATCATTCTTGACCAGGCGATCCATATACTTAAAGTTGAGGTGAGCTAAACGTCTGTGCCAAATCCAACTTTCTTGAACTGAAGCTTTAGAAAGCAAGCAGATATCTGAAGGAATTTTGATCTTGGAAAGATCAATGGTATACAAATTTGAGTGTCTTTTTCCCACCAGAAGATCCTTGCCATTATCATTCTTTACAGCAACTCTTTTGGATTTGAAGCTGACTTTAAGGTCTTTATCGCAGAATTGGCCGATGCTGAACAGATTGTGACTTAGACCCTCGACGTAGCTTACTCTTTTTACAGTTATGTTACCCTAAACTAGATCACCATAACCAAGAATCGGAGTTGTCTCACAGTTGCCAAATTTCACACGACCGCAACATTTATCTTTAAAATTAGACAGAAGAGATTTGTTGTCAGTCATATGTTTTGAACATCCCGAGTCCAGATACCATAAATGACTAGGCTGCACACATAGAAACTACACCTTTTTAGGTACCCATATGCTTATGGGTCCCTTGTTAGATTTATGTCTTTTATTTTTCACAGATTTATTTTTCATGCAAGAATGAAAGCAATTATCAATAGAAGATAAAACACAATTATCAGAATCAGAACTAGAAGAAGCATATGAGATATTCTTTGATATATCAAACATTTGCTTAAAAGAATATTTTGGGTTTTTATTACATGTAGCAAATGTATCAGTATCACAAAGATTGTCTACACATTTAACTCCTAACAGTTCAGATTCTAAAATTTGCTGTTTCATCCTCCAAATCTGCCTTGGTGACTTCCTCACAGTCCGATCGGAAGAAGAAAAATCAGAAACATTAGAATTTTCAGATAAAACAGTATCATGTTTCTTTGACTTCTTTGATCTTCTTCTTTTACGCTTTTTTTTATAAAATTGAGCATTTAGCATTAAAGAATCATCAACAATTGAATCAGAAGAAGAAACTTTATCAAATAAATCAGTCTTAGCATTTGACATTGAAGAACTAGCCTCAGAGTGAAAATTTTCAAAACTTCGCAAGTCTGGAGGAGGTTTGCGCTTCCCATTGGAGGCGCAAACTGAGCTTTGCGCGTCCAACTGCATGCACAAACTTTCAGTTTGCGTTTCCAACGTGGAACGCAAATGACCATTATTTTGTAAAACTTTAGCATTTTCCTTGGAATCTTTTGACAATCCAGAAGAAATTTTATCTTCAAAACTTGTTTCATTATAAAAAGAAATAAATCGTTTTCTAAACAAGTTTGAAGATTTTGTTCTTCCAATCTATCTTCAAGATCAACAATATTACCTTCTAACACTAAGGGGGGAATGTATTTCTTAGTATCATAAGACACCGGAGATACATTTTCCTTTTCAGTGTTAGTAAAAATATCAACAAAATCTGTTGAAAATGAAGATTTATTGGAGGATTTGATATTTAAAAAATTTTGAAATTTTCTGGATTTCTTAGATTGATCAGGAAAATACTTTGCATTTTCAGAAGTGTAAACAAATGGCATTTCCATCCTCTTGTTTTTCATTCTTTTCATATTTTCTTCTTCCAAAATTTGTTTCTCAGTTGTCCAAAAGAATTTAAACTGATGAGCATATCTTGCAAGAGTAAAGTGATCATATTCATATAAAGTAGGAACTTCATTTTTAGCATGATTTAAAAAATGCGGATTTTCGAAACCAAGTCCCCACTTTTCCTTTATAGCTTCTTCACTCCTTGGTTTGTTCATGTAAATAGTTTGCTCAGATTGTTCTCTTTTATATAATTTCTTTTCTAAAACAATTATTTTCTCAGAAAGATTTTGATTTGAAGAAGTCATTTCAGTCAACGAATCACGATAAGTCTGATTTGAATTTTCTAGATCAACTAACTGCTTTTGAAATTTCTCTTTTGTATCAATTAAAATTGACTTTTCATCTTTTAAAGAAATTTGCAGTTTATCAATTAAATCATACTTTTCTTGATTTTTAAACTTTTCAGAAACGAACTTTGAGCGCAAATCATGCAAAGCAGTGATAAAAACATTCATTTGAGATAAGAAGAAATTATAGTTAAACGCAGATATTACCTCAGAACCATCAGATGAGGTATCCTCTTCCTCATCATCAGATTTGTCATCACCTATAAAGCACATGGCCGCAGTTTCTTCATTTTCAGTCTCGTTGTCCGAATGATCCAACCAGTATTCTTCTTCGGCCAACAGGATAGTTCCACTTTCCTTCTTTTCAGCTAAAGCCAACTTCTTTCGGTAAAAAGCAACATTCTTTACCACTTTGACTCTGCAATCCTTAACAATATGTCTAGGCTTTCCACAGTTAAAGCAATTCATCACCTTTTTCTCATCCTTCTTCTGTTCAACCACCTTAGTTGGTTCATACTTTGGAGTGTATGTCTTTGAAGGAGCACCAGGTTCTATCTTTTTAGAACCAGAAGTAAATCGTAGGTTGTTTGAACCAGATCTGTGCTTGAATCTCTTCTGATAGTGCTGAGTCAAAAGTATCATGGCCTTTTCGAGTGCTTCGCCATCATCATCTGTAGATCCATCATAAGCTGATTCGGTCAAAGCTTGCTCAGCCAGTTGGCTAGCTATAAGAGCAATGGGATCTACTGACAGAGGTTTGTTCTTCTTATCCATTTTTGCCTTCTTCTCCATTACCATAGATTCATCAGTCATCAAGATTTCGTATAACTCCTGAATTGGCATGGTTGAGATTCTGACATCGTTTCTCATTCTGTGGCATGACTTGTTCCACTCAGGTTGTAAAGCATTCAGAAACTTCAAGTTAGCCTCCAACTCAGTCTTCTTAACTTTAATCTTGTATAAATCGTTGATGACAGCCCAAAATCGGTCAAATACACTCTTCAAGCTTTCTCCATCCTTAGCCTTGAACTTTTTAAAATTGTTCATATACCTAGTCTGACGCAAGTTGAGTCCACATCAACATAGGATTCTGTTTGAAGCAATCGATTCTATTATAAATGGAGTTGGGAAGAGCAAGGATCAGATTTGATTTGGCCTGACTATCAGCTTGATGTCGTAACATCTCATCAGCATCATATTCCCTTAATGCTTTCTCAACAGTGGTAGCAGTAGTGGTTGCAGTAGCTAGAACAGCTTTCCTTGGTGTTTCCATAGGACCCTGAGTCAGTGATTTCATCATGTTCTCCCCATTTGGTTGCCTTTCAATGAAGTTGATAAACCGATCCTGCCACTGTTCGAATTCGTTCTCATTGATGAGAACTGGTGGACGAGTATCAGACCCCAAAGACATCATGAGGTCATTTTTGTTGATTTGTGCTTGCAAAGACATCTTGTGAAAAAAATCAGAAAATTTCAGAAAATTTTCCAAGTATGGGAGACGCGCAAACTAGAGGTTTGCGTATGCAATGAGGAGCGCAAAGAAGGTTTTGCGTTTGTAGAGGGGAACGCAAACTGAGTTTTGCGTTTGCTAAGTGACACGCAAGATGAAGCTTTGCATGAGTAGACTTTGCGGGCTGTGAGAGAAGCGAAAACTTGATGCACGAAGAACTTTGCGCTTGATGAACTTTGCGTTTGATTAACTTTACGTTTGAAGAACTTTGCAATTGAAGAGAGAATCGCGAAGTATACTTTGCGTATACAGAGTGAAACGCAAACTGATGGTTTGCGTATTAGACTAGAACCGAGAACCTGAAAAATTCACTAACACATGAGTTAGACCACAAGAAATATGAATGCATGAATGAGGCGCAAAGCATTATGAATATATGAATGGGGTGCAAGATATATGAATGAAGAGCAAACTTCAACAACTCACAAATTTTCGCAAGATCAAATCAAACCAAGAAATTTATGCAAGAAAATCACACACTTAATATCGAAAACACCTTTCTAACACCTTTTGATTATCAAGCTCGATTAAAATCAACAAAATCTAAAAATCTAGAATGAAACAGTACCGAACTCGTATTTTTTCAGAAAACTATTAAACTCAAAATTGATGATCAAAAGATGATTTTTATGCAAAATAACATGAAGCAATTATGATCGATTAGCAAAAACGAAACAATTAAGTCCAATTTCAACACAAATTGATCAAAATCCTGTCCAAATTTGATGAAGAAGCAAAAAACGAGATTTTCTTGAAAAGTCAAGAAAATCGATCGAGTTTTCTGCTTCAATTCACAAATCCAGAAACTAAATCACTAATCTCTCAATCCTCTCAAGATTCAGATTGCTCTGATACCAATTGAGAGTCCAAGAATCTCTAAATCTTTAGAGAGAGAATGGAGAGAGAGAGAGAGAGAGATATTGAAGCGCAAAGAAACAAATCAGATTAATGTGAGCGTGCCAAGGTTCAAAAGTTACAAAACAAAGGCTCTAAGGGGACTTAAATACCCCTAGCCTTTACAAAACAGAAATGAACATTAAGCACAGTAAAGGCTATAAAATAAATACTATAATTACTACAAAATTAGACTTAACAACCACATCATTTCATATGCTCTTCTTTCTCTCAAGACGTTTTCAGACGTTACAGAAACATACATTCTTGTTGATTCAGATTTCAGACTTCAGCACCACCTCTTATCAATCAGAAGTAAAATAAGACTTCAGACCTCTTAAAAAACAAACGACACCTTAGTGTATTACATTTTGACTAGTTACACTATAAAAAATTGGTAATTACATATGTTTTTCCTTATTACTATACCCATTTTTTCAAAACATTGACGAGTTTGATGGTAACATATTTGTCCTTTGATGAATTAATAAATATTATTAATTTTTAATACCCTATTTTTAACGTGTCTATAATTATTAAGTTCAAAAGAAAGGGAGAAGGAAGTGCACCTACTAACCTTCACCGTAAATGTTGCTTGGTTGATTTTTTTTATTAACTCTTGTATGAATAAAGTTGATTGTATAGATTAATCTGTTTGTATGGATTAAGAAGATTTTTATTTGAGAAGGTTTTTTCATAGATGGTAAGGAGCATGTTTTTTAATTGGGAGGGATAGGTTTGGAAAAAAAAAAACTTGACTTTCAAGCTCACTCTAGAAACTTATTGAATAAGACACTTTTTATTGGAATTTGTCCAATTTTTCAGGGTCTCAAAGGAGCGTAGAAACACATAAGAACTTTTGAATGGAAAATCTGCTATTTCTTGAAATCTCTCTTCTGATTCAAAATCATGGTGTAACTTGTATCATCCTACACGTATATCAATAAAAATAATCTACCAAACAGTCATACATAATTGAATATTATGATTCTCATTAAGCTTATTAACCCGCTAATCAACATGTCAGTTAAAGCCATAGCGAACATGGGACGTGGTACTACACGTGGGACCCACCCCTTGTATTTGATTCTCACACAAGGTTTTAATCATCTTTCACTCCTAACCTAATTTTGAATTTTTGATGTTAAACCCAAATGGAACAACTTCAATTTGTTAAAATGCATGTCTACATGTTACTTTCCTCCTTACATATATAAACGTCATTTTTCTATTTTCAATGTATAATTGTTACTTATTTTTTATATAAATAGATGTATATATAATACTAACATTATAAAAGCATCTTCAAAATTTCTTCAAAATAGGTAATTAAAAGTCAAAATCTACATAAAAATTTACATCCATCTCCAATAGATTCTCCATTTTGGAGATTAAATCATTACTTATAATATTAAAATATTGTATAAATCTAATAAAATATTATTTATCTCTCATACCTATCTCATTTGAAGAAATCTTATTGGTAGAATGTAATAAAAAAAACAATTTCTCTCTCATGGTAATCATTTTTTGAGATTTTGGAGAGTTCTCCATATTTGAAGAAAATTACACTCTCTCTCTCCTACTTTCTCCATTTTGGAGAAAGATTTGGAGCACAAAAATACCTAAAATCTCTATTTTCTCGGTTTTAGAGAAGGTGTTGGATATGCTCAAACATTATTTATTAAAGAATAAAGTCGTAGAGCCGGTGAATTAGGAAAAGTTGGACATAAAAATTAAAAGGAATTAATTATGATTGATAGGTTTGGGTCAATTGCGTGTTGGGACTTGGGATGGGGTCACCAGAGTACAAAATGATTGAATGGTGGTAGTTGTGTGACGAAGAAAATGGAAGCCACAAATATCCAAATAACGTTTTGATATTTCATTTCAAATAAATCATTCTTATCAACTATTTATCTATTAATATTTGATCCTTTAAATTGTAATTTAAATATATTTGTATATACTAGAAGGATAGATGCACATGGAACACGATATATCTTTATTTCATTTTATAAATTTATGTAATTTTGAGAGAGTAAGGGGTTGTTTGTTTGTTTTTTAAAATTCTTTTAAGGACTATTAAGTCTGAATCGTTCAAACCATTTTACACATCACCTCTTATTAATCATAAGTAAATTAAGACTTCAGACTTTAGACCTCTTAAAAAACAAACGGCACCTAAGATTATTTTATTGTATTGATATGATTCAATGTTTTAATTTTTATTTAAATATGTTTATCAATTGATTATGTGTTAATTTTATAAAATTCAGAGTTAATAATAAGTTGTATGTATATAATAATAATAATAATAATAATAAGCTGAAAATATTGTATGATATAGTAAACATATTTTATGAATATACTCAAACATGAATACACTCGTGATTGAAATTTTAATTAAAGACTGAGTTAAATATATGAACAAAATACATCAATATGAATCTCAAATTAAAGAGTATAAAATACTTGTTTTTTTTTAATATAGTTTGTTGAATTAAATAATTGATTATAGAGTAAATTACGATTTTGGTTCCTATGGTTTTCATCTCTGATCTTTAAAAATTGTTTTTTTTGTCACTATGGTTTGCAATTCCTTTCATTTTTTATCCCTCGGACTAACTTCATCAAAAAAATATGTTAAATCATGGACATTTTAGTCATTTTATCTAATTTTAATAATAATAGTATAATAATCATATTATATTATATTCTACATATGTATATCTATATCTATACTATATTATAAAGCACGGATAAAAAACTCTTAAATACAAGTTATTAGACACAAGGTACCATCATTTTATACAAGATTTTAAAAATCTCTTAATTTACAAATATCAAAGCACAAGATACATATTACTACTGCATGTTTCTAACACCCACCAATTTGGTATGTGCAGGGCCTTCCTTTTATGCAGACATTTCCATGTATTACTATTAATTAATATATTATATTACTATAATTTTGTTTTAATTATATTATTAAATATGTAATTTGTTATTTTTTCTAGATGTCATTAAAATATATAAGATAATAATTGAATTCTAATAAAATACTTAATTTTTTTATATAAAAAACATTATCACTTTCTCAAAATCATTCAAATTCGTACCGTAAATCGATAAAAAAACAAAAAATAAAATTAAACATTAAAATCGTAATGTATTTCGATGCATTGCGCGAGTACGCTTCTAGTATGTATATAGAGGAGAGATCAATTGTAAACCAACATTAGACTGGAAACTTTGAAAACCAATATTGACCAATCAATGAATTTCCTTTTTTTACTTTTTATTTTAACCGATAAGGGCATTTTAGTATTTTACCTAATTTCGTAATATATATGGTAATTATTATTATTATTATTATATTAATTATTTAATTTGAATGCATTTTATATATGGTAATAATTGATGCTATATTAATTTAAAATATGCATTTGATTCCGATTTCAATTTCTTTTTAATTTAAAATATGTTGTAGGATTAAGTGTCATCATCAAAAGGAAGTGATTGATATATATTTTCCTAGTATTAGAATTTACCATAATGAATGTATCATTTTCTTTGTAAACTCATCCCTATTTAAAGGGCTTATGATTAATGAGAATTATAGACTTCTTCTCTCTGTCTTATTGTTATTCTCTCCATATTGTTAATCTATTTGTTTTTCCTTTAACACGTTATCAGCACGTAGCTCGTTTGCGTTGTCGCTCCCTCAAATCGTCGCCGCTATTAAATAGTTGTTCTATTCGCAATCTACCACCATTAGAAGGTTTGTTTTTCCAATATTGCAATTCAAGTAAGTATTTCTACAAAAACTTACAATTTTTTTGTCTATGAATTATGATTAATCGTGATTAACCTTTTAGCCATGATCATGCTTATATGCTTAAGTTTTTTTTTTCTTATTCTTATTAGCTTGTGGTCGCCGATCAATTTTAATAAACATAAAAATGGTTCTGGCAATTTGCAAGGTTGTAACCAATTACTTTCAAAATCCTTCTATTTTTTTAATGGTGATATGGTTTTTTTTGATAATAGTAATTGATCGTTATTTAATTTGATTTGGAATCAATAACTTTTTTGGGGACTATGCAACTTTAGAATTCTTGTTAAAATAAACAATTAGTAAAAAAATCGTATTCTTCAATTAAATTTTCACGAATGTAGTTAACCGTATGTACTTGAAATATGGTTTGTATTTAGCTTCATTTAAATTGGTTTTATTTATCTATTTTATTAAATATTTATTATATTAATTTATTGGGTTTTATTGGGAAATGATAGCTTTTATGTATATGATAGATTTATAATTTTGAATTTATTTTTATTTTTATTTATTTATGATTATTCAATTAGTTTAAACATGTTTAAGATGGTTAGTTTCATTATATAATGTTATGTATTTATTTATGTCTACAATTTGATGGTATCTTTTAAATTAGACTAATATATTATTGTGAGATATGTTAATTAATTATTATTTGAATATGATAGTTAATTTATTTAACTTGGCTTGCCATTTTTAATTTAATTATATGGGGCAATAAATATTTATAAACTTGATTATGGATTTATAATACCATTATTATCTCTTTTGAAATCTTCTATATGTATGTCAATTTATAAATTTATTATTATTTTATTTTGGTTAATAAAAAAAATTTATATATTTGTTTAAATATTCCTAAAATATACACTTTTATCATATATGTTTGTTTTATAACAAGTTAATTTAAGATATGATAATTTATTTAATTCAATGATATGGGTTATTTAATATTCTAGTTGCTATTTTAAACCAACTATATATGGATATGTAAATAGGTTCCTATTATTTATATTGTAATATTCAAATATTATATTAGTATTTAAGTATATTTAAAGTCTCTTGATTTCTTAGTAGTCATATTTGTGATTGAGGATCATATAATTGTTAAAATGTTTTGTAGCTTATTCATTTTGACATTGAATGCTTTATAAAATTTAATATATAAATTTAAATGTTTATCTTGAGTTTCTACTCATAATTCTGTAATTAAATTTTAGAAGTTACACTTCCAACCCCCATATTTTGGTATCTTACCAAAAGCTCCAAAAATATTATTTAGGTATTAAAATTGACTTTATATGTCAAACTCATAGTCATTTTGGCCTCATAACAAATGTTCTATAATTAATAATTTTATATTTAAATTAAATAAATCTCAAAATATCGATTGGATTTTGTCAAACGGGTGTAAATAGCCCTAAGGTTTGTAGGGACTTAAGAAATCCATGTGATTCATCTACTACCTGGAAATCCAATAGATTGAGTGATTTGTTTTCGCAAATTGAAATATTGATGAAATATTATCAATAAAATTAAAGCATACAAAAATCCAATATGGTTATGATAATGAAATTTCATACATAAAATAATAATTATAACCACAATCCACTGTCTTATCAAAAAGAAAATCATATATTATCCCTTATATACGTAAATTGTTGAATCAACTTATCCCAAAATCAACGTCGTAAACTCAAAAGAATTTGAGTATCATAAATGAGTATATAAACCTCCTTTTGAAAAGGTACAAGAAAATACCTAAAGTCCATTAACTTCCTATTGACCCTAAAACAACCTCTTGAAAAGGTACAAGCAAATATCATCATGTTTTGAGACGATAAATAAATCATAACCTTCATAAGAATACCTTCACTAAAAACCCCAAAGAACAGTGGGATGCCCCGAAAGAGAGAATCGGGAGTATTCATGAACATGTACTTCCCGAACTAATCGTGCAGCGAAATGAAACCCGTTTATTCGATTACAAAAAGGTAACTGGTTTGAACAAAGAAATGATGTATCCCAAAATGCGTCTCAATCTCTATGACAAGGAACTCATAGAAGATGACATGATTCATAACATTATTTTCACTTTTCATACTGTAACACTCTAAATTTTGTTTAAGGAAAAAGTGCAAGAAACAGTGCCCCGCCCGAGTTGTCGCGCGGGTTAGGCCGCGACACAAGTCGCGCGGTGCACTGTCCGCGGGAAAGAAGCAGTGTGTGGCGCGAGTTACCGCGCGGGTCAACCCGCGCCACAAGTCGCGCGATGGCCCTGACGAATTTAAAAGGGGTTTTCAGCCCCATTTCACTTATCACTCTTCAACCTCATTTCTCTCAAACTCTCTCTTCATTTACTCCTTCTCAAAAACGAACCCTAACTCCTTCAACCACCAAATCTACCTCATTCATTCCATGAATCAAGCATCCCCAACCAAGGATTTCAACCAAAGATCTCCAGCTTCAAGATCATCTTCTTCTTCCAAGTTTTCTAGGGTTTTGCTATAAAACCTAGATTGTGATTTTTCTTTACCAAAATCTTTAAATGGGATACATATCTTAAGTGTTTACTTGTACTACTTGTTATGTATGCACAAATCTGATCACCTGATAAGTTTGACCTAAATGCTATGTTCATGAGTATTTGGGGGTTTTGACTATTGAGGTATATATATGGAGTCATTGTGTTGTTAACATCGTTATTATTGGTTATGATGGTTAATATCATAGATTATGTGAAGATTGTTGATTAAACCTACATGCTTGGGTGTTTTGGGCCTAACATGGGATTGAAGTCATGCAAATCCTTATATATGTATCTTGTTGATGTGAGATATGTATAGGGATGGTTAATATGTGTATATATCTTGTTGATGCGAGGTATGTATGGAAATGAAAAAAAAATAATATATATATATATATATATATATGTTAGACGAACCGTGAGTATGTGCCAGGAGGATGTAGCCGTAGGTGCCACCGGGACGGTATGTGCTCGTATGTCATGCCATGCTTTTGTACAACTCACTAGGCCCGTTTGGCCTAACACTGGTTTGGTTTGATATGTATCTCAGGTTTTAGCGGCGCGACCCCCAAGAAGGTATAGGTGCCTTAGATGCGAGCTTGGGGACATTTTGGGACGCTTTGCTTAGAAAGTTTATTTTTGGATTAGATCACAACTTGTATTAATCTTGTTCCTAGTTAGGATTTAGATTAAAGGGTTGTGTTCCCTTAGATTGTTATTCATTACAAACTTGTAATTTTAACAGGCGTTATTTTCTCCCTTTTTGGGAAGAGCTCATGCTATGTCATATTTGATTACCATGTTTCCCTTTTATGGAAATTTTTGTTTATCCCCAATTTTTTGGGGTGTTACAAGTTGGTATCAGAGCTCTGGTTTAAGTGAACTAGGTGCCGACTGTAACATACCTAGACTTAAACTGGTTGAGCCTTTAGTATCACTGTCCATATGGGTAGATCATTTCTAGGTGGGGAGAGTATTATGATTATGGAATTGCATTGATTAAAATTTATGACGATGGCAACGAGAGTTCTTATGTAAGATACGTTCACAATCTCACTTGGCCAGTGTTGTTATGAATTTATGATTACATGAGTATGCTTGAAATTGTTGTTATGATGATTAATCATTGTAGTAGTACGTAGTGAACCACTTATCTTTTAAAGAATTAACCGGTACGACTCTTATCGTGTGTGACAGTTCACCATGGTAAACACAAGGAGTCGGGTTGGAGCGGCCGAGGATGCGAATGAGGCAAGTGTGACCGCCCCGGGAACTACGAGGCAAGGAAACCCGGCAGTAAACCAAGTTATTCCACCGATTCCCAGAATTCTGGTGGGGATCGTAGATGAAATTCCTCAAGTAAACTTGAAAACCGAGGATCCGGTCATTCATGAAGCGGACCCTCAGTCAGTTCTATTGGCAAACATTATGCAGATGATGAATTCCACAATGGACAAACGGGACGAGAAATTGATGAAAGTCTTAGAAGACAGGGATGCAAGCAATCGGAGACATGAGACTGTGGGGGACAATGCAGTGATGGGATCGGGCGGAGTTGATAATGCAGTTGGGACGGAAGAACAAGCTATCCGGGCCGAGAAGAAGAAGGAAGGGGGTTGTTCCTTCAAGTCATTCCTATGTAGTCGAGCTCCGGAATTTTCCGGGACAACTGATCCACTTGCGTGTATGAAATGGATTCAAGAAGTAGAAATGGCTTTCGAGGCAAGTGAGTGCGCGGATACTCAACGGGTCAAGTGTGCGTCCCAACTACTCCGAGGGGACGCGCTGACTTGGTGGAACGTCACTAGAAGGGTGCTGGCGCCGGAGGTTTTGGCCAAGCTCACTTGGCCAACCTTCAAGAAGAAGCTTATGGAGAAATTTTGCAATGCGAGAGCGCTCGATAAGGTAGAAGAAGAGCTCCGAAATCTAAAGAAGGGAAATCTGACCATTGCCGACTATGCGAAACAACTTATGGACAAGCTCAGCCTAGTGGAGCATGTGGCAAGGGATGAAGAGGCGAAGATAAATTGGTTTATGAGGGGGTTACCGGCGAATATGAAGACGGACGTGAGAAACGCCCACAAGACCACCTTGCAAGATGTGATTGAGGCCTCCCAGCAGGTAGAGGATGACGTGATGGAAGACAAGGAGGAAAGGAAACAACAAGGAGAGAAAAGGAAATGGGAAGGGTCGACCGGGCCCGTGCGACCATCCAAACCCTTCATCGGGGGAAGGAGTGTAGATCCGAAACGCGAGGCACAGTGGTTCTCTAGGTGTAAGGGTAAACATTTCGGGCCCTGCAGTCAGAGATCCTTGCCCAACCCCATCGAATGTTCCAACTGTGGTCGGAAAGGCCACTCGAGTAAGGATTGTTATTCCCGACCGGGAGTCTGTTATGAGTGTAAAGAACCGGGGCACCTCAAGAGGAATTGCCCGAAACTAGCAATGGGTCGTCAAGGAGCTCCAGGTATTTCAATACTGAAGAAGGAAACCCAACTGAAGGCGCCAAGTCGGGCCTTCCAAATGACGGATGATGAGGCAAGGGAGATGGCAGACGTAGTGTCGGGTGCGTTCTTAGTAAACTCTCTACCTACCCGTGTTTTATTTGATTCGGGTGCGAACCGATCATTTGTATCTTCATCTTTCTGCAAGAATTTCATTACACCTCCTAGTCTGTTGCGTGATGCGTTAGTAGTAGAGGTAGCCAACGGGGAACAGTTGATAGTTCGGGAATGCTACTTTGGGTGTACCTTAAGTTTAGATGGTGAGTCATTTGTAATTGACTTCTTACCGGCAGACATCGGGGGGTTTGACGTAACTGTCGGGATGGATTGGTTATCCAAGTACGACGCCAGTATTTTATGTTCCAAAAAGCTGATTAGGGTACCCTTGCAATTTGGTGGCGAAGTGATTATCTACGGGGAGAAGAACCGAAAAGCTAGTATGATTATCTCGTCCCTCAAGGCACGAAAGATCCTAACCAGGGGATGTGCATCGTATTTGGCCTACGTAATCGACGCGAAGTTGGAAAAGAGAAAGGTAGAAGATGTGGACGTGGTGCGAGAATACCCAGACGTCTTTCCAGGAGACCTACCCGGACTACCACCGGAGCGAGAGGTAGAGTTCCACATCGACCTCACTCCGGGAGCAGCTCCAATAGCTCGTGCTCCTTACCGTCTAGCCCCAAAAAAAATGCAAGAAATGATGTCGCAGCTTCAAGAACTTCTCGAGAAGGGATTCATACGACCGAACTCGTCACCGTGGGGAGCTCCATTCCTATTTGTGAAGAAGAAGGACGGGTCGATGTGGATGTGCATCGACTACCGCGAACTCAACAAGGTCACTGTGAAGAATAAGTATCCGCTTCCCCGGATCGACGACCTCTTCGATCAACTCCAAGGAGCGGGATGCTTCTCTAAGATAGACTTGCGATCGGGTTACCATCAAGTGAGGGTGAAGGAGAGCGATATTCCAAAGACGATGTTCCGGAGTAGGTATGGCCACTACGAATTCTTAGTCATGCCTTTTAGGTTGACTAATGCACCGAACGTTTTCATGGACTTGATGAACCGTGTATGCCGACCTCTATTGGACAGATCTGTCATAGTCTTCATCGACGATATTCTGATTTACTCTCGTGACGAAGCAGAGCACCGACAACACTTGCGAGACATTTTGGAATTCCTTCGAAAGGAAAAGTTGTTCGCAAAGTTTTCAAAGTGCGAATTTTGGTTACAAGAAGTCCAGTTCTTGGGCCACGTGGTGTCAAAGGATGGGGTAAAGGTGGATCCGACAAAGATCGAGGCAATGATGAATTGGGAACCACCGACGAGTCCATCAGAGATAAGGAGTTTCTTGGGTTTGGCTAGCTACTACCGACGATTTATTCAAGACTTCTCAAAGATCGCCTCTCCGCTCACGTCGCTGACAAGAAAGAATGTTAAGTTCTTGTGGACCGAAACTCAAGAGAGGGCCTTCCGGACCCTCCAAAGAAAATTATGCAAAGCACCGATCCTATCCTTGCCCGAAGGTTCCGAGGACTTTGTGGTGTATATCGACGCATCTAAATTGGGTCTTGGTTGTGTATTGATGCAAAGGGGAAAAGTGATCGTGTACGCTTCACAGCAACTCAAGGATCACGAGAAGAATTACCCTACGCACGATTTGGAACTAGCGGCGGTGGTATTTGCCTTAAAGCTTTGGCGACATTACCTTTATGGGACGAAATGTACCCTATTTACCGACCATAAAATATTGAAGTACATCTTTGACCAAAAGGACCTCAACATGCGGCAACGAAGGTGGTTAGAGCTTTTGAAGGATTATGACTGTGAGTTGTTGTACCATCTGGTAAGGCCAATGTAGTGGCGAATGCGTTGAGCCGAAGAGTTACGGGGGTGAAGCCAAAATAACTCTTACTAGAATTGACATGAAGTCGAGTATAGTGGAGGATATCAAGAGGAGTCAAGTGGAGGCACTTCGAGAGGGAAACCTTAAAGACGAAGTCATAGGGAAACAACGGGAAACATTAACGGAAGATAGTCGTGGCCTTAAACTTTTCCAACGGAGGATTTGGGTACCGAGAATTGGAGGGAATCGAGAGCTACTTTTAGCGGAAGCTCACAAGACCAAGTACTCCATATATCCCGGTAGTACCAAGATGTATAGGGACCTAAAACTTCATTATTGGTGGCCGGTAATGAAGCTCGACGTAGCCAGGTACGTGGAGAGGTGCATCATATTCCTTCAAGTCAAGGCGGAACATCAAAGGCCTTATGGAAGTTTACAACCTTTGGCCATCCCAGAATGGAAGTGGGAACACATCACAATGGACTTCGTCACCAAATTGCCGAAGACTTTGAAAGGTCACGATACTATTTGGGTGGTAGTAGATCGACTCACGAAGAGCGCGCACTTTTTAGCAATGTGGGAGACGTTGCCCATGGATAAATTGGCCAAGTTATACATAGATGAGGTGATATTGCGGCACGGTGTTCCACTATCCATAGTTTCGGATCGGGATAGTCGGTTCACATCTAAGTTTTGGGATGGATTGCAAAGGGAATTGGGTACGAAAGTCAAGTTGAGCACGACCTACCATCCTCAAACCGACGGACAAAGCGAAAGGACCATCCAAACTTTTGAGGACATTCGGTCTTGCGTCATAGACTTTGGAGGAAGTTGGGATTCCCACTTACCATTAGTGGAATTCGCTTACAACAATAGTTATCACTCGAGCATTGGGATGGCACCGTTCGAGGCGCTCTATGGGCGGAAATGTAGGACCCCGGTGTGTTGGCTCGAGGCGGGAGAAAAGCAATTTGTGGGACCGGAGTTAGTTCAAGCGACGGCGGACAAGGTCAAAGGCATTCGAGACGTTTGAAAGCGGCGCAAGATCGTCAAAAGAGCTATGCGGATAAGAAGAGGAGACCGGTCGAGTTCCAAGTGGGAGAACAGGTCATGTTGAAGGTGTCACCATGGAAGGGGATCATTCGATTCGGGAAGCGCGGGAAACTTAGTCCTCGTTTCCTTGGACCCTTCACAATTTTGGAAAAGGTTAGGCTCCAAGCTTATAGACTAGACTTGCCAACGGAAATGAACGAGATTCACCCTACATTTCACGTATGCTACCTTCGTAAGTGTTTGGCGGAAGAAGAGAGCGTTATACCATTATCATAAATTCGGGTGGACAACGGCAACCAATGTGTAGAGGAGGAAGCCATACTAGAGTCTAAGAGGAAGCAACTGCGGCACAAGGTAGTGACCATGGTAAAAGTTCAATGGAAACACCACCGAGGTACGAACGTGACGTGGGAGTCGGAGGAAGATATGAAAAGCAGATACCCCCATTTATTTGAGCAATCGTGATTTCGGGGACGAAATCCTTATTAGGTGGGGAGGATTGTAACACTCTAAATTTTGTTTAAGGAAAAAGTGCAAGAAACAGTGCCTCGCACGAGTTGCGGCGCGAGTTAGGCCGCGACACAAGCCGAGCAGTGCACTATCCGCGGGAAGGAAGCAGTGCGTGGCGCGAGTTACCGCGCAGGTCAACCCGCGCCACAAGTCGCGCGATGGCCCTGACGAATTTAAAAGGGATTTTCAGCCCCATTTCACTTATCAATCTTCAACCTCATTTCTCTCAAACTCTCTCTTCATTTACTCCTTCTCAAAAACGAACCCTAACTCCTTCAACCACCAAATCTACCTCATTCAATCCAAGAATCAAGCATCCCCAACCAAGGATTTCAACCAAAGATCTCCAGCTTCAAGATCATCTTCTTCTTCCAAGTTTTCTAGGGTTTTGCTATAAAACCTAGATTGTGAGTTTTCTTTACCAGCATCTTTAAATGGGATACATATCTTAAGTGTTTACTTGTACTACTTGTTATGTATGCACAAATCTAATCACCTGATAAGTTTGACCTAAATGCTATGTTCATGAGTATTTGGGGGTTTTGACTATTGAGGTATATATATGGAGTCATTGCATTGTTAACATCGTTATTATTGGTTATGATGGTTAATATCATAGATTATGTGAAGATTGTTGATTAAACCTACATGCTTGGGTGTTTTGGGCCTAACATGGGATTGAAGTCATGCAAATCCTTATATATGTATCTTGTTGATGTAAGATATGTATAGGGAGGATTAATATGTGTATATATCTTGTTGATGCGAGGTATGTATGGAAATGAAAATATATATATATATATATATATATATGTTGGAGGAATCGTGAGTATGTGCCAGGAGGATGTAGCCTTAGGTGCCACTGGGACGGTATGCGCCTAATGCCCCCGCCACCGGGACGGTGTGCCGGGCCTTTGGGATGTTGTTCATACGAACTAAACATCAAGGTATATTTACTTGAGGTAAAACTAATTGGTATGATGGATCTCCCCCATTGATTCCAGTATGACCATGTGGACCGAGTCGTTAATTATGCTATTTCATGTTCATCGTATGTCATGCCATGCTTTTGTACAACTCACTAGGCCCGTTTGGCCTAACACTTGTTTGGTTTGGTATGTATCTCAGGTTTTAGCGGCGCGACCGCCAAGAAGGTATAGGTGCCTTAGATGCGAGCTTGGGGACATTTTGGGACGCTTTGCTTAGAAAGTTTATTTTTGGATTGGATCACAACTTCTATTAATCTTGGTCCTAGTTAGGATTTAGATTAAAGGGTTGTGTTCCCTTAGATTGTTATTCATTACAAACTTGTAATTTTAACAGGCGTTATTTTCTCCCTTTTTGGGAAGAGCTCATGCTATGGCATATTTGATTACCATGTTTCCCTTTTATGGAAATTTTTGTTTATCCCCAATTTTTGGGGTGTTACACATACATCGGTAAATATTAATGAACCAATATAAGTTGGAATGTAACCTTTAGACAAACTCATCAACCAACTGCAAGTGGTTGAGAGACATAACAAAGTTCTTTCAAATAACAACGCCACATATGTTGGGACGAAGAAAATTCTCGATATCAATAATGAAAGCGTTAGAGGTGGAAACAACTCCAAATGATTGTGAGTTAAAAACAATTTCACACATTTATGCACCATGTGGACGAGACCCTAGAAAAGATCAGGGTCTTGGTAAGAGTCAGGAAGGATTTTTCAACACCTGGAGTAGGGATACAACTTTTATCCCAGGTGATAATGGACAATCAAATAAGAAATGCACTAAAAAGTGCTTTTATCAAAAAGGGAACAAGTTGAAAATGAACTATAACATATTAATTTAATATTTAATATTGATTAAGCATATGTTTCTTTGAAAATTAATTTTAAGTATTAAAATTAATTTCTCTGCTAAGTAATCGAATATGTAACCATTATAGATGCAAAAAAATACATCGTAACAAATGCAAAAAAATCAATATTCTCCGTTCTGTTTAGGAATGTATCGAGGATAATTGATTTTTTTTACCTCTCACACAATCTAAAATGATAGACAAATACTTATTTTATAATTCATTCAACCGAAATACTTAGACGATGAACTGTCATTTTCTTGTTGGTACAAGATCAATAGGAACCTTGTAAAGATATTCGTATCAAATGGAAATTATAATGAGCATATATACATAAGTTTTAATGAATTTGAAAGTAAACATATATATGTGTCAAACTAGCTAGTAGATTATTAAGTCATCGAAACATTTTTGTCACCAATAAAGAACTTTAGGGAAATGACACATATATGTTTCGACATGACCATGTGGGACAACATGGTTATGACATAGTGATCCGTGTATTGCAAAATACACATAGACACATTCTCTTTCAAGTGATAGGCAAAACGAGGCAAATTGCAACTGTTGACTTCTGCAGCATAAGAAACAATATTGCCATAATAATATGCCCTCTCGAATACCTAGAACTTTTGTATATACCTTAATCTTTAGCCAAGACAGGAAGGAGATCATCCTAAAGCTAAGGACATAATACAAAAATATTCCATTGTTACAACGAATACAATGTGATATTTATGGACATAAACATCCAGAATGCGGGCCATTAAAACTTTATGGTTCTGGTTTCGACACGATGAACGCATGTCGTATTATTGTCCACAAGAAATACTGCACTCCTAGCACTAGCTATACGTTTAAGGGCTCACCACCCTGATTAATTCATCAAGTCTACATGACTTGGAATGCTGGAGAATTTACATCATAAGGATTTGATGTTAATTGCAGATGTATGAGGATCAATGTAGAGTTTCCTATACCCCATATGTATATATAAAATGTCCTCATAGAAGTTGTTATCAAAAGAATATGATGACATCTAAGGTATTAGTAATGCGCACCAATTTACCCTGTTAGCTCCACTCTCATTGTATAGAAGTATTGAAAAATAGGCTAAGTATGGAAATTGCAGAAGTCAGCCACTGAACACTCAAGTATACCACAGAAGGTGCAAAGCTCATAGGTTACTCCGCAGAAGATCTACCAGAAGACAAACCTGATGATACTTAGATCACAGAGCCTCTGTGATCACTCACAGAGCCTCTGTGAAGGCTAACCTCTGGAGATCAATGTTGAAGCTTTTCTCAGAGTTCAAGACAAGACCACGTGCCAAGCACGTGAGACCTGCTGTACGAAGATCCTCAAGATCAAAGTAATGGTCGTCCCACGATGTTTACTTTACAGGTGGCATTCCTTTTATGGAATGTCAGTTTTTGTCTTGTACTAAGGGGTGCATCCCTCTGCTATAATAAGGGAGCACCACCTTAGAGCACTAAAACAAGAGCACACACAAAAATTAGTAGTCTGTATAATCCTTGAGCATTTTTACACACACAAGTGCGTGTTCTTGGTGTTCTTAAGTAATCAAATGAAATAGTTCTTTGAGTAACTTTCTTGTATTACTTTACTTCCTGTTCATTAATTACTTGTGTGTTTACTACTTTGCATGTTCAATCTTTTCTACACGTATTAAACGCTTCCGCACTCTATTTATTTAATCTGTGTGTAGTAAAAGGTTAAATCAAGTTAAAGAACATCACAACTGGGATCAACAATTGGTATCAGAACAAACTTTGATTTTCAACATCAAAAGATCCTGTTCTATACTTGCTTCCAGTACTCAAGGTAGTAGTTTGAGTCTGTTCTTCGTTCCAAACTCCATTCACAGTCACACTCTATTTTTCTGAAGCTATATCAACCTGTTTGGTATAGTAACAGGTACAAGTGTGTTCTTTATTCAAAGACAGATTCAAAGCTAGTTGGTTGATCATCTGCTCTTACTAATTCATATTCTCATCATCTCAAAAACCTTTACTGTTATACTCTTTCTGATTCGTGCCATACCTTGTTCTCCTCTCTAAAACTAAAATGGCAAACACTGTCAACTACTTCAGTGTTGGATCTCAGTCCAAACCTCCCACTCTTCTAAGGGATGAATATCCTCAGTGGAAGATCAGGATGGTACACTTCCTTGAAGGTGTGGATCCTGGTCTGGTTGAATTTCTTCACAATCCTCCTTTCATCCCAATGACAACTGTTCCTCGTGTTCCTGCCACTGCCAATACTCCTGAAATTCCTGAATATCAACACCCAAACCTGTCCTTGAATGGAGTGAAGAAGAAAAGGCACAACATGAGCTTGCAAAGAAAGCCAAAAGACTAATCATAATGGCTATCCCAAATGATATCTTTCAATCTCTTGACTCATGTGAAACTTCAAAGGACCTATGGTTAGAACTAGAGAAACAACTTGAGGGTGGTGCCAAAACCCTCAAGAACAACAGAGCCTTATGCATAAATGAGTATTTTGCATTCAAAGATCTGCCGGGTGAATCCATTCAAAGCACTTACAACAGATACAACTCTTTGATAAACAAGTGTAAGAGGTATGGCATCCACAGAACCTCTGAAGAAAACAATGTCAGATTTCTACAGAGCCTGAATGATGAATGGCTTCATCTAACCATGTTCATGCAAGCCACATTGGATCTTGATGTTTGGTCCATATTTGATCTCTTTGGAACACTGATTAGCCAAGAGAACAGAATTTTCAAACTATCAACCTCTGTCGGAGGTCCTCTGGCTCTTGTGGGAAGTGCATCAGAAGGCAAAGATAAGGGAAAGAAGGATAACGCAGCTGAGGAGGCACAGAAGAAGAAGAAGAAGAAGAAGAAGGTACTTGTGGCACAGAGTGAAAGTGAAGAATATTTTGAGGAGGAAATTGACATGGCTGCTCTGGCCAAAACACTTGCACTAATGACCCGACAGTTCAATCGTGGTCTCAAGAAGAAGCCGAAGTACAGAGAAAGAGAAGAAAGAGATGACAGAAGTAGAGGATATGGTGAGGCAAAAAGAAAGGAGTGGTCTGAAGAACCAAGGCAAAAAGAAAAAAGTGGACAGAAGTCAGACGGCAGAGCTGGTGACAAATTCCCGAAGCAAACTGAAGGCTGCTTCAAATACGGGAAACCAGGCCACTATGCAGCAGAATGCAGGTCCTCTGCCAACACAGGGAAACCCACAAGGGACGCTGCCTTCTATAAAAAGAAAGCAGAGTACTACACTCAGAAATCCCTAATGGCAGAACAAGAGAACCTTGTAACCGATGAATCATCTGATGAAGAAAACAACGCACTTTTCTGTGGAATGGCAGAAGTCCACTCTTCTGACAACGAGAGTGAGGTATCCACTTCTAACTCTTGCAACTCAGACTTTGAAAACAAACTTCTTGAAATACAAAATGATCTACTAGCTTATAAAAACACATGCTCATATCTTGAGAAAAAGCTTGCCTTCTTTGAAAGAGAAACTAGGCTTCTCACAGAAGAGAAGGATAAGCTTTACCTTGAAAACAAAACTCTTACCTCTGAGAATATTTCAACAAAAAAGGGTTTCAAGGATAAAATCACAAATCTCGACAAAGCTTTGAAAGAAAAGGTCAAAGAGCTAAAGAAATGTGAGAGTGATCGTTTAAATGCCATTTCTTTGAAAAACTTCTTTAAAAAAGAAAGAGAAGCTCTTCATCGAGATCTATTCGACAAAGATCTCAAAATCAAAAAGTATCAGGATGCTCAAAAAGTCACTGAAAAGGTCAACACCCAAATTGGCAGAAGAGGCATAGGGTTCGATGATGTCGACCCCTATACTGGAAACAAAAGAAACAAATCTTTAGCAAACATCTTCTGCATTGGAAAATCGTCAAAACCAAGTCTTCCAAACCTTCTATCCACATTTAAAAGGCGAAAAACATCCGAAGAACCACTTCTGAGGAATCCTCTGTTGATGGTAGATACATGGTATGAAAACAATAATCTACCTTCTTCACTCTCATCAAAGAGAAATTCTATTCCAAAGAAATATCTGTCTCAAAAACAGATAGGAATCTTCAGATTCGGTCATCCAGAAACACAAACTCAAATGGCTTTTGTATGCATGATGACTCCTAAAAAGGAATTGTCCTCTGAAGCTCCAGAGTTTGTTCCGGCCTCTGTGGAAGAAAAACTTTTTAAAAGATTTCTGGAAAATGACTTGAGAAAGACCTATGAAAACCATTTTCTTAATCATCCTGATATTATCTCTGAAGTAAAATAAATATTTGAGCAAGATCTTCAAAACTGTCTAAGTATTCCTAAAATAACACCATGCCTTACAAAAGAGATAAATACTTCAAAGGACACCAATGGACAAGGTAAGGCACATACAGAAGGTCAGGATCTCATTCACAGAGACTTTCTCGATTCAGACTCTGAGTCAGAATCTGAGTCCTCTGTCGAAGATGAAACAGGGTCTGTGAAACTTGAGATAGTCCCCTGTGGTCCAGAGAAGAATAGACTTACCTCTGGCATTCTTAATAGAACAGTTCTTCCCAAAAGGAAAACCACAGGTGTACCTATTTGTCCTGATTTCCTGGACATGTGCTTACAAGCAAAGACTTCTCTTGAGCTTAAAAATTCTAAAAAGAACAAGATCTCTCATATTTCAAAAGCTCCAAGACCATTAAAACCTTTTCAAGAAAAATTCACTTGGCAACAGAAGGATAAATGGCCTAAAATTGATAAACTTGATGCTTCTATTGCAGTGAAAGCAAGGAATGAAGATCAAGGGAGAGTACAACTACAGAGGCACTCAAGAGGAGTTTTTGAAAAAACTCAACCTAGATTAGACAAAGCTTTCTGTAAAAGGAAACCCAAATCTAAAATGGGTTGTAGTAAAATTTGCTCTGTACCCTCCTTTGACAAATTTAATGAGATTTTCAAGAAGTTTGCCTCAAATGTTCCTTATTGTAAATGCTTTGATCTTATGCATTCTTTGAATCAACATTTCTCGAGGCCCTCCTGTCTTATATCTCACCCCAAGCCCAAGAATACAAAATTCAAGGGTGAGAAGAGACAATCTGGTACCTCTGCAAATGAGGATAAATCCAAAACCAAAGATGTTAAGGCATCTTCAAAGTCTCCTAACAAAAATGGACTCATTTGGAAATAGGTACCTAAATCTCTCTAATCTGTTCACAGGAGAAACATCATGTGCCTATCTGGTACCTAGACTCCGGGTGCTCAAGACACATAACTGGAGACAAAGGGTTGCTTTCCTCCTACAAAGAAAAACATGGAGAAGGATCTGTGACTTTTGGAGATAACAAAAAGGGACAAATAAAAGGATATGGAGTCATTGCCAAAGGAGACATCGATGTCAACAGAGTTGCCTATGTGGATGGCCTCAAGTACAACCTTCTGAGTGTAAGTCAACTCTGTGACAATGGACTCGATGTAATGTTCAAAAGACAGTACTGTTCTCTGTTGAAGGAAGATACAACCACAAAGCTTCTGCGAGCCAAAAGACGAGGTGATTTATACCTCATGGACTTTAAATCAACTAACAGAGAAGAAAAGCTCTGCTTAGTCTCAAGTAAGAATGAAGAAGCTTGGCTCTGGCACAACAGGTTCTGTCATCTAAACTTTCACACACTTAACAAACTTGTGAAACTAGAACTAGTAAGTGGTCTACCAAGTATTAGATTCGACAAGGATCATCTATGCTCAACTTGTGAGATAGGCAAACTCAAAAGGACTGCCCACAAAACCAAGTCCGACATATCTTGCACCAGACCTCTGCAGATGCTTCATGTTGACCTCTGTGGTCCTATTTCTGTGTAGAGTCTTGGTGGCAAGAAGTACATCCTTGTACTCATAGATGAATTCTCTAGATATACGTGGGTTGAATTCGTTCGAAAGAAATCAGATGTTCCTGAAGTACTAATCAATCTTATCAAGAGAATACAAGTTCTTTATGACTGCAGGGTACAAAGAATCCGAAGTGACAATGGAACAGAGTTTAAGAATTCAACCATCGAAGCCTATCTTTCGACAGAAGGCATATCACAGAACTTCTCTGCTGCAAGGACTTCACAACAAAACGGTGTTGTTGAACGAAAAAACAGAACACTAGTGGAAGCCGCAAGAACTATGCTCACTGCTTCAGGGCTCTCTATTTCTTTCTGGGTCGAAGCCATTTCAACCGCTTGCTTCACCCAAAATCGATCCTTGATCGTGAAGAGACACGCAAAGACACCATATCACTTACTACACCAGAGGAAGCCAAACATTAAGTACTTCCACATCTTTGGCTACAGATGGTTTGTACTGAACGACAGAGATCAGATAGGGAAATTCAGTCCCAAAGCCGATGAAGCCAAATTTGTTGGCTATTCATCAAACTCCAAGGCATACAGAATCTATGTACTCAAATCCAAGCATATACTCGAAAGTATTAATGTTTCATTTGATGATTCTTTTCAGGTGACTTCTGAGCAAATCAGCTCAGGACTCAAATTTCAAGATGAAGATTCTGGTGGATCATCAAGAACAAATGATCTTCATCATCTGTTTGAAGATATGTTCAATGATGATGGACCCTATGAAGGTGAGCACAGAGCCTCTGAAGCCGAACCCTCTGAGGACCAAACAGGTACTTCTCTAACTGGTCCTAGCAATGCTTCACCCTCTTCCAGTAATGCTGCAGGTGCAACCATCGAGGGGGAGCACTCAGAGGACAATGCGAATCAAGACCCCAAGCTGAGTCAAAATCATGGTCATCTTCAAAATCTTTCTGAAGGGTCAACACCAAATCAAGGATCCGCAGAGGTCTCTACCTCAATTCATGATGAACAACTAAGTCCTGTGGCAAGTACGAATGATCAAATCCTCTCAACAGAGAATGATCTAAATCAAGGTGAACATGCTCCTGAGCTAACCACAGAAGTTTCAAATGATCACCTGCCTCGAATGATCAAATGGACCAGAAATCACCCACAGAGCCAAATTATTGGTGACGCTTCTGACAAGGTCCAAACTCGATCGACTACTGCAAATTTTTGTTACTATACAAATTTTGTGAGTATCATCGAACCCAAAAAGATATCTGAAGATCTTAAAGACCCAAACTGGGTAGAAGCTATGCAAAATGAGCTCCTGCAGTTTGAAAGAAACGAAGTATGGAACCTAGTGCCTCTGCCGAAAGGCAAAACCGCAATAGGGACCAAATGGGTCTTCAGGAACAAAAAGGATGAAGACGGTGTGGTGATCAGAAACAAAGCAAGACTGGTGGCCAAGGGATACTGTCAAGAAGAAGGCATTGACTATGAAGAAACCTTTGCCCCTGTGGCACGACTCGAAGCAATAAGAATCTTTCTTGCCTTCGCAGCCCACAGAGGTTTAAAAGTATATCAAATGGATGTCAAGTCAGCCTTTCTGAATGGGCAGATTCAAGAAAAAGTATATGTCCAACAACCACCAGGGTTCGAGAACTCTAAGTACTCAAATCACGTCTACTTTTTGGACAAGGCTCTGTATGGACTAAAACAAGCCCTCAGAGCATGGTACGATAGACTTTAAAACTTCCTCCTTGCAAACGGTTTCGAAAGAGGTACTACAGATACGACTTTATTCTATAAGAAGAGAAAAGGTGAGATTCTGCTTGTACAAATTTAAGTTGATGACATTATTTTTGGGTCTACAAATGATTTATATTGCAAAAAGTTCGAGTCATTGATGAAAAGTGAGTTTGAGATGAGCATGATGGGAGAACTCACATTCTTCTTAGGATTGCAAGTCAAACAAACCACAGAGGGTATTTTCATAAACCAATAAAAATATGTCTCTGACATACTTGAAAAATACAAGCTCTCTGACTCTTCACCAATGAAAACTCCTATGGTCACTGGATCCAAGCTCTACGCAGATCCAGAGGGCAAATCTGTGGAGTGTAAACTCTACAGAGGGATGATAGGATCTCTGCTATATTTAACCGCGAGTAGACCTGATATAATGTTTGCCACATGTCTATGTGCAAGATTTCAAGCTAACCCCAAAGAATCTCATCTTCATGCTGTCAAGAGGATCTTCAGATACCTAAAAGGGACCAAAAATCTTGGTCTCTGGTATCCGGAGAACTCTGGCTTTGATCTCATGGCCTATACAGATTCAGATTATGGAGGATGCAAGCTCGACAGGAAGAGTACCTCTGGGAGCTGCCAATTCCTAGGAGGGAAACTGGTAAGTTGGACTTCCAAGAAACAGAACTGTGTTTCGACCTCTACGGTAGAAGCAGAATATGTTGCTACTGCAAGTTGCTGTTCACAAGTTCTGTGGATGAGGACCCAACTTAGAGACTATGGATTTGATATCGAAAAAATCCCCATCCTCTGTGACTCCAAAAGTGCCATTGCGATCTCTGCCAATCCTGTGCAACACTCTAATACCAAACATATCGATATCAGGTATCACTTTCTGAAACATCATGTGGAGCATGGGACAATAGAGATGTACTTTGTGCCCACAGACTATCAACTTGCCGACCTTTTCACAAAGGCATTGGATGAGAAAAGATTCACTTTTCTAGTTGACAAAATTGGTATGCTCAACATGAGTTGACCACAGAGCCTCTGTACCCCTACATAGAGCCTCTGTTGTACATATTTGTATGTAACTTATTTCTTGTTTGTAAATACTCTCTTCGGCTTTCTTTATTATAATATTTTCTGCGAATCTATGTCTTGTGCAAATCTTATCTTTATATGATCCAAGCATAGTTGAAGGGGGAGCAGAACGAACCATCAAAAACCAATCGTGACTAGTCAAGGGGGAGCAAGACAGTTCTGCGCAACAGACTACAGAGTGAGGTTAGTCCATCTGAACCAAGGGTCAAAACTCTTTCTCGAGCACTATGCCCTCAGAAAGATCCCACTTTGTACTAATTTTTCTGTCAAAACTTTGAAATGATCAAATCTTTGAAAATCTTTCCTAAAAAGGAAATTTTTGGTCTCAGAACCTCTGAGGTCGACCACAGAGCCTCTGTGATCTATCACAGAGTCTCTGCATCTCTAAACTGAGGGTGCTTGACCAAATGCACTTTAAAAGAAACTCGATCATTTCATCGTACTTTTCTCCCTCTTAACCTTGCATATGACCTCAGAAGTCTCTTACCCACAGAGCTTCTGTCATTCCCATCACTTGAGAAATTCAGGTCATGTGCTGGGGGTTATTTTTTGAAACTCACTGTCACGTGAGAATAGAAAATGCCAGGCGCGTGAGAATAGGGTGGCGCACGTCCTAGATCGTGCACCGCCATCACCTGACGTGGCAATATTTGATTGGCTCGTAACCTGTACCGTCGTTTTTTAAAACGGCTTCTTATCCGTTACCACTCATCACGGATTTGAAAATTTTATCTTTTACCGCTCATTCTTTTTACCCTCTCTCTTCATATATAAACCCCTCTCATACCCCAAATTTCTTTTTACCTGCTATCTTCTCTCCTTCAAGAATCCCTTTGCAAAGAATTCTCATTCTCCATTTCCTTCCATGGCATCTCATTCTGCTTCTCCCAAGAACTCCAAGGGATCTTCTACATCAAATCACTCGATGCACTCTAAAGGTAAAAAGGACGATTCCCATTCTGTTGAACAAGAACATGTCCTAAGAAGCAGAATGCTCTCTTTCACACACCATGACTATCACTCCAGACAACTGAACCTCAAGCCCAACAATCACTATGTTATCTTGGAACCCAAGGGATATCCTGAGGACGCTGCTCCTTTAATTCAAATCCTAAAGAACCACATTCTCACAAAAGCTCTAACTCTTAAAAGAACCGATATTCCTGAAACTTACATTCAACAATTCTGGTTGAGTGCTAAGCATGAGAAACTGGACCGTTATGGCTACTGTGTCATGGGATATGCCACCCATCCCTCCACTACTCAAATTCTGGACCTTGGTATAAACCGAAGAAGGGTCGCAGAGGTATTCGAGCTTCCCACCAAGACCCAGCTAAACCTAAAAAGATACTCTAACGAGCCCTCTGACGATGAGATTCTGGAGTTCCTTAGGTTCATAGGGTACGCTGCACCAATTTCCAAAAGGACCGACTTCAGACGCCAGAACCTTCCACCTCTGTGGAACGTTCTCTTCTCTATCCTAAATCGCTGCTTGACTTGCAAGGTAGGCAGTCCTGACCAATCTAGTCATACCATACTTGCAATAATGTATGGTATGTACTACGATTTGCCTCTGTACTATGCAACTCTAATATTCAGGGAAATCAGAAACGCGGTCATAGCCAAGCAAGAGGACCAAACTCAAGGCACAGATCCCAAAAACCTTGTCTTTAACAGATTTTTTGCCATTCTGCTAGGAGATGCTCTGAGAGGAGAAGGGAAGTTACCTACAGAGGGTAAGATGATCAAGGTTTATGACATGAAGTCGCACAAGCCCACAGTTCTCAAATCTGGGTATCCGGGTGCAAGACCTCTGCCAGCTCGAATTTTGGCCTACCTAAACAGAGAAGATGGGGTGAGAACTTATATTCGTGGGCACAGGACTCCTGCACCGAGTCACGCAACCCCCCACGTGTAGGATTCCAAGTGGGTGAGATAGCGGTTTACCTTAGGACAGAGATAGGTGATGGAGCTGAAGTTAGAACAGAGGAGGGTGAAGGAGCTGAAGTGCAGATAGAAGCTGTAGTTGAGAAACGGGCAAAGAAGCTTAAAAAGAAAAGAACTCCCAAAAAGAGAGTCGCAGAAGAAGAGGCTCCAAAATCCCCAACAGAAGTTGCCAAGCCAAAGAAGAAGGCTAAGAAACTGACCAAGGCAGCAACCTCTGAACCTGTACCCTCTCCAGACGTGAGTGAACCTGCAGAGTCCGAACAACCTCTGCAGAGGAGAAGAAGAAAAGCCCAAGTCATTGAAAGCTCTGAGGAAAGACCATCCAGCCCTCTCCGAGTCGCATTGGCCATAGCTGAGGAGATACAGAAGCTGCACTCTGGAACCTTAGTGGAATTCGCAGATTTTACAGTGCAAGACGTTACGGGGCTTTCAAGCTCAGATGATGAGGGTAACAAAATCTCAGAGGAGTTAGGAGAAAAAGATACCCTTGGCACACCACCAAAACCAACTTCCTGTGCAACCCACACTTCTACCCCTGCAGTTCTAGTGCAGAGGGGTATTGAAACAGGACCGCACAGTCCGAACCCTACCCAAGCCATCCGGACAGAGGATATTCCTTCATCTTCTGTGCCACCATTCGGGGAAACCAAAACCACCTCACCCTCTCAAAAGGGTGAGAGTGTTGCTCTGCGTGTCTATTCACCCCAGGACACATCTCTTCCACACACATAGGTATTCGTTACCTCTGTCACACACAAGAGTGACACCCAAACCACCTCAAAGTTGGTGGTGAAAGCACACGATGATTCTGTGGCTCTAGAACAACCACAGGATCCATTAAACATCGATCTTAAGGGAGTCTCTGAACCCTCCCCCAAAGAACATGTTGACAGAACTTCCATAGATGCTTCCTCTGTGGAACATCGAGGATTGGAAGGAAATCCTACAGAGCTCAACATAAAAACAGGCTCTGAAGGTGCCAAAGACTCGTTGGCCAAATCTGGAACATTTGTTGTTCCAGAGGTTACCCCGAACATCTATGTCACAAAGGGCGAGTTTAAAGCCTTTGCTGACACGGTGCTCCAAAAACTTAACGAGTTGCAAAGCTCTATCTCCAGAGAGTCCCAAGACAACTCTCAAACCCTTGCAGAGGCCCTAAAAGCCAATACTGAAGCTCTGCAAGCCCTCTATACCAAGTGCGCGACCAGAGCTGACCTTCAAGCCTGCGGTCAAACCATCATCGCACACTCCAATCAGATACAAATTCTAGGGGATCTTTGCACAGAAGAGTTCCCAAAATATGCTACGCAAGGAGTTCAGACTGGAGTGAACGAAATGACCAGGCTCAGAGAGGAAATAAAGGACATAACTCGCAGTGTTATGGTCCCCTTTCACACACAGGCATCAACCTCTGCACCAGACTCCTCTGCGTTCGCAACGAAAGCTGATTTGGAAGCCATGGGAAATCAGTTTCTGCAAAACCAAAACCTCCTTCGATCTGACTTCATCGACCAAGGAAAGAAGGTAGCAGCAGACTTGAAGAAAACCGTAGCCACATTTCGGTTCAAGTCTGATGTGGAAATCAACGCCCTATCATTGGCTGCAGAGGACGCCCTACAGAAGATCAACAAACATGCTGATGACCACCTCTGCAAGAGGAAGAAGAGAAAGGCCCCTGCCTCTTACCAAGCGGAGGCCTCACAGAAAAGGGCTCACCATGATGATCAGGACCCAGATACCTCTGGCCCTGGCCATCATGAGGGGGAGAAGGCATTAACACCAAAAGCACTTGTCATCTCAGCCACTCCTCTTCAAGCCCTACCCTTACAAAGAACATCTTCAGAGGCACACAAAACACAGAATCTCACGCCCTGTGCCTCTGAGGACCCAATAACGATTTCAATTGGCCAAGGAACAACCTCTGCAGGGTCTCAGAAAGGGAAGGTCAGTGTGGACTCTGAACATATCGCAGAAGGACTCGCAAAGTTTGTAGAACCATCAAGTCCTGAACTTATGCCCACTGCACCCACACCCATTGTACAGTTTCAAAGCCTTGATCCAGTAAACGCTGCAGATACTTCAGAGACCTCTCCACGGAAGAAACAGTCCTCAGAGCAGAACTCAGAGCAGAAACGTCAAGAGGACAGAGTAAAAGAGATAGTTCAATCGATGGACGCCATGAGAGTTCCAATCCCAAGGCCTCCACCGAAAGAACTTAAGTTTCAAGAGAACATTCATACCTATCTTTACAGCGCAGAGCCCGAAGTCGTCTTCTTAGCGCCAAATCTGCATCCCTTAATCAAAGAAGACATCAGAAGACGCTTCGAGCGAACTGCACTAGAAAGGGATGAAGTATTCTACACAGAAGATATCAAAACCGTGATGAGTATCTCTCTGCACTCCTTCGCCAACAAGTCAATCATGTATGCAAAATACTTGGTTGAGAGAAAAGATGGGAAGTAATACACGTTCACAGATGCAGACTTAAAGAACCTCTGTGCCTACGATCTTCCTCAACTACATGCCTTCACAGAGCAAAGACTTGAAAAGCGTAAGGAGTACATGATAGCGAATGGCAGGATCAAGGAGGTGATGCGCGAACATGTAAAATATCACAGCAAAATGGACTTCGAGGTAGCTCTACAACTCGGAGTCGAAAAGTTGTCGATCACCAAACCACATGATCAATTCCCCGGAATCAAAAACGTTCCTTCCAACTCCTTAATCACAGAGCCTGAGTTCGGCTTCATCTACAGAGACAACGATGGGCTTAAAAAGATGTATCGGCCAAATCAAAGTCACAAGTATTCGAACAACACTCTGCAGAAGATAAAGAACACGATTCTAAGGAAGAAAGGCTCTGAGATTGTGCCAACAGGACCTGCAGAGACAATGATAGGACATATTGATGCACAACTGAAATACAGGGAACTCATTCTATCGATGAGAAAAACTCTAGCTGAAAGCTTTACCAACCCGATAAATGATTTTCCCCAATGACTTCTGTAATCTTTTATTCATTCATGTATTTCGATGCTTAATGTAATTGCCTTTTGGCATTTTCCTTTATGAATGAATATCACTTTTTAGAGGTTGAGTTCCTTTCACCTCTTTTGTTTCATCTTAGCCAACGCCTCACTTTTCAAATTTTATTTTATTTTTTTTCAATACTTAGGGGGAGATTGTTAGTTCCACTCTCATTGTATAGAAGTATTGAAAAATAGGCTAAGTATGGAAATCGCAGAAGTCAGCCACTTAACACTCAAGTATACCACAGAAGGTGCAAAGCTCATAGGTTACTCCGCAGAAGATCTACCAGAAGACAAACCTGATGATACTTAGATCACAGAGCCTCTGTGATCACTCACAGAGCCTCTGTGAAGGCTAACCTCTGGAGACCAATGTTGAAGCTTTTCTCAGAGTTCAAGACAAGACCACGTGCCAAGCACGTGAGACCTGCTGTACGAAGATCCTCAAGATCAAAGTAATGGGTGTCCCACGATGTTTACTTTACAGGTGGCATTCCTTTTATGGAATGTCAGTTTTTGTCTTGTACTAAGGGGTGCATCCCTCTGCTATAATAAGGGAGCACCACCTTAGAGCACTAAAACAAGAGCACACATAAAAATTAGTAGTCTGTATAATCCTTGAGCATTTTTACACACACAAGTGCGTGTTCTTGGTGTTCTTGAGTAATCAAATGAAACAGTTCTTTGAGTAACTTTCTTGTATTACTTTACTTCTTGTTCATTAATTACTTATGTGTTTACTACCTTGCATGTTCAATCTTTTCTACACGTATTAAACGCTTCCGCACTCTATTTATTTAATTTGTGTGTAGTAAAAGGTTAAATCAAGTTAAAGAACATCACAACTGGGATCAACATACCCACATCTACCTGGGGTTATGCAATTATTATATGCAGTTGTTTTGTTCGTTTTTAGACCCACTGCTTGCTAACCAACCTCATGCGTACCAGTTGGTAACTATATATAAGCCTGATACTTTACATTTATGCATGTTTGATTATATGTGCCAATTGTACCCCCACAGCGCATCAAAATGGGCCCTTAAAGATGATTTGGTATATGTTGGATATGAATCCCCAACAATTATCCGCTAATCAGAATATTTGACTAGTGATATATTTACCGCTATATTTGCGTGTTGTCACTTTCATGAAACAATCTTCCCGTTGTTAGGGGGAGATAGGAAAAAGGATTTTCCATGGGAACGACAGGAAGTATCATTGAATATTCCCACTCTGTCTCATTTTTCACAACGTAATGTTGAAGTCAAATGAATCAGACTCGATACCTGATACGTTTAATGTTATTCCAGAAGTGACAAGATCACATATACGAGCTGCAAATATACTCGCAAGCTTAAAGTCCCCAAACAAGGGCACAACGTCGCTGGAAAGTGCATTGCAATCACACATGGTGGAGGTGTGGTTGAGGTCGTAGCTCTCAAACGGAAATGGGGGAAGCTACTTGGTTCGATAGATACTCATCTAAAGGAAGAGAAGAGTAAGGCACAACTATTTGTCATCAATACATAAACCTCTCATGAGATTGTCTCTGATTAAACTATGTCTATGAATCATTACTGGAGGACGCTCCAAAGTTAATATTGATTCCAGAGATTAAAGAAATTTCAAATGAATTATGAGAGTACATATGAGTCGATGGACAGATCATACATACTCATTGATGATATATTTCGCATATATTGTTGCTTATGAGATAATAGAGCACATTGACATCGAACCATGCTCAGTTGAAAAATATCAACAAAGAGCAAATTGGCCTAAATAAGCAATCTAGGAGAATCATATTATTTGAGAAATGAACAAGTTTTTGGTTTGGTAGTGCTAACCCACCAAGTGCAAAGCCTGTAAGACATAGATAAATCATTTGTCGTAAAGCGTAATGAGAATAACCAAGTCATAATGTATGAGCCTCTCCTTTGGCGCAAGGTTTCTCACAACGCCCTGGATTGAGCACGAGAAGACTTACTCTCCCGTGATGGACGTTATAACGTTATGCTAATTAATTAGCCTAGTAGTTTTCGAAGGACTGGAAATACAGCTCATGGATGTGGTAAATACATATCTCTATGGGGATCTATATTTAGAGATATAAAAGTGCTTGATGGCATTACATTACCAAAATCAAGTAACTCTAAACCACGAAGTGCGTTTGCAATAAAATTGAAACGCTCACTTTATAGATTAAAACAATCTATGCGGATGTGGTATAACCCCCTAAGTGAACACTTGATTGGGAAAGGATATATAAGAACTATGAATTGTGCCCTTGCGTATTTATGTAAAAAAACAATTAAGTTCTAGATTTTCAAAGTAGCTTTATATGTCGATGTTATGAACATAATAGGCACTCTTGATAAAATAAGAGAAACCACAAGCAACTTGAAATCTAAATTTGAGATAAAAATCTTGGGAAAACTTGGGTTTGTCTAGCTATTTGAGCCAGGACACCGAGTTTGTGAAATATTAATTCACCGATCGCATATGTCTAGAAAATAATCAAGCAATTTAATATGGACAAAGCGCATCCGGTTAGCACTCTCATGATTGGTCAAAGTGTTGGATATAAGGAATTGTCCATTTCGTCTAAAGGATGGTGACGAAAAAGTGTTGGGAGCTGGAATTCCCTATCTAAGTACAATATAAGCATTATCGTACTTAGCACAATACACTTGACTGTATATTCTATTTCTCAGTGATCTTGTTAGCTAGATTTAGCTCAACACCAATGCAACGTCATTTGGAATGATATCAAGTAAATATTTTAGAACCATTGACATGGGCTTATACTTTCCCTGTAGAAATAAAAATGAGATTGATAATGAAAATTCAATACCTACTTAGATTGTAAGCAGCAAAAGTATTAGCTCTTATAGAAAAACACCAAACAACCTCTTGGTATGTCTTTGCTGATATTAGGTATCTGTCTGGCCCATACAAAGGTTGTTCTCAAATTGGATAGGGAATTACCACTGGGAATACGCCGATTGCTTGGAAGTAAGCTAAGCAAACCCTTGTAGCTACCTCTTTGAACTAATCCAATAATATTACTCTCCATTAGATAATGTATATGATTAAGGACTATCATTACATGTATTAGAGGAGTTTGTAATTTTGGGTTCAACCAGTATCCTATTTGCATATATGGAAATAATGCATCATGTATCGAAGAAATGAACATAAGATACATCAAGGGTGATAACACAAAGCATATTCTGCTTAAGTCTTATACAATCAGCAATAAGAAAACTCTCATCGAAATTTAATTAAATCAAGTAAGATGTCAAGAGGACATGACATATTTTACCAAATCATTACCTAAAACCATATATTGGGAAACATGTAGAAAGTAAGTCCAAATGTTTTCCAAACTCCCTTGATTAATGCATGAATCAGGGGGAGTAATAGACAAAAGGGGGAGTCTACTATATTTGTGATATTGGTATGTTGTGCTCTTTCCTTAACCAAGGTTTTATTTTTCCCATTGGGTTTTGTTCCTTGGTGTAAGGTTTTAGTGAGGCAATTGTTTATATACCATCATATTTTCCTAACTCTCTCGATTAATGTACGAATATAAGAGAAAACTAGATTGAAGGAAAGGTCTATATATTGCAAAAAAACTGGTGCGTTGTACTCTTTCCTTCGTCAGACTTTTATTTTTTCCCACTGGGTTTTTATTTTGGCGTAAGGTTTTAACGAGGCAACAATTGTGCACCATCACTCCTTTGACTCGGCACAAGGGGGAGTGTTGTAGGATTATGTGCCATCATCAAAAGGAAGTGATTGATATAATATTTTCCTAGTATTAGAATTTACCATGATGAATGTTTCCTTTTCTTTGTAAACTCCTCCCTATTTAAAGGGTTTATGATTTATGAGAATTATAGACTTCTTCTCTCTGTCTTATTGTTATTCTCTCCATATTGTTGTTCTATTTGTTTTTCCTTTAACAAAATATTCATTTTTTAAATTCCTATTAATTTAAACTATTTTCTTTGATTCCGATTCCAGTTTCATATTAATTTGAATAATTAAGGTAAACTATTTCTTTTATTTATTTGATTTCCTTTTCATCAAATTTTGGAAAAGAGTTATTTTTATAGAAAATTCAAATATTTAATTATAATTAAATCAATATTTGTTTTCATCGAATTGAAATATTTTTAAAATATATTCTTTTCATTATTTGTTATATATTTGTATGGTTTTTTTTATTGGAGTGTAAAAAATTAACCATACGGAGCAATGAAGGGTAACATGTTTGATGGTGTTTCGGCTAACGAAATTCATGTTCGAGATCTACTCGACAATGATGAAACGTTTTTATCGTATTTTATTCGTCCGGTTTTTGATGAAATTCCTAGTAATGATTCTGATAAGATTCTCAATACATGAAACACGTGTTTGATGAAACAATGTTGAAACTCATGAACCAATAGATGAAACACGTTTACACATGATGAATTTGTTATAGATGAAACAATATTGAAACGCGTTTCATCAAATACGTGTTTGATGAAACAATGTTGAAACTCATGAACCAATTTGATGAAAAAATAATTTTCTCTTAATTATTCAAAACGGAAAAATCCATAATGATATTTCTTTATAACCCTGATAATTCTATTACAAAAATACAACATTTAATTAATTCTCAATCTAATAAAAACAGTTGATAATTTATGTCATACTTCAAATTATTTCAATATTGATAAAAAAAATGCATAAGAGATAAAGTCGTAAATATTAATGATAAAAAAGAATTAAGTTTTGATTAAAAGCAAATGTTTTCTTATTCAACGGATTTCATCTCGTTACCAAAATTGAAACAAAAAAGCAAAAGACACTTTTTCCCTTTTAGCCTATTATTATTAATTTTCATTAATAAATTAATTTATTTCTTATCATATTTAAGTCAAATGAATCTTGACCATTGATTACTAAAATCAATGGTATCTAGATGGTTTCTAAAGTTTCCAATCTAATGTAGGTTGTAGGTTTCCAATTGAAACCACCTCTATGTATATATTGATACACATTACACAACCCCACCGTCCCTTTTCCCAGTTCCCCTTCTCGCCGCCCCTCCCGCGGCCTCCATCAGGTCTGACACCTATCTTTCTTCTTCTTCTTCTTCGAGAAGACATGAATTTTTTTAAAACAAACACAGTTGAATCTTTGCAAACATCGTAATAAGATTATTGAAAAAAAAACGACGGTGAGGGAGGGGTTATGCTTCAGTGATAGACTGTTGTGATGGCTACAACTCAAACCCACCACTGTAATATATGCCAAAAACTCTGACAAGCTCATCGGATTTGCATGCGTGGGGAGGGTGGGAGGGATGGAGAGAGAGAGAGAGAGAGAGAGAGAGAGAGAGAGAGTTATAAAGTTCGAACCGTAAACATTCCAAAAACAACCCAAAATCGATACTCCAAATCAGAACCGTATTGATTCAAACAGAAAATCGGAATTATTCTACCAAAAACTTCGACGAACAAATAATCCAATAATCGGTAAAACCCAACGCACATACGTAAACAATTGCAGAAAATTAAAGGAGAAAGACGACACTATATTTTATGTGGAAAACCCAAAATGAGAAAAACCACGGGCGGAGGAGACCATCGAGAAGTTCACTATTACGATGTTAAAGTACAAAGCTTGGAATAGAGATTACAATGGAGAAATCGAATCGAAATCGTAATATATTTTTCTATCTCTATATTAATTTTAGAGAGAGGGGCAGAGATGTAAGTTAATTCATAGAAGAAGACCATATGAATTCACCCATGAAAACCACCGACCAATGAATATGATCACCTTCCAATCACGTGAGACACACATGGTAGATAGAAAGCAAGATAGTATATCATGAAGCAACCGTCTAAACACACAGTGGGTATTGCGGCGTCCATGCGACTAAAGTCGCATCTAAGTCGCCCGCGCCCTTTAATTTTACATGCATCTAGTGTGTTGTGATTCTTAGTGGAAAAAAATATGGTGAACCGTACAGGAGATGAACACCCCCCCTCCCTGAAAACCCACGACAGAATTAATTCAAAACACACACAATCATTGATTTATGAACCACCATTGTCGGTAATTAAGGATCTCAAATCTAATACTATGGAACTTTGGGGTGATTTTAGTAGAAAACAAACTTGGGTCATGTTCATGTCTAGAAACCATTTCATCTTCCTCTGTGTACATGCTTTCCTCTATCTTACCCCTAGAAACCATTTCATCTCCACCTAGTCTAAAGTTATGATGGTTCATGTGTGCGTGTGTGTGTGTGTGTGCGTGTGAGAGAGAGAGAGACAGAGAGAAATCTAATCTAAAATGGTAAATAAATAAAATAAGAAAAATCAATAAATAATTAAAAAGTTAAAGAAATACTGAAAAGACAGAATTTGCCCCTGACCTTAACTAATAATTTTATTTTGGTACTTATTATGTATTTTTAGCATTATTCAAACGCCACCTTATAGTGTTTAAATGTCCTATCTAAAAGTGTGTTATATGACTTACGTCTATAGGACCAAAGAATAAAGTGTCATATCCAAAAGTGTTACAATATGTTTTGTAATAACCCAAATTTTCAGTTTTCTTATTTTGGAAGTATGGGGGTGAAATTTTGAAAAGGGATATATAAAGGGGTGAAATCCCTAATCCTCCCATTTTAGTGCCTGCGATCGTGAAAGAAGGGAAAGGAGATTGAGGAAGGATTCAACAAGGTATTTGGTGCTTGATTTCTTTGGGGCTTGAAAACTTCTCAGGAAGGATCATCATCTACAAGGTAAACCTCTCTTTCCCAAATGTTTTCTTCCAGTCTCGGTATGTGTCAATTTGGGAGTGAACCTTTTAAGTCTCTGTGTTCTTCTATTAAGGGTTTAGTGAGAGTCTTGGTTATTCGATTTGGTATTGTTATCTTAATGTGCGTGGGGATGATTTGTAAAGTCTAGAGAGTGATATGTAGGTTTTGTGATCGAGAAAAAAGGTGAAAATCCCTAGGAAAAAATGAGATTCGAGATATCAATTCGATTACCCGGGAATCACCCCAAAGGACGAAACCCAAATGGGGTTACCCGGGAATGGGAGTTGGGTTAAATCCCAGGAGCGCTTCTACCAGGAAACCGGGCAAACCCAGGAGCGTCGGAAGCGCATCTACCGGGAAAACCCAGGAGCACCTCAACCGGGAACCGGGTAGATCCCGGTAGCACATCAACTGGTAATTCGATAAACTCTGGACACTTGTCAACCGGTGATCTGGCTAAAACCCGACTAGGCTGCGAGCGGATTATGGAAGGACCCGGTCGGGGCATCAATGATTTAATGCATCAGTTTAAGACTTAACCGGGGTCGAGTAAAGTCTGGTTGTAATATGATCGGTTGATCAATTTGCAGGTTGACATTTCGGTCGAGAGTGAGACCTAAGGGTGTTCAAAAAAACCGTTGAACCGTTCAAACCGGTCGAACCAAGTCAAATCGGACCGTTTTTGGCGGTCTGGCGGTCCGGTCTGGTCTGAAAAATAGCCAAACCGCTCGGTTCGGTCTGGTCTGTTTTTTGACCCTTTTTTTGAGCGGTCTGGACCGAACCGACCGCCAAAAATACACATGTATTAATCATATTTAGTTTTCATGTCATAGGCTCAACTTTTATTGCTCAATTAAAAAAGTTCGTCAAATATTTATGTCTTTAGTTTTCATTTAATCAATTGATTGTGTTATCTAAATTGAGTGTGTTCTAAGATCCGTTAAAAATTCAAATCTAAAATCCAAATTGTCTTTCAAGTTTCCCAAGATTTGTCCAAAATTCAACCATTGTTGGTGGACTTTTTTAACTTACTCAATTTTTTTTAATTTAATATATAAACGTTCTTTTATAATTCGATATACTATTTTTTAATAATGTTATATTGGTAGAAATTTTATTTTGAATATAGAGTTTATGTTTTTTTAGTTTAAACCCAAAAAAGGATCAAACCGCCTAAACCGGTCAGACCAGACCGCCTTTTTGTGGTCCGGTTTGACTGATTTAGTCACTTGCTACCAAACTGCTTGGTTTTAAAATTTCCTAAACCGCCATTTGTGGTTTGCTTTGTGGTTTTGAGGGTTAAACCGACTAAACCGGACCACAAACACCCCTAGTGAGACCCGTTTGTGTCAGACTTTCGCATTTAGGTGAGTTCCCTTAAACATTTGTCCAAACGTGGAAAATGTTTATAAATGAATTATCGTTTTGGAATGTATTGTTGGTGTTGATGCTTAATTAAATGTTTCTGAACTAGTTTATATTTGGATAAAATTTACCAAATTTGTTTCGATCATTGATAATGGTTGTACTTGTGGTATGGAAATTGCACTCTCAAATGCTTAGAACACGTATTTCTGGAAATGGTTCAATTTTGAGTATGCATGGCTCTATATGGTTGTGGCATGAATTTGGTACTTTGTTTTGGAGTCGGGTTGCAAAGTGGGATTAGTGTATCTTGGAATTGTGAATATTCCTTGGGAGAGTATTTATACCGTGTGCCTTGAATCTGTTTCTTGTGCACATGGGAATGACATCCACTAGGGGGCCATGGGGATCTACTGGGGACCTCGATTGCGGATATCACGGTGAGGTGATGAGAGACTATGACATTGTGCAAATACCCAAGTTTGGCGTGATGTGGTTAAATTTCATATTGTTGGGTCTTATGGCGGTTTGCATAATTACTGTTGATTTGTAAAAAAAAATTTGATGGGGAATTCACTAGATCTGATGGTCTAACCCTCGCTTTTCAAAACAAAAAACCATTTGGTAAGAGAGTGGTTGGTGCATCTTCTAGGAGAAAGGAGAAGGTTTGTAGTATTAGAGGTGGTGGCAATAAAGATAGTTTACCTTAATTTCCTATTGTTTAGTCTAGATATCTCAGTTGTGGATGTGTGTGTCCGCTGTTTTACCTTGAGAATTTTGTTAATTTATGACTTGATGTTTAGGACCATTTAGTTTAATATTAAGAGTTATGTTATTCTAGATTTTGGGTTGTTACAAATGGTATCAGAGTCGTGGTTTAAGCGATTTACGTGACCGGTTGGGGCCTAAACTTAAACCGTAAAATGTGAGGTCACAACTGAGATATAGGAGGCCATTAAGAAGGACCATGATCATGGAGAGTCATGACGATGGTAGTGAGAACCCTCATGCAAGGTAAATTCAAAATCGCATATGGCCAATGTCATTATGAATTTACAGGTGCATGGGTTGGCTTACTACTATTATCGAGATGATCGATGAATGTGGTAGTATGGATTAAGTTCTAATCTTGCAAGTGATTGGCAAGGGTTTGTTGTGTTGAGTGAGAATATTTTTGGGGTGATTGTTGATACCTCCATAAAGGAGTTGTGTTTGATATGTCAGTGAACCAACTAAGGGTAGAACATTTAAAGTTCAATAGGGAAGTATAATACGTAAGTGTATGCTTTCAATTTCTGATAAGATTCCATTTCTGGGGTTGGATGTACCGATTAGTCATTGAGAGGATTGTGTTTGGATCTTGCAAGTTTCAATTCAAGATCGGGTGAAAGTAGTAAGTCCTTAACTCGTCAATTAAGAAGTAGGATGAGAAAAGTATCAGTGTTAATATGAAGTATGGAGTAGGAATAGAATTAAAGGCAAGTGGTCATTGTAATCCTTACAAGTCAAGTTTCAGAACTGGGTATTTTGTGAAGCCACGTTCGTAACGAAAATGATGTAGTTGGGATAAGTGAGTATGCAGAGAAGAACTTGTATCAGAAGTTGTTACAAGGGTGAGATACCCGATCTTTTGGTCAAAGCAAGGTGTTAGTAGGAAATTGTTGTGAATGCAAACGGTTGACCTTGTTAGAGTGAATAACCTTCAGTTGTAAAATGAGTTTCATGCATGGTGTTTTTTTTAAATTAGTTACATGAGTCACTTTAAATTAAAGATATATATATACGTACATGTTGGGTTTCTTGTTTGGAAAATAAATCGACATATGCAGGCCTAAAGACGATGTGTTAGGGAAATTGCAAACGTATTGATGTTACATAATGGAAATTTGAAATTATTAATTGGTGACCTATTTTATCTTTTCTTAACGATTTAATATTTATTGGGGCGGACATGACAAAATTTGATCGCATAGTTTTCATAATTGAAATCAGTACGGGCATGTTGTTGTCACATCCATGAGTGTGAGAGTCGGTTGACTCGCTCAGGATAGGCGACTATGGTCGGAACTTCTAAGGTTGCATGGAAGAGTTTCCTTGCATACATTTTATTGTTGTCAACGTTGGCTTGGATGGTCGGTGTGGTGTTTATTAGGGGGTTACGTGGGAAGGATCCTTGAGATCCTTGTGCTTGACTATTCAACTATAGTGATTTGTTTCTTGCATACACGAGTTTATTTCATAGTGTCGTACTCGTTAATTTTTTTTTTCAAAGTACAAAATGATCTTAATCATTGTGTCATCATGCATGGAGGTTATGAACTCGCTAGGTCGTGGCGGCTATTGCGATTAAGAATAAGAAGGATTTCTAGGGTTGAAATGTGTTGGTTGAGTCGTCTATGGTTGATTCATGACCTTGGTGTCCCTATTAGAAAATAGAAGCGAATATTGGAAGCCTTAGACATTGAATATAGTCATATTCGTATTATAGCTTATACTCTCGTTCGGTAGTTTGGGATGTGGTTGTTTGAGGGTGGTTATGTCTATGTGAGGTACGAAGTTGTTAAGATGTTTCTAATAATGACATGGTAATATGTGGCATTGCAGTGTCTTGATGAAAGGTTATCGCCGTTGAGTCTGTGTATTGATGTGGTCTTGTAATAAAACTATGTACTAAGTAAATTTTGTGCCTCCATCAAGCAAGGACTACCCTATAATAACCGAGTCTAAAATTAATAAAGTTGGAGTGTGGGTGAGTTGTTGTTGAAAGCCTATAGTGTGGGGGGCTAATTTATAAAATTGTTAAAGAGGGTTAAAACCCTAGCACCTTAGCCGCCTAACCACTTTTCATCATTGAAGGCTATTGAAAGCAAAATATTTTTCCCTATACGTGTCAGAGAGGGAGATTTGGAGGAAGAATCAAAGGAAGTTGTTGGTGTAGGAGGAATATCTACGTCAATCATACAAAGGTCATCCCTAATATCATCTCTTATCTCAATCTTGATTAACCCTCATCTAGTTGGATTCTTGAGTCAATAGGGTAATCATTTTAATGATTCCTTTGAGAAAACCTTCTAATAACAATAATGATTGCTAGAATATTGTTATGGATGAATGCTTGTTTAACCCTTTGTAATTTAGTGGGCAAAAACCTTATTGAAGTGTAATCATTTCCTTAAAATGGGGTTTTTGGGGTTCACACCAAACCCTTAATCGCCCAGTGACGTTTTGGGCAACTCTCGGCTTCGAAGGACCCAGGAAGAGCTTGTCGGGAGTCCCGGGGAACAGGATAGACGGGGGAACCCGGCAGACGGGTGACCCCGAGAAGTGGGTGGGGGCCCATGATCTGGGAAAAGGCACACCCGAGGAGGCCGGGGTTTCGTGATCTGGGGGAGCTCGAGAAAGGGCAAACCTGGGGAGGTCGGGAGCCCGTGACCCGGGGAGTCCGGGTAGGCCGGGGCAACCGGGGTGACAAGAGAGACTGAACCCGGTATCGAGGAGGCCGGTTCGGAAGGGGCTTCGGGTAGTTTTCTTTAGGGGAGACGTTTAAGCTTTGATCTATCTATCGTAGCTTATGAGAATGTTGGTACAAGGAAGTGAGAAAGGACCAAATGTGAGTTTTCTAAACCAAACTACTGCTGATATTATGCTATTTTATACATGTGAAGTTATTTAATTGAACGTTATGTTTTATTGGGTAGTTTGTGTTAAATGTATGCATACATTGTGTTATGGCCTAAGCTAGGAGGTGTCCCGACTGCGCTCATACCGGGGGGTGTTCCATTTATGCCACTGGGGGTGTGTCCCAGAAGAAGGCAGTATTAGCCAGACACGTTGTCACTATGTGTGACTTCAGTGTATGCCAGAAGCGTGATTTGCGAGTGTGATGTTCTAATGAAAACTGAACCGGTTTGTAATTATTTATAAATCTTTTCATACGTTTGTCATGGTGTGGAACCATTGTTATAGGGATCTCACTAGACCTTGTCTAACCCTAACTTTTCAAAATCTAAAACCTTTTCAGGAAAGCGGGAGATAGAATGTTCGGGTAAGGGAAAGGAGAAGCTCTAAACTGGATGTCGTGGTCTATAAGTTGGACGCCCTAGTTTACCCAACTTTAGTAGTTCTTTATTTTATTATTCTCAGTTGTGTAACAGGTTATTTTCGTAAATGTTAATTGCTGAGTTGTACCCTGGAGCCACTTTTGGCGAGTTATTGTTATCCTATATTTTGTATGTTTGTTCTTTGAGTGGGTTGTTATAGTTGGTATCAAAGCCATAGTTTAAGGGATCTAGGTAACCAGGAGGGCCTAGACTTAAACTGGGAGAGTAGAAACACAACTGAGAAATAGAATGGCCTTAGGGGGGCCTCAGCAGGGACATGAATGATAGGGTAGTGAGGACTAACATGTAAAGTAAATTTGGGATTACATATGGCCAATGTAATTGCAAATTTACAGGTACATGTGTGTGCTTATTTTGCCTTATTATGTTGGAACTGTTGGTTAAATATCTTGCTTGTGTCTTTACAGTAAGCAAGATGTCAGAGCGATCAATGAGGAGCAGGTATGTGCCAGTTGCTGAAGCAATACCGGTGAACGAGGTAGTGGTGGATGGACCAACGGCTCATCGAGGCAGAAAGCCGCTCGGGGAAGGGGTCGTGGTCGTGGAAGGTGGTAAGGGAGAGCATCTCGGAGGGCTTCCACTCAGTTAGATGAACCTGGAGTGGAAAATCGGGGGCAGAAAATGGCGCGAGGCGGCCATCAGGCGAGGAGCGTGGAGATCCCTACGGATCGGGAATTATCCCAACAAGAGAGTTCGGCTACCGCGAGGGGGAGAGGGCATTCTCGGGGTCGGGGTCGTGGGTGGGCTTAAGCCTTTGTAACTCAAAAGGCATTCGCCACCGAGATGGGAAAACTTCAGAAAACCTTGCAAGCTCTGTTGGCGCAACATGCATGGACGACATCAGAAAGTAGGGAGAAAGGCGGGAGTAAGGAAGGCTCCGAGATGTCTAGCCCACCGGTGACTGTTGTGGGTAGTCACTCGCAATCGACTCTATATGTGGCAGCCAAGTCAGTGATGGATAAGGGTTGCAACTACAAGTCATTCTCCTCTTGCAAGCACCCTAGCTTCAAGGGGGAATGTGACCCGATGGTGGTTATGAAGTGGATTTGAGAGATGGAATTAGTATTCGAAACTTGTAAGTGTGATGATGATGACAAGGTGGTGTTTGCTTTGTCTATGTTGAGAGATGATGTAGTTTTCTGGTGGGAAGCCGAGACTGGTGGGGAGGGTTTGAAGGCGGCAAGGGGTATGGATTGGGAGACCTTTGTCGCCAAATTCAACAGTTCTGCCCATTAGCGGCCGTTAAGAAGTTGGAGGAAGAGTTTCTGGGATTAGATCAAGGAGAAATGATGGTTCGCGAGTACACGTCCAAGTTTCTAGAGAAGGCTCGTTTTGCTGAAATCTATGTGTCGAATGAGGAGCGGCGCATAGAGAGGTATATCTATGGGCTGAAGGGTAGTATTAGGGAGTTGGTGTCTACACGAAACCCTACCACCTTTCAAGCGGCCATTAACGCGGCCGAGATGACAGAGAAAGAGAAAGTTCGTCAGATGACTGAGAGGAGTGGCGATAAGAGCAAGTGGGAAGGACCCGTACGTGAACCTAAGAATACCAAGATTGCAAGGCCCGAGCAGTGGGTAACGCCAAGATTTGGGAATAATCCGTGTGGGAAATGTCATCGGATGCATCGAGGGGAATGTATGATGGACAAAGATGGTTGTTTTAAGTGCGAGAAGGTGAGACACATGGCATAGGATTTCCATGGATCTCGATCGTGTTATCAGTGTGGTTCACCTGATCACATTAAGACAGACTGCCCACAGCTAAAGAAAGGTTTTGTGGGGGTCCATGGAGTTGGGCAAGGAGGAAGAGGTGGAGAGAGGAAGGTGGAGTCGACTCGGGAAAAGGCGAGGGCGTTCCACATGACGGCGGAGGAAGTGGTGGAAACACCAGATGTGGTGACAGGTATTTTCCTTATTGAATCGACTTTTGCTAAGGTGTTGTTTAATTCGGGCGTAAACTATTCGTTTGTGTCGCCGAACTTTGTTCGGAAATTTCATGTGGAACCCAATAAGTTAAATCATGGGTTTGAAGTAGAGGTAGCCGATGATAGTCGAGTCTTGGCGGGGGAAGTATATGAGGGGTGCATGATCGACATTGATGGTCATTCATTCCTGTTGTGGCTATACCCGATGGGTATGGGGGAATTTGACGTCATCATGTGTATGGACTGGTTAGCATCTAATGATGCCAACATAGTGTGTAATAAGAAGTTGATCCGCATTGCCCTACCCGATAAGAAGGAGGCGGTGATCTATGGAGATCGTCGGGATAGGAAGCCATGTTTAATCTTGATGATAAAAGCTAGGTGGTTCCTAGTGAAGGGGTGTTTGGGGTTCTTAGAATACGTTCTTAATGCTAAGAAAGAGAAGAGAGTTTTAGAGTCGGTATCGGTAGTAAGCGAATACCCGGAGGTGTTTCCGGAGGACTTGACTAACTTACCCCCAGATCGGCAAGTGGAGTTCAGAATTGACTTGATGCCTGGAGCGGCACCAGTAGCAAGGGCACCCTACCATTTGGCACCGGACGAGATGAAAGAGATGATGACTATACTGCAAGAGCTGCTCGACAAGGGTTTCATACGTCCCAGCTCTTCACCGTGGGGAGGAAGATGTACCCATGACGACCTTTCGTATGAGGTACGGGCATTATGAGTTCTTAGTTATGCCTTTTGGTTTGACTAATGTCCCAGCTGTATTTATGGATCTACTGAATAGAGTGTGTAGTCCACTATTGGACAAGTGTGTGATCGTATTCATCGATGACATCATAAGCTATTCGCGGTCCATGAGTGAGCATGAGGAGCATCTTCGATCGGTGTTGGAAATGCTAAAGAAAGAGAAGTTGTATGCCAAATTATCGAAGTGTGAGTTTTGGCTGAGGGAAGTCCAGTTTTTAGGACACGTCGTTTCGGAGGATGATATCAAAGTTCACCCAGCCAAGATCGAGGCCATTAAGGGTTGGGAAGCACCGAAATCACCGTCGGATGTAAGGAGCTTCCTTGGTTTAACGGGATATTATTGGAAGTTCATTAAGGACTTCTCTCGGATAGCTACACCATTAACTACCTTAACTAAAAAGAGTGTTAAGTTCTAGTGGACTGAATCTCAAGAGGGTGCGTTTTGTAAATTGAAGGAAAGCCTGAGTAGTGCACCAATTTTATCCTTAACCAATGGATCCAAAGGATTCGTAATCTATAATGATGATTCTAAGTTGTGTTTAGGGTGTGTACGGATGCAATATGGAAAGGTAATTACTTATGTTTCTCGCCAATTGAAGGATCATGAGAAGAATTACCCTACGCATGACTTGGAGTTTGTAGCGGTGGTTTTCGCCTTAAATATTTGGAGGCACTACTTATATGAGGTTAAGTGTTAGATTTACACTGACCACAGTTCAACCAGAAGGAGTTGAATATGAGACAAAAGAGATGGATGGAGTTGTTAAGCGATTATGACTGCGAAATTCTTTACCATCCGAGTAAAGCCAATGTTGTAGCCGACTCCTTGAGTCGAAAGGAGTGAGGAGATTCGACAAAGGTAGTAGCTTTTAGAGTTGAAACAACTTCTAACTTCTTGGATGAGATTAAGAAATTTCAAGAAGGAGCGCTTTTGATGGAGAACTTGAAAAGTGAGAGAATTATCGGGCTAGTAGTTTCTTTAACTGTTGACAGTCGCGGAGTGAAATGCTTGGGGGACCGCGTGTGGGTCCCTATGTTGGGGGATCTTCAGAAGAGGGTGTTGGAGGAAGCTCATAAGTCTCGCTACTCAATGCACCTGGGAACTAATAAGATGTATCGTGACATGAAACAGTGCTACTGGTGGCCAGGACTGAAGAAAGATATCGCTCACTTCGTCGAGCGATGTCTGACGTGCCTGAAAGTTAAAACATAGCACCAACGGCCATATGGAGAACTTCAATCATTAGAGATACTGATGTGTAAGTGGGATGAGATTGCGATGGATTTCGTCACGGCACTACCCCGATCACCTAAGGAGCATGACGCCATTTGGGTGATAGTGGACCGACTCACCAATTCAGCTCACTTCCTACCGATTGAAAAGACTTATCCATTGGAGAAGTTTTATATATATATATATATATATATATATATATATATATATATATGAGATTGTATCCAGGTATGGAGTCCCGTCATCTATTGTATCAGACCACGATGGCTGATTCATGTTATCTTTTTGGAGGAGTGTTCAAAGGGAGTTGGGCTCGTAACTCAAGTTGAGTACTGCATATAATCCTCAAACGGATGGCTAGAGTGAGAGGACCATTCAAACATTGGAATACATGCTTCGAGCATGTATGATTGATTTTAAGGGCTCGTGGGAAGTTCATCTACCGTTGATTGATTTCTCTTACAATAACAGTTACCATGCTAGCCTTCAGGCGGCACCGTTTAAAGCATTATACGGGGGCAAATTTAGAACACCTTTGTGTTGGGACGAGGTGGGAGAAAGGAAATTGGTGGGTCCGGAAATTGTTTAAGTGATTGCCGACAAGGTAAATTAGATACAAGATAAGTTGAGAGCAACGCAAGACCGTCAGAAAATGTATGCGAATAAGAGGAGGAAACCAATCGAGCTCCAAGTAGGAGACAAGGTAATGCTAAAGGTCTCATCTTGGAAGGGTGTGGTCCGTTACGGGAATAAAGAGAAATTGAAACTTGGACCATTTGCAATCATAGAGCGGGTTGGAAAAGTAGCTTACAAGCTAGACCTACTTGAGGATCTGCGAGGGATCCACCCTACGTTTCATGTGTCGAATTTGAAGAAGTTTTTGGCCGAATCTGATGTGGTTGTACCATTGGATGACGTACGCGTGGATGAGAAATTGAGTTACATAGAAGAACCAATGGCCATTTTGGACCGTAAAGTGAAGAAGCTAAGGACTAAAGGAGATATGCCTTGTGAAAGTGCAATGGCGTTATCATAAAGGACAAGAGGCAACGTGGGAGGTGGAAGCGGACATGAGGTCCCAATATCCCAGTTTGTTCAACGATGGAATTCTGGGGACGAAATTCTTTTGAGGGGGAGATATTGTAATAACCGAGTCTAAAAATAATAAAGTTGGAGTGTGGGTGAGTTGTTGTTGAAAGACTATAGTGTGGGGGGATAATTTATAAAATTGTTAAAGAGGGTTAAAACCCTAGCACCTTAGCCTCCTAACCACTTTTCACCATTGAAGGATATTGAAAGCAAAGGATTTTTCCCTATACGTGTTAGAAAGGGAGATTTGGAGGAAGAATCAAAGGAAGTTGTTCGCATAGGAGGAAGATATACCTCAATCATACTAAGGTAATCCCTAATATCATCTCTTATCTCAGTCTTGATTAACCCTCATCTAGTTGGATTCTTGAGTCAAAAGAGTAATCATTTTAGTGATTCCTTTGAGAAAATATTCTAATAACAATAATGATTGCTAGAATATTATTATAGATGAATGCTTGTTTAACCCTTTGTAATTTAGTGGGAAAAACCTTATTGGAGTGTAATCATTTCCTTAAAATGGGGTTTTTGGGGTTCACACCAAACCCTTAATTGCCTAGTGACGTTTTGGGTAACTCCCGACTTCGAAGGACCCGGGAAGAGCTTGTCGGGAGTCCCGAGGGACGAGATAGACAGGGGAGCCCGGGAGACGGGTGCCCTGAGAAGTGGGTGGACTGGGGAAGCCTGGGAGTCGGGCGACCCCAGGAAAGGGCAAACCCGGGGAGGCCGGGAGCCCATGACCCAGGAAGTCTGGGTAGGCCGAGGCAACCGGGGAGGCCTCATACGGGGTGACCGGAGAGGTTGAACCCGGTATCGAGGAGGCCAATCCGGAAGTGGCTTTGGGTAGTTTTCGTTAGGGGAGACGTTTAAGCTTTGATCTATATATCGTAGGTTGTGGGAGCGTTAGTACAAGGAAGTGAGCAAGGACCAAAGTTGAGTTTTCTAAACCAAACTACTGTCGATATTATGCTATTTTATACATGTAAAGTTATTTAACTGCACGTTATGTTTTATTGGGTAGTTTGTGTTAAATGTATGCATACATTGTGTTATGGCCTAAGTCGGGGGGTGTCGCCTGCGCTCATATCAGGGGGTGTGTTCCGTTTATGCCACTGGGGGCGTGTCCCAGAATAAGGCAGCATGAGCCAGACACGTTGTCATTATGTGTGACTTCAGTGTATGCCAGAAACGTGATTTGCGAGTGTGATGTTTTAATGATAACTGAAAGGTTTGCAATTATTTATAAATCTTTTCATACATTTGTCGTGGTGTGGAACCATTGTTAGAGGGATCTCACTAGACCTTTTGGTCTAACCCTCGCTTTTCAAAATCTAAAACCTTTTCAGGAAAGCGGGAGATAGAAGGTTCGGGAAAGGGAAAGGAGAAGCTCTAAACTGGATGTCGTGGTCTTGAAGTTGGATGCCCTAGTTTCCCCAACTTTAATAGTTTTTTATTTTATTATTCTCAGTTGTGTAATTGGTTGTTTCGGCAAACCTTAATTGTTAAGTTGTACCTTGGAGCCACTTTTGGCGAGTTATTGTTATGCTATATTTCGTATGTTTGTTCTGTGATTGGGTTGTTACAGTTGCGGGTATAAATTGAGTTATGATGTGTAGGGAGAAATAGGTTCCGTTGGTAATCCTCATTTGTCGGAAAATTTGTTGAAGCATCATCATTTTTAAATGGAAGACATCGAAGTCAACGACCATTCAAAATATCCATTGAGGAGTTCGTTGTTAGGTAACGGATAATTCGAGGATTATCAGTAGTATAGTTATTTTCCCAAGGTTATAAGGGATCTTTCGGGAGAAATGTATGCTTTGCACTATGTTGGACTACATGGGATGAGTGCTTGAAAGCAAGAGATCACTAGTTGGAGAGGTGATTTCCTATGAGGTTTAGTTATCTGTATGGGAAAGAAGTATATAACACAATAGAAGTGAGTGAACATCAATTATATCGGTCTGGAAGGGAGGGTGCTTTATCTTTTTGGGCTACGTGAACTTGTTTCTAGAGGCTCTCGATGAGCTATTAAGAATCTGGAACTTACTTGAGTGAATTAGGTGACCATGACTTGTGGTTTATCTAAATTTGAGAAAGACGAAGTCCTGATATAACTTTGTTTCAATATAATTGTGTAGTGGTTGGCACGAATAAGACATTATCTATTATGTTTGTAAAGGGCATCATGAAGATTTTGTTACAGTATGATAGCGCGGTGTGATATTTGTGTGGCAAATTGGTGGCGTTTTACACTAAGGCAGACACGTAAGTCATTGATGTGAAAATGAATTGTCGTTATGTTGGGTGATGAAATTGTGTTGTAATATAGGATAAGTGTATGTGAAAATCCTGGTTTGGAAATTCCTGGGGAGAGATTTAAAGGTGGCAAGTATGCTTGAGATAAGTGTTACGTTATTGCTATTTTGAGAACAAGAGGGGTGAGTGATATTTGGCGACCACCTAAAAGAAGGATCGTGTTCTTCTATGAGTGTTAAGACACAGTCTCATTGGATTCAAGATCATCAAAACTGAAGATCGCAATCTGAAGCTAAAGCCGGAACGTCGGCTCTCGATATTAAAGTCTATGTTTGTTTGTAATAAATGTCAAAGTAACTGTTTATTTTGTATTTTATGTTTAATCTAAATATCTTATAAATAGATATTTAGATATTATATATTAGTTAGTTAGTTAGTTAATAGTTAGATATTAGTTTAGTTTTAGATATTAGTTTTATTAGTTTAATATTGCAACTTGATGTTGCAAGTGGTTGTAAGTTAGAGTGTGTTAGAAGCTAGAGAGAGATCTGAGATCAGATATGATCTTATCTCTCAACAACTCTCTTAACACACAATCAGATCATAGAACACACACTCACGGTGTAAAAACAAAGAACACAGAAAAGCTTCAAAAGATCAATCCTGTAACCGTTGTTATAATCAATACAGGTTGGTAATCGTTATTGTGTCGTATTCTATAAACTTGATAAACATTGTTGGACCGACAATTGGTATCAGAGCCTGATTTAAGATCAAAATCAAGTTTTAAGAAAAACGACTCTGTGTTCTTGTTTGAAAATCGAGTTTGAGATTTTAAGTGTTTTAAGTGTTAAAATCGATCAAGTTGTGATCGATTAGGTTGCTAGATAGAGTTGTGAGTGTTTGATTTCAGTTTAAAGCTTAAATCGAGTTCCATTTTGTGATTTTAGTGGTCTGAAAGTCGAGTTTCTAAAAGTTACTGTGCTATCAATTTAAATTTCAAAAAGTGATTTTTATCGAGATCAAGTGGTCACATTCAGTTCTAGAAGTGATTTTAGACATATTGGTAGAGTTTGGGTCTGTTAATCTTGGTAAAACAGGTTGAAAAGTCTAAATTATCAAAGTACAGATGAACTTGCGCAAACCAGAGGAAGAACACACGCAAAGCTCACTTTGCGTAACACACTTTGCGCAACAAACTCAACACGCAAAGTCCACTTTGTGCTACCAACGTGATACGCAAACCATACTTTGCGCAACACTCGCATCACGCAAAGTCTACTTCTCGCATCCAACAGCATACGCAAACCTCGAACTTCACTTCTCGCAACAAGAAGGAAACGCAAACCTCGAACTTCACTTCTCGCAACAAGAAGGAAACGCAAACCTCAGTTCAAGTAATCAACTCTTCACGAAAAACCAAGTCAAGTTTGCGCAACCCACTCGAAACGCAAAGTTCACTTTGCGCATCCCGCTTGATACGCAAATCTCACTTTGCGCATCCCGCTTGATACGCAAACCTCACTTTGCGCATCCCGCTTGATACGCAAACCTCAGTTTGCGCAACCCGCTTGACACGCAAACCTCCATTTGCGCACGCAAACCTTGATACACAAACCTCTCTTTGCTCCAATCCAGACATATAATTTTCTTCAAAATGACATCTAGAGAAGCCCTTGCAATCGGAACTGACTCCAAGCCACCAGTTCTCTTTAAAGGAGAATACGAACAGTGGAAAGATAGGTTCCTGAACTTTGTTGACAGACATGAGCTGGGTGATTTCATCAAGAAATCTATAGAAGAAGGGGTTATGAAACCAGTCAAGACGACTCGTTTGTTTGGAACCGTGCCAACTGAGGTTGAACTTAAGTTTCATGAGCTAGAAGATAATAACCTCAGAAGAGCTAAAGGCGACAGATTAGCTAAGTCATACATTCTACAAGGAATTCCAAACGAAATATATGTAAAGATTGACAGCTACAAGGCCTCCGGCAAAGATATGTGGGATCAGCTTGAGAAGATGATGTTGGGTTCAAAGGTTGGGAATCAGCTTAAAATCTCCAACTGCCTAAACAATTATGAAGAATTTAGAGGCAGAGTGGGAGAAACTTTAGAAGAAACCTATGACAGGTTTGTGACCTTGCTGAACGAACTAAGCAAGAACAAGGTCCACAAATCTCAAATAGAGCTGAACGTCAAATTCCTGAGTATTCTACAACCTGAATGGAAAAGATTTGCCAGACAGATGAAGCAGATCAAGGATCTGAATGAGATTCCACTTCATGAGGTGTATGAAACCCTCAGACAACATGAAGAAGAGGTGGATGAAATTCTAGATGAGAAGAGTAAGAAAGGAAAGACAGTTGAAGACACAGTTGCTCTTGTTGTCAGGAAGAAGACAAACAAGACAAATGTGTATGAATCAGAAGAAGATGAAGGTTATGCAAACTCTTACATGGATGAAAATGAACAAGTGAAGCAAGCAATGATTCTGCTGTCAAATGCTTTTCAAAAAAAGTTTTACACGAAGCCGAGTTCAAATAGTCAGAGATATTCTTCTGGTCCGAACAACTACATCCACAAGGAAAGGGTTGAAGGAAGTAGAAATGAAGGAAAGAGATTTGAAGGGAAAAGAAAAGAGAAGAGGAAACCTGAAGAGAGAAGATATCAGTATGAAGGAAAGAGAATAGAGGAGAGGAAACCAGAAGAAAGAAAGTTCAAAGTTGAATGATCCAGTCAACCAGAACCACCTACGTGCTACAACTGTGGCAAAAACAGGTCACTTTGCCAAGGATTGTCGAAGATCAAAGGTCAGAAACTCCGATTATTACAAGAACAAGATGTTTCTTGCAAAGCAACAGGAGGCTGGCAAGGCACTGATGGCTGAGGATGAATACTGGCTTGATCACTCAGACGAGGAAGAAGAGGATGAAGAAAGAGATGAAGCCGTCAACATGTGCTTGATGAGAAAGCAAGAATCAGATGCTGAAGCTGATTCAGATGATGAAGAAGAATAGGTATGTGATTTATCGTATACAGATTTCATGAATAAAATGCATGCCATGATTTTAAAACAAAAAGAGTTAGAATCGAATCTTGAGCGAGAAAATGGTGTTATAACTGACAAAAACCAACTAATACAGAAACTTAGCCATGAAATTGCTGAGAAGAAAGTATTGGTTGAGGTTTTACATAGAGATAATGACACCAACACAAAGGAAAAGACAATAATTCTTAAAGAGAATTCTGAACTAAAGTCTAAACTGACAAAAAGTGAGATTGATATATATGAGCTTACAAAATTGCATTCTTCATGTACCAAAGAAAACTTTTCTTTACTTGGAAAATTAAAAAGTTTGGAAGAGAAGTTATACAAAATGGGTCAAACTGAACAGACTATTCATTTGAACAAACCCAAAGAGGAAATAGAAAGATGGGGAATCGGTTATAAGAATCCTCACTGTCTTCAAAAAGGAATGTCTGAAGTGCCTGCACTTTATGATCATCTTTCAATGAAATTAGCTCGACGAATCCCTGAGTTTAAAACTTTCTGGTCTAAACTATCTGAAAAGGATGAAGCCAATGAAACTGAAAAACGGTTGAAATCATCTAAAGTTCACCTTCCATTTTATTATGCGAAGATGAATAATAGTTATAATGAAAATTCAATATATCAAAAGAAGAAAACTCTTTCAAGTGATTTTTTTCAAAGTTATTCTGAAAAAGAAATGGAGGCGAAGCCTATTCAAGGTAAACTATATGTCCTTCCTCTCGTTTTAGAAAGTAAAATTTCTGAACTCGAGAATTCTTTAACAGATGAAAGACTTTTGATGAATATTGAACAAATAGTTTTTTCAACTGTGTTCAAAAATGTTATTATTTCTAAGGCTTCAAACTCTAAGGATATGTTTAGTCTAGCAAATAAAGGGATTGATTTTCTGAACTCTGACGGTGGTTTAGATGTTTGTTTTGAACAATTTGACTTTAATGCAAAACTTCCTAACCATTCATCATTTGTTACGAAATCTTTAGGAAAAACCAGTTTCTGTGAAAGCTAAAAATGCTAAAGGTAAGATTACATCTAAGCATTCACAGAAACTGAACACTACTGGTCATCCGAAGAAGAAGCATTCGTTTGTTGCTCAAAAGTCTAACTCAACAGTTTCACATGTTTCAGATCTGAGCAAGTATGGGGCAATTTTTTTATTTTGGAAGTACGGGGGAGTCAAAGTGTGAAAAGGAGAAACTTAAGGATGGATGTACAATTTTTGAAAAGGGATATATAAAGGGGAGTCTTAGAAGTGTAATATGTGGTTGTGGTGTTTGAATATGATAAGATTAGATAAGTGATAATGGGTGGAGCATCAATATTTCATGTGAGCTAAGCAAACGAATATGGTATATTGGATTAAGCGGGAAAGATGGAAAATAGGGTGAATTGTTGCTATATATCCGAGAAAGAAATCTGTATTTAATCGATGTGTGGTTAAGAGGAATATCGTGTGCCTTGTGAGTTTAATCAGAGCTTGTGTAGTGAAAGCATGGCAATCTATTGGTATTCATGTGGTTGTTTAAAAGATTGATCGAAGAAATAACAAGTGATTTTCTTGGAGAAACAAAGAAGTTGGTAGTGTGTTGGTCTATCGGAAGTCTCTTAAAATTAAGAGGTGATCTGGAAGTTCGAGCTTGTTTGATGGTTGGTTACCTTTGTCTTTTACTCGAATAAATTCCGGGATGAAATTCTTTTAAGGAAGGGAGATTGTAATAACCCAATTTTTCAATTTTTTTATTTTGGAAGTATGGGGGAGTCGAAGTGTGAAAAGGAGAAACTTAAGGATGGATGTACAATTTTGAAAAGGGATATATAAAGGGGTGAAATCCATAATCCTCCCATTTTGGTGCCTGCGATCGTGAAAGAAGGGAAAGGAGATTGAGGAAGGATTCAACAAGGTTTTTGGTGATTGATTTCTTTAGGGCTTGAAAACTTCTCAGGAAGGATCATTTTCTACAAGGTAAACCCCTCATTCCCAAATATTTTCTTCCAGTCTTGGTATGTGTCAATTTGGGAGTGAACTTTTTAAGTCTCTGTGTTCTTCTATTAAGGGTTTAAATAGAGTCTTGGCTATTCGATTTGGTATTGTTATCTTAATGTGCGTGGGGATGATTTGTAAAGTCTAGAGAGTGATATGTATGTTTTGGGATCGAGAAAAAGGGTGAAAAATCCCTAGGAAAAACAAGATTCGGGATATCAGTTCGATTACCTGGGAATCGCCTCAAAGGACGAAACCCGGATGGGGTTACCCGGGAATGGGAGTCGGGTTAAATCTCGAGAGCGCATCTATCGGGAAACGCGGGAGCGCATCTATCGGGAAACCAGGCAAACCCGGGAGCGTCGGGAGCACATCTACCGGGAAACCGGGAAAACCCGGGAGCACCTCAACCGGGAACCAGGTAAATCCTGGTAATGCATCAACTGGGAAGTCGATAAACCTCGGACACTAGTCAACCGGGGATCAGGCTAAAACCCGACTAGGCTGCGAGCGGATTATGGAAGGACCCGTTGGTGCATCAATGATTTAATGCATCAGTTTAAGACTTAACCGGGGTCGAGTAAAGTCCGGTTGTAATATGATCGGTTGGTCAATTTGTAGGTTGACAGTTTGGTCGAGAGTGAGACCCGTTTGTGTTAGACTTTCGCATTCAGATGAGTTTTGGAAAATGTTTATAAATGAATTATCATTTTGTCTTGTATTCTTGGTGTTGATGTTTAATTAAATGTTTCTGAACTGGTTTATATTTGGATAAACTTTACCAAACGCGTTTCGATCATTGATAATGGTTGTACTTGTGGCATGGAAATTGCACTCTCAAATGCTTAGAACACGTATTTCTGGTGGTTCACTTTTGAGTATGCATGGTTCTATATGGTTGTGACATGAATTGGGTACTTTGTTTTGGAGTCGGGTTGCAAAGTGGGATTAGTGTATCTTGGAATTGTGAATATTCCTTGGGAGAGTATTAATACCGTGTGCCTTGAATCTGTTTCTTATGCACACGGGAATGCCATCTACTGGGGGCTATGGGGATCTACTGGGGACCCCGATTGCAGATATCACAGTGAGGTGATTGGAGACTATGAACATTGTGCAAATACCCAAGTTTGGCGTGATGTGGTTAAATTTCATATTGTTGGGTCTTATGGAGGTTTGCATTATTACTGTTGATTTGTTAAATTGTTTTCGATGGGGAATTCACTAGACCTCATGGTCTAACCTTCGCTTTTCAAAATTAAAAACAATTTTCAGGTAAGAGAGTGGTTGGTGCGTCTTCCAGGAAAAAGGAGAAGGTTTGCAGTATTAGAGGTGGTGGTAATAGAGATAGTTTACCTTAATTTCCTATTGTTTAGTCTAGATATCTCAATTGTGGATGTATGTATCCGTTGTTTTACTTTGAGAATATTGTTAATTTATGACTTGATGTTTGGGACCACTTGGTTTAATATTAAGAGTTATGCTAATTTTGGGTTGTTACAAGTTTATAGAACGTTTTTGGACGTTGTAACAAGCTTTTTAGGACTTTTTAAAAATAAAGTGTCATATTAGCTATTTTAAACATTATTTGCAAAAGTATCCTAAATGTCCTATAAAAAGATGGGTTTATAGGACAATTCTAAAAAATGTCCTATAAAATAGTTAATCTTGATGTTAAAAAGGTCCTAAAAAACTTGTTACGGCGTTCAAAGCGTTCTATAAACTTATTATGACACATTTAAATACGATACTTTATTCTTTGATCCTATAAACTTAAGTTTTATAGAACACTCCGGTAAGAAGCTAACATTGTAGGTGCTCTATTAACCCAATTTTGTAGTAGTGAGCCGATTTACCAACTTATTAGATTACAAATAATTTTATTTTTGTGGTTTTATGTACTTTTAACTTGTCCGTTGATTATTTTTTCTTGTTTTATTATTTGCGATAAATTTTAATTAAGTATATTATCCTGTTTTATATTTGAGTAAATTGCATTTTCGGTCCCTATGGTTTGTTGATTTTTTGGATTGGGTCCCTACAAAATATTTATTGCAAAAAAAACCTACGGTATGCAAAAATGCTCGATTGTTGTCCTTGAGACTAACATTGTTAGCTTCCCATCCATTAACCACTTCATGTGACTTGCATATAAGGGTATATTTGTTTTTATAAATTATTTCCCTTTTTAACTCTAAAAGACCTTTGTCCCTTCTCTTGCTCTCCATCACCACCCCTTTTATCTCTTTCTTCCCTCATAACCTCCCATCTCAAAATTCACCTTTACCAAGGAAAAGCTCCATTAATGGCCAAGTCCAACGATGGCGAAGTCTTATGCTGGAGTACTCATACGCATCTGCATCTCTAGTTCTATCTCTCTATAAGTTGGACCATGAAATAAAAAACAACTTCCATATAGATGCATATGTCCTAACATACCCCAACCAAATTTGATTCAGTGTTTTAGGAGTTTCAAGGAGAGTCATATCTAGGGTTTCAGTTGCATAATCGAGCTTCACAACCATATGCAAAATCTGGTGCATCATCATCATCAAGGTTTGGTGGGGTTTGAGTTTGGGTTTTGGTTTTGGGGTCTGATTGGGTAAAATTTTAAGGTTTGTACAAATATATTATGAAGTTTTTGAGATGTTTTAATTTATATATTTTAATTTTGATTTGATTTGAATTCTTTAATTATCTTGTTATGCGTATTGTTCAATGTTTGTAAATTTTGAGATAAAATGTTCATAGTGGTGGTTAAGTTGAAATATGGGTGGTGGTGGTGGTGGTGGTTTATTTATGGGTGGTGTAGTAAAACTTAATAGAAAAACTGAAAAACAAAAAGAATCTACGAAAACAAAAATGACAAAATAGAGAGTAAAAAAGACAAATATACCCTCATGTACAAGTCACATGTGAGGGTTTAACGGAAGGAAAACTAATCGAGTTAGCCTCAGGGACCAAAATCCAACATTTTTATATACCATAAGGCTTTTTTGCAAAAATACTTTGTAGGGACCTAATTCAAGAAACTCAAGAAACCTCAGGGGGCAAAAATGTAATTTACTCTTTATATTATTTAAAAAGTATTTTTTATTTTAAAATAAGTTGAATACTTAACCATCAATTAATTAAAACTTAAAACTAATATAATGTAATATACTATTGATAATAAATAAAAAAATTTAACACTTTTAAAATGAAAAATCTAAATCTCAAAATTGATGTACGAAAATTTTAATTGTGAAAGGTGGTGTAAATAAATAATATTATACCAAATTTGTGTGTTATCGTTCATAACACCAAATTCAGTGCAAGAAATTGTGATTCCATTGGAATGAATTTGCATATAATTTAGCGTTTTAGTGTAAGATTTGGTAACCTCATTAGAAATAATAAAAACCCTGTATATTCTAGTTTTAATTAAATTACTTGACATAAATCTTAATTTATATCAATTAAGACGATAAACATATATATATATATATATATGTTGTATGAAATTATTCTTTTCTCAATTGTATTTATAGTAGAATAATATAATATGATTATGAAAATTCAATTAATTAATTAATTTATAAGTATATTTAAATATACAAATAAAAGAAACATAACAAATTTTTTTTCTCGAGTTATTTAATATCACTCGTAAAGAAGGACAAAATATTAAATTAAGGAGACGTTGATTGATCAACAAGATTTTCGTTTTCTTTACGCTACTCACAAACTTTGGTAATTAATTGACATCGCGAATCATATAGCAATTATTATGAAAGTAAAACGAAAACGTTATTAAATTTTAATTTTTCATATATATATGGCAGCGATCAATTGGAAACCAGTATTACATTGGAAACTTTGGAAACCGAAATCAACCAATCAGTGAATTTCTTTTTTTTTATTTTTATTTTTAATTGAAAAGGTTATTTTTGTCTTTTACATTATTTCATAATATATATGGTAACTGTTATTATTATATTAATAATTATTGAATTTTAATTTATTTTATATATGGTAATAATAATCATTGATTAATTTAAAAATGAGATATTTAATTTAGGTAAATTATTTAATTTTAATTTAGCTATGGTAATAATGAAACAATAATGCTAACACGATTAACCTGATTAATCTATTTTCATTATGAAACAATAATGTTAACACGATGAACCTGATCAATCTATTTTCATATACGGATATGCAACTGAACAGGTAATGAAACAAAAATAGGAAGTTAACAAAAATGACACAAATTTATCATGTTTCATTATGAAACAATAATGCTAACACGATGAACCTGATGAATCTATTTTCATTATGAAACAATAATGCTAACACGATGAACCTGATGAAATATCTGTAATCCAATAAAATCTATAATCCAATGAAATCTGTAATCCACAAATTCATTCTGTTTCATCACAATATTAGATTGCATGGGAAATTTTATAATAAAATGAAATTAAAAAAATTATTTTCTTACATAAAATCTAACAATAATAATAATAACAACAATTTATAGAAAAAAGTATAAATTAAATTATAACAAAATAATACCAGCCGATAAGATTTATATAAAAATACATTACATAATTAAATAAACAACTTTTTTACAAAAAGAAATCAATATACATTAAATTTAAATAAAATAAACATTTTTTGTCATATTTGAGACACAAAATCAAAAGACATATTTACCCTTTTCATCTATTATTTTTATTTATTATTAATAAATTAATTAATTTACTACCATATATAATTCAAATTAATCTTAACCATTGATTATAAAGATCAATGGCTAAAATTTGGTTTCCAAAATTTCCAATGAAACTTGGTTTCCAATTAATACCACCCCTATATATATATATATATATATATATATATATATATATATATATATATATATATATATATATATATATATATAGACGGAGGTTTAAAGAAAAACCTCAAATAAATAAAAAACTAAAAAACACCTTATCAACCGTTAGATTAGATGATCTGATGGATGTGATTAAACAGACGGTTACAACAATATTTTTTTAATTAAAAAAACCTCCACCCCCTATTTTTTATTCGAAAAAATACGAAAAATGAACAAAATTCGAGCGAAATAAAATACACCAAATAAAGGATCATATTTTTCTTGTTAATTTGACATCCATATTCATATACTTTTTTATTCGTTTTTTCGTGGTTTTTTGGTTTTCTATTTATTTAGAGTTTTCTCCTGAACCTGAGCCTATATAGACGGAGGTTCAAAGGAAAACCTCAAATAAATAAAAAACTAAAAAACACCTTATCAACCGTTAGATTAGATGATCTGATGGATGTGATTAAACAGGCGGTTACAACAATATTTTTTTAATTAAAAAAACCTCCACCCCCTATTTTTTATTCGAAAAAATACGAAAAATGAACAAAATTGAGCGAAATAAATTACACCAAATAAACGATCATATTTTTCTTGTTAATTTGACATCCATATTCATATACTTTTTTATTCGTTTTTTCGTGGTTTTTCGGTTTTCTATTTATTTAGAGTTTTCTCCTGAACCTGAACGGAGGTTCAAAGGAAAACCTCAAATAAATAAAAAACTAAAAAACACCTTATCAACCGTTAGATTAGATGATCTGATGGATGTGATTAAACAGGCGGTTACAACAATATTTTTTTAAACATAAAGTGTCATATATATATATATATATATATATATATATATAAATAAAGGTTATCATTTACAACAATTTTCTTTCGATTACAACTAAATTATATAATATGTTCCAATAACAATCAGGATAATATATTACTTGTTAAATTATTATTTCCTTTGATCTTAAAATTGACCGTCCACGTTAATTAATTTGATTAAAATTAACATTAAAAATTAAAATGATTTTTTTTTTGAACGGCAGCTAAACGCACACACCCACCCCGACCGAAGTCGACGAGGTATCCGGGATCCATACGGGCACCCGACTAATCCTCGCGACCATGGACCGTTACCGATCCATAGCCTCGTCCATGCCCGACCCGAAGGCCGACCCATGGACTGGGGTATCGCCACCCGTTCCCCCAAGGAATCGAACCCGGGTAGACAGGGATGCCATCCACTGTCCCCCCCAGGATGTTACCGACCGCTGGGCTACAAGGGCTTTGATAAAATTAAAATGATTTGATTGATGTAATTATGATAAATTATAAGTATACTAGAAGTGTACCCGTACAATACAACAAAATACATTATGATTTTAATGTTTTATTTTTTTTGTCGATTTACAATACGATTTTGGATAATTTTGAGAGAGTGATAATGATTTTTTTTTATAAATTTGTTTAAATTAGGCTTAGTAATATATTTTTTTTAAGAAAAAAAAGATGTTTTGTTAGAATTCAATGATTATATTATATATTTTAAATTATTTATATTTAAATTGAGATGTTTACCCTATTTTGATTATGTTTTTTCAGTTAGTTATTATAACAACCCAACCAAAATATAAACAAACGGATCGATTCTTAAAATAAAAATCTCAATGATCGAATAATAATCAATGCCATAACGGTCCCAAACTTACAATAGTTAAATCAAGGTTTGCTGTAAACAACCTATACACAACTGAGATAATAAAAATAAAATAAACTAAGTGTCGGTCTTCTATCCGCCCCGCTAGATCTTCTCTTTTCCCTTAGCTGCTTTGTCTAAAACACGACGGCCTAAAAAGATTTTTAGTTTTGAAATAGCAAGGGTTAGACCATAGGTCTAGTGAGTTCCCTCTAACAGTTAAGCAACGAAATATACTTTCCAGAATTAGAAACAACATTTAATAATGGCACATAAATAAAACACGCTACGGACCACACGACCGTCAAAGACGATGTGTCTAACTCGCGCTGCCTTAATGTTGGGTCACGCCCCCAACGACATGAACGAGCCACACTCCCCGGCACGAGTAGGCGGGCCACACTCCCCGACTTAGGTCACGTATGCATACATTTAACAATTTATAACACACTTGAACAATTTAATAAAATCATGTCATCATAAATAAAGCAAAGTTTAAAATAAACTTCACATGCTTTCATCATCAAAAGGTTTAGTTTAGAAAAACTCACCTGGCGTCCTTAGCTCGAGACTCGCGTCTACTCTTACAATTTGGTTCGAAACCTATAAGGGAAACATCGACTGATGAACACCCATTTCTTTCTATAAAAAAAATGACCTTACCCTACGACATCTAACCTTTTTGCCAACTTAATTCCCTAACCACTAACATGAGAAATTAATTTACTTTCTGAAAATTCTAACCAAAGATTTGGGGTGGGCCAAGCAACTAACCCACAATTTAAGGGAATGGGCTTCGGCCCATGTACCTTGTTTCGGGACCGGGGCTCTCTAAGCCGACCGGTATTGACCCAAGAGACCGGGGTCTCTCACCCCTGCTTCACCGACCGGTATTTTCCACAGGTCGACCGGTATGAACTTTCATCGGTCGACCGGTATAGGATTTCCATCGATCGACCGGTATAACTTTCATCTTTCATCGGTCAACCGACATAAGACTTCCATCGATCGACTGGTAAAACACTTCGGCCGAGGCCCGACCGATAGGGTCGCCCGGTGACCTAATATTTCGACCGGTATTTCAGACGACCGATGTCGAGGTTTCGCAGAACCATGGGTCAAATCGATGAGCGAAAACTCAGGAATCGTCCTTAAACATTAGGAATTCTTAATCCAAATTTCAAAATCTAAAATTAATCAACCCCATTCTCAAATCTCAGGTCGATGATAAACACCAATCCAATCCACTGCTGAAAATGAATAATTAGGGGTAGAGATAATAGATTAACAGATGGCTTACCTCAAGGAGAAAACGAAATCCCGCTTGAAATCTTGAAAAATCTTCCTTCTCTCTCGGTCTCGCCAAATCGTCAAGAATACCAAAACTTCAAAGCGGCCGCACACATACACACACTGGAATGCTATACCAAATAGGGTTAAAGACCCTATTTTCCTAACTTTTCACTTTAGCTCCTCACAACAATGTTTTTCTGACTTTTACCCCAAACTTTAAAAATTTAAACTTTGAACCCGGTTATTACAATATCCTCCCCTCAAAAGAATTCCGTCCCCGGAATTCCTTCATTAAAATAAACTGGGATATTGACTCTTCATAACCGACTCTAACTCCCAAGTCGCTTCTTGCCCTTTGTGGAATTGCCACTGAACCTTTACCAAGGAAATTTCCTTATTCCTTAACTTTTTCACTTTACGATCCAAAATCGCTACTGGTTCCTCTACAAAACTTATTCTTTCATCTAATTGGACATCTTCTAACGGTATCACAACGTTACTTTCTGCTAAACACTTTTTCAAGTTGGATACATGGAAAACAGGATGAACTCCTTGCAAATCCGTCGGTAGATCCAACTTATAAGCTACCTCTCCAACACGCTTCGCTATAGGAAACGGTCCTACATATCTTGGTCTCAACTTGCCCTTCTTGCCGAAACGAACGACTCCCTTCCATGGTGAAACTTTTAGCATCACCATGTCTCCTATTTGAAATTCTATCGGCTTCCTTCGCTTGTTTGCATACATTTTCTGGCGATATTGAGCCATCTTCAACCGTTCTCGAATCTGACTAACCTTGTCGGCCGTCACTTGCACGATTTTTGGTCCTGCTAACTGCTTCTCACCCACTTCATTCCAACATAAAGGAGTTCTACACTTTCGCCCATACAACGCTTCAAATGGAGCGGCTTGAATACTAGCGTGATAACTACTGTTATACGAGAACTCTATCAGAGGTAGATGAGTCTCCCATGAGCCTTTGAAATCGATCTCACATGCTCGGAGCATGTCTTCTAAAGTCTGAATAGTTCTTTCACTCTGGCCATCCGTCTGAGGGTGATACACTATACTCAACCTAAGTTGCGATCCCAACTCTCTTTGTAGGCTTCTCCAAAATTTTGACGTGAAGCGAGCATCTCGGTCTGACACGATAGAAGATGGTACTCCATGCCTGGATAATATCTCATCAATATACAATTTAGCCATCTTCTCCAACGGGTATGGCTCTTTGATCGGTAGAAAGTGAGCAGATTTGGTGAGTCGATCCACTATCACCCAAATAGCATCGTGCCCCTTAGGTGATCGCGGCAGTCCCGTCACGAAGTCCATTGTTATGTCATCCCACTTCCATACCGGTATTTCCAACGGTTGCAGTTCCCCGTACGGTCTTTGATGCTCCGCTTTCACCCTTAAACACCTCTCCACGAAAAAAGCTATGTCTTTCTTCAAGCCTGGCCACCAATAACTCTGCTTCAAGTCCCGATACATCTTATTGGTTCCCGGATGTATCGAGTATCGCGATTTGTGAGTTTCTTCCAATACTCTCTTCCGAAGATCTCCCCGCTTTGGAATCCACACTCTTTGCTTATAACATCTAACCCCACAATTGTCTACGGTTAACAAGTCAACAATTCCCACGATTCTTTCGCTTTTCAAGTTTTCCCTCAACACTGGTTCTTCTTGATATTTCTTGACTTCTTCCAGAAAATTTGAAATTTCCTCCACTCGAAACGCTACTATCTTGGATATTGAACTGTGTTCTTTCCGACTCAAGGCGTCCGCCACCACATTAGCTTTCCCCAGATGGTATAGGATCTCGCAATCGTAGTCGCTCATCAATTCCATCCACCTCCGCTGCCTCATGTTTAACTCCTTCTGATTGAATAGATGCTGGAGGCTCTTATGATCGGTATAAATTTGACACTTAACCTCATACAAGTAATGCCTCCAGATCTTCAACGCGAACACCACAGCTGCCAACTCCAGATCGTGTGTCGGATAATTCCTTTCGTGCTCTTTCAATTGCCGAGACGCGTAAGCTATTACCTTTCCATCTTGCATCAACACGCACCCTAACCCAAATTTTGAGGCATCGCTGTAAATCACAAATCCTTCCGTACCTTTGGGTAACGACAGAATCGGTGCACTACTCAATCTCTTTTTCAATTCGCTGAACACATCCTCTTGAGATTCCTTCCACGCAAAATTAACATTTTTCCTTGTTAGAGCAGTTAATGGTGTGGCTATTCTCGAGAAGTCCTGGATGAACCTTCGATAATAGCCCGCCAAACCAAGAAAACTTCTCACTTCGGTCGGCGTCCTTGGCACCTCCCACTCTTCGATTGCTTTAATCTTCGCTGGATCCACCTTGATCCCGTCTTCCGACACCACATGTCCTAAGAACTGCACTTCTCTTAGCCAAAATTCGCACTTCAAGAATTTGGCATACAACTTCTCTCGTTTAAGCAATTCTAACACAGCTCGCAGATGCATTTCATGGTCACTCATGGTCTGTGAATAGATTAGTATGTCGTCAATGAAGACAATGACACACTTGTCCAAAAAGGGGCTGCACACTCTATTCATCAGATCCATGAATGTTGTCGGTGCGTTCGTCAGCCCAAATGGCATGACTAGGAATTCGAAGTGACCATACCTCGTACGAAACGCAGTCTTAGATACATCATCCTCTCTCACCTTCAGCTGATGATAACCCGAACGCAAATCTATCTTCGAGAAGTAACTCGCTCCTTGCAACTGATCAAAGAGATCATTAATCCTAGGAAGCGGATATTTATTCTTAACTGTTACCTTGTTGAGCTCTCGATAGTCTATGCACATTCTCATAGACCTGTCCTTCTTCTTGACAAACAACACTGGTGCTCCTCACGGCGACGAACTGGGACGGATAAAACCTTTATCCAACAACTCCTTCAGTTGAGTCATCATCTCCTTCATTTCGGCCGGAGCCAAACGATAAGGAGAACTCGCTATTGGTGTCGCTCCCGGCATCAAATCTATCCTGAACTCCACTTGCCTATCCGGTGGCAGAGTGGTTAAGTCTTCCGGAAACACTTCCGGGTACTCACACACTATCGGAACAGATTCTAATCCATTCTTCTCTTTCTTAGCATCTACCACATACGCTAAGAACCCCACACACCCTTTTACTAAACAACGCCTAGCCTTGATCATCGAAATCAAGCACGACTTTCTATCCCGACGATCCCCGTATACAATGACTTCCTTCTGATCCGACAAAGCTATCCGAATTAACTTCTTATTACAAACGATACTAGCATCGTTAGACGCTAACCAATCCATCCTCACTATGACGTCAAATTCCCCCATGCCCATCGGATACAACCGCAATGGGAAGGTATGACCATCAATGTCTATATTACACCCGTCATATACTTCTCCCACTAAGACTCGACTATCATCGGCTACTTCTACTTCAAACCCTTGACTAAGCTTCTTAGGTTTCACAAGTAACTTGCGCACGAAGTTCGGTGACACAAATGAGCGATTTGCGCCCGAGTCAAACAATACCTTAGCATAAATCGAGTCTATGGGAAAAGTACCTGTGACCACATCTTGCGTCTCCACTGCCTCTTCTGCTGTCATATTAAAAGCTTTTGCTCTTGCCCGAGCTGGCTCCACCTTCCTCTCGTTCCCTTTATCTTCGACCACCCCAGAAGTTCCCTTCTTCAGCTGAGGGCAATCAGTCCTGATATGATCAGGATACCCACACTGGTAACACGACCTCGTCCCGCGACAGTCTCGAGCCATATGCCCAGTTTTCCCACATTTGTAGCACCCTTCACGCTCCAACAGACACTCCCCTTTGTGAACCCGATTACACTTGCTGCATGGCTTAATCTCAAACTTCGAATTACCCCGATGGTCAGGTTTTGCCGATTTAAACGTCTTGGAATCACGGTTAGGCCCTTCCCATTTCCGTTTGTCTCCGCTTCTCTCGGTAGCCTGACGATTCCTTTCCTTCTCCCGTAACTCAGCTGCATTTACCGCTGCCTGAAACGTTGTTGGATCCTTGTTCGAGACAAACTCCCGAATATTGCCTCTTAATCCATAGATGTACCGTTCCACTCGTCTCTCTTCGTTAGGCACATAAATCTCAGCAAATCTGGATTTCTAGATGAACTTGGTTGTATATTCTCGAACGGTCATATCTTTCTGCTCCAGACTTAAGAATTCCTCTCTAACTTCTTAATTGTCGCTAGAGGGCAAAATTGTGCTTTGAACCTCTTTACAAACTCAACCCATGACATTTCCCTAGCTGTTGTTGAACCCCGACCACCAGACTCCACGTCCCACCACATGACTGCTTCATCCTTCAACATGGCCAACGCGTAAACAACTTTGTCTCCTTCAGAACACTTGCTGGTGTCGAAGGCCAATTCCATTCCTTTTATCCACTTCATCGCTAGAACTGGGTCGCACTCACCTTTGTAAGTAGGAGGTTTGCAAGCAGCAAACTCCTTGAAGCTACATCTTTTTTCACCCATCGATTTGGTCATTACTGCAGAAGTTGTCTGTGAGTGACTCCCTACCATAGTCACCGTTGAATCTGCCACTTCAGTTGCCTCTTTGCTCCCACTCTTCTCCTTACTTGCCGACGCCTCATTGGATCGCTGCGTCAACAATGCGTTCAAAGTTTCTTGCAGTTTCCCCATCTCAGTCGCAAAGGTTTCTTGCATGACAAACCCCTGCGTTTGTCCCCCGCCACGATTTCTATTCTGCCTTCGACCCATCACCGAAGCTGAACTTTCCTGAAGTGAGGTTTCTAGTTCTGGTCCCGCATCCACGCTTCTAGCTCGATGCGCAACATGAATCGTCTTTCCACCTCTAGTCCCCGCAGCTGGTCCATTAACTTGTGTGGTCAGTTTCTTTGTTGTCTTCCCTTTGGGTCGTCCGCGACCCTTCCCTCGGTTAGCATCTGCATGAGGAGGAGCAACAGGTCCATCCTCAACCACTTCATTAACAGGTGCCACCTCTACTGCTGGCACCGATCTGCTCCTAGTTACTCTTTCGGTCATAGCTACAATAAAACATCAATAAAACTTCATTAAGGTAACCCCCAAATCAATAAAACAAGTTAAGCACGCACATATACCTGTAAATTTACAATTACACTGGCCAGATGTAATTCTAAATTTACCTTACATGTTAGTCCTCACTACTCTATGGCCATCCTATAATCTCAGTTGTGATTCACTCACTAAGTTTAAGTCTAAGCCCAACTGGTCACCTAGATCCCTTAAACTATTGATTTGATACCAACTATAACAACCCAACCAAAATATAAACAAACGGATCGATTCTTAAAATAAAATTATCAATGATCGAATAATAATCCATGCCATAACGGTCCCAAACTTACAATAGTTAAATCAAGGTTTGCTGTAAACAACCTATACACAACTGAGATAATAAAAAAAATAAACTAAGTGCCGGTCTTCTATCCACCCCGCTAGATCTTCTCTTTTCCCTTAGCTGCTTTGTCTAAAACACGACGGCCTGAAAAGATTTTTAGTTTTGAAATAGCAAGGGTTAGACCATAGGTCTAGTGAGTTCCCTCTAACAGTTAAGCAACGAAATATACTTTCCAGAATTAGAAACAACATTTAATAATGGCACATAAATAAAACACGCTACGGACCACACGACCGTCAAAGACGATGTGTCTAACTCGCGCTGCCTTAATGTTGGGTCACGCCCCCAACGACATGAACGAGCCACACTCCCCGGCACGAGTAGGCGGGCCACACTCCCCGACTTAGGTCACGTAACCCAGGAATAATGTATGCATACATTTAACAATTTATAACACACTTGAACAATTTAATAAAATCATGCCATCATAAATAAAGCAAAGTTTAAAATAAACTTCACATGCTTTCATCATCAAAAGGTTTAGTTTAGAAAAACTCACCTGACGTCCTTAGCTCGAGACTCGCGTCTACTCTTACAATTTGGTTCGAAACCTATAAGGGAAACATCGACTGATGAACACCCATTTCTTTCTATAAAAAAATGACCTTACCCTACGACATCTAACCTTTTCGCCAACTTAATTCCCTAACCACTAACATGAGAAATTAATTTACTTTCTGAAAATTCTAACCAAAGATTTGGGGTGGGCCAAGCAACTAACCCACAATTTAAGGGAATGGGCTTCGGCCCATGTACCTTGTTTCGGGACCGGGACTCTCTAAGCCGACCGGTATTGATCCAAGAGACCGGGGTCTCTCACCCCTGCTTCGCCGACCGGAATACACCTTCACCGACCGGTATTTTCCACAGGTCGATCGGTATGAACTTTCATCGGTCGACCGGTATAGGATTTCCATCGGTCAACCGATATAACTTTCATCTTTCATCGGTCAACCGACATAAGACTTCCATCGATCGACCGGTAAAACACTTCGACCGGGGCCCGACCGATAGGGTCTCCCGGTGACCTAATATTTCGACCGGTATTTCAGACGACCGGTGTCGAGGTTTCGCAGAACCAGGGGTCAAATCGATGAGCGAAAACTTAGGAATCGTCCTTCAATGAATTGCTAAAGGATTACACTAACCCAAACGATAATGATTACAGAACTACGCATACTTAAACATTAGGAATTCTTAATCCAAATTTCAAAATCTCAAATTAATCAACCTCATTCTCAAATCTCTGGTCGATGATAAACACCAATCCAATCCACTGCTGAAAATGAATAATTAGGGGTAGAGATAACAAATTAACAGATGGCTTACCTCAAGGAGAAAACGAAATCCCGCTTGAAATCTTGAAAAATCTTCCTTCTCTCTCGGTCTCGCCAAATCGCCAAGAATACCAAAACTTCAAAGCGGCTGCACACATACACACACTGGTATGCTATACCAAATAGGGTTAAAGACCCTATTTTCCTAACTTTTCACTTTAGCCCCTCACAACAATGTTTTTCTGACTTTTACCCCAAACTTTAAAATTTTAAACTTTGAACCCGGTTATTACAGTTATGAATTCAAACATATAACTTTATAAATTTATACTCATGTATCATGACGTGTAATATTAATTTTTAAGTAATATGTATCAACAAACAGTACTTAATTCATAAAATCTTGTTTTTTAAGAGTTTATTCGATAGTTTAATAATAATATAATGTTTTTTATAAAATAAACATTACATATTTTGTTAGATTTTTTTAATTATATTTTGGATTTTTTATATTTAAAATTTTATGGGGGGAGTGATTTTAGAGAAATTGAAGTGGAGAGTGATTTATGAGAAAAAATATATTTATCATTTGAGAAATGGTAAATATATGAGAAATAGAGAAGTAATCCTAGCCATTCATCTGGTCAACATTTGCGGCTTTGACCACGAAGCACCGGATAATTCCTTGCATGGTCTATTGAAAGTAGAGGGGTAGTTTCGTAAAATACGCAAGATGAATTCATATATGTACCTGTATGATTCACATATGAACTATACGTTCATATGTGAATCAGTTAATTAGTTCATATGTGAATTGCAAAAGTTCATATATGAATCTGTTAATTAGTTCAACTGATTCATATATGAACCTACAGTTAATTAGTTCATATGTGAATCAGTTAATTAGTTCATATATGAATCAGTTAAAAGAGTTCAGATGTGAATTACACTGGTTCACATATGAACATATAGTTCATATATGAATCATACAGGTTCATATATGAACTCATACCGTGTATTTTGTAAAAATTACGAAATTGTTCTTCTATTTTTGGAATAGCCACAAGTTTTGACCGGTCAAAGCCGCAATTCTTGACCAGTCAAAGCCGATCTTAACCATATGAATGACTAAGATTATTTCTCTATTTCTCATATATTTACCATTTCTCAAATGAACCTAAGGCTATATATATATATATATATATATATATATATATATATATATATATATATATATATATGGGTTATAATGTAAACTAAGACATTTGTATAAACCATATAAACCATTATATTAGGAAATAATTAAGATATTTATGGATAATAATCATGATTTATTAAATACCACTGAGATATATATGAAAGAGGATAAAGTTCATTTATTATGATAATAACATTGATTAAGGAAACAAAATAAAATTAAATATTCATTAGACTAGATGGACGGCTGAGATTAGTTTGTAAGTTTATACAAATAAAGTTGGTTTGCATTTGATCGCTCATATATATATATACTAGTGTTGGGCCCGTGTCTTGCACGGGAGGATAAATGTATTGTTGGAATATTGAACCGAGTTAAAATGAAACGTAATTTCTCTGTTAACAGTTAATGAAATACAATGTGAAAAACGAATGTATTTTCATAAGTGGTTAACTTGCATATATCCTTAATCGTTTGTTGTTATGAGTTTGTGCAATAATATTGGTAATAGTTTTGTATTATATTATTTAAAACTCAAACGACATGTCTCACAACATATTTATCTGACTATTGACTTCAAGACCTCATAGTATTAGTCGATAAAAATAAAGATATGTATATATATCTTATTCTCCTACTTCGAAAAATATGATTGTGGGTTTTGAAAAATATAAACAAATCCTCAATAAATAAAATAAAATATAAAAAAGTAGTTTTTCAAAGAAACAAAAATATAGTGGAATACCTTTTGTTTAGTTGCAGGTTCCGCCATTGACACTCGACCGTTCGTCTTCTTCTTGTACTCGGATGATACATAGAGAAACTATATATATTTATAGTAAATGTAGAGAATGTTTTAAAATCTTTTATTTTCATTTTCGATTTTACATTTAAATGTAAATATATTAAAAATATGGAAGAATATTTTTATATCTACATCGTTTATATTTTATTTTCTTTACACTTGGTTAATTTGGAAAGTATTGCGGAATATTTTTATTTTAAAGAATACGATAATTTATTAATGTATCTCGTTATTTTTTATTCATATCAACCTTCTTTTTTCTTCTTTTAATGCTCGTGAAAAAAAAATACGTGTAGATTTTATATTATCAAAAAAAATACGTGTAGATTTTATATTATGCTAATATAAAATACGTGTAGATTTTATAAAATAAAATAGATTTTATATTAGCAAAAAAAAATACGGAAGAAAAAAGAGTTTATATTACATCTCATTATGTAAAAAGATTTTATAAAATAAAATATGGAAAAAGATTTTATAAAATAAAATATGGAAAAATCATTATGAGATGTAATATAAAAAAATACGGAAGAAAAAATATTTTATATTACATCTCATTAATATAGATTTAAATGTAAAATCTACATTTAAAATAGATTATGCTAATATAAAATATATTTTATAAAATCCTCCACAAAAAAACAAATAGTTATATTAATAAATGAGTATCCATTCCACAAATAGATGGTTATTTGTGATACTGTGCTTGGAAAGGTTGTACCAAAGCATTAAGAAATTGTAAATTAAGTAATTGGCTTTAATTAGTTGTAACTTGTGCTTAAAATGTTGTAATTAAGAGTTTTTTATACTGTTTTTATAATATAGTATATATATATATATATATATATAGGGTCAGGTTCAGGGGAAAACCTCAAAAAAATGGAAAACTGAAGAACACTCTGGTAGTCCTTCATCTGGACGGTATGCACTTGTGCATACAGGTAATTTGTAATATGCACACGTGCATATGCACAAGTGCATAATGCACTTGTGCATAAAAACCAAAAATCAACATATTTTACCTGTATGCACAAGTGCATACTGTCCAAATGGAAGGCTACAAAAAAAAATGGAAGGCTACCAGAGTGTTCTTCAGTTTTCCGTTTTTTTGAGGTTTTCCCCTGAACCTCCGTCTATATATATATATATATATATATGTTTCAATAATTTTTTTTAACATAAATGCATGAAAAATATTGTTTAGAAAGAATAAATGGAGGGAAATGCATGTGAAAAAAAGATGATTGGGGGTTGTTTGAAATAGACTTTTCTACTAAAGGAATAATCTCATTTGAAATATCTGACTTTTCTATAGAATATATATATATATATATATATATATATATATATATATATATATATTTTATAATTATAGTTAATATTATATTAATATTAATATTATTTTTCCACCATAACATGGCACGTTTTAGACACAAAAAACATATTTACTATTCTATAATTTATGACAATTTAATCTCCATGTTATCCCCCTTTTGTAACTCTTGAAATATTCACACCAATAATATACATGTTTATTGTCCAAACATTAGATATTAAATATATATATTGTTTTAAAAAAGAAAACATTTTCTTTAAATCGAAAGAATCATGGCATTATTATTATTTCATGCAAGAAGATGGAAATCAAAAGAAATTAATAGTGAATTTTTTTTTTATCAAATTGCCTGCAACAGAAAACGAAAAATAATATTAAAAAAAAAAAAAAAAGTCTGCTGTACAAAATGGGAATAATTGATTACAACTCACATGAGGATTTTTCGAATTTTAGCAACATGACACCTATAAAAAACCAATAATAAAAAGAAAAAAACAAAGTTAAAAAGTTATATATTTAGTGGAGGTGGAGGAGTAGTGCTTTGTGTGGTAACGGTTTTGTACTCTTGCATTCCAATTCTTTTTCTACCAACCGGTTTTTATTCAACCGGCCGGTTTATTTCATATATATTTCCATCATATGTCATAAATAAAACGAGCCGTTCAAAATTCATTTGATAATACTTTTATTAAAATGATTTTAAATACTTCTTAAAACGTTTGATAGAATTTGATAATACTTTTAAAGTTTTAATAAAATAATTTTAGGAGACTTTAAAATTTAAATACTTCTTAAAACGTTTGAAATATATATGTACTGGTGGAGCTAGTATAGAGCCATGGGTTGTATTGGCACCCCCTCATTTTCTGATTTTTTTTTAATATGTCGATAAGAATATTACATATTAAATATTTTACTTCTTATTGGACTTGGCTCCTCCCCAATCTTATAGTAGACTTGTTGAAATTTCTTTTTTATCGAGATTAAGAGTTAAATATGTAAATGTCACTGTTAAATATGTAATATAATGATAATTGATTTGTGAATTCTTACACTCTTAATCTATACTATATTATAAAGGCGGAATAAAAAACTTTTAATTACTACTTATAAAACATAAGGTACTACCATTTTATGCATACATTTCAAAAATCTCTTAATCACAACTTAGTATGCATAAGGTACAACTCATTTGAAAAAAATTCAAACTTTACTTTTTCACTACCTTCCATATTCAAGATTTTTCCCTTCCATTTGGGGTTTCTCCAAAAGAAGAAAAGTTATTTACTTGCTCAAATTAACATATTTCTTTAATTATGATAGTACATGTATTTTCTTCATGTATACAAGTTTTTAAAGCCTTTTGAATTCTATAAAACTAACTAATAATGAACCTATATATACGTTTAGATACAAAATAATACTATCCAACATTATATTTGTTATTTTTACCTATTCTTTATTTCAGTATTTTGAAAAAATATTATCATTCGTTAGATATCGTTGATTAATACATGTTTTTAAAATTCAAATATACATTTAACGATTACTTTAATATAATTTCTTAATGCTTCATGATTGAAAAAACTCAAGTTAAGCGTTTATCACTACTAATGCTACATAAATTATAAATATATGATTTACTCCATATATATCTTTTTTCTTTTTTTTTTTTTTCCTGATAAGCTATTACATTAATTTTTTATTTCCATTTACAATTGCTCACCCCGATGCATTGCACAGGTACACTGCTAGTGTACATTAATGAAAACTCGTCGATGTCATTGTTAAATATGTAAAGGTCGAATATTATCAATTAATGAAAACTCGTCGAGGTCACTGTTAAATATGTAAAGGTCGAATATTATCGATATAAATATATAATATCGTTATTTTTGGTTTTTTCATAATGTTAACTAGGGGTGTAGACGAGCCGAGTCGAGTCGAGTAGTAGGTTAATCGAGCCGGCCTCAAAAAATTAATACTAGGCTCGAGCTCGACTCGCCCTCGATTAACTTTTCATGTAGGGCTCGAGCTCGAATATTTTTTTAGTTATCGAGCTCGATGCTCGTTTATTGGTTCGAACTCGCGATCGATTAACACGTTTATCGGTTTGAGCTCGGTATTTTTTATATTTTTATTGTATGCTTACTTAATATACGAGCATGTTTGGCTCGAAAAAGGGTATGTTCGAATGGTTCGGCTCGACTTGAAAAGTTGAATCGAGTTTTCGAACGAGCCGAGTCGAACATTGGTGTTATAAAACTCGGCTTATATATAAGTTAAACGAGTTGTATTTTGTGTTCGAGATCGACTCGAGATTAATTAAGCTCGAGCTCGAGTAGCTCGTTAAAAACTCGGCTCGCTTATATCCCTAATGTTAACTTATATTTTTATTTTATTTTATATGGTGCTCCCCCTCCTGTAAATTCCTAGCTCCGCTCCTGTATATATGAGTTAAATTTGTGCTCCAAATATGAAAGTAAAAGAGAATGATACCCAGGAATAAAACCATGTCATGAAAGTGGGACTAAGATGTTTTTTTAATAGGCTAATGTAATGCAAGAAAATTCACATTATATTAAGACTCATAAAGGGTTTCTTCATAAAAGACAAAAATATGCAGTTGAAACTAAGAGACCCTTAGTGTTTGTTGGGTTACTTTATCTTATCGGATGAACATAATAAATATTGAAAATTTTACTGGCAAGAGCAATAACAAGGACCGACAGTCTTACCTGGTAAGTGAGAGCGACGACTCTTACTCGATAAGTACTTACCAGATAAAAATGTTGCAAAAGATTGTTGGAAATTTTAGTAAAAACGTGTTTTTTACTAATTTTGGACACAATTAAATACATGTATACGTATTGTATATATCTAAGAGTTGTTATCCATAGTTAAGAGCTGTTATCCATAGGTAAGGTTGCAAATGATTGTTTGCAACATTAATATACATTTTCCGTAAAAGTCATTAAGAGCTGTTATCCATAGTTAAGGTCTTATTCATAGCTACGTGTGTGACGTTTTTTTTTTTTTTTTGAACGGCAAGTTAACACACGCACACGTTCCCGAGGTATCCGGGCTCCCACTTAAGGGTGCCACCCGACTAATCCCCGTCGATCACGACCCAACCCAATTAGGTTAACGTGTGTGACGGTTGACTCACTCACTCATATCCTACAAATTTAGTCGATCAAAAGTTACGTTTCAATTTTGTTATAAAATAACAGTATTATTTATATTACAAAATATGTACAAAAACTTAATATCTTAAAAACAAAAGTTAGCTAACAATAAATATCAATGGTGATCTTAGGTTCCCTAACGAAAAACGATTATCGATCAATTGTTAATATAAAAAAAGATATATTTAATATCCTTCAAAACATTTTATTTGAGTAATCTCCAAATTTAAAATGAAGTATCCATTATCTTCCAAACTTTCCTCAATTACAAATAATAATTGAAAAATATTAAATTTCTTATGAATATTTTTGAGAGGGATACTAGTTATTTGACAAGAACTCGTGGAAAACAAATAAGTACACTCCAAGATCAGATCGTAATGGATTCCATTTTGGTCTTCACTTTAAAATTATATGAATAATATTTATTTTTAGAAAAGTTTAATAACCACTGAAAATATACTATAAATATTTATAAAACAATATATATATATATATATATATATATATATATATATATATATATATATATGGCAAAGAATCGTGTAAGAATTTGAGGTTAACATGAGAAGGCGAAGAATCGTGTGAGAATTTGAAGTTAACATGAGAAGTGTATCTGAACCGTTGATCACTTTAAATCAAATACCCTCCCATGAATTGCAACTTAGAAAAGAATTGATCCTGTGCATCTTGATGCATCTTATCTTGATGTATCTCATCCTAATGTGCATCTATTTCTTATCCAACGGTTGATAACAATTTCTCAAACTTCTCACGTTAACCTCCGCTTCTTACGGAACCCAACACTATCTCTTAGGGTGGTTAATTTAGAATTTCAAACATGCCATATCTCTTAGGGAGGCAACTTTGTATCAAACTAAACCAACCAATACGTGTAATAACCAAGATCAAAATTATAAAGGATGGAGTGTAGGTGAGTTTTTGTTGAAAGCCCAAAGTTTAGGGACTAAGTTGTAAATGTTGGTAAAAGGGATTAAAACCCTAATACCCCTACCTTCCTAATCATTCTCAACTTTAGAAGCTAAAGAAATCAGGAAGAAAACTCAGTGTGCGTGTGTGGCGTTCAAGTTGGAAGAAATCAAGGAAGAACAAATTGAGGGAAGGTTATACTCCTAATCCCCAAGAAGATAATCCTAGTCCTCTCTCTCATTTCGATTTATTGGTTGGATTCATGCTTGGTGAGCTTTAGATCAAAATGGGGGAGGGTAAGCTTTTGTCTGAGTTCATTTTACTAGATTTGTTTATTTCTTGGTGTGGAGGCTGATAAAAGGGAGTTAATCATTTAATCATTGATATGAAGGTTTAGTATGAATTTCAATTTTAGGAAGGATTTCCCTTTCAATTCGGGTAAAACCCCCACTGTCTGGGAAATCGCCCAGGTCGATTGTGGGTTGTTTTTCCCAATCAGGCCGAAACCCTAGGAGACGGGGTCCCGGGAGAGGAAAACCCGAGGAGACCGGGTGAGTGGAGTTCCCGAGAGGGAAGCCCTGGGAGAGGGGTCCCGGGAGGGGAAAACCCGGGGAGACCGGGTGAGTGGAGTTCCTGGGAGGGAAGCCCCAGGAGACAGGGTCCCAAGAGGGGGGATACCCGGGAAGACCGGGTAAGTGGAGTTCTCGGGAGGGAAGCCCTATGAGACGGGGTCCCGAGAGGGGAAGAACCGGGGAGGCCGGTTTGAGAGGACCCGGTAGGCGGGAAGACCAAACCCCGGGAGTCGGGAAAACCGGTGGACCAAGAGGCGGGGACCGGGGGAGGCCGAACCTGGTAGGGGAGACCCCCGGGTGGGAGGCCGAACCGGTAGGGGAGGCCTCGGGTGGGAATCTGTTCGGTAATTGAGAGGGGTCGGTTAATGATAACCCTTTTGGGACTTTTGGTATCTTACCACCCTAAACTTCATTATTCATAGGTATTCTGTTTAAGGACCAAAGTGCGGGTATGAAGAGTAAAGGAAAAGTGTCAGGTGAGTCTTTCTACCTAAATCGTTGTTAATAAATTTTTTTCTTTACAAGAGGATGTTTATTAAATTGCATGTTTTAACATTGATATGATTGGTACTTGTTATGTTTGCATACATTTGTTATGGCACAAGTCGGGAGGTGTGACCCTCCAGTACTCATACCGGGGGTGTGTCCCGTTCATGCCAATGGGGGTGTGTCCCAGTTAAAGGTAGTATGAGTCTGACACGTTGCCCCAAATGTGTCTGGCTTTAGTGCGTGCCTTTAAAACATGTCGTTTATGTGTAACTGGTAAAGCTGCAAATTGTTTATATAAATGCCACCATATCATTTACACGTTGTTGGGATGTGGATGTTCGTTGTTTGAGGGAACTCACTAGACCTTTCGGTCTAACCCTCGCCTTTCAAAAACCAAAAACCTATTCAGGAAGACGCAAGGTGGAAGGCTCGGGTAAGGGAAAGGAGAAGCTGTGAGCTGGGAGTCGTGGATTAGAAGGATGACGATCTAGCTTCCCAGACTTAGATGTTTTTTTTTATTATTCTCAGATGTGTAATAGGTTGTTTCCGCAAACCTAAATTTTGTACTTGACTCATTGACATTTTATCGGTGAGACGTTTGGCGAGTTGAATTATGTTAAATTGCGTTGTTCTTGACCGTTTGGTTTAGTTGGGTTGTTACAGTTGGTATCAAAGACATAGTTTAAGGGATATAGGTGACCGGAGGGGCCTAGACTTAAACAGTTAGTGTAGGAACACAACTGGGAAACAGGAAGGCCTTAGGGAGACCTCAACAGGGACATAAATAATATGGTAGTGAGAACTGGCATGTAAGGTAAATTTGGAATTACATCTGGCCAATGTAATTGCGAATTTACAGGTACGTGTGTGTGCTTATTTCGCCTTATTATGTTGGTATTGTTGGTTAAGTTTTGCATTTGTGTGTCTTTTCAGTAAGCAAGATGTCTGAGCGAGTGTTGAGAAGTGGATCTGTGCCTATTGCTGAGACCATGCCAGTGAATGAGGTACTGGTGAATGGACCAACGGACCTTCCAAGGCAAGAAGCTACTCAGGGAAGAGGTCGAGGTCGTGGGAGGGGAGGGGAGGGGAGGAGGGAGAGCACCACAAAGGGCTACCACTCAAGTAGATGAACCCGAAGGGGAAATTTAGGGACAAAATTCGACGCGTAGTGGCCGTCGAGCGAGGAGTGTGGAGATCCCTGTGGGATAAGAACTTTTTCAGCAAGAGAGTTCAACTACTGTGAGGGGAAGAGGGCAATCAGGGGTCGTGGTCGGGGCCAGGCTCAAGCCTTTGTAACTCAAGAGATGTTCGCTGCTGAGATGGGCAAGTTACAGAAATCTCTGCAAGCTTTGTTGGCACATCAGGTGAAGTCAACATCGGGGAGTAAAGAGAAGAGTGAGAGCAGGAAAGGGCTCTAAGATGTCTAGTCCACCTATGATCGTGGTAGGCGGTCATTCCCAATCGACTTCGTTTGTAGCAACCAAACCGGTGATGGACAAGGGATGCAACTTCAAGGCATTCTCCTCTTGTAAGCCACCTACTTTCAAGGGAGAGTGCAATCCAGTCTTGGCTATGAAGTGGGTTAGGGAGATGGAGTTGGTATTCGACACTTGCAAGTGTGCCGATGATGACAAAGTGATGTTTGCACTATCTATGCTGAAATCGGATGCAATATTTTGGTGGGATGCCGAGACAGGTGGGAAAAGATCGAAGGCAGATAAGGACATGACTTGGGAAACTTTTGTTGCTAGATTTAAGGCACAATTATGTCCGTTGGTGGCAATTAAGAAACTGGAAGAGGAGTTTATGGGGTTAGAACAGGGAGAGATGACTGTTCGTGAGTATACCTCCAAGTTCTTGGAAAAGGCTCGATTTGCCGAGATTTATGTACCCAATGAAGAACGATGCATAGAAAGGTACATCTACGGGCTGAAGAGTAATATCCGGGAATTAGTTTCCACTTAGAACCCTACTACTTTTCAAGCGGCCATTAACGCAGCCGAATTGACCGAGAAGGAAAAGGTACGCCAAATGGATGAGAATGGTGGGGATAAGAGAAAGTGGGAAGGACCCGCTCGTGACGCCAAGAGGTCCAAGAGTGTTAGGCCTGAGTTGCGGGTAGCACCAAGATTTGGGGTGAAGCCGTGTGGGAAGTGCAATCGAGTGCATCGTGGGGAATGCATGTTGGATAAGGATGGCTATTTCAAGTGTGGAAAGGTAGCGCATATGGCTTGAGATTGTCTGTAACACCCGTGATTTTGAGAATTCACGTTTATGGTTCTTGGAAGTCATTTGACCATTAAGATGGAATTATATTGGGGTTTGCATATTTTTATATAATGAAACCATCGATGATGGACTCGGGCACGGAAAATAGGAGAAAACGCGAGAAACAGGAACCACGCGACCTGGCGTGCGGATTGGGGGTCGCGGCCTAAGCCGCGTATGTCGCTGTGACTTGAACCGGGGACACACGCGGCTTGCCCTGGGAAGGGTCCGACAGTGATAAAAGGGTCGATTTTTAGGGTTTGGCTCATTCTTCTTCACACCATTCTCCCCATTCCCACTTCCTCTCGTTTTTGCAGTCTTGGGAAGGCTAAGATCCGGATTCTTGGGTCCCTTGAGGGCATTGTTGGTGATTTAAAGTTCCTAATGGTTGAAGGTAAACTCCAAATCTCCTTTATTTGACTAGGGTTTGAGCTCATCTCATTCTCAACCTACTCTTCTTCCTTGTGATAATTTTTACTAGAGATTAGGAGTATATGCGATGTTCTTGAGAGTTTTGCACCGTAGATCTGGATTTATCACTTGAGCAATCTCGAACCCTTACCATTGGAAGCTAGAGGTTTGGCTTGGAAACATAGATTTAGCCTAAATCTAGCAAGGTGAGTTCAAGTTGATTTGTGAGAACGTTGTACATGCCAAAATATCTATTTTAAAGTGTTTTTGTGTTTTGCATGAAATTATCATTTGTTGGGTTATTTGGTGGGTATTGATTATTCGAAGTGTTTAACTATATAAACCTTGTAAAACAACAACATTTGGGGGTTCTTGGGTGCTTTGATAAATAAGTCCCAAAGGAAAGTGTTTTGGTGATTTATTGCATAAATGAAGGTTATTTGGTAAAGACACACTTTTGTGTTTATTGAAAATATGCATAGATTGTGTTATGGGATGTTTCGAAAATACCAACGTGTGGGTCATTGGGTTTTGGTCATTCCCGACCTTGTGAACATTTTAGAAATTGTAAATATTTTTGGTTTTGGGAAAAGATATATTCCAAGTATTTCGATGAGTAAATCTTAGGTATCGACATTTTAACGATTTATTTTACAAGTGTAAATCCTTTGGTGTAAATGCACTTTTAGTGTGTGTTTTGGAGAAATGGGAAACCTTGTGTTATGAGATGTTTTAAAAGAGTCAATGGTATAAACTCGTTTGGAAAATGATCTGTCTCAATTTAAGTGGTGTTGGAATTTGGCGTGTATTTTGGAACACATGGTTGCATAAACGTTGGTCGAGTGCGTTTTATTGCATTTATTGCTTTTGACAGTGAGTCCTTTGGTTGTTTGAGCATGTGGCTCGGTATTTGATTATGATTGGGTTTTGGGGACATTTTTCTAGTTTTGATAGCTCAATGTAGAGCTTTAGGTCGTGATTATATCTATTTGAGATGTACGTGTTTTGAGTGTATGATGAAAGATGTTGAGCTCTATAAATCATGAGTGTATGCTGAAAGATGTTAAGCTCGATAAATCATGAGTGTATGCTGAAAGATGTTGAGCTCGATAAATCATGAGTGTATGGTGAAAGATGCTGAGCTCGATAAACTATGAGTGTATGCTGAAAGATGTTGAGCTCGATATATCATGAGTGTATGCTGAAAGATGTTGAGCTCGATAAACTATGAGTGTATGCTGAAAGATGTTGAGCTCGATAAATCATGAGTGTATGATGAAAGATGCCGAGTTCGATAAACTATGAGTGTATGCTGAAAGATGCTGAGCTCGATAAATCATGAGTGTATGCTGAAAGATGTTGAGCTCGATAAATCAGGAGTGTATGCTGAAAGATGTTGAGCTCGATAAACCATGAGTGTATGCTGAAAGATGCTGAGCTCGATATCCAATATGGGTGTGACCGTACGGTGGGTTTTACTAACATAGTATGTGGTTTACTTTGTGTTCCGCCACATTATATAGAATCGGGTCTCCTCATCACCGAAAGGTGTTATCTGGAGTATTAAGTTTTAGTGTCAATGTTTTCGGTGACGTTTTATATTTATGGATTCTATCCGTGATTTATGGGTTGAGTATTATGCACCACCCGTGTTTTGGGTGTTTCGATTTATAACGTTATATCCGCGTTTTCATAAACCGGGAGTCGAGTTATATTCATGTTTTGAGTGAGTCTTGGGTTGAATTTACCTTTGAAAATCGTTTGAATGGATTATGATTTTAAGTGGCGTTCATTCCTTTTAAGATACAATTATTCGTGTTAAAAACTTTTTAACTCACTAGGCGTTAGCGTAATCTTTTTATTTGTCGGCATGTGCAACAGGTTCTGGTTGGGATTAGTGCAAGTAACACTGTGAAGAGAGGAGTGTTAGTTGTGTGCTCGAGGAGTGAATAGCTTGTTGAAGTCTTCTGCATTTGTTTTGAGAAGAGCAACTTGGATATGGGTTAGGTAACCCCGACTTCGGTTTAGTCCTTGTTTTTTATTGGAGTTTATATTTATTGAGGTTAATTTTAGAATTTTAACTTGAGGTATATTGAGTTTTGATACTCGAGTGGTAGCTATTGTTGTAAGCAAACTCCACCAAAGGTAGGTGAGAGTCCCAACTACCCCCAAAATCAATTACACAAGACCTTAGCATGTCTTCAAGCATTTGGATCGTTCTCTCGCTTTGACCGTCGGTTTGTGGATGGTAAGCCGTACTCAACTTTACTCGCGTACCAAGCTCCTTCTGAAAGTCATCCCAAAAATTCTAAGTGAATCGACTGTCGAGATCCGACACGATCGACAAAGGTACCCCATGCCTCGAAACCACTTCATCGATGTAGAGTTTTGCTAACTTGTCCATCGGTAAGGTTTCACGCATAGCCAAAAAGTGAGCGCTCTTAGTCAATCGATCGACTATTACCCAAATGGTATCGTGACCTCGAAGAGGTTTGGGCAACTTCATCACGAAGTCCATGGTAATATGCTCCCACTTCCACTCGGGGATCTCCAAGGACTGAAGATGCCCATACGGTCGTTCATGTTCGGTTTTCACCTGCAAGCACGTCACATCAAGTTTCATTACCGGCCACCAATAGTGTAACTTCAAGTCCCGGTACATCTTTGTACTTCTCGAATGAATGGAATACTTGGACTTGTGGGCATCCTCAAGAAGTAATTCACGGTTGCCCCAAACTTTGGGCACCCATACACGACCGTTGAACAATTTTACCCCACGACTATCCTCCGTTAAGAGAAAACGTTGCTTTGTCATCACTTCATCCATAAGATTTTCTTCCAACAAGGCTTCTATTTGAGATGTCTTGATCTTCTCAACAGGACTTGACACTAACTTGATTCTCGAAAGGGTATCCCGAATACTTCCGCTATAGTCCTTCCGACTTAACGCATCGACCACTACGTTCACCTTACTGGTATGGTAAAGCAACTCACAATAGTAACCCTTGAGCAACTCGAGCCACCGCCTTTGCCTCATGTTTAACTCTTTTTGATCAAAGACGTATTTTAGACTCTTATGATCCGTGTAGATTGTACATTTCGTACCATAGAGGTAATGTCGCCAAAGCTTCAAGGCGAACACCACCGCCGCTAACTCCAAATCGTGGGTAGGATAATTCTTCTCGTGGATTTTGAGTTGTCTCGAGGCGTAGGCGATCACCTTGCCTCTTTGCATCAACACGCATCCTAATCCCATTTTCGAAGCGACGCTAGAGACCATGAAGTCTTCAGATCCTTCAGCTAGCGATAGAATTGAGGCTTCGTACAATTTCTTTTGTAAGATCCGGAACGCCTTCTCTTGTGTTTCGATCCAGGCGAACTTCACATTCTTCCGAGTTAAAGTTGTCAAGGAAGAAGCGATTTTCGAGAAGTCTTGAATAAACCTCCAGTAATATCCCACCAAACCCAAGAAGATTCGGATCTCGGACGGACTCTTGGGAGGCTCCCAATTCATTATGGCTTCAATTTTAGAGGGGTCCACTTTCACCCCATCTCGGATGACAACGTGACCCAAGAATTGAAACTCTTCCAACCAGAAGTCGCACTTGGAGAATTTGGCATACAATATCTCCTTTCTCAACACTTCTAGAACTTCACGAAGGTGCTGCTCATGTTCCAACTCGTTCTTGGAATATATGAGTATGTCATCAATGAATACGATGACTGACTAATCGAGGAATGGTCGGCACACTCTATTCATCAAATCCATAAACACCGTCGGTGCGTTTGTTAGGCCAAACAACATTACAAGGAATTCGTAATAGCCGTAATGCGTTCTAAAGGTCGTCTTCGAGACGTCTTCTCCCCTTACCTTCCCTTGGTGGTATCCCGAACGCAAGTCGATCTTGGAGAAATACCCCGCTCCTTGGAGTTGATCGAATAAGTCATCTATCCTCGGAAGCGGGTTCTTGTTCTTCACCGTTGCTTTGTTCAACTCGTGGTAATCGATGCACATTCTCATTGTGCCATCTTTCTTCTTGACAAACAAGACCGGAGCTCCCCAAGGCGACGAGCTCGGTCTTCTAAAACCCTTCACCAAAAGCTCTTGGAGTTGAGCCATCATCTCTTGCATCTCCGAAGGCGCCAACCGGTAAGGGGCTCTAGCAATAGGAGACTCTCCCGGCACGAGATCAATCCGAAACTCCACTTGATGATCGGGTGGTAACCCAGGCAAGTCGTTCGGAAAGACATCGGGAAATTCACACACTATCTTCACATCTTCAAGCTTTAACTTCTCGAGTTTGGCGTCAATCACGTAGGCTAGGAAAGACGAGCATCCTTTCACCAAGCATTTGGGCGCCTTAGCCATGGTGATGATTGCCACATCACCTTTCCTCTTCTCACCATAGATCACAACAACTTCACCACTAGGATTGGGAAGTCGGATTAATTTCTTGGAGCATACGATCTCTGCATGATTGTTCGCCAACCAATCCATGTCGACCACCACATCAAAACCTCCTATAATCATCAGCATCAAATCGATCAGGAATTCTTTCCCTTCGATTCCGAGAGTACACTTCCTCATGATGTCGTGGATTAGAACTTGACTATCATTTGCTATCTCTACCACTAACGCATTCTCTAGACTATTAGTGGGCATGGCATGCTTTTGACGAAACGACTCAGATATAAAAGAGAAACTGGCACCCGAATCAAACAGGACACGAGCATGTACAGAGTTTAGAAGAAACGTACCCGATACCACATCGGCGGATGCCTTGGCCTCATCGGTCGTCATCTGAAAAGCTCGACCCGGAACCCTAGATGGGTTCTCTCTTTTCTCCGGCGCGTTACCCGACTTGAGCTTCGGGCAATCCCTCTTCATATGCCCCGGTGCCTTGCACTCGAAGCAGATAAGCCCTCTGATCGGGTAATCTCTGGTGGCGTGATCGAACTTCCCACACTTGACACAACGTTGAGGAGTGGGTTTACAATTACCATGGTGCTTGATTCGACACTTCTGGAACCATCTAGGTTCTTGATAATTGTTGAAGCTTCCATTTCCAACGAAAGGTCGAGTTCTCTTAGGAGGTACGAAATTGCTTTCCCACTTTCTCTTGTCTCCGACTACCACTGCTTTCTCCGGTTTACCCCTCGTGTAAACCTCTTCCATAAATTGGGCTTCCTCTATCGTCTCGCGAAGGTTAAAAGCCTTCGAGTTGCGAACCATGGACATCATGTCCGCCGGCAAGCCCTTAAGATAGGCCTTGATCTTCTCTTTTTCCGTTGGGGCCACTTGCCCCACCAACCCCAGTTTCTCCATGAATCGACGGGTATACTCCCTCACCGTCAAGTTTCCTTTCTCAAGTGCTCGGAACTCGGCTTTGATGCGGTCCAAATCCCTCTCACTGCAGTACTCCTCTAACACCTTCTTCTTGAACTCGGCCCAAGACAACTGAGCCAGAACAGTAGGGGAGAGGGTGGAGTGGGTGACGTTCCACCAAGTGAGAGTCGTGTCCCTGAGCATCTGAGAACCGAATCTCACTTTCTGATCATTCCCACACTCAGATGAGCAGAAGGCTTGCTCTATTCCTTGAATCCATTTTATGCACGCTACCGGATCCTCGGAACCAGAGAATTCTGGTGGTCTACAACATAGGAAGGTCTTATATGAGCAAGCTCTCTTGCCTTGCCTTGCCTCAATTGTTATTGGCTCCTCAGTTCGGATCACATGACCCGTACCACCGGATCTAATCACCTCAATATTCTCCGCAATCATCTCATTCCTCCGATTGCTCACATCACGATACTCGATCACCTTCAGTAGGAACTCTTGTTGTTTGGCCATTGTTTCATTCATCGCCAACATCATGTTGGCCATCATCCTGGATTGGGGAGTTACCTCCCGAATGACTGGGTTGGACGAAGCTAGGTCCACCCGTGGAATAACTTCAGGCCCTGGGCCTAATATTGGTTGGACAGGTGGTCGTACTGCGACCTCAACCCTCTCCGGTTGATCAGCAGTTGAAGTTGTCGCCTTTACACTATCCCCTCGTGTACGCGATCTACCACACGTACTTACCATCTTGATCTTCTACACAGGACATAGAAAGAAATAAGAGAGAGGTAGGATAAAACACGAAGGAAAATGTACTACCACATTACCAATTGTCATAGTAACAGCATTTCAAGCACACTCACGTAAAACATCCTCATAATAGCATTAGCTAAGTGAGATTATGAACATATAATACATAAAGGTTCGTGTTACCATCGCCACAACACTTGATAAACATAATTTCCGTCGACTCTAAGACCAACCCATCTTAGAAATTCTACTCAAGCTCATAAATCATCGCTTAACATACTCAGTCTAAGTCTAGACATCTTACATTCATTCCTAGTTCACTTAAATTAGAGCTCTGATACCAACTTGTAACACCCTAAAATTTAGAGTAATTTAAAATATGAAATTTTGGTAATATGACGTTGTATTTGGTATAAACCACCCAAAAAGGGTAATTGTATGAAGCATTTACAAAACCTACGAACTGATATGGAAAATCAACAACAAACTAATCTAAACATGTACTATATAGATTACATCGGTTGTCAACCCAAAATCACCAAAATAAGGAGCTCAATTAAATGCCCAAAACACCAAATGTCTAGTCATCTAAAAAATGCCTCAAGCCCACGCTCGACACTCAGACCTTTGGCAACCCACAGCTAAAGGAACCTGTTATACACATCATTTGAGAAAAAATGTTAGGCTTAAAGCTTAGTGAGAACATACAATTTTTATTTCAAAGTAAAACAGACGGTTGTAACGAAATAAAACCTTTTCAAAAGAGTTGAGTTTACAGTTTGAAATATTAAACGCTTAAGGACCTTTCGGTCCAAAAAAAATTGCATCTTGGATGACGGGGGAGGCCCGATTTACCAAGGATTGTAGCGGAACACAAAAGTAAGCTACAATCCGAGTTATGAGCTAAATACTTGGAAACCATGGCCACGAACAACGCCGGTCCGTACTAATATGTGGGGGAGGGCACCCGAGGAATCCAAGTCATACTCGTTCACTAGGATTACATTTACGATACTTGGCTAGTAACCGGTCCCACATAACCGTACCAAGTGGCCTCCGAGGAACCAATGTCTCAACTAGCTACAAGGGGGAAAACATCCCAAACATAAGCCGACTCAATACCTATGGATCCACTAGTACTAGTCTAGACTTGTCACAATTTCATTTGTGACCAACTATAGTTAAACATATAGTCCTCAATACCATTTATTTTCAAATAAGCATTTCCAAGTTTAACTGCTGATAAGAATGAAAATCATAAAATGAGTTTATATACATTCTTTAAAGTACCTCACATAAATGTGCAAGTAGTACTTTATTTTACTACATATAAAATTGTTAAAGCATATATTTATTGGATTCAAGATCATAATTATCTGAAGATAGAAGACTGAAGTTAAAGCTGATAAAGTCCTCTCAACAAATAGTCTAGGGTCCTTTTGTAATAAATAGTCAAAGTCTGTTTACGAATTTTATTTATTAGTTTTAAGTTAAATAAGTTTAGTTTTAGTTGTTGGGCCTAAACCTTGTCAAGCCCATTAGACTTATGGCCTAAGTATAAATAAGATTAGGTTAGTGGTTAATTAGGTGAAGGATCTTAATTGCAAAATTAATTATTGAGAGGAGGCGGTGTGGTGTTGGTGCGCCGTACACAGAGACATAGAAGAGGAGATATCGATTTCTTCATCAAAATCACTTGTAATCTATTGAATCGCTTGATTAATCAATACCAGGTTTGAATTATTGTGTTGAATAGTTGTTTACTTGATTGAATGATTACTTATTGGGACACACAAAAATGGAACCCTTCCTTTTAGCAAAATAGCAAGAACCCTAAAATCTCCAAAAACCCCATTTTTAGGTTAAAATCTTATAAACCACATAATGTAAACAAGGATATGATAATAGGTTCAAAAGTATAGCTTTGATGTGTATAATGTTTTAATGAAAAGAAATATGAACTCATCAAGTGGGTTTTTGAAGAAAACCCAAAACCCTAGCTTAACCTCTTGGAGAAGATGACAATGGGGGACAAAATTTCTTGTGTGATTAAATTTTATCTGGACTAACGATCAGTTCAAAGTTTCTTATCAGTTTTGTGACTAATAATACCTGTAAGAATGTCATCTCGGGAAGCTCTTGCTATTGGAACCGATGTTAAGCCACCAGTACTCTTCAAGGGGGAGTACGAGCAGTGGAAGGACAGATTCTTGGACTTCATCGATCGACATGATTTGGGAGATTATATCAGAAAATCTCTGAAAGAAGGAATCATGACACCTCCGACCAAGGTTCTCACTATAGCTGGAGAAAATGGTGAAGAAGAAGAGACAAAGTATAAATTACCGATTGGTGAATATTCTGAAGATCAACTGAAGAGACACAAGGGTGACAAGCTAGCAAGATCATTTATTCTCCAAGGCATACCAAATGAAATATACATCAAGATTGATAGCTACAATGCTACCGGCAAGCAAATGTGGGATCAATTGGAGAAGATGATGATTGGATCAAAAGTCGGCAACCAGCTTAAAGTTTCCAACTGCTTGAATAATTATGAAGAATTCAAAGCCAAAGCTGGAGAATCACTCGAAGCCACTTATAACAGATTTGTCACATTGCTGAATGAGCTCAGCAAGAACAAGATCAACAAATCTCAAGTTGAGCTGAATGTGAAATTTCTCAGCAACCTTCAGCCAGAGTGGAAGAGATTCACCAGACAGATGAGGCAGTTGAAAGATCTGAACGATATTCCACTTCATGAAGTTTATGAAATCCTCAAACAGAATGAGGAAGAGGTGGATGAAATCAAGGCTGAGATGAAGAAGGCTGACAAAGAAGTTGCTAATCCAGTTGCTCTTGTGGTCAAGAAAAAGTCCAAGAAGAAGAAGGTGATAGAATCTGAATCTGAAGAAGCTGATAGTGAGGCAAAGTCTAACTCTGACGATTGTGAACAACTGAAGGAAGCCATGCTAATGTTAACGAAGGCATTCCAAAAGAAGTTCTATAAAAATCCAAACTCCAATAGTCAGAGATACTCGTCTGGTCCTAATAACTACAAGCATAAGGAGAAAGTTGAAAACAAGAGACCAGAAGAAAAGAAGAAGGCTGGAGCCGAAGAGCCCAAGAAGGAAGAACCAATGAAGTGCTACAACTGTGGAAGATTCGGTCATTTTGCCAAGGACTGCCGCAAATCAAAAGTCCGAAACTCCGAATATTACAAGAACAAGATGCTTCTAGCCAAGCAACAAGAGGCTGGAAAAGCATTAATAGCGAAGGATGAATACTGGCTCGACCATTCGGATCAAGAGTCTGAAGAAGGAGAGAAGGATGAGACAGCACATATGTGCTTGATGGGGAAGAACCAGTCAGAAGCTGAAGCTGATTCTGATGATGGAGACAATGATGACGTATGTAACTTAACTGAATCTGATTTTCTGAACCAAATGCATGCCATGATGTCTAAACTCCAAGAATTAGAGTCTAAACTAAAGCGTGAGAAAGGTGTCATAAATGAGAAAAATCAATCTATACATAAACTTAGTAATGATATTGCTGAGAAAAATGTATTAATTGAAACTTTGCATAAAAATATAGACATCTGCGCTAAAGAAAAGACTATAATTCATAAAGAGTTGTCTGAAATTGTTTCTAAGTATAGAGAATGTGAGTTTAAGTCTATAGAGATTTCTAAAAGGTATTTTTCTACTTCAAAAGAAAAGAATTCTTTAATAGACAAGGTGAATGCTTTGGAAGAGAAATTACATTCTTTAGGTCAAACTGAACACACTATTCATTTGAACAAACCTAAAGAGAAACCTGATACTTGGGGACTTGGTTACAAGAACCCACATCATCTCAAAAAGGTTATATCTGAAGTGCCTGCACTTTATGACTTTGGGTTTATGTTGTTGGCTCCTCAACATCCTGAACTCAAACCCTTTTGGACTAGTCTGTCTGAAAAAGATAAAGCCATGGAATATGATAAAAGAAAGAACACATCTAAAGTTCAACTTCCATTTCGCTATGAGAAGTTGAATAACAGTTATAGTTCTAATAAATCAAAATTTCTTTCAAATATTACTTTGAGAGTTATTCTGTAAAAGAGTTGGAGGCTAAACCCATCGAAGGTAAGCTTTACGTACCTCCTCTAGTTTTGGAAAGTAAAATTTCTGAACTCGAGAATACTCTTACAGAAGAAAGACTTTTGATGGACTTAGAACAAACTGTATTTTCAACAGTGTTCAAAACTTCTAATTTTTCTAAAAACTCCAAGGCTTTAAATTCTTATGACAGGTCTGGTTCACTTGAGAATGATCTTAATTTCTTAAACTCTGAAGGTATTTTGAATGATTGTGTTGCTCAATTTGATTTTACTTCTAGACTTCCTGATCATTCATCTTGTGTTGTTAATTCCTTTTGATTACCCAGTGTTTTTGACAAAGGTGAAACATCAACGAAAGTTGATAAATCAGTTTCTGTGAAATCAAAGAAAGCAAAAGGTAAGAAACAAAAATCTCAGCTTTCACAGAAACCGATCCACACTGGTAAGCCAAAGAAGAAGCATTCTCTTAATTCTCATCATTCTAACCCTAAAGTTTCACATGTTTCAAATTTGAGAAAGCAAAGGGTTGGAGTTAAGACTACATGGATACCGAAACAGAAGATAGACGAGAAAGCTAAATCTAGTTCTAGTTTTATTTTGAATAAAAAGACTTCTAGTAAAGATGATGTGATTGTGAATGTTGCTACTTTTAAATCTAATCTTGTTGATTCTCGCAAGAAGTACTCTATAAAGCAATTATTCCAGTTAGCACCATCAAATAAAAAAAATTTAAATTATGGTGAATGTGATTATGCTTCTCGTAAATATTCTGATGTTTGGTATGGTTCATATAATGTTTCATCTTATCATTATCATTCGTCTTATCATGCTTCTGGTTTTCAAAGAAAAAGCGGACCCAAATTTAAATGGGTGCCAAAATCAAGTACTAACAGTGGAGGTCCCATTTTTAAATGGGTTCCTAAACCTCTTCCTTCTTGATTTGTGTTGTGCAGACCCATCATATGTGGTACTTGGATAGAGGGTGTTCCAAGCATATGACCGGGCAGAAGAGTATGTTGTCTAATTATACGGACAAATACTGCGACACAGTTCGTTTTGGGAATGATCAGTTTTCACCAATTCTGGGATATGGTGATGTTGTACATGAAAATCTCACGATCAAGAAGGTGAGCTACGTTGAAGGCTTAGGACACAACCTATTCAGCATTAGCCAATTCTACGACAAAGACTTAGAGGTTAATTTCAAGGCCAAGACATGTTCAGTACGCACTGAAGAAGGGAAAGAACTCTTGGTCGGTACTCGCAAGTCAAACCTCTACACCATCAACTTGTCAAAGGTCCAGGCTGACAATCAGGTATGTCTACTATCAAAGGCCTCGATGCAACAAAGCTGGTTATGGCATCGACGGCTTTCTCACCTCAACTTTCGGTACATCAACAAGCTGGTCAGTGGAAAGCTAGTGAAAGGACTTCCAGAGCTGAAGTATGAAAGATAACACCTGTGTTCAGTATGAAAGAGAACACCTGTGTGCAGCATGTGAAAAGAGCCCCACACAAACCAAAGCCTGAACCGAGTACCAGCTCTCCTTTAGAGTTGTTGCATATGGACTTGTGCGGTCCTATGCGAACGCAAAGCTTAGGAGGAAAGAAGTATGTGCTAGTTATCGTGGACGACTATACGCGATACACTTGGGTTAAGTTTCTACGGTCTAAAGATGAGACTCCCGATGTTCTCATTACGTTTTTGAAGACGACCCAAGTCAATCTGCAAAAACAAGTCCAGATTCTCAGGACTGACAACGGCACAGAGTTCAAGAACAAGATAGTTGAAGAATATCTCGAATCGGTCGGGATATCACATCAATACTCTGCTGCTCGCACGCCTCAACAGAACGGAGTCGTCGAAAGGCGAAATCGTACACTTGTCGAGGCCTCCCGAACAATGCTCAACCAATCTGACTTACCTTTATTTTTGTGGGCTGAAGCTGTATCGACTGCGTGTCACACTCAGAATCGCTCCATGATACACCGCCGATTTCAAAAGACTTCGTATGCGTTGATCAACAACCGAACACCAACCATTAAATATTTTCATGTTTTTGGTTGTAAGTGTTTTGTTCTAAACGACAGAGAGAATCTGAACAAGTTCAGTGCTAAGGCGGATGAAGGCATCTTCGTTGGTTATTCCTCAACATCTACTGCATATCGGGTTTACTTGAAGAAGTCGAAGACTATGATCGAAAGCGTAAATGTTACATTTGATGAGGACATGGCTTCTGAGCACATCAGTTCAGAACCCGTAATTACCGGAGTATTAGCTTCTGGACCAACCAGTCCAGGACCTGCACCTCATGAGAACAAATCAGATGACTCTTCTTCGTCTACTTCTAAATTATCTGATTTGGATTTATTATTTGAATTGTTTTATGATGAATTTCTTGGATCTCGTTTGCCTAAATCTGTTGTGGTTGACAGGATGGAAGACTCGTTGACTACTCATCCAATCACTTCAGATATCTCTACTGAATCCAATTCCCCGATTCAGCAAGAAGTTCTATTTCAAAAGCCTACTCCGACAGTTGAAGTTGTGACCAACACTGATGAGACAGAAGTAGCTGACTCTGTAGGATGTACTGTAAGGACTGATCAACAGACTGCCCAAGTTGTACCTACTACCACTTCTGCAACGACTCCTTCAACTAAAACCCCCGTTAATTATGAACCATCTGAAGGCGATAACAGTGGATTCCTAGATGCTGACAATGATCAACATGCATCTAATCCACTCCCTCATGAACATAAGTGGACCAAAGAGCACCCGGTATTATTGGAGATCCTTCTGCACCGGTGCAAACTAGGTCTGCATCTTTAAATCTATGTATGTATGAATCCTTTTTGAGCAAGATCGAGCCTACTCGCGTATCTGAGGCTCTTGCCGATTCAGATTGGGTAATTGCGATGCAAGATGAGCTGAATCAGTTTGAAGCACTGAAAGTCTAGAGACTCGTACCCAAACCGCAAGGTAAAACTATCATTGGTACGAAATGGGTGTTCAAAAACAAGAAAGATGAAGATGGTACCGTTATCCGAAACAAAGCACGACTTGTCGCCAAGGGATATAGGCAAGAGAAAGGGATAGACTATGACGAGACATATGCTCTAGTGGCATGTATAGAGGCAATTCGGATGTTCTTAGCCTACGCAGCCCACAAGAACTTCACCATTTATCAAATGGATGTGAAGACAACTTTTCTGAATGGAGTACTCAAGGAAGAAGTCTACGTCTCACAGCTAGAAGGGTTTGTAAATCCAGATAAGTTGAACCACGTCTACATCTTGGATAAAGCTCTCTATGGACTGAAACAAACTCCTCGCGCCTGGTATGATATCCTATCTCAATTCTTGGTCAAGTCAGGTTTTACAAAAGGTACGGTTGATACCACTCTTTTCATTAAAAAGGATAAAGGCGATATCATTCTTATTCAAATATATGTGGATGATATTATTTTTGGTTCTACAAATCCTAAGTACTGTAAGAACTTTGCAAACCTCATGGTGTCACGTTTTCAGATGAGCATGATGGGAGAGATGAATTTCTTTCTCGGATTGCAAGTCAAACAATTTTCAACGGGGATTTTTATCAATCAATCTAAATACATTCTGGATATTCTTCCGAAGTTCAAAATGGAAAATTGTAAACCGATTGGTACCCCAATGGCACCTGGTACTAAGATTGGTACCGATCTTTCGGGAAAGGCTGATGATGTTAGGACTTATAGAGGGATGATAAGTTCCTTAATGTATCTTACTTCTAGTAGGCCGGATATAATGTTTTCTACATGCTTATGTGCTAGATATCAGGCCAATCCTAAAGAATCCCATTTGTCTGCTGTAAATCGGATTTTCAGGTATCTGAAGGGGACCGCAGATCTTGGTGTTTGGTATCCTAAGGATACAAGCTTTGAACTAACATCTTATTCAGACGCAGATCATGCTGGTTGCATGTTAGACAGTAAAAGCACCTTGGGTCATATACAATTCCTTGGAGATAAACTCGTCAGTTGGGCTTCGAAGAAGCAATTATGTGTATCCACATCAACGCCCGAAGCGGAATATGTAGCTGCTGCTAGCTGCTGTTCTCAAGTCTTGTGGATGAGAACACAACTGCGAGACTATGGATTTCAATTCAATAGAATCCCGATCTATTGTGATTCGAAGAGCGCTATTGCGATTACCGCTAACCCTGTTCAGCATACTAAGACCAAACACATAGATGTCCGGTATCATTTTATAAAAGATAATGTAGAAAAGGGGACAATTGAACTTTACTTTGTAAAAACCGATTATCAACTTGCAGATTTGTTTACCAAACCTTTAGACGAAAAGAGATTTAATTTTCTTGTCTCAAGACTTGGTATGCTAAATCTTAAGATCTAATCAGTGGTTACCTATTAAAGTTTCTTATTGTGTCTCTTTATCATTTCTTTATTATTATTTTCGCATGATACCTGTTCTTTAATAGTTTGTTCATGATCTCAGGGGGAGTGTGAGAAGTATCTTATGGATGGTCAATGTTATTTTGAGGGGGAGCAATACTGAATGCATTGTACTTACTGATAATGTGTTAGTAATGCATGATTTTAGGGGGAGCGTTCAAGTCAAAAGAGTATGGCTATGACTTCTGATTATTTCTGATCAGAACTCGTACATTAAGTGTTTTACTGCTTTATGTCATTTCAATTTCAGTGAATAAAGTTACTTTGACTAGACTTTTAGACTTTTGTAGGTTGAGAGATGCTTCAAAGATCATATCTTTATGACTTTAAGCATGACTTTGCGAGATGTGAGACTGTACTCGAAAGGTATAATTTCTTTTCTTCATCTCATTCATGGTTGAAAGAAGGACAACTTTCAATCATAAGAAAACATGTTCTTAAATGTTCAAACCACTTCCCGATTCTCAAACAGATTTCTTGAATTGGAATTGTGCTTTTAAATGTTTTCTGCTCCATCTATGCACTTTATTTGACAAAGTTAAACCATCTGAGCATCATATGCTTCATAGGAAAACATGGGATCAGTGTGCTAGGACTTCAAAGAAACTTCTATGGATTCACGTTAACCAGTGTTTCCTACCCAAAAAGTTAATCCTGTAGTGATTGAATGTGAGGAGTTCAAAAAGAAATGAGTGTGGGATGTGTGATGAGAGAAATTGTTAAAAGAGAGTTTGGTTAGCTGTGAGCTTAAATATTAAAAGAAAGAGGGTGTGAGATCAGAGTAAAAGAATTTTCAAACTCTGCACCAACTACTTTCTGAGTCGGGCAACCACATTTCTAATGCTTCACATTTCTTTGGTGAACATTATTGAAACAGGTACCTAGCCCATGCCAACTCTTGACATTACCCCACCAGCTACTCATTTTCTTCTCAACAAGAAAATGTTTCATTTTCAAAGGGGACGCAACACATATGCTATCTGATTTTCATTTGGAAAATCTGGATATTGAAAAGAAGGAAGTTTGCCCCACCTTCACACTTCATTCATGCACATTGAGTCTGTGTTTAACTAACTGTTGTCTCAGTGGTTAACACTTTTTGAGCCTTATAAGCAATCATCTTATGCTTAATTTATTCTATCACTTGCACAAACACACAAAGAATTTGTTTCTTTGTCATAACGTTCATAGAAATTGCCTTTGTGGTATTTCGATGATTGAATGGAAGCCCTGGGGGAGTGAACATCATTAAAGCTCCTTTATATTGTGTATTCGTTACACACAGTGACTTTGTGTTACTGACAGGCAATTTTAACTGATTCATTTGTTGATTCAGGTGTTACACTTCATTTCCTAACTTGTCTAGATTTGCAAAGATCTGGATGAAGATCTTTATGAATTGACGGATAATCAGTGGTTCTGTTTGCAAGATCAATGGTGGAAGAAATTTCTTGAAGACACGTTTTGATGAACTCTTTGCTCTTTTCATCAAAAAGGGGGAGAAGCGTCAATCAAGAAATGGAAGATATTCTGAAGATATGCTGAAATGAAGAAATTTTCTTTGAAGATGATTTGCTGAAGCATTCTGAGCTGAAACTGGAGATAGTTTCTTTCCAAGAGATATTCTCATCTATTGGGGAGATTGTTACATTCTGAAGACAAAGAGGAAGATTACATTTTCCGAGCTTAAAGAATGATCTTGATCCAAAGGGGGAGATTGTTAAAGCATATATTTATTGGATTCAAGATCATAATTATCTGAAGATAGAAGACTGAAGTTAAAGCTGATAAAGTCCTCTCAACAAATAGTCTAGGGTCCTTTTGTAATAAATAGTCAAAGTTTGTTTACGTATTTTATTTATTAGTTTTAAGTTAAATAAGTTTAGTTTTAGTTGTTGGGCCTAAACCTTGTCAAGCCTATTAGACTTATGGCCTAAGTATAAATCAGATTAGGTTAGTGGTTAATTAGGTGAAGGATCTTAATTGCAAAATTAATTATTGAGAGGAGGTTGTGTGGTGTTGGTGCGCCGTACACAGAGACATAGAAGAGGAGATATCGATTTCTTCATCAAAATCACTTGTAATCTATTGAATCGTTTGATTAATCAATACCAAGTTTGAATTATTGTGTTGAATAGTTGTTTACTTGATTGAATGATTACTTATTGGGACACACAAAAATGGAACCCTTCCTTTTAGCAAAATAGCAAGAACCCTAAAATCTCCAAAAACCCTATTTTTAGGTTAAAATCTTATAAACCACGTAATGTAAACAAGGATATGATAATAGGTTCAAAAGTCTACCTTTGATGTGTATAAAGTTTTAATGAAAAGAAATATGAACTCATCAAGTGGGTTTTTGAAGAAAACCCAAAACCCTAACTTAACCTCTTGGAGAAGATGACAATGGAGGTGGTGATTCAATGCCCAAATCTTGAATCCCTAGTTGATGGCTTGATGCACTCAACTTCTAGCAATAAATAAGGTAGATTTTGGTTGGTGAAACCCTAATTTCGGGTGGTTGGAAAGAGAGGGTTTTGAAACAGAGAGTATAGATGGTAGATGAGAATTAAATGAGGAAAAAGGGAAGAAACTCGACTAAATTCGGCAAGGGCATTCCCGTGGCTTTGGCCGTGACATGAGACCGCGGCGTAGCCCGTGCGTGCTTTCGAGATTGAAAACATCCAGTGGGATACGCAGCTTAGGTCGCGACTTCCAAGCCGCGGGGTAACCCGCGCAAGTTACTGACTTTCACAACCAAACTAATTTCTTAGTGTTCAAGCTCGGCTCAAACCTACGGTGCTAACGACTAACGGTAAACGCAAGATAACTAAGATTTAACAATAAAGAAGGCTAGAAGTCTTAATGATAGAATTATACAACGAAAATTTGGGGCATTACACATACCAAGTTCACCCCTAGGTGGAAAGCTCGGGTAAGGGAAAGGAGAAGTTATGAGTTGGGAGTCGTAGATTAGAAGGATGACGCTCTAGCTTCCCAGACTTAGATGTTTTTTTTATTTATTATTTTCAGTTGTGTAATAGGTTGTTTCCGCAAACCTAAATTTTGTACTTGACTCATTGAGATTTTACCGATGAGCCGTTTGGTGAGCTGAATTATGTTAAATTGCGTTGTTCTTGCTCCTTTGGTTTAGTTGGGTTGTTACAATACGTGTACCAAACGTATCAATTTAATCGGTACCAACTTAATTGATACCAGTTAAAGTCGGTTGTTAGTACCGTTCTCAACCCGGGTTTTCACGAGCGTTGGCGGGTTCTGGGCCCTATGACTCACTGAAACGACGGCAGGAGGGCCCTTGATCTATCAATATAGGGAGAAAAAAACGGGCTTGATCTTATAACCGGGAAGCGTAGGTAGAACTTGTGGAAGGAAGACACTGGCGAGTAGACCTGTGAGAGCCCCCCATCAAAGGTCGATATCTTACCTTTAAAAGCGGGTATAAGAATTGGAAGTCGGGATATCCCAATCTTCCAGCTCTCAAGCAGTTCAGAAGATTCATCCCTCATGAAATCCCCTTTGCTCCTGCTTTCATCTACCCCTATGCTTCTGCTTTCTTCGTCTATGCCTATGCCTCCAGGGATGGATCCAATTTCCTGTCCTTTTTTGGTACATTGCAAACTTGATTGGTACATGAATGGAAATTGTGTACCACGGTAGTAATATGCCACCAACTTATTTAATTATTTATTAGGCTTTATATTTTTTATATATCGAATTCAAACATTGTGACTTTAACTACTTTTTTTGAACAGTTAAACAATAGCAAGTTTTATTCCTTGCAATAAAAAAAACCTTAAACATCACATTTGTTACATGGAAACTCAAAATGTCACTCAAATATGAACAACATGGCAAGCTTCATCTATGTAACTTGATGTTGGTACAAAATCAATACCAACATTTACAAACTGAAAAAAAGTCGATAACAAATATATTTGGTCGCAGTATAGGATTTTGTATACCAATTATAATAAATTGATATAAATAATGGTAAAAAAAAAGCTTAATACCATACCAAATTTGCTATTAACTTTTCTACAACAATTATTGATTTAAACAGTCAAAACTAAAATGATATAAAATGCACATTACATTTCGTGTTATATTAATCTTTTAAAAGTTATATTTTTTATGTTTCGTGAAAGTCTCATCTTAATTTTGAATAAAAAAATTGAGATTATAGAAAGATACCAAGTAAATTATTATTCTCATTACTTATTCCAACAATAAATAATATAAAATATTTGTTATTTTCTCTAACAATTTTATAAAAACAACATAAAATAATATTTTAAACACTCATATTTATTTCAATAATAAAATTGGAAAAGCCAAAATATGTAAAATGTATAGGCAAAGCCGCCCCTACCCCACCCAAAACACAGATGCAACAACCCCAATAATATATTACGAATTTGGTAGAAAAGAAATAGAACAAGGTCCAAATTATTGAAAGGCTGAGTTTTTAGGAAATGGTCTTAATTACAAAAAATATAAAAACCAAATTAACGAGATTTATTAGAAGATAATATGTATAAGAAATTGAATAATTCATACTCTTGTCCGAAATGGAAGAACCCCATTTATTTGTTGTTTCTATTGATTTTTGTGTTGTTTGAGCTATAAGGACTTATACCACATGCTATATTTAATGTACTTTTAAAAACCGTAATGCTGGCTGAGGGATGATGACGAAAAAATGGTATCTATACAAAGAAATTGTTGGACTCATACTACCCATTAATTTTTTTTTTCTAATTTTGACTTCTTTTGATATAAATAGATGCTACATATGACATCCAATCCGTTTTGGAAGTAAGTTCTAAAAGTTTTAATATATACATATGATGATGATAGATTTACATGTTAATGATGTCCTCCTTTTTTTTCCAGTTTACTAAATTAATATGTTTTGCTAAATTCATATGTAAGTGGTAATCAATAGAAATAAATAGATAAAATGTTGGTTTAGATGTTTATGGCAATATCGTGCAATTATTTTTAAAAAATTATTGAAAGAATTATTATATTTTTACCAAGGAAAGTATTCATTATGTGAAAATGATTTATTGACTTCAAAAGGTGACACCTAGCCAAATAACACCATTTTTTAATGTCTTTTCCTCTCATATATTAATTTTTACTTTCATGAATTTAGAATTTTTAAGAAGAAATAGAAGAAGATGTTTAATCAAAACTCAGAAGTAACATCACCCAAAGAAAATGCAAGAAGTTTTATTATTGAGATAAATGCAGTAGCTATTAAATAAATCTTTTTCTAAGATAAGAAAAACAATTGAAAAATTAAAATGGTCTATTGTAGGGAAAAGGTTAAAATAGAAAAGATTAAATACATATCGTAAATGAGGCGTGGTGATGGTGGATGGTACAAGTGGCAGAGGAGTTGTCTGAATCATAGCAAATAAAAACTTGGAGCAGGTAATTAAACGGTCTAAAAATAAATAAATGTTGGTTTAACTAATAATTATAAAATAAAATAAGCATAAAACGAGACCATTAAAGAAAACTAATGTATCTTACCCAGCTGTGAAGAAGCTTTTTTATTTGCATAAATCGCATACGACCTGACAGCTTCCTTCTAACCACTATACCCCCTTTGTTTATTTACTATAAATATACTCCACTTTACAACCAAACTCATCACCTTCCACCACCACTACTCCACCCTCCCCTTCCTCCATAACCGGTCAACCATGAGAGTTCCGGCCGGTGGCGGCGGGCCTTTCAGGGCACGTCTATGGCCAATAGTCATTGCATTTACAATACTCGGTGTTTCTAATCTTATAGCTGCTGCTTCGGCTGATGATCATCCATACATTTATTCTTCACCACCTCCGCCATATGAGTACAAGTCTCCACCACCACCTTCCCCGTCACCACCACCACCATATGAGTACAAGTCACCACCACCGCCATCACCGTCACCACCACCACCATATGTGTACAAGTCACCACCACCACCTTCTCCTTCACCTCCACCACCATATGAGTACAAGTCTCCGCCACCACCTTCCCCGTCTCCTCCACCACCATATGAGTACAAGTCTCCACCACCACCTTCTCCTTCTCCTCCACCACCTTATGAGTATAAATCACCCCCACCACCATCTCCGGAACCTCATCCTCCTTACGTCTACAAGTCTCCACCACCACCTTCTCCTTCTCCTCCACCACCTTATGTGTATAAATCACCACCACCACCATCTCCGGAACCTCATCCTCCTTACGTCTACAAGTCTCCACCACCACCTTCACCTTCTCCTCCACCACCTTATGTGTATAAATCACCCCCACCACCATCTCCGGAACCTCATCCTCCTTACGTCTACAAGTCTCCACCACCACCTTCACCTTCTCCTCCACCACCTTATGTGTATAAATCACCACCACCACCATCTCCGGAACCTCATCCTCCTTACGTCTACAAGTCTCCACCACCACCTTCACCTTCTCCTCCACCACCTTATGTGTATAAATCACCCCCACCACCATCTCCGGAACCTCATCCTCCTTACGTCTACAAGTCTCCACCACCACCTTCTCCTTCTCCTCCACCACCTTATGTATATAAATCACCACCACCACCATCTCCGGAACCTCATCCTCCTTACGTCTACAAGTCTCCACCACCACCATCCCCAGTTCCTCATCCTCCTTATGTATATAAGTCTCCGCCACCACCATCCCCGGAACCTCATCCTCCTTACGTCTACAAGTCTCCACCACCACCATCCCCAGTTCCTCATCCTCCTTATGTATACAAGTCTCCGCCACCACCATCCCCGGAACCTCATCCTCCTTACGTCTACAAGTCTCCACCACCACCATCCCCAGTTCCTCATCCTCCTTATGTGTACAAGTCTCCGCCACCACCATCCCCGGTTCCTCATCCTCCTTATGTGTACAAGTCTCCGCCACCTCCATCCCCAGTACCGCATCCTCCTTATGTGTACAAGTCTCCGCCACCACCATCCCCAGTACCGCATCCTCCTTATGTGTACAAGTCTCCGCCTCCACCATCCCCAGTACCGCATCCTCCTTATGTGTACAAGTCTCCACCTCCACCATCCCCGGTACCGCATCCTCCTTATGTGTACAAGTCTCCGCCACCACCATCCCCAGTACCGCATCCTCCTTACGTCTACAAGTCTCCACCACCACCATCCCCAGTACCTCATCCTCCTTACGTATACAAGTCTCCGCCACCACCATCCCCAGTACCGCATCCTCCTTACGTATACAAGTCTCCGCCACCACCATCCCCAGTACCGCATCCTCCTTATGTGTACAAGTCTCCACCTCCACCATCCCCGGTACCGCATCCTCCTTATGTGTACAAGTCTCCGCCACCACCATCCCCGGTACCTCATCCTCCTTATGTGTACAAGTCTCCGCCACCGCCATCCCCGGTACCTCATCCTCCTTATGTGTACAAGTCTCCGCCACCACCATCCCCGGTTCCTCATCCTCCTTATGTGTACAAGTCTCCGCCACCACCATCCCCGGTTCCTCATCCTCCTTATGTGTACAAGTCTCCGCCACCACCATCCCCAGTACCTCATCCTCCTTATGTGTATAAGTCTCCTCCACCACCGGTACATTCACTACCACCACCATACTACTACACTTCTCCACCACCACCAACTCCCTACCACCCTCACCCTCACCCTCATCACCACAAAGTAATCGTAAAGGTGATCGGTAAAGTTTACTGCTACAGCTGCTACGACTGGAAATACCCAATCAAATCTCACGCCAAGCACCATCTCAAAGGTACAAGCTTTAGTTTTAACAAGATAACCTATTTCTGGTACTACATTGGAGTATAATATTAACCTGGCTAGCTATAGGATTAATTGGATGCATGTGGTTGCATGTGGTTGCATGGTTTGGCCTGTGTTCTATCCTTCTGGTTTTCCACATCACTTTAGTTTATCCAATCAAATAGAAGACCAACACATGATCAAATTTATTTTTTTAATATATTTATACAACACTGTTGTCATTTTACTCCACATCTAAAAATTACAATTGTTAATTCCTCGTATCATATATTTAATATTTTCTGCTAGCTATGAATTAATAATTATGATAAGATTTTTAATTAAAGCACTCCTTGATAAAAATAGAATTGTAAAACCCTTTTGGCGAAAATTAAAGTTGCCCATATTAAGTAATTAAATGCGTTTGATAGACAATAAATGTAATACTGGATTGGAAAATTACACAAACAAAATGGAATCTGCATTTTTAATACCCTAAAAAGGGAAGTTTGTATTTATTTTTGTTGGCAGATGATGCTAATTTTTTCTATATTTTTAGGTTTCATCTTACATATAAATAAAAACTTATGTACATATATTTAATTCTTGCGAAAAGGAATATTACTGAACAGAGAGAGACATATATATGATACTTTAACTTTCTTTTTAAAATACCTTGTGGAGATTGGAGCAGATTCTTTCAAGTCCTGTTGTTAAAATTATATTTTAATCGATTATTTTTATTGATCTAAAAGTTCTTTTATCATTAAAAAGGATTCAAAATGAATAATTAAATAACTTTTGATGATAATCGAATCATAGGCTATCAATTATTGGAGAGTTTTAATTTATTAAGGGTTGACCAAAAGAAACTAGATGTTGAAAGTATTTTATTTATGTTGAATAGGTGCTGTCGTGGAGGTAACATGCAAGGCTGCTGGTAAGAAGGAAATCGTTGCATATGGAAAGACGAAAATCAATGGGAAATTTGCAATTACTGTTGAGGGTTTGGATTATTCCAAATATGGAGGAGCTGAGGCTTGTATTGCCAAGCTCCATATGGCGCCAAATGGTACCACTTGTAACATCCCAACAAATCTCCATGGAGGTTTGAAGGGTGCTGAGCTTAAGGTCAAGTCCAAGAATGATTATGAAGTTGTGCTTTATGCTAAGCCATTTGCTTATGCTCCAAAGACTCCTTCCAAGATTTGTGAGAAGCCAAAGCCAAAGCCAACACCGACTCCAACTCCTTACTACTACAAGTCTCCACCACCACCATCACCCACTTACTACTACAAATCTCCTCCACCACCAACTCCATCACATCCGACACCCTATATCTACAAATCACCTCCACCACCAACAAAATCGCCTCCTACCACTCCATATCACTACACATCACCACCACCACCAAAGAAGTCGCCTCCTTACTACTACACCTCTCCTCCACCACCCAAGAAGTCGCCCCCTCCTCCTTACCACTACACATCACCTCCACCACCGAAAAAGTCGCCTCCTCCACCATACTACTATACTTCACCCCCACCACCAAAGAAGTCCCCTCCCCCACCATACTACTACACCTCACCACCACCACCTAAGAAGTCGCCTCCCCCACCATACCACTACACATCACCGCCACCACCAACAGAATCTCCTCCTCCACCATACCATTACTCCTCACCCCCACCACCAAAAAAGTCGCCTCCCCCACCATACCACTACACATCACCGCCGCCACCTACAGAATCTCCTCCTCCACCATACCATTACTCCTCACCACCTCCACCTAAGAAGTCACCTCCCCCACCATACCACTACACATCACCACCACCACCAACCGAATCTCCTCCTCCACCATACCATTACACATCACCTCCACCACCTAAGAAGTCACCTCCACCACCATACCACTACACATCACCCCCACCACCTGTGAAGTCACCTCCCCCTCCATACCACTACACATCTCCTCCACCACCTACAGAATCTCCTCCTCCACCATACCACTACTCTTCACCCCCACCACCTAAGAAGTCGCCTCCCCCACCATACCACTACACATCACCGCCACCACCTACGGAATCTCCTCCTCCACCATACCACTATTCTTCACCCCCACCACCTAAGAAGTCGCCTCCCCCACCATACCACTACACATCCCCCCCACCACCTACGGAATCTCCTCCTCCACCATACCATTACTCCTCACCCCCACCACCTAAGAAGTCGCCTCCTCCACCATACCACTACACATCACCGCCGCCACCTACAGAGTCTCCTCCTCCACCGTATCATTATTCCTCACCACCACCACCTAAGAAGTCGCCTCCTCCACCATACCACTACACATCACCGCCGCCACCTACAGAATCTCCTCCTCCACCATACCATTATTCCTCACCCCCACCACCTAAGAAGTCACCTCCTCCACCATACTACTACACATCACCGCCACCGCCAGTAAAATCACCTCCACCATCCGTGTACATCTACGGTTCTCCTCCACCCCCAGTTCATTATTAGGCTTCCATAACTTGGGATCTTGCAAGCTACAACTATGTAAGTATTAGTATTGTTATTTACATATTATCAACCATTTCTTTGACTAATACTAAAACCTAAATCCTATAACACATTAATAACAAGTTGATATTTATTTTTGTAGGCTTTATTTCCGAGTATTAGTACAATAAAGAAGGCTCCACAAGGAGATGTTTGAAAGCTAGTTCATCTACACCCATTCCAATTCTAATAAGGTCTTCAACATTGCACTCCAAAGCATCGATCTTTTTTTATTCCGGCCATTTCTTTTCTATTTCGTGATTGTTAGATTTCCTCTCTACGAAGAAAAGTTGGAAGGGTTAGATATTTATTAAGAAAAAAACAAGTAATTGGTTACTATTGGAAGAGGGTTATAAGAGTGTTGTCTTTTGATTGATCTTTTTTCTCATGTCAAATTTATCATTGTATAAATAGGTAGATAATGGTATTTATATATATATGATTGATTTCATCTTTTCTTTTCTTTCTTTACCTTTCTTTTCTTTTGGGTTCTGGTGTGATTTTAAATATATCCTTTAACATATATTAAAGAAATTAAATTACTATTGTTAATAATTAATCTCCAAAAAATGTTTTTTTATTATATGTGATGCATTCGTATATATGTATGCGTGTTATTTAAATGCATTGTATGACTAAAATACTTGATTATGAATTACTATTATGTGGTGTTTGGTTTGCAGATGAGGTTTGCAGATGAAATCTAATGAAATTGGAATGTTGAATTACATTGACCACATTTCATTCATTTGTTTGGTTCATTCTTTTTCATCGAAGAAATCTTCAAATTCCATCAAATTCCACAAATGGGGGAATCTAACATTCCTTAGCAACTACAAAGTATTTTGATGGAATGGAATTCCTTTTTTCATAATACCACATATGCCCTAAATCCAATATAACTATGCCTCAATCGGTTCCTTCTCTAAACCACCGTTGACCACCGCCGATCTAAACCACTGCCGATCTGAACCACCGCCAACCACCGTCGACCACCACGGACCACCACGGACCACCGCCATTCTGAACCATCGCCGACCACTGTCGATCTGAACCACCACTGACCACCTCCGACCACCGACCACCGTCGTTCTTAACCACCACCGACCACTGCCGATTTGAACCACCACCGACCATCGCCGACCACCGCCATTCTAAACCATCGCCGATCTGAACCATCCTCGATCTGAACCATCATCGTTCTGAATCATCGCCGATCTAAACCACCACCGATCTAAACCATCGCCGATCTGAACCATCACCGTTCTGAACCATCGACGATTTGAAACCACCGCCGATCTGAACCACACCCGACCACCACCGACCACCGATAACCGCCGATCTGAACCACCGCCATTCTCAACCACCACCGACCACTGCCGATCTAAACCATCGTCGACCACCGCCGTTCTGAACCACCAACGCCGACCACCGACCACCGCCGATCTGAACCACCGTCGATCACCGACCACCGCCGTTTTGAACCACCGCCTACCACTGTCCATCTAAACCACCGCCGACCACCTCCGACCACCGTCATTCTAAACAACCGTCGATCTGAACCACTACCGACCATCGCCATTCTGAACCATCGTCGATTTGAACCACCACTGTTGATTTGAACCACCGTCGACCACCGCCGATCTGAACCACCGCCGACCACATCCGATCTGAACCACGGTTCTAAACCGCCACTGACCACCACCAATCTGAACCACCGTTACAAAAAAAGTATTTTTAATGGTTATTTTATTAAAGCATGTTTTGTTTAGAAAAATTAAAATTATCAAAAAGGGTATTTTGGTCATTTATCAAAATTTCATTCCAATTCCAAAGCTACATTCTGTGAACCAAACAGACATATTCCAATTCTTTAACAGATTCCATTCTCATTATGTCAACCAAACAAATGGTCAAACCGGACAACATTCCATTCCAATTCCTTCAAAGTCAAATTCCTTTGACAGATTCCATTTCATGCAAAAACATTCTGCGAACCAAACGCCACCTTATGGTTGATTGCACGAAGTAACAACAAATACCTATTTTTTTGGATAACAATTTAAACGGGTGGGTTAAATGCATCCCTATGTACTTATTAATTTTCTTCTCATACACGTTAATATCAAGACTTAGGTATCGTTTACTAAACGCTAACCGCTAAGCACTTATCGGGTCATTTACTTTACCCGATGAAAATGCATGGTAAGGGCCAAGAATCTTACCCGGTAAGAGCGATGATAAGGATGGAGAGTTTTACCCAATAAGTAAGGTGACGACTCTTACCCGGTAAGCGCTTATCAGGTAAATTGTTGCATACAATACCGTTTTCATGGACTATAATTACCCGGTAAAATAAGTTAGAGTATCGAATCTTACCTGTAATTGCTTACCGGGTAACGTTTGGATAAACGGCCCTTTTTTTTTTTTTTTAATTTTCAATGTATAAAAGACTTGATTCTATCATTAAAGTGTACACATAACAATCCCATTTATTAAACGTTATAAAATTTAACATTGAAGGGAAAATTAAAATGATCGATTTCACTAATTGATGGTTACACTTTGCTTACATGGCACATCACTGTTGACATGTTTGACATGTGGACAACTTCTATCATCTTTTAAATTACAATAAAGTTAATTGACAATCAATTTTTTGAAGATTTTTTAAAATTTAACGTCATTTTTTATGTATTTGCACAAACATATTAACATTCATTATTTGTGCAAGTATCTAAACCATTTATTTTTAAAAATATTCGTTTTATTAAATTTAAGTTTATTTTAAAATTATCTTTTTCTTCATCTTTTTAATATTCATCTTCATAATTCACACCACCACCCACATTTAGGGGTTGTTTTTTTTTTTAAAAAACATCTTAATGACTCTTAAGTCTGAATCGTTCAGTATTTTTTACACACCACCTCTTATTAATCATAACTAAAATAAGATTTTAGACTTTAAATCTCTTAAAAAACAAACGTCACCTTAGTTTCCCGAGCAAGACACTACACTCATCTCCACTATCACCGGCACTAAAACAAAATTAGATTGATAAGACACCAAAAATATCTAAATATTTTAATAAATTATTTTTTAAGATTTAATTTATAGACTAAAAAAATAAAATGTTGTATCTAAAATTGGTGTAACTTATAGGACGTTTTTGTAAGTTAGTGTTCTATAAAAAAGAGGTGTTTATTGGACAGTTCTGAAAAGTGTTCTACAGAATAGTTAATATTACGCTTTGTATTAAAAGTGTCCTAAAAAAAATTTTAGACACACAAAAAGCGTTCTATAACTTATTATAGCACATTTACATATGCCGTTTATAAACTAATTAAGTAATATAAAACGGTTTATTGAGACATCTAGAAATTGTTGGCGTCCTATAAAACCGATTTTATTGTACTGCATCTACCTCCGTCAAAAACTATTGAAAAATTAGGTTTATTGGACACCAACCTAACAAATTAATTTATAAGAATTAAGTTTATATTATCAAACACTTACGTCTTAATTATCTAAAATTGTTGTAATAAGTTTATATGACGTCTTTGAGGGTCTTACATGCTTTTTATGACATTTCTGAGATAAAGTGTCATAATAGACCTTTTATAGGGCATTTTTTATAAATATTAACATATCTTTTTAGGGTGTTGCTTTGTGCACCCTAGTCTACATGACTAGGGTGCAATCAAGTTAAAAAGTTGTATTATTTTTATAACCCTCCTCATAAACATGTTTTTTTATTTTTTTTAATGATATTTACAATTTTGTTCCTAAACTCATTTTATTGATTTACTTTATACCTTTTGGTTTTATATTTTACATTTTACATTTTTTATTATATTAACACATATAAGCGTATATTAACTAATATACGTTAAAAAGTAATTTTTAATTTTAACAAGTTACACCATTATAATCGTCTTGTCAATACCTTCGAAATGAGTCCAATATTGAATATTTTTTGATTTAATTGTTATAAAAAGAAAAATACAAATTGTACAAAGTCCAAAATTAATTTTTAAAAACTAATCCGCTATATTTACAAAAGTTTTTTGAGTTGGTTTGAGTTGCTTATAGAATTCTAGACGTGACATATATATGTGTATGTTTTGATTTTATAAATTTATAAAATTTGTAACTTTTGATTTTATTTTATTTTATAAATTTGTAACTTTTGATTTTCTTATAACTTTGTAAAATGTATTTTTCTTTTTGTAACAATTACATTTTATTATAACTTTGTAAAATTTATTTTTCTTTTAGGGACCAATTCTGTAACAAACACCAAACATTAGGGACCAAATCTGTAATTTACTCTCGAACCCTTTAACAACGGTTCATTTTTATTTATTTTTAATTATAGTTACAATTTTGGTCATGAACTCTTTTTATTGATTTACTTTATACATTATGGTTTTATATTTTACATTTTACATTTTTATTATATTAACACATATAAGCATATATTAACTAATATACGTTAAAAAAGTAATTTTTTATTTTAACAAGTTACACCATTATAATCGTCTTCTCAATACATTCGAAATGAGTCCAATATTGAATATTTTTTATTTAATTGTTATAAAAAGAAAAATACAAATTGTACAAAGTCCAAAATTAATTTTTAAAAACTAATCCGCTATATTTACAAAAGTTTTTTGAGTTGGTTTGAGTTGCTTATAGAATTCTAGCCGTGACATATATATGTGTGTGTTTTGATTTTATAAATTTATAAAATTTGTAACTTTTGATTTTATTTTATTTTATAAATTTGTAACTTTTGATTTTCTTATAACTTTGTAAAAATGTATTTTTCTTTTTGTAAGAATTATATTTTATTATAACTTTGTAAAATGTATTTTTCTTTTAGGGACCAATTCCGTAACAAACGCTAAAATAAAAGGGTAAAAAGTTAATAGTATTAAAAGACAAAATATGAATGCTACAAAAGAAGTCGACAACTCTCCTTTTCCTTTTACAAAGTTATAATTGTAGAAGAGCTTCATCAATCAAATGGAATTTTCTTAACTCCGGAGAACTGTGGTTGTCAACTGCGTACGTGTTTTGGGTTACCGTGTGCGCACGAACTTGCGATATACGTCGGTGCAGGTATATTGTTGAAGCAAATTCTAGAAATCTTTCATCCATACATCACGAATATACAAGATGTAAGGGGTGATGGGAATTGTGGTTTCCGATCAATAGCTGTTTGTCTCGGGTATGGCGAAGACCAATGGCTCTATGTTCGTCATCAATTATTAGATGAGTTAACGAGTTCATATGAAGCATACTCTGGAGTTTTCTATGGAATCGATGAAATACTTACTTCGTTGTCTTTTTGGGAATCGCCAGCACCAAAGCAACACTGGATGACTATGCCTGAGACAGGTATATTGATAGCCAATAGGTTTGGTGTGATCTTTCACCTTTTAACCATTGGAGGTTGTATGACTTGTTTTCCTCTCTGGAAAGGTCCCGAAGAGTTTCAATACCATCGGGTCTTTACAATTTCACACGTAAACATCAATCATTACGTGGTGGTCCAGTTAGAAGGAGAGTTCCCAATGCCTCCCATTTCAGCATTATGGACCCGGAACAAAATCCCGTCAGCAGCTGGATGGCAAACCATATATATGTCACGTCTAGAATTCTATAAGCAACTCAAACCAACTCAACAAGCTTTTGTAAATATAGAGGATTAGTTTTTAAAAATTAATTTTGGACTTTGTACAATTTGTATTTTTCTTCTTATAACAATTAAATAAAAAAATATTCAATATTGGACTCATTTCGAAGGTATTGAGAAGACGATTATAATGGTGTAACTTATTAAAATTAAAAATTATTTTTTTTAACGTATATTAGTTAATATACGCTTATATGTGTTAATATAATAAAAATGTAAAATGTAAAATATAAAACCGAAAGGTATAAAGTAAATAAATAAAATGAGTTTAGGGATCAAAATTGTAACTATCATTTAAAAAATAAAAAAATCATTTTTGTGTGTTTGGTTCGGAAAACAAGGGAATAATTGGGGAAATCAATAAAATAATTAATGGTTTTCCTAGACTAGGGTGTGATTGGAAAAATAGACTAGAGTGTATTAAGTCTAACCCATCTTTTTATAGTACACTTGTCTATATATATGACACTTTTTTAAATAGTGTCATATAAAAAAGCTAATATGACATTTAGTTGTCATTTGTTTCTAAAGTTTTACCTTTTATTTACCACTTATGTCTTACCGAATAACAGATTACACTTATAAGGTTGTTTGTTCTTTTTCTACGATAAAGGTTTAAAATCTATTGCGTTCCTCTTATTGGACAAGAGGTTAACCCACCTCTTATTGACTTCATATTTCATTATTATTTTTATTCATTTTCCAAAATAACAGTTAAATACTTATATATATATATATATATATATATATATATATATATATATATATATATATATATATATATATATATATATATATAGGAGGGATCAATTGGAAACCAGACTGAAAACTTTGGAAACCAATATTGACCAATCAATAAATTTTATTTTTTTATTTTTTTTAATTGATAAGGGTATTTTAGTATTTTATCTAATTTCGTAATATATATGGTAATTATTATTATTATTATATTAATTATTTAATTTGAATACATTTTATATATGGTAATAATTGATGTTATATTAATTTAAAATATGCACTTTTTGATTCCGATTTCAATTTCTTTTTAATTTAAAATATTCAATTTTTAATTCCTATTAATTTAAACTATTTTCCTTGATTCCGATTTCAGTTTCATATTAATTGTAATAATTAAGGTAAACTATTTTTTTATTTATTTGATTTCCGTTTCATCAAATTTTGGAAAAAAGTTATTTTTATAGAAAATTCAAATATTGAATTATATTTAAATAATTAATATAATAATAATAATTACCATATATATTACGAAATTAGGTAAAATACTAAAATACCCTTATCAGTTAAAAAAAGTAAAAAAAGGAAATTTATTGATTGGTCAATATTTTTATAGAAAATTCAACAGGTTTGACGACAAAATCTGTCGGTGAAAGTCGGATCCGTCTGAATCCGTCGGAGAAAGTATGTCGTAAAAAATGTCGTGGGCGATTGAATTTCTGACGGATCTCCGATGGATATTAGCGACGGATCTCCAACGACAGATATTAGCAACGGATCTCCGACCAGTTACCGACGAAAGCCTTTTCCAACGAAATAGCGACGACCTCTGTTCATCGACGAATTTCCAACGGCCCCTTCTTCCGACGGATCATGACGGGTTACCTATAATTTAGCGATGGATTTTAATTAATTAAAAAAAGTAAAATTAAAAAATTAGCAACAGCTTATCCGTCGGCAATCCGTCGGTAATGAGTTTTTTAATTAAAAATTAAAAATTAAAAATTAAAAATTGCTAGTAAAAACCAATACAAAACTTGCCCATTTTTCATTTAATATTTAAAACTATTCATCATAATTCCAAAACGCAATATTATCCAAATACAATATGCAAATACTAAATCCTAATACAATATATCAAATTTTCCTAAACCGAGGGAAGAGGAGGGGGAGGGTTTTGATCCATCCACTGCTTCATTAAGGCCTCAAACCCTTTCATTTGCTCCTCCAACCGCTTCCTCGTTGCTCTTTCTTCCTCTAGCTGTTGTTTTAGCACATCTATATGAAATTCAACATTTCACAAACATATATAACAATGTTAGACGACATTTGAAAAATATATAACAATGTTAGACGACATCTGACAAGCATACCTCCTCATCGCGATTGTCGTGCGCACCCTAGTTCGTACCGACACCTGAATCACCGGTCATAGAATATCGAGGATCCTGACCGGTCCCGAATCCAAACAGGCGGCCCTCATGCCTTCCTCCAACACTAGGCTCCCACAACTCTGCGTCATTGGGAGAAACGGTGTCAGGATCTAAGTCGGGGTACTCCTCCTCCATAATACGCAAATACGTACCCTACAGTTTACCAAATTAGACAGTGTTAACTAACATGTATAAAATTCGGCAGCATTTCAACTGTAATTTGGACATATCCATTACCTATTTTTATCAAAATAATCCTATCGTCTGCCTAACAATAGCAGCCTAAACTAAATGAATCAAATCACAAAAATATGTAACAAAGTTTTTTATAATTTATATCTATCTTATTAAAACAAACAAAAATCTAGTACTATAATTGAACTTACCACCACATGAGTCGCTTTCAGGTAAACGTAGATCGGAGGATCAGTGGGCGATCCGGTCACACTCAGTACATGCTTCCTGTTGCTGCAGTGCGTCCTCTCAAAAACCTCCCCAACAATAGGCTCGCGGCCCCATGTCTCTCTCTACAATAGACAACTTAAATTGTTAGTAGGTAACAAAATGATGTGTATATATATATATATATATATATAGAGAGAGAGAGAGAGAGGAGGGTTATTATGCAACCCTTTTACATGATGCAACCTATGCAACCCCTCTATCCACCACTCATTTATTTTCAGTTTTTCCTTTTTCTTAATTACATAAAATGAGTGGTGGATAGAGAGGTTGCATCATATAAATGAGTTGCATTTGAACGCCTCTCTCTCTCTCTATATGTAACACCCGGAAATTTTCAAGGTAAGTATTTGTTCACTTAAATGCGTTAATTGTGCCTATTTGAAAATATGAGCCTTTATATGCATACGATCTTTATTATAATGCTATGATGTTATCTGGTTAGTATAATAATTATAATTGTTTAAACCTCGTGCTCACAATCGTTTTAGACTGAGTTTTCGGGCTTCTGGGGTGTGGCGTGATAGTGCCACGCGATTGTGCCAAGGTCACAATCGCCGGTCACTATCGCGATAGTTGTACCGAGAGTTAGGGGTGTTTGGCGCGACTGTGACTCGCGATTGTTATATTGTCACTATCGCTTGTCACTATCGCGTGGGATGTACCGCGGGCTTCAAGCCTGGCGCGATTGTGACTCGCGACAGTGACAATGTCACTGTCGCCGGGCACTATCGCGAGCGGGGGATTTCATTTAAATGAGTTTCCAGCCGATTTTACTTCATTTGCTACACATCTCTCTCTTTGATTGGCGATTTTTGGAGCTCTCAAGTCATCCCCATTTCCTCTAAACCCTAACCCTCTTTAATACTAATCATCTTGGTAGTTGGGGTTATTGATTTTGCATTGATTGTCTTCAAAGGATTATTGGCTAGGGTTTCTCAAGTCTACAACCTTTCTCATCTCCAAGTCTCATATTCTCAAAGCTAGGGTTTCCATCTTTTCTAGGTTTTGGTTCAAAATCTAGATTGTGAGTTCACTAAACCTTTGTTAAAACTAGATACACATCATATTCTCCTATTTATTGTTATCTATCTCTATATGTTCAAGTGCTTGGGGTTTTCTTATGAAGAAATGTTGAAAATGTGGTTATATGTGAAATACCATGTTTTACTCTAAATGTGCAAGTATTGGGGCTTTTTATCTTGGATACATAATATGTTCATTTTGACATATTAAAGATATTCATGTTTCAATATGAAGATGGTTTCTAGTCGAAATACCCTTTTGGTAATATATGTATATGCATGATGAGGATGATTGTCATTGGGGTCTCATGATAGACTTATGTAGATCCCAGTGCAGTGCAATCACAAGTAAATATGATCAAAGATGAACAGTTTATAGACCACAGTAACTAGTCATATGATTGATAATACTTCAAAGGTTTAGGTTTACAGAGAGAATTTCTGATCAGGGTTTGTAAACCTAATGACTAGAAAACTGAATAATGAAATTATGAACTTCTAACTTCACAAATGATTTAGAAATCAACTTTAAATACTTAGGCACGCAGGCCTGACGGACTTATGGGCTTTTAGGCCCAACAAGTATATAACAATGAATAAATGACATTTTATACCCTGAACTTCTATTTAACTAACAAAATAGCCCTAACAATCTCCCCCTTTAAATAGAAGTTGAAACTCGCACCAGTTAGGAACATATATCTTCCGAAAACCAAAACTGATCTCGAAATATCTGATTTGCGTTCTGTACTCCATTCGTTCTTCGATAACTCTCAGTGCTTTAAGAACAAGTGCTTTGTATGCAGAATCCAGTACCTGAACTCTTTTTTCATCTTGACTCAGCGCACGCTTCAACTTGTCTTTCAGAAGCATCAATGTACCATCACAGAATCTGGCAATCTGATCAAAACGGATAAATCGTAGAACACCTTTGTTGTTCACGTATGACATACCAAACTCTGGAATCTTTATTACTGTGAATGCAGGTACACTTAGAGCATCAGACGGAACACTCAGATCAGGCTTGAGCAGATTAATCTTCGGTTGATCGCTTTCTAACCCAATCTGAAAATCTTCCACCGAAGCAAGTTTCATTACGCACTTCATGTATCTCTTCACGGTTTCTAGTGCATCAATGACTTCCCCGGGTCTGACGGTTCTGGTCTTTAAGTCTCGTAGTATGAACAACAGATCTTGTGGCTCCAGACATGGAAAATCAGCATCAGAAAAGCAGTACTGTTGACCATCTTCTCTTGTAACCATGAAGTCCGTATACTTAACCTTCATGAAGTAAGCAGGTATAATTCTATCAACTGATACAATTCTGAGCTTCGTCTTGGAGTACTTGCTTTGGAACTTTCTGTACACGAACACAAGCTCACGCTGTTTTTCTTTGTTTTTCACTGACTGTAGACCATGTAGAACAACTTCATCATACTTTCTGATCCAGTGGGCAAAGATCTTCTTCTGGCTTTCTTCGAGGAAAGGAACTTTTATTCTGACTCTTTCCCACTTGGATGGACGAACTGGAGAAATACGTATTGGTTCTCTAACTGGTGAAGCTGGAGGAGATCTCTCGGGAAAAACTGTAGAAGAGAAATCAGGGTGATTAGCCGGATAAGTCAACAATGGAACTACGGCAGAAGACTGATCATCTGGATGCAGTATTTCATCAATTTCTTCTTGCATAACCACCAGAGCTCTTTCAGTATTAGCACATTCTTCTGTCATGTTCGCCACTTCATATGGATCTAGTATTATTGCCCAATCTTCAGGAACTATCGGAGAACCATCTTCAAATTCCTCAGGCTTTTCAACCGTCGGGTAATCGTATAGTACCAAGTCTGTCACCTGTTCCCGTTCCTGTTCCTATCTCTGTCCCTCTGTTCTTGTACCGGAACCCGAACCCTGTTCAACCTGTTCTGATTCCACCATATGTGTCTCCGGCTCAGATAGGCGTTGGCGCTTCTCCCCCTCATGGTGATCAGGATCATCCTGATCATCATGTCGGCGCTTGAGCCGGTCTGCCTGGCTCCGGCAGGTATCCTCCACTGCTGATAGACGTTCAGTCAAAACATCTACGGTTTGCTGAAGTGACTGAAGCGTGGCTTGTTGAAGCTGGAAGGCTTCAGTAGATACAATAGGCTGGGGGTTTGGCGGTGTAGGTGTGGATGTTTGAGAACGAAGCAGTGATAACAAATCGGCATCCTGGGTGGGTTCGGTTAGAGACTGGGCTAGTAGTTTGGCAAGAAGAATGGATTTAAGCTAAGGGATTGAAAGATCCGTAGATGGTAGGGAAGGTGGAATGGGTGAGGGCTCAGGCTCAGTCGCAGGACCTTTGCCTTTGATCATGCGTTTGAGGTTGTCCACCTCTTCCCTCATCATAGATTGGACAACCTTTAGGGCGCCGTCCATGTATTCCCTTGAGACAAACTCAGTTGGGGTAACTCCGGGGTCACTTAGACTTCCCGTTGTAGCTACGACTGTAGAAGTCGAGCCGCCTACGTTCACGGTTGGCATGATGATAGCCGTGGTAGGACTTCCACCCAATCCTCGTAAACTACCCGAAGGCGGAATTACTATGGGTGTTCCGGCCGGGCCACTTAGGCGACCGGCGATAGCCGAAAATGGAATCTATGTCCTAGGAACGGCATGTATAGCAAAAGGCTCTAGACTCCGTGCATGCAAAGATGTCGAAAACGGGGGCAGCTGTTCTCTTGTTTCAATATCGGCACCCTCCAAGTGAGAGCCCGATAGCGGATGTGCTAAATCCCCGTGAGAATGTGAAACCACCATCTGTTGAGAGATGGTGGAGTGGATTGGTGGGGTGTGCAATTGCGCCGCTAGGTCCACGGCGGCTTCTTCAATACCCTGTCTCAACACATGAGACTGAGTAGCAGATGTGGCTACCTGGCTGGATGTGTCTAGGGGGGATACAACTGTTGATGGTTGTCCCGTCACTCGTGTACTCTCAGCGTCATATTTTCTCTTTCTTTACCTCTCTCGGCTCACTAGAATATCATCTTCAACTAAAGCTCCCTCCGCTCTCCTTATCTCTCCAGGTGAGGGCTGATTATCGTCACCATCGGAGTCAGAAGACTCGTCATTTGATGCCGATACGTTAGTGGCTGGGTCCGACTCACTGTCGGATTTATCGGATGCCTCCTCAGAGTCGGTTGCAGCTTCCGACTGAGAGTCGGGTGAACCTGATTCCGCCGCAGGCTCGGATTGGGCCGAAGCTTCCTCCGAGGCGGAATGTGCTGTTGTCTCCTCAGTAGCAGCGACAGAAGAGGAATGAACATGAAAGGCTTCAGAAGCAGTTGTCTCTTCTGCCGTTTGAGTCTCTATTTGCGTCGGCGAAGATGGTTGTCTAGAAGAACTAGGTTGGCTCGTTCCAACGGCACTGCCCACGCCAGTTCCTCTCACGATTATTTCTCTCGACACACCCTGTCCGGAAGCCCCAGCTATCCGGACACTCCCGCCTCTCGTTCGTGGACGCGGACCCTCACGTCGCTCAGGTCGTGCTCCCTGGGCAGGTCCTGTCGGTCTTGACCGGACCATAGGAGATGGAATGTTGTGTGTGTGCCTATAAGCTATCACACTCAGTGTCGTAGGACGAGCATGTTCTAGTACCTCGACTGGGATTTGTCGGGCGACAACCCCTTCTGGATCAGCGCGGGAAGGTATCTTGCGTGTCGGATGATGTGGGCAAGTCGGGTGCGTAGAACGACGCTGTATCTCGGGATACAGGTTCATGAAGTTCCGGATCACAATCTGTAAGAACCGCATGAATGGAATGAAATTCGATCGGCGAGATGCAGTAGAACGAACTCTCTGAACGAGTTCAAACCAAAGAAAGTCGGCAACGTCCATATGGCGATTGAAGGCCACCGCGTGAAAGATGCGAAGAATCGGGGCACTCGTCTGATCAATGCCTTTCGTTATAGCCGAAAGGCACCGATTTATGTAGGTGAACATCGTGTACCAGATCGTCGAGAGGTACTTGCGGTTGAAGGTTGATGGAATGCGAAGTTCTGCGCCGTATCCTAAGAAGAGAAGGTTGGTGCACAGTGTAGCATCAGAAACCATCGGGTCGAAGCTGTGTCGGCCTGGAACGGATCCGGCGGTTGGTAAACGAAGGAATTGTCGGAAGAGATCACATGTTAGAAGCACTGGAGTATGATCTATCCGACCTTCAAGGTGGAATTCGCCATCGGCCTCTAAAGCACGGAGAGAGTGCCAAAACTGCTGTAAGTATAGGACTGGAACGGTCGCAGTCTCCGTAAGAGCATAAGAGATTGGATGCCCCATAAGTATCTCGATGATGACCTGATATTGAATAGCAGGTTGGGTTACATCGAGATGGTAGTTATTGGCTGTAAGAGGAAGGAACTGATCCTCGGGAATCAGTTCCGCATCTGCGATTGGATCAATCGCTGGTGGCTGGTTTTGTGCCATTGAACCTGTGAAGAAATATTCGGTTAGTACCCAGGTAGGTGAAATAAAAGAAAGCCTTTGGAGTTACATGGCCATGATTTAAACCACAACCGTTAATAACTCCATAAGATTGGAAGAACAAACCCTTATTCGGGAATGAGGTCAATCACCAAGGCGCATATAACTACACCCATTTAATGAAGTCAAACCAACACATAGAAACACCAAAATCACCTCATAGATACACATATGAAAAGGTATAACTATAAGCTCACTAGAACCATAAAACAGGATTCGACCGGATAAGATGTTAGACCGGATATGGTTTCCACCGGGGGTCTCCTAAGACCGGATGTGGTCTTCGACCGGATAAGGTCTTCGACCGGAGGTCACCTAAGACCGGATATGGGTTCGATCGGATAAGGTCTTCGACCGGTGGTCATTCGACCGGAGGTTTTTTCGACCGGGGAGTAACCCTAGATCGGAGGAAACCCCCGGAGAAGACAATGAGAGGTCACACAGAGGTCGGAGAAGACGCCGATGGACACACAATCGGCTCTAGCTATGGCAAATCAATCGATAAATGATAGAAACACCCAAAAAAAACGATGAAAAAAAAAGGTACCTGTTCGATTGAAGATGAATAGAACGCAGGTGTTCGGTCGATTGGGGTGCGGTCGAATAAAGATCCGGGCGAGAGAGAGAGATGATGAAGATGATGAGAAAAAGAAAAGGAATCGATCGAATGAGTAACGGAGGTGTTCGATCGGGGTTTTTAAACCCCCGAACGTGGTTTGGGATTGGGCCGGGTCCGGGCGATAGAGGACCGGGGAAAAATTGGGCCGGGGAAAAATTGGGCCGGGACCAAACAGGATAAAGCAAACCAAAACTTGAAGCAAAAGAAAATATTTTTGTATTTTTCGATAAAAAACCTTAAAAAAATCCTAAGGAAAAAAAAACATAGAGAAAAAAAAATAAAAGCTCCCCCTCAAAAAAAAATTTGAAATACACACGAGACTTAACTCCCCCTCGAATTCTTACCAAGAGGAGGTCCAAACACAGAACCCTCTTACCTGCTCCCCCTCGAATGGAGGACGCGTGAGACTTACCAACCATCTGACGATAGTGCTCCCCCTGAACACATTACCGGCTTGTAGATCCACCACAATCAACTGACACTTTTCAGGGAACAAGGAATGAACTGCTCAAAGAATCACGAAAACAAAAACACGAACGCAAAAAAAACGAGAAAAAAAACACGAAATCTACTTTGTTGATACAGAAGTTCGTAACTGACACAGAACTGAACGAGGAAAATGCAATAACCAAAGAGTGTGGATAATAGAAACCAGAGACAAGTCACTGGTGCAATTGTCACAGTCAATCTTTATTGAACGAAACTCGTAGAGAGCTGCGAACGGATCAAACTTTCAGATTTAGCATACCTAGCTTGGACACAAGGTAATTAAATTGTTTTTCGTCCAAGGCTTTGGTAAACAGGTCTGCTAACTGATGCTCTGAATTAACAAAATAGAGTTCGATAGTACCTTTTTCGACGTGATCTTTTATAAAATGGTAACGCACATCAATGTGCTTCGTCTTCGTGTGCTGGACGGGATTGCTTGATATGGCTATCGCGCTCTTCGAGTCGCAGTAGATGGGAATCCTTGAGTAGTTAAACCCATAATCTTTGAGCTGGGTGCGCATCCAGATGACTTGTGAGCAGCAACTGGCGGTTGCGACATACTCCGCCTCGGCGGTGGAGGTGGACACGCAATTTTGCTTCTTGGAAGCCCAGCTGACAAGACGATCGCCCAAGAACTGAACATGACCCGACGTGCTTTTCCGGTCCAACATGTTTCCAGCATGGTCAGCGTCCGAGTAGGCTGTCAATTCAAAACCTGTCTCTTTTGGGTACCACAGACCAAGATCAGCAGTATCTTTTAAATATCAGAAAATGCGCTTAACCGCAGCTAAGTGAGACTCTTTAGGTTTCGACTGAAATCTTGCACACAAGAATGTCGAGAACATAATGTCAGGCCGACTAGCCGTCAAGTACATCAGAGAGCCAATTATGCCTCTATAAATAGTAGCATTCACATCCTTACCGTCAGGATCGGAGTGAAGCTTTAGAGTAGTGGACATGGGGGTTTTCATAGGTGAATTTCCATCTGGTATTTCCGAAGAATATCCGAGATGTACTTAGATTGATTAATGAAAATTCCTGTTTGTAATTGTTTTACTTGAAGACCCAGGAAAAAATTCATTTGCCCCATCATGCTCATTTGAAAATGTTTACTCATTAAGGCAGAAAAGTTCTGACAGTACTTGGGGTTCGTGGAGCCAAAGATTATATCATCAACATAAATTTGTACAAGAATGATATCTTTCTTCTCTCTTTTAATAAATAAAGTAGTGTCAATTTTACCTTTAGAGAAGCCAGACTTGACTAAGAAGGATGAGAGTGCATCATACCAGGCTCGTGGCGCTTGCTTAAGACCATAGAGGGCCTTATCAAGAAAGTAGACGTAATGCGGATTTTCAGAACTCACGAAGCCTTCTGGTTGAGAGACATACACTTCCTCCTTGAGAACGCCGTTGTGGAACGCGGATTTCACGTCCATTTGGAAGACGAGGAAATTCTTGTGAGCGGCGTAGGCGAGGAACATGCGGATCGCTTCAATACGAGCAACCGGTGCGAACGTCTCATCGTAATCAATTCCTTCTTGCTGGCGATATCCTTTAGCCACTAGACACGCTTTGTTCCGAACAATGATGCCGTTTTCGTCCTATATGTTCTTAAAAATCCATTTAGTCCCTATCATCGTCTTGTTCTTAGGTCGGGGAACTAGGCGCCATACTTTGAGGCTGTCAAATTGATTGAGTTCCTCTTGCATAACGATTACCCAGTCTGGATCTTTTAGCGCCTCAGAGACGGTGGAAGGTTCGATATGGCTCAGGAACGAGGAAAATAAGCAGTCATTCGCGGTAGTGGATCGAGTTTGAACGGGTGTATTGGGGTCACCGACTATTTGATGCAGGGGGTGAGCTCGAGTCCACTTGGTGGTGTGTGGATGAGGTTGATATGTCTGATGGGAGGTATCAGAATCCACATGACCACCTGGGGGTAAATCCTGAACTGCCTCAAGGGATGACGGCCTGTGAGGTGGAAGCTCCTTAGTGGGAGTCGAGCAAGGAGAGGAGGACGACTCAGCCGGTGATGAAACGATAGGAGGATCCGGGATTGCCGGAGAGGTAGCTTCGGGAGCACCTATAACAGGAGTCGGTTCAGGGAGTAAAACTGAAGGTTGCACTTCATCAGGAACTTGAGCGAGAGGATGTCTATCACTTGAACTCGGAGAAGCTTGATCATTGGCAGTAGAAGATGGAGCACCAGGTGAGGATGGACCACCGGAGTCGGTTGGACCAGTGACTTGTGTCACTTCTGGTGCTTGAGCAGTATTCCTGTCACAAGACGTAGAATTAGACTTAACATTAAATAAATCATCATAGAAGTGCTCAAAGAGTAAATCCAAATCAGAAAGATGTGCTCTTGACGTAGACGCATGATTTGGATCTACTGGAGATTGTGTAGCTTCGGAACGAAATTGTCCAGAAGCTAACACACCAGTTAAAGCGGGTTCTAAACTGAGGTGTTCAAAAGCCATATCAGCGGCCTCGTCAAAAGTCACGTTTACACTCTCAACGACGGTCTTCGTCCGTTTGTTGTAGACACGGTAGGCTTTGGCGTGTTGGGAGTAGCCGATAAACACTCCTTCATCCGCTTTGGGACTGAATTTTCCAAGATCATCCTTATCATTTAAGACAAAGCAGGTGCAACCGAAAGCATGAAAGTAGTTGATGTTCGGGACGCGCTTGTTGATGATCTCGTACGGTGTCTTGTTGAACCGCTTGTTGATGATAGACCGATTTTGTGTGTAGCAAGCGGTAGCAACGGCTTCTGCCCAAAGAAATAGAGGTAGCGTGTAATGAGATAACATCGTGCGCGCTGCTTCAATAAGAGTTCTATTTCGACGCTCTACCACCCCGTTCTGCTGAGGTGTACGAGCAACTGAGAAAGTATGCGAAATACCCACTGAATTGAGATAACCGGTGAGCATTTGATTCTTGAACTCAGTGCCGTTGTCCGTCCTGATGGTCTGAACTACTTGGTGGAGACTAACTTGAATGCTCTTCAGAAGTGAGATTATCAACTCGGGAGTTTCGTCCTTTGAACGGAGAAATCGGACCCAAGTGTAACGAGAAAAATCGTCAACCATCACCAGGACATACTTCTTGTGATTAATGCTTTGAACGCGCATCGGTCCACATAAATCCATGTGGATTAGCTCAAGAGACCGAGAAGTACTAGGAACGGCTTTAGGCTTGTGGGACGCCTTCTTCATCTTGCCCTTTTCGCAGGCAGCGCACAGATGATCTTTTGCAAACTTTAGATCTGGCATACCCTTGACATGGCCACCGAGCACCAGCTTATTGATATTCTTGAAGTTCAAGTGCGAGAGACGACGATGCCATAGCCAACTTTGTTCAGCAGATGCTTTGGACAACAAACAGACTTCCTTGTCGGGTTTCAAGGACGAAAGGTCAATCGTATAGAGGTTGGTGCGACGCTTTCCAGCAAGGATCTCCTTTCCATCTTCAGTCCGAACGCTGCACCTTTTAGCCTTGAAAGTAACCTCGAGATTCTTGTCGCAGAATTGACCGATACTGAAGAGATTGTGACCAAGACCTTCGACATAGGAGACTTTTTTGATTGTGATGTTATCTTTGACAATATCCCCGTAACCCCTGATGGGAGAGTAGTGATCATTCCCGAACCGTACATTCCCACAGAACCTCTCAGTGAAGTTTGTGAGAAGCTCCCTTCTTCCGGTCATGTGCTTGGAGCAACCTGAATCTAGATACCACACATGACCGTCCTGCAAAACAGGTTATTTCTTTTTAGGTACCCATTCGTAAATGGGTCCTTTGGGGTTAGATTTAACACCCGACTTAGAGACCCGTTTAGATTTGGGTCTTTGTCTATCACGGGAAACATCACAATGAGAATGATTATGAGCAATATGACATGAGCCAAACCAATCAGATGCATAACGACTATCAACAAAATCATTTGATCCACAATAAGAGCAACACAGACAATCATGAGACAGTTGAAGTAATTGCGGAATTGAATAAACTTTTAAAGGACGAGTTCCATTACATTCAACTAAAGGTTTAGAAATAAAAACATCATGATTGTTATTGTTCTTTCTAGACTTTAAGACAGGATCAACTAATTCTGATGTTGCCGAGCTCTCTTTTGACTTCTTATCTACCCAAGCATATTTCACTTCTTTCCGCCGACCACACGTATCTGAAATGCCGTTAAACCCATAGTCAGAGGATTTGAAAACTGAAGATTGTGACCTTTGAGAGCGACCGGTCTTTTTCTTCTTCTGTGAACGCTTTTTAGATTTAGACTTTGAAAATTTTGAAGAATTGTTCACAGAAGGTTTTTGTGGGGCAGATGTGAAACATTCACCCTTATAAAATTGAACCGGAGACTCACAGGACTCATTTAAAAAATCAACATGGCTAGGTAGAGAAGGATTAAAATCAAAGTGGCTCAAATCACTATCTAAACACACCTCAGAATTCAAGAATGCGGAAAATTCTAGTTCCTCATCAGAAAAGCCCTTATCACTTGAGGAGTTCAGGACAGCGGAAGAGTTAGTTGAGAGCGGATCATTTGCGGAAGCATTTTTACAATCAGAACACTGATCCGTTTCAAAAACATGAGGCTCTTTTCCCTTATTTTAAATGATTGGTGACGAGTCACCCATAAAAGCTTTGCAGGAAGATGTATCGGAGGCAGGATAAGAATTTTCAAACAGATGAGTATTCTCACTTTGGAGATTTGAAGGCTTAGCTTGAGGATTAGCCTTGTGAAGTTGCTCTTTCAGGCGATCTGCTGCCAAAGCAGCCAGTTGTGAATTTAACTTCTTTATTTCTGTCTGAAAGTATTCTTTCTCCTTAACTGACACATTTTCCTCTTTAGTGGAATAGAGGCACTCAATTTGGGATAAAAGCTCTTGTTTTTCCTTTTGAAATATGTCTCTTTCTTGTTCAAACGACTCTTCTAGCTGAACAATTTTCCTTTCTAAAATCAGAGGTGGCACATAGACTTTATGGTCTGGTTGTTCCTCCTCATTTTGAACGGTTTTAGCATCTAGTTCAGCTTGAGTATAGCTTCTAAAATAGTCATTTGATAGAAAACAAGGTTTTTCGTCGATGTAAGAGGCATTTAAAGAATCATAAACAAAAGGAAGTTTCATTTTGGTAGAGGTCTCCCTTCTTAACTTATCCTCTTCCCATTCCTCATCCTCAATTGGTTTGGTCCAATTGATTTTGTATTCTGGATAGGTCTTGTCTAATCCAAGAAATTCGGACGCGTACATCGTAGGAACTTTGGATAAGGCCTTTTTCAGATAATATGGGTTATCGTAACCGATACCCCTATTCGCATACTTGGGTTCTTTTGGTGCAATTAGATTTAACGTTTGTTGAGATTTCCCAAGTCTATAAAGCTTCTTCTCCATCTCCTTTAATTGATTAGATAATCTTTGTTTTTCATTTGAATAAGACACGTTTTGAGACACAATATCAATTTTTTCATTTTCGGACATGCGTAGCTCATTGGTCAGATCATCTACTTTGGTCTTTAGCTTTTGTGACTCTGTTGAACAACTCTCATTCTCTTCTCTTAAATTAGAAATCGTGCACAGGTAGCTAGAAATTTCTAAGCTTTGTTTTTCCATAAATTCAGACTGTTTAGTGACACGGTTTTCTAAAGATGAGAGAAGTTGTTCTTTTTCTTTTAAGAGTAGCTTGTAAGATTCAAGTTTGTGCATTGAGAGTTGCATCTGATCAAGTATAGCTTCTTGGAAAGGGGCACATACCTGGCATGGAGCATTGCGATCTTCATCATCAGTGTCAGATGGTGATGAATGGTTGACCATGAAACACAAATGAGCTTCAGCATCCTCAGGTTCTTCATCCGACACTTGCAACCAGTAATCGTCTTCAGCCATTAGAGCTTTACCGACTTCCTTTTCTTTGGCAAGAAGCAGATTGGCTCGGTAGTAGTCGGCATTGCGCACAACTGGTTTGCGACAATCCTTGGCGAAATGACCTAACCGACCACAGTTGTAGCATTTGATCGGCTCGTCTTTCGGCTTTTCTTCATTTCTCTTGTCAGACTGCTTACCAACTTCAAAGCGTCTATTACCTTCAGACTTTTCTCGATGATCTCGGCGAGTAGAGACTCTTTGCTTGTTTGAGGACTTGTTAAAAAACTTCCTCTTTTGAAATGCTTGAGTGAGAAACAACATTGCTTCTTTCATCTTGGCAAGTTCTGGATCCGAGTCGCTATCTGGATCTTCAGGTTCAGAATCACTCAGCACGGGCTCTTTTCCAGATGATCGGCTGACGGACTTGCCTCTTCTCTCAGATACGAGTGCTAATGGATCAGCTGCTGGCTTTTCCTCTGCTCTCTGATTCCCAATAAGCTCCATCACTTCCTCTTCGTCCTGGAGCAGCATTTCATAGAGTTCGTGAAGGTACAACTTCTCCAAGGTCTGAGTGTGGCGTATATGGGAGACGAACGGTTTCCACTCAGGCTGTAGGTTGTTCATAAACTTTATATTGTTTTCCGTATTCGTCTTTGTGATCTTATTCTTCTGAAGATCATTCAGAAGCATATTAAACCTCTCGTAGGTTTCCGTCAGCGTTTCACCTTTTCTCGCTTTAAACCCATCATATCTGGTGATACAGTTGGTCACCTTTAGCTGGTTGTTGATGTGGCTTCCCATCATCATCTTCTCTATTTGGTCCCACATCTTTTTCGATGAATCCTTGAAGCTATCTATACAAGCATAGATGTCATTTGGTAGACTTTGAAGAAGGTACGATTTTGCTAGCTTTTCTGCATCGTACATATCCCTTTCATCCTTAGTAAAATCAATAAGAGATTTCCGAATCTGTCGCTCTGGCCTTCCTTCATCTGGATTTCCTGGTATCACTTTCATTGGCCAATCTGGTGGACCCTCAGTCAGGCATTTGTATATTGCTTCATAGGTGGATTTTGCTTCTATGAAGTTCATAAATCTGTCATGCCACTGAGGGTACTCTCCCCGAAAGAGCACCGGGGGCTTTTGGTCAGAACCGATTGCTAAAGCTTCCCTTGAGTTCATCTTTACTTCTTAACTTAAGATCACTGTAATGATCGTTAGGCAAGCAGGATGATCCAAATATAATAATAAAGTGAAGAAACACAGAAACACACAGACTCGGTCTAACAGGATATCGGTCAAACGTAAGACCGGAGAGTGCACTGTATCGGTCGAAGCAAAGACTGGAATATGCAAGATACCGGTCGAAGGTAAGACCGGAGTAAGCAAGTACCCGGTTGAAGGGTAAGACCGGAGTAGCAAGTATCCGGTCGAAGGGTAAGACCGGGGAAAGCTTAGGTCCGGTCAAAGGGAATAACCGGATATTACAACTACCCGGTCGAATGAAAGACCGGAGTAAGCAAGTACCCGGTCGAAGGTGCAAGGCCGGGGAATACAAGTATCCGGTCGAAGGGTAAGACCGGATTGAGTAAATACCCGGTCGAAAGCTCAGGTTGAATGACTATAAATACGATAAACACAAATAACATATAAGGCCGATAAATACGATGAATCGCCCGAAGAACACGATGAGTTTCGGGGATTCGACCGAACCAAACCCAGAAACTTTAATCGACCGATGAACACAATTAAACCAACAGAAACTTCGATCCTTCGATCGAATGAAACACACAATAAATCAATCACAAATTCGACCAGATGCGATAACACATAGAACTCACTTAGACCGAAGGTTTGCTAAAAGATAAATCCAGATTCGATCGATAGCAAATTTTTTTTTTTTCAGAAGAGAAATATCGATCGAAACACAGGCACAAAAAAAAATTTAACTTTGCAGATATCGATTAATCAGATAAACACAGAATGTAAACACTAACAATCAATTAAAGCAAGTAAAGCAATTATCACAAGTAATTGATTTTAGGGTTTTAGACAAACCTTTTTACTGGATCAAACCTTTTTGCCTATCTGCTCTGATACCAATTGTAGATCCCAGTGCAGTGCAATCACAAGTAAATATGATCAAAGAAGAACAGTTTATAGACCACAGTAACTAGTCATATGATTGATTATACTTCAAAGGTTTAGGTTTACAGAGAGAATTTCTGATCAGGGTTTGTAAACCTAATGACTAGAAAACTGAATAATGAAATTATGAACTTCTAACTTCACAAATGAAATAGAAATCAACTTTAAATACTTAGGCACGCAGGCCTGACGGACTTATGGGCTTTTAGGCCCAACAAGTATATAACAATGAATAAATGACATTTTATACCCTGAACTTCTATTTAACTAACAAAATAGCCCTAACAACTTATATGATAGGATGGTAACATAGTACCCATGATTGGTATCGAAATGTATTGGTTGAAATATACCTCAAGACCTCCTATATAATATGTTTGACGAACCAAGTCAGTAGACACTAGGAGGATGTAGTCTTGGGGGCCACCGTAATGGTATGTGCCTAGACCTCCGCCATTCAGGGAATTTCCTTAGTTGTAGTCCTCGGGTGTGCCGGGCCTTTTAGGTGTCTCTTGTTATAGGGCATCAAGGTATATCGACTCTTTGGGTGGAACTTGATTGGTGCTATCGGTCTCCCCTATTGACTCCACATTTGTGAACTCTAGATAACTGCTGATAAGAATTGTAACTGTTCATGCATGCTTATTATTGTTCAAGTCACTAGGATTTTTGGCCTAACACTTGTTTGGTGTCGATGTGTATCTCAGGTTCTAGCGGTGTCGGTTCTAAGTTGGCATAGTTGCTTGGGTGAGAGCTTGGGGAACACTTGCAAATTAACATTCATTGGATAGAAGAACTTTTGGAACTATAGATGACAACCCTTTTGTAATCTCCTTTCTAGTTGTAGAAATTAGATTATTTGGTTGTTAATTTATTGTCCGTTGAAGTTACAATGGTGATTAAACAGGTTTGTATTATTTCCCCATTTTTGGGAGGCTCTTGCTTTGGCAATTTTTATACCACGTGTCCGTTTTTCGGATTTTTGTTATCCCTATTTTTAGGGTGTTACAAGTTGGTATCAGAGCTTTAGTTTTAGTGAACTAGGTATTGTTTTAGCATATCTAGGTAGGAATCCTAGGTGGGGAGAGCGTTAGGATTACGGAGTTACTTTAATTGAAAGTTGTGATAATGGTGACAAGAATTCTTGTGTATGGTTCGTTCATAATTACACTTAGCTACTGCTATTATGAATGCATTGTTACGTGAGCATACTTGGTTTACTATTATTGTGATAATTGATGAAGGTATTAGTACGTACAATGAGTTCAACTCGTTTAGTCTTTTCTCAATCTATTTCTCGTACATGTATGGAAGATTGAGATGGTTAACACTCGAAGTAGGTTACCAAATACACCAGAGGGCCACTTGGAAGTGGAGTCTACAGCTGATCGACCTCCTGTGGGCGTAACTACCGAGGGACCTCCCATGCCTAATCTTTTGGGAGGAGAACCTGAACATATTCTGCACCGGAACCTCAACGCAGATAATGCCATCATGGAGGAAGTGACCATGGAGACCCGGATATGGGATAGCATGATGTTGGCCATGAACTCAGCCATGGCCCAACAACAAGAGTTTTTCATGAAACTTTTAGAAGATCGAGACGCCAGTAACCGACAACCGGAGACAATGGCGGAAAACATTGTTACGGGGTCAGGTGGACCAGTTGTCGTATCTGTTGAGGATCCAGCTGATAATGTGATTAAGGCGAAGACTAAGGGGTGCACCTACAAGGCATTTCTGGGGTGCCACCCTAAGGAGTTTGCGGGTTCAGATAACCCGGTGGCTTGTATGTATTGGCTCAAGGAGGTAGAGATGGCCTTCGAGTCAAGTGAGTGTGATCCCTCTCAACGGGTCAAGTTTGCTTCTCAGTTACTTCGGGGAGAGGCTCTGATTTGGTGGAATCTCACTCGATCCGCCCTCACTCCGGAAGTTCTGGCTAAGTTAACTTGGCCGGTGTTCAAAGAGAAGATCATGGATAAGTATTGTAGTGAGCGTTCGTTGGACAAGCTGGAGCGAGAGTTCCGGAATCTGAAGAAGGGGACTCTGTCCATTGTTGGATACTCCAAACTCTTTTTGGAGAAACTGAATTTGGTGGGACATCTGGTCCCCGATGAAAAGTCAAAGATTAAGGCCTATCAACAAGGTTTACCGGCCGAGATGCGAACGGCGGTAAGAAATGCTAGGGGATTGACTTTGCAAGAAGTCATCGAAGAATCCTTGCTAATTGAGGATGACATCAATGCAGAGAAGGAAGAGAGAAGGCTAGTTGGTGAGAAACGGAAATGGGAAGGGCCATCTGGGCCCGCTCGTCAATCAAGACCCTTTGTGAGCGGGAGGTCGGGCGATCAGCACCATGAGGATCGGTGGTGCCACAAGTGCAAGTCAAAGCACTCGGGGTCATGTGCTACAAGAACTTACTCCAGCCCAGCGGGGTGTGCCAAGTGTGGTAAGAAGAACCACACAACTCGAGAGTGTCCCATCCGGGGGCTGGTATGCTATGAGTGCAGAGAATCGGGGCATATGAAGAGGGATTGCCCGAATCTAGTAGGAGGAAGTGGTGGTAATTCTGTGGGTTCGACGGCTAGATTCGAGCAACCACCAAGGGAGTCGAGTCGAGCTTTCCGGATGACTACCGAGGAGGCAAAGGAGACCGCTGACGTTGTTTCGGGTACGTTCTTAGTAAACTTCTTGCCAACTCGTGTTTTGTTTGATTCGGGTGCTACATGTTCTTTTGTTTCAGAAGTTTTTTGTAAGCAATTTGTCACTCCTGTTAGTGTTCATCCCGATGCGTTAGCAGTAGAGATAGCTAATGGGGATTAAGTGATCATTAGAGACCGATTTTGTGATTGCAATCTAGAGATTGATGGGAATCCTTTCGGAATAGATTTACTACCTATGGCTATAGGAGGGTTCGATGTGGTCATAGGTATGGATTGGTTAGTGAGGCATAAGGCGAACATCTTTTACTCCAAAAAGATGATCCAAGTGCCATTGCCGAAAAATGGTGTGGCTACCATTTATGGGGAGAAAGGAAAGAGGAATAATCCCATTATTTCATCTCTTAAGGCTCGCAAGTTTCTAGCGAGGGTTTACCCCTCGTACTTGGCCTACGTTGTGGACGCGAAGAAAGAAACGAAATCGGTAGAAGATGTGGAGGTGGTGCAAGATTATCCGGACGTCTTTCCGGAAGACTTACCCAGATTACTGCCGGAGCGACAAGTAGAGTTTCAGATCGACCTCACCCCGGGAGCAGCTCCGATAGCCCGTGCTCCTTATCGTTTGGCACCAACGGAAATGAAATAGATGATGATGCAACTACAAGAGTTGTTGGAGAAGGGTTTTATTCGATCGAGTTCGTCACCTTGGGGAGCACCGGTATTGTTCGTAAAGAAGAAGGATGGATCCATGCGAATGTGTATCGACTACCGATAGCTAAACAAAGTCACGGTGAAGAATAAGTATCCCTTACCTCGTATCGATGACCTTTTCGATCAACTTCAAGGCGCGGGATGTTTCTCGAAGATTGATCTTCGGTCCGGGTACCATCAAGTGAGAGTGAAGAAAGAAGATATCCCGAAGACGGCTTTCCGAACGAGATACGGTCATTACGAGTTTCTAGTGATGCCTTTCGGCCTAACCAACGCTCCGGCCGTATTCATGGATTTGATAAACCGTGTGTGTCGCCCATTCTTAGATAAATCCGTGATCGTCTTCATCGACGATATTTTAATATATTCAAAGGATGAGTCCGAGCATGGGAAACACTTACGGGAAATATTAGAGGTCCTACGAAGGGAGAAATTGTTTGCAAAATTCTCGAAGTGCGAATTCTGGCTCCAAGAGGTGCAATTCTTGGGGCATGTGGTATCGAAGGACGGAGTAAAAGTGGACCCGATAAAGATCGAGGCAATGATGAGTTGGGAGCCTCCACCGAGTCCGACAGAGATCCGAAGATTCTTAGGTTTGGCGGGTTACTACCGGCGTTTCATTCAAGACTTTTCCAAGATAGCTACACCGCTCACTTCTCTTACAAGGAAGAACGTCACGCTTCTTTGGACCGATGCACAAGAACAAGCTTTTAAGACGCTCAAGAGGAAGTTATGCGAAGCTCCGATCTTGTCCATACCCGAGGGATCGGAAGACTTTGTTGTGTTTAGTGACGCCTCGAAGATGGGACTTGGGTGTGTCCTAATGCAAAGGGGGAAAATAATAGCCTACGCGTCGCGGCAATTAAAGGATCATGAGAAGAATTATCCGACTCATGACTTGGAGTTGGCGGCGGTAGTCTTCGCGTTAAAGTTGTGGCGACACTACTTGAATGGGACGAAGTGCACTCTTTTCACGGATCACAAGAGTCTCAAGTACATCTTCGATCAAAAGGAACTCAACATGCGGCAAAGGAGATGGCTCGAGCTTTTGAAGGATTACGATTGTGACCTACTCTATCATCCCGGTAAGGCAAATGTGGTGGCGGATGCATTGAGCCGAAGGAGTTATGATGGTGGTGTCAAAATGTCCCTTACAAGGAATGATATGGTGTCGAGTTTGTTGGAAAGGATAAACATGAGTCAAGTGGAAGCACTCAAATAAGAGAACCTCAAAGCCGAAGTCATGGTGAAGCAAAAGGAACTCTTGACGAAAGACGGTCGTGGACTCAAGCTCTTTCAAAGACGGATTTGGGTGCCGAAGTTGGGAGAAAATCGGGAGTTACTTCTTGAAGAAGCGCATAAGTCGAAATATTCTATACATCCCGGTAGCACCAAGATGTATAGAGACCTAAAGTTAAATTATTGGTGGCCGGTGATGAAGCTAGATGTGGCTAGCTATGTGGAGAAGTGTGTCACGTGCCTCCAAGTCAAGGCAGAACATCAAAGACAATATGGAAGTCTACAACCATTGTCCATTCCCGAGTGGAAATGGGACAACATCACTATGGATTTCGTGACGAAGCTACTTAAGACCTTGCGTGGGCACGACACCATTTGGGTAATCGTTGACTGATTGACCAAGAGTGCGCATTTTCTTGCAATGCGGGAGACCTTGTCAATGGAGAAATTGGCCAAACTTTATATTGATGAGGTGGTATCGAGGCACGGAGTTCCGTAATCTATCATATCAGATCAGGATAGTCGCTTCACCTCGAATTTTTGGGCAAGCTTACAGAAAGAGTTGGGCACTAGACTGAATCTGAGCACGGCGTATCATCCTCAAACAGACGGGCAAAGCGAGAGGACGATTCAGACATTAGAGGATATGTTGAGGTCGTGTGTAATAGATTTCGGGGGAAATTGGGATTCACATATACCTTTGGTAGAGTTCGCGTACAACAACAGTTACCATTCTAGTATCAGAATGGCACCGTTTGAGGCATTGTATGGACGGAAGTGCAGAACCCCGGTTTGTTGGCTAGAAGCCGGCGAGAAGCAATTTACCGGGCCGGAAATTGTTCAAGAGACGGCCGACAAGGTGAAAGAGATTCGTGAGAGGCTAAAGGCGGCGCAAGACCGACAGAAGAGTTATGCGGACAAGAAAAGAAGACCGGTCGAGTTTCAAGTGGGCGACCGTGTCATACTGAAAGTATCTCCATGGAAGGGGATAATCCGTTTTGGGAAGCGTGAGAAGCTTAGTCCCCGTTTCCTTGGACCTTTCATCATTTTGGAGAAGGTTGGTTTACAAGCCTACCGGTTGGATTTACCACCGGAAATGGATGGGATACATCTTACGTTTCACGTGTGTTACCTTCGGAAGTGTGTAACCGAGGAGGAAAGTGTAATCCCTTTGACAGAGATTAGGGTGGATAATGGAAACCGTTGTGTGGAAGAACCGGAGGCGATTTTAGAATCGAAAGTGAAGAAGTTGAGGCATAAGGACGTGGTGATGGTTAAAGTCCAATGGAAGCACCATCGGGGTGCTAACATTACTTGGGAGTCCGAAGATGATATGAGGAAGCGATACCCTCACTTGTTTAAGTTAGGATGAGATTTCGGGGACGAAATCCCAATTAGGTAGAGAGGATTGTAACACCCGGAAATTCTCAAGGTAAGTATTTGTTCCCTTAAATGCGTTAATTGTGCCTATTTGAAAATATGATCCTTTATATGCATACGATCTTTATTATAATACTATGATGTTATTTGGTTAGTATAATAATTATAATTGTTTAAACCTCGTGCTCGCAATCGTTTTAGACTGAGTTTTCGAGCTTCTGGGGGTGTGGCGCGATAGTGCCACGCGATTGTGCCAAGGTCACAATCGTCGGTCACTATCGCGATAGTTGTACCGAGAGTTAGGGGTGTTTGGCGCGACTGTGACTCGCGATTGTTATATTGTCACTATCGCGTGGGATGAACCGCGGGCTTCAAGCCTGGCACAATTGTGACTCGCGACAGTGACAATGTCACTGTCGCCGGGCACTATCGCGAGCGGGGGATTTCATTTAAATGAGTTTCCAGCCGATTTTACTTCATTTGCTACACATCTCTCTCTTTAATTGGCGATTTTTGGAGCTCTCAAGTCAGCCCCATTTCCTCTAAACCCTAACCCTCTTTAATACCAATCATCTTGGTAGTTGGGGTTATTGATTTTGCATTGATTGTCTTCAAAGAATCATTGGCTAGGGTTTCTCAAGTCTACACCTTTCTCATCTCCAAGTCTCATATTCTCAAAGCTAGGGTTTCCATCTTTTCTAGGTTTTGGTTCAAAACCTAGATTGTGAGTTCACTAAACCTTTGTTAAAACTAGATACACATCATATTCTTCTATTTATTGTTATCTATCTCTATATGTTCAAGTGCTTGGGGTTTTCTTATGAAGAAATGTTGAAAATGTGGTTATATGTGAAATACCATGTTTTACTCTAAATGTGCAAGTATTGGGGCTTTTTCTCTTGGATACATAATATGTGCATTTTGACATATTAAAGATATTCATGTTTCAATATGAAGATGGTTTCTAGTCGGAATACCCTTTTGGTAATATATGTATATGCATAATGAGGATGATTGTCATTGGGGTCTCATGATGGACTTATGTGATAGGATGGTAACATAGTACCCATGATTGGTATCGAAATGTATTGGTTGAAATATACCTTAAGACCTCCTATATAATATGTTGGACAAACCAAGTCAGTAGATACTAGGAGGATGTAGTCTTGGGCGCCACCATAATGGTATGTGCCTAGACCTCCGCCATTCGGGGAATTTCCTTAGTTGTAGTCCTCGGGTGTGCCAGGCTTTCGGGTGTCTCTTGTTATAGGGCATCAAGGTATATCGACTCTTTGGGTAGAACTTGATTGGTGCTATGGGTCTCCCCTATTGACTCGACATTTGTGAACTCTGGTTAACTGCTGATAAGAATTGTAACTGTTCATGCATGCTTATTATTGTTCAACTCACTAGGCTTTTTGGCCTAACACTTGTTTGGTGTCGATGTGTATCTCAGGTTCTAGCGGCGCCGGTTCTAAGGTGGCATAGTTGCTTGGGTGAGAGCTTGGGGAACGCTTTGGATAGAAGAAACTTTGGAACTATAGATGACAACCCTTTTGTAATCTTCTTTCTAGTTGTAGAAATTAGATTAGTTGGTTGTTAATTTATTGTCCGTTGAAATTACAATGGTGATTAAACAGGTTTGTATTATTTCCCCATTTTTGGGAGGCTCTTGCTTTGGCAATTTTTATACCACGTGTCCGTTTTTCAGATTTTTGTTATCCCTATTTTTAGGGTGTTACACTATATATATATATATTCATCAACTATATACAATTAGTTTTGTGGATGATAAATTACCATGCGGTCCTGATGCTGAGCGGTACTAATAGATCCGCACGTGTGCTTGGATGTCATCCTCTCATACTTGGTGGGACGATTGGCCATATTGGCCCTAGATATACACCTAAACGCGTCGGTGTTCTATACCTGTTAAAAACAAGACATAAATCAATATAAAAACTAGTACCACCAGATACAAAGATTCAACCACACGTACCTGATCAATCATTTGGACCCAAAACTCATACGGGATCCACTGTAGGGGGTGTGCGCTAAGCACCGTGTAGTAATGATTATCGAATATTACACCGTCAATAGTTAATGACCGTGTAGTAATGACTATCGAAATGCAAGTAATATGTCGGCCTCCATATGAGGAGGCCAACTATAACACATTTGCATACACATTGTTTGAATTTAGTAAAATAAATTAAAACAATTATTAATATACTAAAATACAAACCCGAAAACGCTCCAACAGTACTGTGAAGTGTGACTTAAGGATATCCCCATAGCGAGCCCTTGGACCGGCGAACATGGACCAAAAGATGCTAGTGGCCATCCAGACAACTTTAAAGTCTTTAAACCTTCACAATTGCAAAATATACAAGACAAAAAACATTTAGATCGGTTAGGGGTGTGTAGAAAGTCAACCGATCTAATAGAAATTGACCGATCTAATTAGAATCGACCGACCATAATTGGATATCTAATTGTAATTGGATCAGATCGGATTGAAAATCTCAACATCCAATTTGGATCAGTCGGTTCTTGGAAGGAAGTCCAGAACCGACCATCCGACCGAACTATAATAAACCTCACCTTTAAATTTGGTCATTTGTATGAGAATGTAATCATGCTATGATGGACCTTATGGCGAGGTATCCAAATAAAAAACTCTAAAGGATTTTTGTTGTCATTTAGGTAATCATGGATCGACTCTAATTTGACCCAGTTTTGTCCATCCAAGAAACGTATTTGGAGAAGAGGATAGCAAAGTGGTTCAATGCTGAGATGGAGACCAAATATAAAATGCCAACATCAAGTATGTCGAGTTATGATTGCTAGTTCGCTTTCGTATTCTAAAAGAATTTTGTTGAGAAATGGAAGTTGCTAATCAAATCAAGCAGTCTATCATTCCTAGTTTAGTGACTAGATGTGAGAACCGTACAAATTCACGATATTGTGAGTTATGCTTTTGATTTAAGTAGATATAGGAACATTAGTTATGGTAGGTATAGTTGTTTATAGCAAATCCAGCAGGATAGTAGGCAAGATGTTCAGTATTAGGCCTTATGACCGAAAGGGTGGAATACTTTTGTGATGGAATGAATTGGGGAAAAGCAGCTGGTGAGATCAGAATTGTTTGGTTAATTAAATACACTTAAGATTGATCATGTCCGAGAACGGTTGAAGGTAGCTCCGATTAGACAAAAGAGCTACACGAATGAAAAACATAAATATATTGATTTGAAGTTGGGGACATCACGACTTTGAAGATATATATCTCCATGAAAAGAAATGACACATTTTGGAGAATTTAGCCTACGTTATATTGAATTGTTGCAATTATAGAACGAGTTGGAGGGTGGTGAATAAATTGGATGTACCTATTCATTATGGATTGGGGAAATTCATGAAGACATTTCACGTTTCGAATATTAGGGAGTGTTTTCCGGGAGTTGATATGATGATATCTTTGCAAGGAAGAATAGATGAGAAGTTGAACTTTGTCGTAGGGTTGGAGAAGATTAACGACTGTAAATTCAAGAAGTTGGGAAACAAAGAAATTGGCCTTGTAGAGATACAAGGGCAATTCTATAAGGGTTAAGAGACAATGTGGGAGTTGGAATCGGAAGCGAGGTCTAAATATCCGCACCTTTTCACGATGGAATTCCGAGGATGGAAATTTTTTTAAGGGAGAGGTATTGTAATAACCCTCACCTTTAAATTTGGTAATTTATGGAAGTCTAGAGGTGTGGGTGTAAACCCTTTTCTTTCTTAGGGACTAGTTTGGTAAATAAGTGGATAAAAGGAGTAAACCCTCCTTTCTCCCTCATTTTTGTAAATGGTACCTCCTGGAAGTAAAAAGGGAGAAAAAGGAGGTTTTGGAGAAAAAGCTTATTTGTTGAAGTCTTGAAGATCTAAGAAGAAATTAGTGTGGGAGTTTCCATTTCAAGGTAAGATTCTCATCTTTTCTTTGGTTTTCCCATCGCTATGGAGTTCATCTTTTAGGCCAAGCCTTTTATTGGGGTTTTCTTCCATAGGAATAGAGAGATATTCTTGGTAGAAGTTTCATTTCATTGGCTCTTCAAAAAAAGTTTGCGGTTTTGACTATCTTCTTCAATTTAAAATCCCATGGAGTAATCTCACCATCAAAACTTATGAGTTTTGCATTTTGGAGATATTGGACCATGTTTGGGGTTGGATTCTTGATGAGAAAATTTGGTTAAATTAATGTTTGTTGACGGGTTTATTTTTTTAAAAAGGTTTGAGACTTGATTCTCATGTTTTGGTGCCTTTAAATCGACATTGGAGGGTTTAGATGAGAAAATCTGGGAATTTTTGGGGAGGAAAGACTCACGAGTGCCCAAAGCGACTTTCAAGTGAGTTGAGCTCAATGAACTAGCACCAAAGTCGCCAATGTCTCACCAGTGTCCAAAGCGACTTTCAAGTGAGTTGGAGCTCACTGAACTAGCGCCAAAGTCGCCTTGTGTAACACCCTGAAAATTAGAGAAATAAAAATTCGAAAATTTTGCAATATGACGGCTATAACTTGGGTAAACCTGGGTATACAAAACCTGTCATAAAAATCTCAAAGCATCATCCCGAAAAAGGGGAATATAATTGTAGCCTTTACGAAAGAATCTAATGAAGAATAAAGCTTAACAACCTAATAATCTAACTTAAACAAGAAAGATTAATATCGGGTGTTGCTATTCTTCCAAAATGTGTGTCCCTTATCGACATGGTATCGGTCAATAAATCAACTTCCAAAAAGACCGCTCCCGACCCTTAGGCCGTCCGCTCATCCCCAATGAACCCCATCGCTAGATTGACCTGCTATACATGCCATTTTAAGAAAAAGTGTTAGGGTAACGCCTAGTGAGATCAACATTTGTTTTTATAATAAATAATGGTAAACGTAAATAAAGAAAGTGAAGTTGAAATAGGAATGATAGTGCTTTTACCATAAACAATTACCTCTTGGTTTAACGGGGGAGACCCGCTTACTAACTTAAGTGACGGAACACAAAAGTAAGCCACTTGACAAGTCAGTAAAGCCAAACATATAAATGTACACGCAAGGGATGTCAGGCTCAGTGGCTTTAAACGTACACCCATGGAAAGTCAACTTCAACCATGAAGGGCCCTTACGTTGAGATCCTCATCCAATATCGTCATACTTAGCACGTAGGACTTACAACCCAATTCGATGCCTAAATGTGCCTCGACGTGTGAAACCTATTGTCCCCCACGTCGGACAAAATGCAACATCAAATATGGGGTCATGACGCCCAAGTGGAAACAAATATGCCACATAGAGTAATTCGACTAACCAATAATTCCTCATTAAGATATGATACCAAGATGTTGACAAATAGGGGGTTTTTGCATAATACTTGCTTAATTTTACCAAGAGGTTCCAATTTGACATATGAATCACATTCCCATTTTTTTAACCATTTTGGTCACTTTATTATTTCCAATCCTAGTTTGGGTTCCTAATACTCAAAACAATGCTATAACACAAAACAAATTCCATAGTGCAAACTTATCAGCAGTTCAACATAAATTTTCATCAACCCATTATTAAATAATATTTGAAGCTAGGGAGTGGAAAAATTATAGTATCAAGTATTTTTCACTTATAAACCAAGATATCCTTTTCTTTTCTTGAAATCTCAACTAACTACATAAACCCTAGAACCTCCAAAATTAGGGTTTTGGGTGATAATGCACCCCAAGTTCTACAAATAAAAATGGAGATGTCTAATAGTTTAAAAGAATGATTTTAGCATGTATAGAGTTTAGAAAAAGGATGAACTCACCTTGTAAGGTTTATAGCTTAAAAGCCTAAAACTCCAAGCAATTGATGAGGAGGTGAGGTGAAGCTTGAGGTGGTTAGACTTGGCCAACAAGTATATCAAGAACTCTAAAACATCATAAATATCAAAGACTTGGGGTAGATGGAAGCATTTTTGACAAGAGGGGAATGAGAGGGAACTTACCAGTCCTTCCTTGAGAGAAAATCGTGACCTAGACTTCTTGAAATAAGATAAAAAAGAAAACAATTCGCTGAGTTGGGTTTTAACCCACTGGAGGGAGTGTGCGACAATGACACGACGACTATACCAAGGGCATAGTCGCTGGGCATTGTCGCCCAACGCCATCCTTCTTCTGTTTTTCGGCCATTGAGTCCCATCTCACCTGCGACTATGCCCAGGGCATAGTCGCCCGAGGCCTTTTTGGCGCAATCCTGACCCGAAATTATCCGATTCTTCAACGAGGAACATACGACTAAATCCATATAATAATTCCAAGTAATATTACATTATGGTAAGGCAGGTAAACGCTCAACTGAACTACCAAATTAGAGAAAGCTTACCCGAAATTACGGGTGTTACACCTTGGCCACTGCCGGTTTGCAACTTCGTCCGTTTCATTTCTCGTCTCGAGTCAGGGATCGAGGCATCATTTCAGGGGTTCCCTCAAGGTTTAGTATAAAAGACTTTTAAGGGTTATATGTGGGATTAACACCTTATTCTCTTGTATAATTTAGGTGTTCGGTTTGAGCATAATTGAGTATTAGGACGTGTGGTGAATTACCGGATCTAAGGTGAGTTCCATTAACACTTTTATGCATATGAAATGATTTGTTAAGGATTTTAATTACTGAATTTGGTTATGAGCACTATGGCATGATTAACACTTATGGAAATTTCGATCACATATGACAAAAACTGTTTATTATTACATATACATTGTTTACGTGCTTTTCGTGAATTGATATATTGATTTGGAGTCAGGTTACACAGTGGGATTAGTGTACCTTGGGATTATGAATATCCCTTAGAAGTTTACTTATACATACCGTGTGTACGGAATCCGTTTCCAGTACTCGTGGGATGGCACCCATTAGGAGCCACAAGGAGTCTGCTTAGGCCCCATAGGTGAAAGGGAAGTCTGATTGGGCCCCGATCGTGGATATCATTGTGAAGTGAGGAATGGATATGAACAATATGCAAATACCTAAATGTGGATGATAGGTCGGGTTTACACCCTTCCCACACGGACCGCAAGTGTACGGTGTCGTATCAAGTAATACGTACGGAAATACGAGTCGAACCGTAGGAACTTGGTATTGAGTACCACAATACTAAATCAACTATTAACTATATGAACTAAAAGTTGGATTGTTGTATTTAGGTGACAGAGTTTTAAGAAAACTAAGACAGAAAATTAAATCTGGAAAATGGCTGGTTAACTGCTGAAAAGACAAGCTGGGGTTGGAATCATATTCAATTCAATTCTTTTCAAAACCATGGATGAATTTGGGTTTTAACAAATGGTTTAATGAATTTAATCTGGAAGGATAACATTACACTTTCTCAAGCTATAATGATAGTAGCACGTAACAGGGACTTTTCATCTTTTGATCTCAAAATCGAGTTACAATACTTATGAACAACAAGATTAAAACATCTATGGTGGAATCGATATATCTCTATCCGATTCACACCATACGTTTATGATAAACACATCGAATCATTTAACTCTTCTCTCGAAGATGCAAAAATAATCAAGATATATCCAAATAGTTGATCATACCAAAAGGATTCCATAAAAACTCATCATAAACATTCATCGATAAATCATTCATCAATTCCCAAACTCAAATCATAAGTTTAACGAGAACATCACCAAATATTCATCCAACCCCCAACATGAGAAGATTAGCTCATGTTGGGGTTCTTAACAAACACAAACATAAAACTAGATCGAGGAAATAAAACCATTGTACTGAAAATAGAAATACTAGAACTCCCTGAAGAAGGATTTCGATAGCCTTCCGTACCCGTCGGACGTCAATTGCTTTGTGTCAACCGTCTATTCGTCCTCATTTTTCTTCAATCTTCCTTTATTCTCTAGAAAAAATCTCTTTTATCTCTGTTTTCGTCTCTCAAAACTCTGATCCCTAGCCTCCACACAAACCCCTTGTTAAAGGGATCAAAACGTAACTGACAGGAGGTCCGCGCGGTCGACCGCGCGGCTGAACCCACGCGGTGACCCGCGCGCAACACTGGAATCTTTGCAACATGAGGAGTCTGTACGGTCGACCACGCGGCTGAATCCGTACGGTGATCCGCATGCAACACTGGAGTCTTTACCAAACGGGGGTCCGTGCTAGTGTCCGCGCGGCTTGGTCCGCGCCGCCATCCGCGCGGAGCACTCTTCTTCCAAATTTGTTTACTCGCTTCATTTCGGCAAACTTGTTGTCATCCTTCACCATCTTTCTCGGGATTGCGCGGCTTGTTCCTTAATCCTCTTCCTGTACTTTCCCTTCCAAAAAATGATTAGATTTATTGCTATTCTACCTTGGATTAGGCAAAACTTTCCCCATTTTTTATTACGAATAACGTCTAAAAATGACGTTATCAACAACCCTAAACCGAGCGTTGCTTGTCCTCAAGCAAGATAGCGATAAACTACAACTAAAAACCAAGGATTCACATAACTTCAACAAAACCGTCGGTGGTAATCACGTGGTTACCATATATCAATTAACCAATGGTCCAACAAAATAAGGGAAAATATAGTTGTGCGTTAAAGTGCTAATTTTCATTGAGGGCGGAACTATCGGAGACTACACCACATTAAATCTTGTCTTAGGTTGAACATGCTTAAACAGGATTTCGCCTTGATCCTACCTTGCTGATACTCTCAACACACCATAACCTAGGCTTCACACAACTGTTCATGCTAAAGGAGTTTATGTGCAAGAAATGATCGAAATACGCATGAACACATCATGAAAGATGCACAAGTGTAAGCAAAGTGATCTCCAAGAAACTCAACCAACAAGACTAGGTATTACTGGGTATTCTACTTTCGTCCTCTAATCCTTCCAAAAAGTCTTATACCTTTATTTGTTGCAATAGGCCACTATGGTTTAGAATCAATTCTTGATTCTTCACAGTTCAGATAAAGTCCATTGCCTCTCTACTTTCTTGTTTTCCCCCTTTTTTTTTTCAATTACTCGTTGTTTCTTGGCAGACGAGTTGTTATTGAAATCGGGGTTCTTTGAATTTTAAAGAGCGGACTTAGCGGTAAAAGGAATTAGGGCCTTTGGAAAGGTCGTTAGACTAAGAATTCAAGATATCGGAAGCATATTTTGAACCCAGATTATCCTAAATGTGGATGATAGGTCGGGTTTACACCCTTCCCACATGGATCGCAAATGTACGGTGTCGTATCAAGTAATACGTACGAAAGTACGAGTATCGAACCGTAGGAACTTGGTATTGAGTACCACAAGACTATATCAACTATTAACTAGATGAACTGAAAGTTGGATTGTTGGATTTAGGTGACAGAGTTTTTAAGAAAACTAAGACAGAAAATTAGATCTGGAAATTGGCTGGTTAACTGCTGAAAAGACAAGCTGGGGGTTGGAATCATATTCAATTCAATTCTTTTCAAAACCATGGCTGAATTTGGGTTTTAACAAATGGTTCAATGAATTTAATCTCGAAGGATAACATTACACTTTCTCAAGCTATAATGATAGTAGCACGTAACAGGGACTTTTCATCTTTTGATCTCAAAATCGAGTTACAATACTTATGAACAACAAGATTAAAACATCTATGGTGGAATCGATATATCTCTATCCGATTTGCACCATAGGTTTATGATAAACACATCGAATCATTTAACTCTTCTCTCGAAGATGCAAAATAATCAATATATATCCAAATAGTTGATCAGACCAAAAGGATTCCATAAAAACTCATCATAAACATTCATCAATTCCCAAACTCAAATCATAAGTTTTACGAGAACATCACCAAATATTCATCCAACCCCCAACATGAGAATATTAGCTCATGTCGAGGTTCTTAACAAACACAAACATAAAACTAGATCGAGGAAATAAAACCATTGTATTGAAAATAGAAATACTAGAACTCCCTGAAGAAGGATTTCGATAGCCTTCCGTACCCGTCGGACGTCAATTGCTTTGTGTCAACCGTCTATTCCTCCTCCTTTTTCTTCAATCTTCCTTTCTTTTCCAGAAAAAATCTCTTTTATCTCTGTTTTCGTCTCTCAAAACTCTGACCCCTAGCCTCCACACAAACCCCTAGTTAAAGGGATCAAAACGTAACTGACAGGAGGTCCGCGTGGTCGACCACACGGCTGAACCCACACGGTGACCCACACGCAACACTGGAGTCTTTACCAAACGAGGGTCTGCGCTAGTTTCCGCGCGACTTGGTCCGCGCCGCCATCCGCGCGGAGCACTGTTCTTCCAAATTTGTTTGCTCGCTTCATTTCGGCCAAACTTGCTGTCATCCTTCACCATCTTTCTCGGGGTTGCTCGGCTTGATCCTTAATCCTCTTCCTGTACTTTCCTTTCCAAAAAATGATTAGATTTATTGCTATTCTACCTGGGATTAGGCAAAACTTTCCTGATTTTCGATTACGAATAATGTCTAAAAATGACGTTATCAGTGGAGTTGATTTTTTAAATTTGTTATTGATGGGACTTTATGGCGGTTTGTATATTATCAAAAGTGATTCATTGAACTGTTTTCAAGAGGGAATTCACTTGACCTCATGGTCTAACCTTCACTTTTCAAAATTTAAAACCATTTTCAGGTAAAAGATTAGTTGGGGCTTCTTCCAAGGCGAAGGAGAAGGTTTGAAGTGCTAAAGTGGTGGCAATAGAGATAGTTTACTTTTTTTTCCCTTGTTTAGTCTAGATATCTCAGTTGTGGATGTGTGTTTCCCCTGCTTCACTTTGAGAATATTGTTATTTGGTGACTTAATGTTTGGGACCATTTGGTTTTATTATTTGAATTACACTATCGTGATTTTGGGTAGTTACACGAAACGAACCGACCAATATCCAATTAACCATCTGATTACCATCCAGTTTTCCATCCAACTATCATCCAATTATTTTATTTTTTTTGCAATTTTCTTAAATCTAAATTTGTTTTGTGTTGGCTTTTGAATTCTTAGTCTCACTTGTGTTGATTTTAACACAAATTAAAAGTGATTAATCAATTTGTTTCATTGTTAGAAAATTGCATTAATTTAACACATTGGATGGATCCGATCAAATCATCCATTGGATGTCAGATGGATCTAATCCGATCCAATGGATATCCAATAAGAATATCAAATGGATATCCAATCTAATCCAATGGATATCCAATAAGAACACCCAATGGATGGAACCGAACCAATCCAATCATCCATTGGATTGGAAAAATCCAACATCCAATGGATGATTGGATCGGTTCGGTTGGAAAAATCCAACATCTAATGGATGATTGTATCAGTTCGGTTCCCCTCACACCCATTGAATGTCAACCGATGAATACCCCTAGGATCGGTTTATTATGTACTAGAATAAATAATATACCACATACTTACTCGCCGCCTGCCAACTCAATTGTCGGTCGCTGTCTTCAATGACGAGGCTTCTGCGATGAAATATTGGGGCCTCTAACCCTCGAGCCCGATTCAGGCGATTGACGTATAACCCTCTATTCATCGGCTGAATTTGTAGACATAAAGATATAATACATAAATCATAAGACACACTAGTCATAAGACAAATTTGCAGACACAAAGATATAAGTGTATAAACATATAAAGATATAATTATTGTGAAAAAATGTCCACATAACGAAGACACGCTAGTCATCAGATGAGTGATCAGAAAACATAGGTTCGCTTTTGCTATCTGAATCGTCTACGTCTTCAAATTCTTCTTCCTCGTCACTAGCTTTGTGATTGGATGCATCTTCCTCATCGCTAGATTCGTCATGTGTGGCAACTACGGTGACCTCCCCTATGACAAGAGGGATGGAATCGAGGTCCCCATTTACCCCTGTGTTTGTATTATGAGTTACCCGCTCATTGATTTGAAAGAATGGTTATCCGTCCGCGTTATCATCAAAAAGGCATCGATAGCCCTTTTTGCAACTGTAACACCCCGATTTTTGAAAATGTATCATTTAAAGTTAATACAGAAACCGATATATTGAGGAAAAATAAGATATATGATTTTGGACTCTAATCTTAGGTTTTATAGTCTTGATGGATAAAGGATTCAATTACGAGTCCAACGGTTCCTTTCGGAGCGAAATCGGAGCTAAAACGAAGAAGTTATGGCCAAAACAGCGTTCGGTACCCTCTTGGCTATTGTGACAATGTCACTATAGCCGTCACAATAGCCAGAGCTGGCGATTGTGCCAGCGATTGTGCCACTGGAACAATAGCCTGGCACTATATCCAAAGCCAATAACCTCACAGTACAATCTCGGTGATTGTGCCACTGGCATAATCGCCTGGCACTATAGCCTGCGCGTACCAGTGGGTTAAATGTTGCGATTTTCACCATTTCTTCTCATTTTCTTATTTCTATCTTCTCCCCTTTTCTCTCCCAAACCCCAAAACCGAACCCTAACCTATTTTGGGGGTTTTCCCTCCCCAAACTACATGATTCTTAACCATCTAACTAGTTGGGATGATAACCCACAAAACCTCCATCTTCATCTTCCTCATCAAGTTCATTGGTTGGGAGCTCGGGTTGAAGAGTTGGATTGGGTGTTTTCGGAAAGTCTCATCATCCAAAATGGTAATCTTTCTTGAAATAGAATTATAAATGCTTCATTAATGGTTTCTTAGTGTTTGACTTCTAAAATCTCGGATTTGATGGTTTTGGAGAAACTAGGGTTTTGATCTCGTTGGGGATTTTAATAATTAATGTTTGGGGAATGTTTCTAAATGGTTTGGTATATATGGATCTAGATTTTGGAAGCTTTCGGCTTGAGGATTCAAGTGCCCTTCAAAAGAGCTCGTTGGGTGAAACCTAGATTTAGCCTAAATCTAGCAAGGCGAGTTCAAGTTGATTTGTGAAAACGGTGTACATACCGAAATGTGTATTTTGAAGTGTTTTACATGAAATGGTTAACTGCTGATAAGTTTTGAGTATTTAGAAGTAAAATATGTTTTACTTAGTTATTTGTCAAAGTGTGAGTATTTTGATAAGTTTTCTTACTTAGTAAACTTGGGTTGTATTAACCTCTTAAAATGATTATATTGGGTTTCGAACGTTCAACAACTAGATAACATGAATTACGTATTCTTGGTGATTTTGTACAAGTAAGGTCAATTTTATGAGTTATACGTCTCTGACGATTTTGTACAAATAAAGTCTATTTCGTGTTATATGCATTTGGTGTATTTGCATTCATAAACACGTTGGAAATCTTGGGTCCCATCTCGTATGGAGTTTTGGGTAAATCTGGTCTTTGAATTACGTGTCTTCATAAATGTTATTTAAAGACATTTCACTATTTTGGAGACCGGTAATTATTGGTCAAACGGATTTTGAGCTCTTTAGCTCGGTATTGGCTTAAAATAGTCTTGAGGACATTGGTCCGGTTTTAATGGCTTGACGTAGAGTCCAGTTATGACGTACGTACTAATGTGTTGTGTTGCGTATTGAGTTTGGTTACATGTTCGAATACGTCGGTCATTTCGGGTTAGAAATGTAATGTTAGACTGTGTTGCATTGGATCCATAGGCACGTAAGTCGGTCTGTGTTGGGATGGTCAATTGGGTATTGCGGTGTTGAACTTCGGTACCCATGTTTTATGACCGAAAACTTTACAAGTGATCGCTAGGAGGGTTGAGTCGGCTAGTGCTACCGGAGTAGTAGGTGCTAAGACCTCTGCCGCTTGAAGTAATGCCTGAGAGGTAGGCTTTAAGCGTGTCGGGCCTTCGGGATGGAGTTCCTCGGAATGATCCATCAAGGTCAACTGACTTGGGGTGACACTTGTAAAGAAGTCGTAGGGACACCGGACTGGGATGTCGGGAGGTGTCATGCGATTAACGTTGTTTGGGTGGTATACTTTTGTGTTCCCTCCACTCTCAACGGATACGGGTTTCCCCCGTTGTTGGCTATCAGTATTTTAAATATAAGAACGTCTTATTTTATTGTCATTGGTTCCTTACGGTCTTGTGAGTATTGGACCAAGTGTCCATGTTTTCGGACGTCCGGTATATGTGGTTTTGATAACGATTCATGGGTCGAGCATTCTGTCCCGCCCGCATTTTGGGTACTTTGGGTTATAAATGGTTATTCATGTTTTTACCAATTAAGTGTCGAACTATGATCCCGTTTGGATGAGTTATGCGTTGCGCATTTTATAAGAAATGTATGTTTTGGGAGCTTTGCCTTTAAAAGTGCATATTATGGGAAAATGTGTCGTTTCCATTTTGAAGTATAATATTTCGATGGACCTTGCTTAAAACTGAATTCTTTTCTTTTAAAGATATATACTTTATGTTAAAACTCTTGAGCTCACTAGGCGTTAAGCCTAACCTTTTTATTTGTCGGCATGTGCATCAGGTTTCAAGGTTGAGAGTTGGTTCTAGCAATCCTGTGAAGAGTAAAGCCTTAGCTAGATTCGAAAGTAAGTATTCGGTGAAGTCTTCCGCATTATGGAGATAGTGACTGTGCATGGGTGTTAGTAGCACCCGTCCCTTATAGTCTGTATATATATAAGATGATATACATGTATTGTAGTTAAATCTAAATTCGTGGTTGTAGACGATTCATTTATTGATGTATTTAGAAAATTTTAAATAAGTTTCTATTTCCAGATTTGAGGGTGTTACAAGTTGGTATCAGAGCTTAAGTTTGAGAGAATTAGGTATTGATCTTTGGATGCCTAGACTCAAACTAGATTTCTTATAAGTAGTTCTAAGTGAAGTTGCACATTAGGTACCCTAAGATAAGATATTTTGAGGATTGATCGAGTCGCTAGAAACTAGGGGTGTTCAAAAAAACCGTTGGACCGTTCAAACCGGTCGAACCAAGTCAAACCGGACCGTTTTTGGCGGTTTGAGCGGTCTGACGGTCCGGTCTGAAAAATAGTCAAACCGCTCGGTCCGGTCTGGTCTGCGGTTTGAACATTTATTTGAACGGTTTGGACCGAACCGACCGCCAAAAATACACATGTATTAATTGTATTTATTTTCCATGTCGTAAGCTTTACTTTTATAGCCCAATTAAAAAAATTCGTCAAAGACATTTTGTTTTTTAGTTTTCATTTATAAATTGGCAAAATTCCGAAATCCGTCAAAAATCAAATTCAAAATTCTAAATCGTCATTCGCTTTGCTCAATGTTTATCCAAAATTCCAACTATTGTTGGTGGATTTGTTTAACCTTCTATCATTTGCTCATTGTCTTTTTTTAATTTTAGTTTTTAAAGATAGACATTTTTTATAGTTCGGTATACAATTTTTTAATAGTGTTATATTGATAGAAATTTCATTTTAGATATAGATGTCATGTTTTTTTAGTTTAAAGTCAATAATAGGCCCAAACCGCCTAAACCGGTCAGACCAGACCGCCTTTTTATGGTCCGGTTTGACCGGTTTGGTCATTTGTTGTCAAACCACTCGGTTTGAAAATTTTCTAAACCGCCATAGCGGTCTGGTTTGTGGTTTGAGGGGTTAAACCGCCCAAACCGGACCGCGAACACCCCTACTAGAAACGGGAAACTTGTCGAGGGTCGCAAGGATAGCTATGTATGGTACGTTCATAATGGCACCTGGCCAGTGTTATGGTGAACCTACATGCGACATGTGTACACTTGCGCTACCTTGGTATGATGACCGTTGGGGTAGTGAGAGAGTTTCTAAGCGAGTAAGCTAAGGAGAAATTGATGCTTATATCAATGTCACTTGGGAGTGATAGTAAGTGCGTGGAATGCATTAAGTTGACCATCTTGGGTCGAAATTTTTGGTTGGATTAGAACCGTGAGTTTGATAGAACGATTCTATCTCGAGGAGAATTCGTAAGTTTATCAAAATTGGTGGGATTGCGACTTTAAGATGTTTAATGCATCCGGATGACAATAGTGTGTCGGGTTATTAAGAAGCGCAGTCCTAAGATGTTGTATGCCGACTAAATCCATGCACAAGACTTATTTCTAAATAAGTTTGCATAAATTGTTTCTTATGTTTTCAAAACATAAAGTGAGTTATGTTGCAAAGTTTCGGTAAAACATTTAGCACTCATCAGATTTTGAACCGTGAGCTTAAGCATGCATGGAACGGTTTTGTTGCATGTGATTGCAAATTATATTGAAAATCTCTCCGTCCCTGTTTTGTGTTTAACGCTATTTTTGGTACATCATAAGATCCATGTTTTGATGCCATATGGGGCATTGGGCAAGTAACTGTAGAATTTTTAACTTTGACATTGGATCTCCTCCACGTATGTTAAGGTTTTAAAGGAAGAGTTGTTCCCACGTTCTTGAGCCTGAACTTTCTTGGGAATTTTGAGTCTGCGCGAGTCGCGTTGAATTTTATGGAAAATTATTTTACGACATTTTGAGGCGCGTGAGTGTACTTTGTGATGTGTGAGTTTTAACTTTATTGCGTGTAGATTTACGAGCTTTTAGGGCGTTGTGTCTCATGAGAGTTTTGTTAAAAAGAGCCACTTTATCGTATGTTATGGTCTTGGAGTTTTAACATTCTCAGACTTATTGTTGTCTTATTTTTCATGTTGGCAAATGGAAATTTTGACGCCACTTGGTTTTAGCATTTACTAGTTTTATGAAAGTTTAGTGGGGTTTTATGGTATCATATCGTACAACTCTTACATCGTTTAATTAAATTTTGGAATTAGTATATCTGCACTATTGCATGCATTAGCTTAAGAGTTTTGTTAAAGATGTCACCTCCCATGTTGTTTTGACAAATGTCAGTTGTTGTACTCTAATTGCACTTGGATTAAATTATGTCGTTGGAGTGAGTAAACATCTAAAAGGTTTATGTTATTTGAGATAAAACTTTTGTTCTGGGCATATTTCAGTTATTGATTTTACTACTAGGAACTTTCAGCAATGCACATAAACGAGTCATCAGCATTCATGTTGTTACAGTTACTATTTTGGTCAAATGTGTTTTATCTGTGCGGCTCCAAGTTTTAAACTCGATTTGAGGACTTATTTGCGCTCCCATCGTTTTACCGAGCTTTGGGGAATAAACTGATACAAAAGGGGTCTGTTGAGAATTTTATGCCTCAACGTTTTTGGTTAAAGGAGGAAAAGTTTAAAGTTAAAAGTTGTGAAGTTCTCTTTTGGGAGTTGTACGAACATTTATTACACGTGTTTGGAGTACAGAAATTTAATTCCATGATTAAAGTGTGAATTTTGCTACACATCTTTTGCTACCATTTTATTAACGTAAATACAGACCAGACGAATTTTGGAAAGGGTTTTATATGTGTAGCGTCGGTGATCAATTTTCAACCTATCGAGTGAAAGGTAGTGGATTTTACTGCACGACCAATTATTGTAAAGCTTATGTATTTGAAAATTTTATAAAAGTTTAAATCGACATGCTGGTTAAAAACCTTGAACTCATAGGGCCTATAGATTTAAACCCTCTTTGTGAAAGGACTTGTTAATAAGGTCTAGAGGCGTCCTTGTGGTTTTGAAGCATCGGATACGACGACCGGTGGTCAGTCCGAATTTTTGGGATTTTGGTTCTTGGATTGGCTCGCACGGAAGTAATGGGGGTGTTTGGCTTGTGCCTTCTCCTAGTTAATTAGGTGATGATCTTCCCATTTCGATAAGTCTTTGGGTTAAAACCATGTGTGGTTGCTTATGTATGTTTGAGTTTTGAATTTGTGGATTAGTGGTACGTCAGCATGCTATGCGTCTATGCTGTAGCACCATAATGAGTATCTGTGACTATTGATGATGCTATGGTTGACTAGTAAGGACGTTTGATTTGGACAATTATTTCCAAGAGTAGGTGTCAACTTCGTATCGGCATTGCTAATTGGGAATGTAATATTTGTTAGTATATCCGCATTACATATAGTTGTGTTAAGGATAGGTGTTGACACTCGGTTTTGGGAAATAATCGTTAGTATGCCTCAGTGCACATCTGTTGAACCTAGTGTTGCAAGTTAAGTGATAACATTAAGGAATGTAGGTATTATACCTAGGAATCAATCGTTGATAATCTTGTAATCAACGAAGTTTCGCTGATTCGACAATCGATGTTAGAATGCATTATGAGGGTTGTGTAGACGCGAATTTTGGGGTAACTCGCTATCTACAGATGTTGTGTTTGGGTGGCCAGCTTAAGGATTTGAATTATTGTTGTGCTGAATCGGATCAAACTTGTTGATGGGAAATTTCGTGGAGGAAAGGACGATAAGCCTTTTTGGGTGTTGCTTATAGGGGATAATTAGTGGGGATATCGTTATGGACCTTAAGTAGGAATCTCTTATTGAAAAGGCCTTGCTTTGTTGGGATTATAAGAATCGTTTTGTAACAGTAGCAGATGATCAGCTCATCAGTTATATATATAGATTCCGTCGCCACTCGGGTAAAGTCGTCATGGATGTGGCTACATGGAATTGAAAGGGGTATGGTTAATCAATGGTTGGGCCGTTTCTATAGAATTTGTTGTGTTCATAAAAGGCAAAAAAAGAGTGTAATGTGATTCAATGAAGGGCGATTAGAGGCGTGTAAGGTCAAGTTCACTCTGGGGTACCATTGGGAGAGTGGTTAACTCAGAGTCGTAAGCTATCTTGAGGTGATATGTTCAATCTAAGGTTGGGAGGCAACCGAAAGCTTATTGATGGGGGAATGAAGTGATAAGGAATCGATGATCTTCCGTCTCCGGTAAGGTGCATTGAACCTTAGAATTTGAGTTTATGACGACTTGTTATGTGGAATTCAGTGACAACGTCGACCGGGATGTAATCGGGTTCATATATGAGGTAAGGTTTCGAGAAGGTATTTCTTTTGGATAGAGAATAAATTGATCTCGCCAAGGGAGATGTAGGGTTATTGGTTGGTGCTAGATTTCGAGGACGAAATCTCTTTTAAGGTTGGGAGGATTGTAACACCCCGATTTTTGAAAATGTATCATTTAAAGTTAATACAGAAACCGATATATTGATGGAAAATAAGATATATAATTTTGGACTCGAATCTTAGATTTTATAGTCTTGATGGATAAAGGATTCAATTACGAGTCCAACGGTTCCTTCCGGAGCGAAATCGGAGCTAAAACGAAGAAGTTATGGCCAAAACAGCGTTCGGTACCCTCTTGGCTATTGTGACAGCGATTGTGACAATGTCACTATAGCCGTCACAATAGCCAGAGCTGGCGATTGTGCCAGCGATTGTGCCACTGGCACTATAGCCTGCGCGTACCAGTGGGTTAAATGTTGCGATTTTCACCATTTCTTCTCATTTTCTCATTTCTATCTTCTCCACTTTTCTCTCCCAAACCCCAAAACTGAACCCTAACCTATTTTGGGGGTTTTCCCTCCCCAAACCACATGATTCTTAACCATCTAACTAGTTGGGATGATAACCCACAAAACCTCCATCTTCATCTTCCTCATCAAGTTCATCGGTTGGGAGCTCGGGTTGAAGAGTTGGATTGGGTGTTTTCGGAAAGTCTCATTATCTAAAATGGTAACCTTTCTTGAAATAGAGTTATAAATGCTTCATTAATGGTTTCTTAGTGTTTGACTTCTAAAATATCGGATTTGATGGTTTTGGAGAAACTAGGGTTTTGATCTCGTTGGGGATTTTAATAATTAATGTTTGGGGAATGTTTCTAAATGGTTTGGTATGTATGGATCTAGATTTTGGAAGCTTTCGGCTTGAGGATTCAAGTGCCCTTCAAAAGAGCTCGTTGGGTGAAACATAGATTTAGCCTAAATCTAGCAAGGTGAGTTCAAGTTGATTTGTGAAAACGGTGTACATGCCGAAATGTGTATTTTGAAGTGTTTTACATGAAATGGTTAACTGCTGATAAGTTTTGAGTATTTAGAAGTAAAATATGTTTTACTTAGTTATTTGTCAAAGTGTGAGTATTTTGATAAGTTTTCTTACTTAGTAAACTTGGGTTGCGTTAACCTCTTAAAATGCTTATATTGGGTTTCGAACGTTCAACAACTAAATAACATGAATTACGTATTCTTGGTGATTTTGTACAAGTAAGGTCAATTTTATGAGTTATACGTCTCTGACGATTTTGTACAAATAAAGTCTATTTCGTGTTATATGCATTTGGTGTATTTGTATTCATAAACACGTTGGAAATCTTGGGTCCCATCTCGTATGGAGTTTTGGGTAAATCTGGTCTTTGAAGTACGTGTCTTCGTAAACGTTATTTAAAGACATTTCACTATTTTGGAGACCGGTAATTATTGGTCAAACGGATTTTGAGCTCTTTAGCTCGGTATTTGCTTAAAATAGTCTTGAGGACATTGGTCCGGTTTTAATGGCTCGGCGTAGAGTCCAGGTATGACGTACGTACTAATGCGCTGTGTTGCGTATTGATTTTGGTTACATGTTCGAATGCGTCGGTCATTTCGGGTTAGACATGTAATGTTAGACTGTGTTGCATTGGATCCATAGGCACGTAAGTCGGTCTGTGTTGGGATGGTCAATTGGGTATTGCGGGGTTGAACTTCGGTACCCACGTTTTATGACCGGAAACTTTACAAGTGATATCTAGGAGGGTTGAGTCGGCTAGTGCTACCGGAGTAGTAGGCGCTAGGACCTCCGCCGCTTAAAGTAATGCCTGAGGTAGTCTTTAAGCGTGTCGGGCCTTCGGGATGGAGTTCCTCGGAGTGATCCATCAAGGTCAACTGACTTGGTGTGACACTTGTAAAGAAGTCGTAGGGACACCGGGCTGGGATGTCGGGAGGTGTCATGCGATTAACGTTGTTTGGGTGGTATACTTTTGTGTTCCCTCCACTCTCAACGGATACGGGTTTCCCCCGTTGTTGGCTATCAATATTTTAATATAAGAACGTCTTATTTTATTGTCATTGGTTCCTTACGGTCGCGTGAGTATTGGACCAAGTGTCCATGTTTTCGGACGTCCGATATATGTGGTTTTGATAACGATTCATGGGTCGAGCATTCTGTCCCGCCAGTGTTTTGGGTACTTTGGGTTATAAATGGTTATTCATGTTTTTACCAATTAAGTGTCGAACTATGATCCCGTTTGGGTGAGTTATGCATTGCGCAATTTATAAGAAATGTGTGTTTTGGGAGCTTTGCCTTTAAAAGTGCATATTATGGGAAAATGTGTCGTTTCCATTTTTAAGTATAATATTTCGATGTACCTTGCTTTAAACTGAATTCTTTTCTTTTAAAAATATATACTTTATGTTAAAACTCTTGAGCTCACTAGGCGTTAAGCCTAACCTTTTTATTTGTCGGCATGTGCATCAGGTTTCAAGGTTGAGAGTTGGTTCTAGCAATCCTGTGAAGAGTAAAGCCTTAGCTAGATCCGAAAGTAAGTATTCGGTGAAGTCTTCCGCATTATGGAGATAGTGACTATGCATGGGTATTAGTAGCACCCGTCCCTTATAGTCTGTATATATATAAGATGGTATACGTGTATTGTAGTTAAATCTAAATTTGTGGTTGTAGACGATTCATTTATTGATGTATTTAGAAAATTTTAAATAAGTTGCTATTTCCAGATTTGAGGGTGTTACAGCAACTTCATATATTCCACGAGCTTTGGTCTTCACAACAATCACCAATCCTTTAAATCCTTAGTGCCAGAAGGATACGGTATGTAATACACTTGTTCTGCCTGTGGTGCTAGGACGTAATAGTCGTTGCCTCTGAGTCTGGACTTGTATTTGATATCAACTAACCCATGTTTAGCATCGACTCTAACTCCCCCTAGACTATCAAACCAGGTATACTTGAACAAAAATACAACGCAATGGCCTACACCATAATATTCCACCTCTAACACGTTGTCCAACAATCCGTAATAGTTAGACTCGGAGTAGGTTTCCTTTCAACAGTCCCTCCATTGGCATGTGTATAGTCCAAAAAACTGTCCATTGCAACAATATAATCGCCCTAAGAAACCTCCGACTATCGTTCTTTCTATATATCCATCCTCTATCTGTGACATATTTAACCACTACAACAAAGAAGGAAGTAGTTAGTCAACATAATCAAGATAGAGGTGGTGTAGAGGAGTTTTGGATGACTTTAAAACCCGATGTGTTATGGTTTGACTATTTGAAAGTCAAACGTAGGTGTCAATAAAGTTAGAATTCTATAGAATGACTTTAAAACCCTACGTGTAATGGTTTGCCAACATGAAAATCAAACCATAGGTTTAGAGGAGTTTTAGATGACTTTAAAACTGTAAGTATAATGGTTTGACAATTGTAAAGTCAAAACCGTAGGTTTAAATTAGATAAAGGTGTTTTAATGACTTTAAAACCCTACGTGTGATGGTTTGACTATTTAAAAGTTAAACCATAGGTGGCAATGGAGTTATAGGTCTATTGAATGACTTGAAAACACTACATGTAATGGTTTGCCTATTTAAAAGTCAAACCGTAGGTTTAGAGAAGTTTTAGATGACTTTAAAACTCTACGTGTAATGATTTGACTATTGGAAAGTCAAACCGTAGGTTTAAATCAAAATAAGGTGTTTTTGAATGAAAGAAACGAGTTTAAAACACAAACATATGTTTTTTTAAAATTTCGCCAGCATAACGACTATTTCCAACAATTGGCAACCAAACTAAAATAAATAAATAATATCAAACATAATGTTTGCCCAACAATTGGCAACCCAACTAATTAATATAAACATTTTTTTTATCAAATCATCATCAAGTTTATTGTTTGATCACAGATTTATTGGATTCAAGATCATCCAATCTGAAAACTGGAATCTGAAGCTAAAGCTGAAAAGTCATTCTCAATATTAGTCTAATGTTAGTTTGTAATAATTGTCAAAGTTGATTTTTAGTATTTTATTATTATTCCTAAATATCTATTTATTAGATATTTTAGGATATTTTGTCTTAGATATTATGTTAGTTTAGATATTAGAGATATTATCTCATATCACAATAAACAATAATCGATCAACAAGAACACTATTCATCAGAGAGAAAAACAGAGAGAGAACTTAAAAGAGAAAAACGCAAACATCGATCTGTAATCCTTGGTTATTAATCAAACAGGTTGGTAAATCGTATTTGTTTGTTTGTATTGATAAGAACTTGATTAAAAAGGGGACCGGCAATTGGTATCAGAGCTTAAAACCAGATTCAAATCAAATTTTAAAAGTCGACTATGTGTTCTTCATCTTTAAAATCATTTTTGAGTTTTAGAGTGTTTTTGGTGTTGAAATCGATCAGGTTGTGATCGAAAAGTGTTCTAGATCGATTGGGTATAGTTTAATTTCAATATAGCCCCTATAATCGATTCCAATTTTGTGATTTTGGTGTCTATCTGTTCTCGATTTCAAAGTCACTGTTCCATCGATCAAAACTTCAAAAAGTGTTTGTTTTTAAAATCAAAAGCTTGTAATCTGTTCTAGAAGTGTTAGTGGTCTATTTGTCAAATTTTGGGACTGCTAATCGAAGTCTAGATAGGTTAATTTGTGGATCAAAGTCGTTTTTCGAAGCTGCAGGGATGACCTCGCGAGAGTGCAAGTTTTGTGCCAGTTCATAGTTTGTTTTGCGCCATCAGCTTCTCACGCAAAGTTCTTCTTCGCGAGACCTTCTTCTCGCGCAAGTCTCCATTTTGCGCCATCAACTCTTCGCGCAAACCTCCACTTCGCGCGAACAACTTCTCGCGCAAACCAAATTTCGCGCGACCAACTACTCATGCAAACCTCTATTTTGCGCCATCCTCTTCTCGCGCAAAACTCCTCAAGGGTGTCAAAGTGACTTTTGCGCCAGCTACTTTTAGCGCAAAGTCTGTTTTTGCGCCAACCTCTATTAGCGCAAGTTGTCTTTTGCGCTATCTTCTCATAGCGCGAAGTCCCTTTTTGCGCCAACACCTTGTAACGAAAAGTTCTCTTTTGCGCCAGCCTCCTTTAGCGCAAATTGTGCTTTTGCTCCAGTTCCTGACTTAGTCTTTCTGAATCGATGACATCAAGAGAAGCTCTAGCTATTGGAACTGACACAAAGCCTCTAGTACTCTTCAGGGGAGAGTATGAGCAGTGGAAAGATTGGTTCATGGACTTCATAGAAAGACATGATTTGGGTTAATTAATCAGGAAATCTTTAGAGGAAGGAGCTATGCCACCTGTTATGAAGACTCGTACGGTTGGTACTGAGGAAGAACCATATCAACTTAAGTTTGATGAACACGATGGTGAAGACCTAAAGAGAGCAAAAGCTGATAGATTAGCAAAATCTTTCATTCTTCAAGGCATTACTAATGAAATATATGTGAAGATTGACAGCTACAAAGCTACAGGAAAACAGATGTGGGATCAACTGGAGAAAATGATGCTTGGTTCAAAAGATGGAAACCAGCTCAAGATATCCAACTGCCTCAACAACTATGAAGAGTTCAAAGGCAGAGTTGGAGAATCTCTAGCAGAAACATATGACAGGTTTGTGACCTTGCTGAATGAGTTAAGCAAGAACAAGGTCAATAAATCACAAATAGAACTGAATGTCAAATTCCTAAGCATCCTCCAGCCTGAATGGAAAAGGTTTACAAGGAAAATGAAGAAAATAAATTATCTGAATGATATTCCACTTCACGAGGTATATGAAACCCTCAAGCAGAATGAGGAAGAGGTGGATGAGATCATGGATGAAAAGAGACAGGGTGAGAAGTCAGTTGCTGATTCAATTGCTCTTGTTGTGAAGAAGAAGAAGAAGAAGAAGATGATTGTGTCTGAATCAGATGAGGTTGAAAGTGAAGCAAACTCTGACTCTGACGACTGTGAAAAACTAAAGCAGGCTATGCTTATGTTGACCAAGGCTTTTCAAAAGAAGTTCTACAAAAAGCCTAGCTCAAACAGTCAGAGTTATTTATCTGGTCCTAGTAACTATGTTCACAAGGAGAGATTTGAAGGAAAGAGGTTAAAGGAAAAGAAGTCAGAAGATAAAAGGTATAAAGCTGAAGAGACCAATCAGCAAGAACCTCCAAAGTGCTACAACTGTGGTAGACTTGGACACTTTGCCAAAGACTGCCGAAGACCCAAAGTCCGGAACTCCGACTACTACAAGAACAAAATGCTTCTAGCCAAGCAACAAGAAGTTGGAAAGGCATTGATGGTAGAAGATAAGTTCTGGCTAGATCAGTCAGACCAAGAAGATGAAAATGAAGAGAAGGACGAGACAACACATCTATGCTTTATGGGCAAGCTGGAAATAGAAGCTGAAGCTGATTCCGATGAAGAGGACAACGAAGAGGTATGTGATTTAACTAAATCAGATTTCTTAAATCAAATGCATGCCATGATGACAAAATTCCAAGAATTAGAGTCGAAACTTAAGCGTGAAAAGGGTGTTATTCATGACCAAAACCAATCAATACAGAAACTTAGCGAGGATATTGCTGAGAAGAAAGTATTGGTTGAGACCGTACATAAAAACATTGACACCAGCGCAAAAGAACAGACCATAATTCTTAAAGAGATTGCTGAAACAAATTCTAAATTGAGAATGTCTGAGTTTGATTTCAAAGAGATTACGAGAATGTATTCTTCGTGTTCTGAAGAAAAACAAATCTTTACTTGCAGAATTAAAAGCTTTGGAAGGGAAATATACTCATTGGGTCAAACTGAACAAACCATTCATCTAAACAAACCCAAAGAGCATAAAGAGAGTTGGGGAATTGGTTATGAGAATCCTAACTACCTTAAAAAGGGTATATCTGAAGTGCCAGCACTTTATGATTTTACATTCTTAAGACTTTCTCAACGATTCCCTGAACTTAAAGTTTTCTGGACTGGACTGTCTAAAGAGGATGAAACCAAGGAAACAGAAAAACGAAAGAACAAATCCAAATTTCAACTTCCATTTCTTTATGGGAAGTTGAATCAAAGTTATAGTTTTGTTCAATCAAATTCTCTTTCAAATGACTTTTTTGAGAGTTATTCTGTAAAAGAAATGGAGGCGAAGCTTATTGAAGGTAAACTTTACGTCCCTCCTCTCATTTTGGAAAGTAAAATTTCTGAACTTGAGAAATCTTTAGCAGATGAAAGACTTTTGATTGATGTTGAACAAAAAGTGTTTTCAACTGTGCTTAAGAATACTGTTCTTTCTAAATCAACTAAGGCTTCAAAATCTGATGATATGTTTAGTCTAACTGATGGAGGGTTTGATTTTCTAAACTCTGATGGTGTTTTAGATGATTGTATTGATCAATTTGATCTTAGTGCCAAACTTCCTAATCATTCGTCTTTTGTTGTGAATTCCTTTGGATTATCCAGTATGTTTAAGAAAGGTGCAACATCAACGAAAGTTGATAAATCAGTTTCTGTGAAAACTAAGAATGCTAAAGGTAAGAAGAAATCTCAGCATTCACAGAAACCGATCACTACTGGTAAGACAAAGAAGAAGCATTCGTTTGATTCTCATAAATCTAACTTAAATCTGAATGGCAACCAAAACAGGAAATTGACGACACTGCTAAATCTTTTTCTAGTGTTGATTGTAATGACTACGACTAGTAAAGGTGTTTTGATTGCGAATGTTGCCTTTATAAAACCAAATCTTGTCGTTTCTCGCAAGAAATATTCTATGAAGCAATTATTCCAGTTTCGTCTGTCTACTAGAAAGTCTTCATATTATGATAAACATGATTATGCTTCTTGTCATGATTCTGATAATTGGTTTGGCACATATCATGTACACTCTCATCATTATAATTCTTCATTTGATTCTCAAAAGCAAAGAGGACCCAAATACTGCAGAAAGGTATGTTGACCAACTATACAGAGAAATACTGCGGAACAGTTCGATTTGGTAACGATCAGTTTTCACCAATTATGGGGTATGGTGATATGGTACACAACAAAGTCACGATTAAGAAGGTGAGCTATGTTGAAGGCTTAGGACACAACCTTTTTAGTATTGGACAGTTCTGTGACAAAGGCTTAGAGGTAAATTTCAAGGCCAAGAGGTGTTCTGTTCGCACTAAAGAAGGCAAGGAACTCTTGGTCGGCACTCGAAAGTCCAACCTCTACACAATCAATTTTTCAAACGTCCAGACTGACAAGCAGGTATGTCTACTCTCAAAAGTCTCGATGCAACAAAGCTGGTTATGGCATCGACGACTCTCTCACCTCAATTTTCGGTACATCAATAAACTGGTCAGTGGAAAGTTAGTGAACGGACTTCCTGAGCTAAAGTATGTCAAAGAACATCTGTGTGCAGCGTGTGAAAAAGGTAAGATGAAGAGAGCTCCGCACAAACCAAAGCCTGAACCGAGTACCAGCTCTCCATTAGAGTTGTTGCATATGGATCTCTGTGGTCCGATGCGAACGCAAATCTTAGGCGGAAAGAAGTACATATTAGTTATCGTGGATGATTATTCGCGATACACGTGGGTCAAATTTCTACGTTCAAAATATGAGACGCCCGAAGTACTCATCACATTTCTAAAGACGACCCAGGTGAATCTGCAGAAACCAGTCAAGCTTCTCAGAACTGACAACGGCACAGAGTTCAAGAACTAAATAGTTGAAGAATATCTCGAATCGGTCGGGATTTCACATCAATACTCTGTTGCACGTACGCCTCAACATAATGGAGTAGTCGAAAGGTGAAATCGTACGCTAGTCGAGGCCGCTCGAACTATGCTAAGCCAATCTGACTTACCTCTATTTCTATGGGCCGAAGCTGTATCGACTGCGTGCTACACTCAGAATCGTTCCATAATACACCGCAGATTTAAGAAGACTCCGTATTCGTTAATCAACAACCGAACACCTACAATCAAATATTTTCATATATTTGGGTGTAAGTGTTATGTTCTAAACGACAGAGAGAGTCTGAACAAGTTCAGCGCTAAGGCGGATGAGGGCATCTTTATTGGCTATTCCTCTACATCTACTGCATACCGTGTATACTTGAAGAAGTCAAAGACTGTTGTTGAAAGCGTCAACGTTACATTTGATGAGGAGATGGCTTCTGAGCATGTTCGTTCAAAACCCGTGATAACAGGAGTACTAGCTTCTAGGCAAATCAGTCCAGAACCTGTGTCTCAAGAGAACAAATCAGATGGGGCATCAATGTCTACTAATCATTTATCTGATTTAGATTTATTATTTGAACTTTTTTATGATGAATTTATTGGATCTAAAGTAACTAAATCTGTTGTGGTTGACAGGATGGAAGACTCAATGACTACTCATCCAACCATTTCAGATATTTCTACTGAATCCGACTCCCTGATTCGACAAGAAGTTCAAGTTCAAATACCAACTCCGACAGTTGAAGCTGTGACCAATAATGGAGAGACAGAAGTTGCTGAATCAGTTGGGTGTTCTGTAAGGACTGATCTACAGACTGACCAAGATGTACCTATCGAGACTTCTGCACCTACTACTTCAACTGAACAACCTGTAGAAGACAACAGTGGATTCATATATGATGATATTGATCTATCTACATATAATCCACTCCCTCATGAACACAAATGGACCAAAGCGCACCCGATAAGCCAAATCACTGGAGATCCAGCAAAACCGGTGCAAACTAGGTCTGCTTCTATGAATATGTGTATGCATGAATCCTTTCTGAGCAAGATCGAGCCTACTCGCGTATCTGAGGCCCTTGTTGATTGAGATTGGGTGACTGCAATGCATGAAGAGCTGAATCAGTTTGAAGTACTTAAAGTCTGGAGACTCGTACCCAAACCTCAAGGTAAAACCATAATTGGTACGAAATGGGTTTTCAAAATCAAGAAAGATGAAGATGGTACTGTTATCAGAAATAAAGCAAGACTTGTTGCCAATGGATATAGGCAAGAGGAAGGAATAGATTACAACGAGACTTATGCTCCAGTGGTGTGTTTAGAGGCAATTCGGATGTTTATAGCCTACGCAGCCCACAAGAACTTCACGGTCTTTCAAATGGACGTGAATACAACATTTCTGAATGGCATTCTCAAGGAGGAAGTCTACGTCTCGCAGCCAGAAGGATTTGTTAATCAAGAGAAATCGAATCATGTATACGTTCTCGACAAAGCTCTTTATGGACTGAAACAAGCTCATCGCGCCTGGTATGATGTCTTATCTAAGTTTTTGGTCAAGCCAGATTTTACAAAAGGTACGGTCGATATCACTTTATTCCTTAAACGGGAGAAAGCCGATATCATTCTAATTCAAATATATGTGGATGATATTATTTTTGGCTCTACAAATCCTAAATACTGTAAGAATTTTTCAAACCTTATGGTGTCACGTTTTCAGATGAATATGATGGGAGAGATGAATTTCTTTCTCGGATTACAAGTCAAACAATTTTCATCGGGGATTTTCATCAATCAATCTAAGTACATTCTTGATATTCTTCGGAAGTTCAAAATGGAAAATTGTAAACCGATTAGTACCCCTATGGCACCTGGTACTAAGATTGGCACCGATCCTTCGGGAAAGGTTGTTGATGTTAGGACTTATAGAGAAATGATAGGTTCTTTGATGTATCTTACTTCCAGTAGGCCGGATATAATGTTTTCTACATGTTTATGTGCTAGATATCAGGCTAATCCTAAAGAATCCCATGTGTCTGCAGTTAAGCGCATTTTTAGGTATCAGAAGGGGACTGCAGATCTTGGTCTGTGGTATCCTAAAGATACTAGCTTTAAACTAACAGCATATACAGACGCAGATCATGCTGGTTGCATGCTAGATTGGAAGAGCACGTCAAGTCATATACAGTTCCTCGGTGATAAACTCGTCAGTTGGGCATCGAAGAAGCAATTATGTGTCTCAACTTCAACGACCGAAGCAGAATATGTGGCTGCTGCTAGTTGCTGTTCTCAGGTCTTGTGGATGAAAATGCAACTGCGAGACTACGGTTTTCACTTCAACAAAATCCCGATCTACTGTGACTCGAAGAGCGCTATCGCGATAACAACTAATCCTGTTCAGCATACAAAGACCAAACACATCGATGTCAGGTATCATTTTATAAAAGATAATGTCGAAAAAGGAACAATTAAACTTTACTTTGTAAAAATTGATTATCAGCTTGCAGATTTGTTTACCAAACCCTTGGACGAAAAGAGATTCAATTTTCTTGTCTCTAGGCTTGGTATGCTAAATCTTAAGACATAATCAATGGTTACCTATTAAAGTTTCATATTGTAAATTTTTCATCATTTCTTTTTCTTTATGTCCGCAAGATATTTGCACTTTATAAGTCTGTTCATGATCTTAGGGGGAGTGTGAGAAAAAATTCATAGATAATCAACGTTAATTTGAGAAAGAGAATACCAAATTTCTACATTTACTTTTTATGTCAAATTTTTGTGATGCATGATGTCAGGGGGAGCTCTAAAAGTCAAAGGAGTATGGAAATGACTTCTGATTATTTCTGATCAGAACTCGTACTTTCATTGTTTTACTGTTTTTTGTCTTTTTAATTTAACTGAATAAATTTTCTTTGACTATGACATAAGACTTTTGCAGTTTGTGAGATGCTTACAAGTTCATATCTATTATGAATTTACGCTTAACTTCATGAGATGTAAGATTGAACGCCACGGTATAATTCTTTATCTTAATCTCATATATGGTTGAAAGAAGGACGACTTTCAATCATTGAAAACATGTTCTTAAAAGTTCAAATCACTTCCCGATTCTCAAAATCGATTTTATAATTTGGAAGTGAAATTTTTAAATGTTTTCTAGATCTACTTTGTGCTTTAACTGATATAGTTAAACCATTTTGAGCATCACATGCTTTCTAGGAAAACAAGGGATTTCTTTGTGCTAGGACTTAACACAACTTCTACGGATACACGTTAACCAGTGTTTCCTACCCAAGAGGTTAATCCATAGTGATTGAGTGTGAGGAGTCGAAAAGAAATGAGTGTGGATTGTGTGATGAGGTATACAGAAAAAGAGATTTTGGTTAGAGTAATCTTAATGTTTAAAAGAAAGAGGGTGTGAGAACAGAGTTAAAAAGAATATGAGAACTCTGCACCAACTTTTTCTGAGTCGGGCAGCCACAATTCTAATGTTTCACAACTCTTTGGTGAACGTTATTGAAACAGGAAACTAGCCCATGCCAACTCTTGATCAAACCTCACCAGCCACTCATTTTCTACTCAAATAGAAAGTGTTTCACATTTTCAAAGGGGAAGCAGCACATTTGCTATCTGATTTTCATTTGAAAAATCTGGATATTGAAAAGAAGGAAGTCTGCCCGACCTTCGCACTTCAATCATGCACATTGAGTCTGTGTTTATACTTACTGTTGTCTCAGTGGTTTACACAATTTTGAGCCTATAAGCAATCATCCGTGCTTAATTCTTTCTATCACATGCACGAACACACAAGGAATTTGTTTCTTTGTCATAACGTTCATAGAATTTACCATTGTGGTGTTTCGATGATTGAATGGAAGCCCTGGGGGAGTGAACATCAAAAAGCTCCTTTCCATTATGTATTCGTTACACACAGTGACTTCGTGTTACTGACAGGCATGTTAACTGATTCATTTGTTGATTCAGGTGTTACACGATTATTTTGTCTGGATTTGCAAAGATCTGGATGAATATCTTTTGGATTGACGAATCAGAGGCTCCTTATGAAAGACATTTCTTGCTAAAAGTTTTGATGAAATCGTTTCTCTTTTCATCAAAAAGGGGGAGAAGAGCTAATCAAGAATTGGGAGAGATCAAAAGTTAAGAGAAATGTTCGAGATCGAATTCTTCAAAGACAAAGTATTCTGAAGACATGCTGATTTTAGAGAAATTTCTTTGAAGATACTTTGCTAAATCATTCTGAGCTAAAACTGGAGATTGTTATATCTTGAAGACAAAGAAGGAGATTGCATCTTCTGTGCTGAAAAAGAAGACTGAATTGCTAAATCATTTTAGTAATGATCTTGATCCAAATGGGAGATTGTTAGATCACAGATTTATTGGATTCAAGATCATCCAATCTGAAGACTGGAATCTGAAGCTAAAGCTGAAAAGTCACTCTCAATATTAGTCTAATGTTAGTTTGTAATAATTGTCAAAGTTGGTTTTTAGTATTTTATTATTATTCCTAAATATCTATTTATTAGATATTTTAGGATATTTTGCCTTAGATATTATGTTAGTTTAGATATTAGAGATATTATCTCATATCACAATAAACAATAATCGATCAACAAGAGCACTGTTCATCAGAGAGAGAAACAGAGAGAGAGCTTAAAAGAGAAAAACGCAAACATCGATATGTAATCCTTGGTTATTAATCAAACAGGTTGGTAAATCGTATTTGTTTATTTGTATTGATAAGAACTTGATTAAAAAGGGGACTGACATTTATCATAAACCAAATCAAACGAATTCATCAAGTTAATTATTTTCAACAATGATGCTTTTTATCCTAAACTTGATCGAGTTGTATAAAGTTGTAAAGAAACATTTGATATATTTTTGCACACAACAATGGTTTTCATAAGCTAAAAGAACTCATATCAATTACCATCTAGAATATACTTGTAGAACTCGAATGTGTCTCTATATTTAAAAGAGATTTATCAAATTTGCACAAGAATTGCTCATAGTTTTGTTTCACATATTGATATCCCAAATATAGAAACTAGTGTAAAAAGCTCTTCCCATCGCAAAGTAGATTCCACTTTCCATGTTTTGAAGTTAGAAGTTTTTAATTTTAATTTCTAATTCAACAAGAAATGCATTGATCATACAAAAAGAATTTACAATTACAATAAAGAACACCAAGAGCTAAAGAAACAAAAACATGAAGTTAAGGCCTCAATTAGAAATCAAGTAGAATAGATAAACAAGTAATGAGTAAGTTGCTTCAAGAACGTCTCGCTTCCCCTTAAACCTCCCAAAAAAATATAAGCAACATTCAATTGACAAAACTCATTTTAGTGTCAAACACATTATTCTTCAATACACGTTCCACCAAAAAAAAATTGATAAAAGCCATTTTAATGTTATAAAATTGTTGAGAAATTTTAAAGTAACACTCTAAACTCGATATATCAAATCCACCCATGCCTCATTATACATTAGAAATCAACACAAAGAAAGAAAATATTTATTATTAGAAGTTTTGAAACATCAAAAAACCTTACCAGTAACCAAAAGCAATCCAGATGTAAGTTGCTTCAAGAACGTCTCGCTTCCCCTTAAAGCTCCCAACCAATATAATCAACACAGTTCCTGGAGTAATACTAGCCCTACATAACATAAAACGAATACATCAAATAGAAATAAGCAGACGTGAAAATCGACGAATAAAATAAAAAAGTTTTTCATGTAAATATACCTTAGCTTAGTGGCTTAGCATTTCGCTTGTTGACAAGGGGTTTCTTAACATCGTCGGTCAGATAAAACTTGGGAGGTTTGACGGCTACGGGAGCATCGACGGGCTTCTTCTCGGAGGGAAAGTATGTAACACCCTCAAATTTGGAAATAACGACTAATTTAAAACTTTGAATAATACCTCAAAAAGGATAAAATCTCTTACGACAAGTTCACACTAGACATACGATTCTAGATTTAACCGTTAAAAAAATAAATGAAGTCTTACATAAAGACTAATTAAAGTCGAGTGTTACTAAAAACACAATAATAGTCACTACATCTAATGTGCGGAAGACTTCACCAAGCTATACACTTCTTCGAGCACACAACTATCGCTCATCTCTTCACAGTGTCGCTAGAACTAATCCCGAAACGGAACCTGATGCACATGCCGACAAATGAAAAAGTTAGGTTAATGCCTATTGTGTTCAAGAGTTTTCATCATTATTATAGAAATCGTTAAAAGAAAGGATACAATTTAAATCATAATCTTTCAAAATGATTTACTTTAAATATGAAAATGACTCATTTCCAATGACATGCATTTTTAAGGACGAACGCTCCAATACCAAACCTTCTTTATAAAGTGATGCAACACAAGACTCACTCAAAGCATGAATAGAAAACGAACTCCCAATTTATAAAAACGTAGATAACACTTTATACCCCGAAACACCCAAACCACGGGTGGGGCATAATACTCAACTTATAAATCATGGAAAAACAATCCATATAAATATAATATGCCACCGAAACACATAGAACTAAAATTCAATACTCACGCGACCATAAAATGGAATGAAATCCAAATGTTAAAGCATGGACAATTAAATATCCAAAATAATGTTGGTCGACAACGGGGGAGACCCGTATCCGTTGAGAGTAGAGGAACACACAAGTATGTCACCCATACAACGTTAATCGTATGACACTTCACGACATAAAAGCCTAAGTATCTCTATGACTCCCTTCAAGCTACACCAAAAGAGATAGCTGACCTTAATGAATATTATCATGAATACCACCAAAGACCCGATACAGTCGGGGGTTACAACCAAGGCATTGTCCCGACATGGCGGAGGCCCCAAACGCCCATCAATACGATAGCACAACCGGACTCAGCCCTTCTAGTGTACACTTGAAAGGTAAAGGTCATAAAACATGGGTCCCAGAGTCCAACCCCGTAATACCCAATTGACCATCAAATAAAGACTGACTTATGTGCCTATGATTCCAATGCAACATAGTCTAAGATTACATGACTCACAAGAATGACCAATGCACTTGAGCATGTAATTGTCATTAATATGTAACAAAATGCAATAAGATGCAAATCATAAATGGGGCTCTACATTGTTCCATTAAAACTGGACAAATGTCCTCAAGACTCTTTTAAGTCAAAACCGAGCTAAAATGCTCAAAAATCCATTTGACCAACAAATAACTGTCCCAAATAATAAAACGCATTTAAACGGCGTTTATGCAGACACATACCTCAAAGATGTGATTAACCCAAAACTCAACACGGATTGGGACAAACGATTTTACAAATGGGTTTATACCCTTATGTATCCAAAATGTCTCATAACACAGAGACATGCATTTTCCAAATGGTTTATGAAATCAAATACACCAAAAATGCATAAATCATGAATTAGACTCCATTTGTACAAAAATCACCAAAAATGCATAAATCATAAAATAGACTTTATTTGTACAAAATCACCAAAAATGCATAAATCATGTTATTACTTATCAAGATATCCAAATCCCTAATATGGGCATTTTATGAGACTAAAACAACCCAAGTTTATCAAATATGAAAACTTATCCAAATAACCAACACATTGACAGTTACCAAGGAAAAACATATCATTACTTAAAAATACACATTTTGGCATGTACATAGTTTTCACAAAGCAACTCACATTGCTAGATTTAGGCTAAATCTAGTTTTTACCCCCAAAACTTGAATATCCTTTGATGAAGGCTTGAAATCTCCAAGGAATCTCCCTAGATCTTAGATCCAATACATCTACAAGGTTTTCTTCACCACGCAAGTCATCAAAATCACACCCAAGTTGAAGGATGAAAAGGAAAATGATGAAACCATCAAACCCTAGCTTAACATTGAGAGAGATGAGGAACTTACCACCAGAAAATACTCTTGGATCTTCCAATAGACTTCCATTATCTTGTTCTAGTCTTGAAAAGCTCTTAAAAACGTGTTCATAGCAAAAATATTCACTGAAATCGGAGTTGGGATGAAGAATTTATGAAGAAATGAAGTTTTGGGGCTGAAAATCGAGTTTTATGCTCGACAGGGCTCCGTGCGGGTTACCACGCGGCCTCACCCACGCCGCAAACCACACGCTTGCCCCAAAGTCATGCGGGTGGTTCAAAGTCGCACCACAAGTTGCGTTGAGCACGGATCGCCCAGTTTTCTTCTCGATCACTATTTTGGCCATAACTTCTTCGTTTTACCTTCGATTTTGCTTCGGAAAGAACCGTTGGACTCGTAATTGAATCCTTCATGCAACAAGACTATAAAATCTAGGATTCAAGTCCAAAATGCAATTTCTTCTTTTTTTTCTTAAAATAACGGTTTTTGTATTAACTTGAAATTATATCTTCCGAAAATCGGGGTGTTACAATACTCCCAACCTTAGAAAAGATTTCGTCCTCGAAATCTAATTCCTGATGGTTCAAAATGTCGCCCAGCCCGGGAAATAAGTCCGACATATGGCTTTCCATCCACTCACTCCAAAAAATCTAACAACCATATGGTGGGGGATTTAGATGCCATCATTTTAACAAAATGATTGGTTCCCTATCCATAAGGGATGCCTCAGTCAATACTTTACCTCATATATGAACCCAATTACATCCCAGTCAAGATTGTCGTTGGGTTTCTCATAACGAGCCGTCACAAACTCAATCTCAACGTTCGATTCATGTCACTGATGCCGGGATGAACGTTGAGTCCTTGCTTAATCACTTTCTTAACATTAAATCTTGGTTGCCTCCCAACCTTATGTTGTTCATATTACCTCAAGAGTAACTTACGACCTGAACTAATCATTTCCACCAAGGGTACCCAAAGTGAACCTCACTCTTAAATACTTCTAATTGTCTCTCATCGAACCACGCTACACCCTTTTCTTACCTTCAAAGCTATGAAAACCTTTGCAGAAACGATTTGACCAGCGCTGACTATACTCCTTTAGATTCCAAGTACTCGCAACCATTTTGGCTTGACCCGAGCGGTAAGAAATCCATATAAAATTGCTGAGTTGATCACTCATTGCTGTAACATGAACGGTGTATATACTCTTGACAAATCAAGGTCTCCTAAATACTCGAGTTCTACTTAAGGTCTACCTCGATATTCCCACTAAATCTCTCCAATAAACAATACCATAAAAGATTCATCGTCCCTTCCTTGATGAAATTCTTAACACTAGTTTGGTCTAATCCAGCACAACGGTAAATTTGTTTCCCAAAGCGCAACATCTGTAAGGGTTCTCAAACTTCCCTTAATCAAAGCATTGGTCTGACATTTTACCCAGAAACATACCATCATACTCTACAGATAGTCGTTTATCCCAAACTCCAAGGTTACACAACGCTCATTATGCATTCAAGCATCGATTGTCAAATCAGCGAAAGTCTTGTCGATTACAGAAATATTAATGATCGATCCCCAAATACCAACATTTAATCTCCTTAAGTTTACCACTTAAATTGCGAACACACAGGATCCATCGGAAGTGCACTAAAGCACCACAACGGTTATTAACCTCAAAATAGAGTGTCGACACCTATCCTTAAAATGATTGTACTGCAACGTGGGTGTACTGTCAAATCTTTCATTCCAAATTTGCATTGTCAAATTAAAGTTGACACCTAGCATGGCACTAAAATTTCAATCTTACATCTCTAACAAATGAACCACAATATATCCTTTATTTCTGAAGACTCACCCGGATGGCACACCTCCAACACATACATAATATTGAACAATCAACCCATCGATTCATATCCAACCATAAGCGAGCAACCACACAATGTTTTAACACAAAGATTTACCGAAACAGAAAGATCACCCCTTAAATAACTGGGAGAATATATAAATCTAATACCTCAATTATTCATGCGTGCATCGATTCATAAAACTGAAATCCAAAATTCAAAACTAACCACAAGTTAGACTATCTGACGCTTCAATTCCCAAGGACTCCTTTAGTCACTAATCACTGCTCCTTTCACACAAGGGTTTAAATCTATAACTCTAATGAGTTCAAGGTTTTTCAACTATAGGACTCAACAGATGTGCCAATTGAAATTTTACAAGACTTGCAAACATAAAATCTTTATAACAATAAATCATACGTGCAAAAATTCACTACACTTACTCGGTAGTTGTGCCACACATATAAAACCATTTCGAAAAGTATTTGATTAATATTCAAGCTAATATCGACACGAACGAAATAAATTTCAACTAACTTTTCAAAGGAACCGCCATGGTCCCAGCATGCATCTATTTGTGCCACGTATGAAGAAAATTTCACGTACTGAAATAATACATGACAAGGAGTTCATATAAAACTCCAGAAGAGAAATTTACGTAATCAAGTTCCAAAAGTTTCTCATTTAACCATATAATGACATAGGATAAATTTTCCAACAAGCCCCACATACATCAGTTTATTTCTCAAACATAGTAAAACGATAAGTGCTTGCGATTTGGCCAAACATAAAATAATTTAAATGGACTTCAAACTTCTAGCCGCACGGATAAAATGTTCTTTGACCCAAAATGGTGGCTATAATGCCATGCATACGATTAAATCAATATAAAGCATTGTGTGTGACTATCACAGTAAAATAAACAACCGGAGGATGTTTAAAGCAAAAATTTATCACGAACCATCATAAATCATTCATATGCTTACTCACACCAAAAGTATAAATCGATTATTGTTTGGGTAAAATTTCACAAGTTACGACCGACGGAAGATAACCAAATGTCTCCAGTCTAGGGACCATCTTTGTATCAAGATAAGGTCCTGACGACATCGCACGACAGTTGACACCGTCGTCCCATACGACAACCGTCGAGAGTTCCTCACGTCCCCCACTAGAGAAAGTCTCTCGGTGGCTTACATCTCACGACCTATGTAACGGTACTAACAATCATTGATCATCTGATTGTAAGAGAAAATATGAAGATACAACATTCACGAAATCTCTCAAGCAGATTCTCTCGACACCAGTGTTCTATTACACGACATCCAACTCAATCGCACGATTACACTGTTTTACTACTGTAATATTGTCAATTGTACTTGTATTCACTCCTTATAAAGGACGACCTCCCTATTTGATATACATAGTGTACTTGACGATCCTTACTGTCGTCCGCGGTTTTTACCCTCGACAGGGTTTTCCGTGTCACCAAATCTCTGAGTTCATTTTATATTTTTTTTATCCTTGTCACGTGATTTGTCGAGTGATTTCCTACTTTAGTTGTTAAAGCTCCACACCGACCTTAGATCTTCCTTTGGACGATTTTTGGCATTAACAGTTTGGCGCCCACCGTGGGGCCCCAGCTAGAGTAACATCCTTGGCAAAAAGTCCGACCTACTAACGATTTTAATTGCAGGATTCTTGTTTGACAGGATCATGGCAGCACAAGGAAATCAAGCCAGTATCATTGCCCATATGCGCATGGAACTCGACGCTGCACGTAGCCAAATTCATAATTTGGATGAGCAAAATCACAGGGCTAACGAAGAACTCTCTGCCATGAGAAATCCAGCAATGAGAAATCCTAACATGAGTAACCAATCTAGACCTCCATTCAGTCCAAGACCACCTTTTAACATGTCTAATGCAGGTGTTCCACCTACACTCCTCCATACCCCAGGCCAACGCACGGTATGGGAGCAACTACTGGAGTCGCTACCTTTTCAATCCCAACAATCACTTCAATGCCACCTCCTGTGACAACGCTTCCATCAGTAACCATGCCTTACATGCATGCACCAATGAATGGAGATAACGGGGGAATGTTGCGAAACAATGGTTTTTTTCCCAATACAGGTCCTACGTCTCAAGACTCTAGATTCATGCCTAGCAGCGGTGCTAATCCAGATGATCCTGTCACACGACGCCTAAAACAGCTTGAAGAGCAAAATGAAAAGATGTTATTACTGCTTGCAAAGCTACCTGGGGCCGATGTGCCAGTAGACGTCGAACCAAGGACCGAATTTCAAGCATCACCTTTCATAGATGAGATTGCCCTGGTCGACGTGTCGAAGAAATATAACATCCCGACGTTCACACCAAAATATTCGGGAATCAGCGATCCGACGGAGCACATCGTATAATACAAGCAACTGATGTGGACCGTGTCAATACCCTATCAATATCAGGAAGTTTGTATGTGTAAAACTTTTGGTGAGACTCTCACCGGAGCTGCTCTACAGTGGTTAATAAACTTATGACCCAAATCCATCGGCAATTTTGCAGAGTTGGTCAACCAATTCTTTCAGCAATTCGCTAGCAGTCGTAAGATGGAGAAACAAACTAGCGATCTTTACTACATCACTCAGAAGACAGGAGAATCAGTTCGAAGTTATTTCAACCGCTTTAATTTTGAGATGATCGGCATACGAAATTGTGATGTTCGAACTGCGATCGAGGCATACAAGCAAGGTCTCGACGACAGCTCTGATCTCTACATGGATTTGACGAAATATCCCCCAGAAAACATTGAAGACGTACGAGCTTTCACGTTAGCTTACATGCGAGTCGAGGATGATGTAGCTTTCCGTCGTAAGCATTCGGGCGATAAGAAAGCATTGAGTGTCAAGAATCCAGACTTCAAAGCAAGGATGACTGCTCGCGTCGACACTTCCAAACAGGTCTCGAACGTGAGATTCGACAAGAAGAAAACTGCTCCAGTAAATAAGTTCCCCCAGCATCCAAAGATCTCTTCTTACGGATTTAAGGGAACATCCAAAGATATCGTTGAAGCTCTTAAGAATGTTTAGACTAACGTCAAATAGCCATCAAAAAGCAAAAAATACGATGCCAGGAAAGACAAATCTAAGTGGTGCGATTTCCACAACGATCATGGCCATATGACAGACAACTGTATCGTTTTAAGACGAGAATTGGCTTGTCTCGTTCCCAAGGGACATTTGCAAGATTTATTGGGTGTAAACGTACAACCAACCTCACCTGAGCATACAAAGGTTGTCAATTGCATAACTGGAGGATCCGATGTATGCGGCTTAACACTATTCAGCAGCGAAACGTCATGCTAGCCAACGATCCGGAGAATCTTCTGTTCCATGGATGTCACGTCCCAAACAAGATCTGGAATTGGAAGCCATGCCCATTACCTTTGACCAAGAGGATTTTGGTGATCAATGGCAAAAGCATCATGATGGCTTGAAAATCCAGCTCACGATCGGTAATTGCTCGACCAAAAGAATCTTGATCGACGGTGGAAGTTCGGCTAATATTATCTTCCTCGACAATATCAAGGCGATGGGAATCGATAAATCCGAGATCGTACGACGTTCGACACTCCTTGTAGGCTTCAATGGCGATCTGGCTAACAACGTTGGGGAAATCATAATCCCAATATTCGCCAAAGGAGTCAACAAACAGACGAAATTCAACGTCCTCGACTGTTCATCAGCATACAACGTTATCTTGGGGAGACCCTGGATACATGACATGAAAGTTGTGTCGTCGACATACCATCAGACGATCAAATTTCCTACAGCTTGGGGCATTCGAGAGATCAAAAGCGAGCGAAAGATCGCTCGCGAATGTTACAAAATCTCTATGAAGCCTAGAAAGCAGAACATCTAGCAATTATAGAGCCAGGAAGATCCTGAAACTGACGACGACTATCAATTAGAAGAAGTTGTCCTGGATCAGGAAAAACCTGACAGAGTGGTCTACATCGGTACGTCACTTGACCCTACTTTAAAGGGTTCACTAATTTCTTTTTTGCAGGAATATGCCGACTGTTTTGCATGGACACATGAAGACATGGTTGGCATCGACCCAGAGGTCATCACATATCGACTCAATGTCGATTCTTCATTTAAACCTATTAAACAGAAGCGTCGCAAGTTCGCCCCGGAACGAAACAAAGTAATCAACGACAAAGTTGATAACATGCTCAAGACTGGAAAAATTCGAGAAGTTAAATATCCCGATTGGCTGGCCAACGTAGTAGTTGTGCAAAAGAAAAATGGGAAATGAAGGGTGTGTATTGACTTCACATATCTCAACAAGGCCTGTCCAAAAGATCCTTTTCCCTTACCGCATATCGACGCCATGGTCGACGCAACTACTGGATACGAGCTGCTTACATTTATGGATGCGTACTCAGGATACAACCAAATCCTGATGCATCGAGACGATCAAGAGAAAAAAACATTCATGACAGACAAAGGGATCTACTGTTACAAAGTCATGCCCTTTGGTCTTAAGAATGCAGGATCTTCATATCAACGATTAGTCAAGAGGATGTTCAAAGAACGTCTTGGAGATACAATGGAAGTATATATCGACGACATGCTCATCAAATCAAAACAGGTGATAGATCATATCGATCACTTAAGACAGTCATTCGATATCCTCAGACAATATCATATGAGGCTTAATCCTACAAAATGCTCCTTTGGAGTAAGTCCAGGCAAATTCTTGGGATACATGGTCACCGAATGGGGGATCGAGACCAATCCTGATCAAATCAAGGCCATTCTAGATATCAAGTCTCTGCGCAACATAAAAGAAGTCCAATGACTCACAGGCCGTGTCGCAACACTAAACAGGTTTATCTCTCGATCTTCGGATAAATGTTGTTTATTTTACAATGTTTTGCGAAAAAATAGGGGTTTCGAATGGACTGACGATCACGAAAACGCACTCCAAGAGCTAAAAAAGTACATGGTGTCCCCACCTTTACTATCGAAACCTGAGGATCACGAGACCCTCTAACTATATTTAGCAGTCAATCCGAACGTTGTAAGTGATGTCCTCGTACGAGAAGATGACAAACAACAACGACCAATATACTACGTAAGTAAGTCACTTCTCGACGCGGAAACCAGGTATTCTTCCATGGAAAAACTCTTGTAAGTATTAAGAAAACAAGTGTTGACAAGTCGACTGGAAAAATGGAATATCTACCTTAGCAGTTACGACATTAAATATAAGCCAAGACTTACGATCAAATTGTAGGCATTAGCTGACTTCGTCGCAGATTTTAGTCCAGAACTGGAGACATCAACAGATATTGTGGAAACTCTCGAAGACCCAACATGGACTCTATATGTCGACGGATCATCCAACGCCCGGGGGACAGGACTTGGCATTGTCCTCAAGTCTCCACAAGGGGGCAAGATGGTGTACTCCATACGATGTGACTTTAAAGCTACTAACAACGAGGCTGAATATGAAGCTTTGATCGCAGGATTGAACATAGCCCACGACTTGGGGGAAACAAAGCTTCACGTTAAGAGCGACTCGTTCCTAGTCGTGAATCAAATGAATGGAGACTTTACCGCTAAAGATTCAATAATGACAGCCTATCTAAAGATAGCCAAAGACAAATCCGAAGAATTCGAAGAATTTTCTATTTCACAGATCTCAAGATATCAAAATACTCAAGCTGACGCATTAGCCAACCTTGGGTCGACACTTGGGTCTCATCCATTCGATACCATTCCCATAATTTATCTGGCGACATCATCCATCGACAAAGAAAAAGATGTACAGATGATAGAAGAGGAAGACAATTGGTCGAGCGATATCAGAAAATTTCTAACACACGACCAACTTTTTAAAGACAAAATGGAAGCCAGAAAATTTTGATTTAAGACATCCAGATACATCATGATTAGAGATCAACTCTACAGACGATCGTCGACAGGACTAAACTTACGATGCGTCACCAATAAAAGTCAAGTCCAAAGCATTTTGAAAGAAATGCATGACGGCGAATGTGGCAATCACTCGGGAGGTCGCAGCTTGGCAAATCGTATCTCCCGACAAGGGTATTACTGGCCAACTTTACGACAAGACGCGATAAGGTATGTCCAAAGTTGTGACGCATGTTAGCGACATTCAGGTATGTCCCATAAACCCTCCAAACCCTTGCACTCGACCTTAACTCCATGGCCCTTCATGCGATGGTGAATGGACATTGTCGGTAAGTTACCTCCGGCTCCCGGGCAAAAAGTATACCTTCTAGTCCTTACAGATTATTTCTCAAAATGGACAAAGCGGCAGCTTACTCCCAAGTTCGAGACAAATAAGTCATTTCTTTTATCCAAACTAACATCATCTGCAGGTTTGGAATTCCATCTGAAATTGTATGTGATAACGGGTATCAGTTCATAAGCGACAAAACCCAACAGTTCTACGAAGCGGTCTTGATTGTCGAGGCCCAAATTCCAACCTCACGACACTCGACGGTCGATCACAACTTAGTCGATCTAAGTTATGACCTCGATGCACTAGAAGAATTGCGAGAGTCAGCATTGATCAGAATGGTTTCTCAGAAACAATTAGTTGAATGACATTTCAACAAGAATGTTAAGGCCAAAATCTTCCAAACTGGTGATCATGTCTTACGACGAGTGTTTCAAAACACACAAGAGCCTGGCTCAGGTAAATTATCCACCAAGTGGGAAGGACCATATCAAATAACCGAGGTTGTCGAAAAGGGAGCCTACCGACTGCAAACCCTCGACAATCGAGACATTCCTCGAAGTTGGAATGCGGTACATCTAAAGAGGTATTTCTTCTAAAACTCATTTCCTCTTTCATTATGATTATATTTCTACAAACCTTACTAACTTAAGCATCGGATCGTCGTTGGTCAAACCAACGACCCCCCCCCCTTCTTTTAATAATTCCATTGCCAGATCAGTCAATCATTTGACTATATTTACACCCTACGATTATCTCACAACCATGTCGCATAAATCCAAAGGGTCTTAAGGTCCAAACCTTATTAATTCCTGGACAAATCGTAAATTCTTTGTGAATTTATCTTAATTAAATAGGTCGCCAATCTATGTACTTGTGATTTGCGTCGAAACACAAGCTCTTTATACGCTTGCTCAGTCGTAAGCTCGACTAGCATTTGATTATGTTCGAAGCACTTTATGCCTCTAGCCATCTGTATTTGTCGTGAGTTACTTAGATTCTTATCTAATCTTTATTAACTTACGATCGATTGTTTATACTTATCGTAGACTGCTTTAACTTTCATTAAAGTATCGTTTATCTTTCAATTAATTTCCTTGCGTCTGTCGTAAGTTACTTATGCAATTACTTTGATATTTATTCTGACGAAGTATAAGATGTTGCGACAGTTCGATCTGTTAACTTTCATTAATGCCTAAAAAAGGTATTACAATACATGGCACGACCATCAGCGGTCGCCCGATAAAAAATCCAAAAAATCTAAACTTAACTAAGGAGCCTGTTGCTCCTGACCCTCCTTAGCCACGACCTCAGTGGCATCATCTTGAGGAGTCTCCTCAAGCAACTCACGATCATTCTCGTCTTCCAAGTCGAGATCCTCCTCGTTACCGACGAACTTCAAGAAAAATCTAAGTCACCCTTCCTCGAAGCTAGAGGATCTTCTCCTCTTCCATGACGCCTAATCATGGTTGCACGAGTTTTAAGACGAGTGAACGCCTCAATGGATGACTCTCTTTCCTCAAGCTCGCCCACTCGTCGACATGCCAGGTCCCGCTCAAACCTCAAGAGTTCGGCCTCTTTTGCAGTCGCAGTCGAAATCATTTTGGTTCCGTCCAGCTCCGATCGGTCGATGGAGGCCTCGTCAAGAACCTCCTTCATGCGATTTTGTAGCGGGACATTTTCACGCTTGGCAGTCTCCAACTCACCAAGGGGTTCATGAAGACGAAGGGAGATCTGCTCTCTCTCCTCCTCCACTGCCCTAGCCCTGGCAGTAGCCTTCGTCTCCCGCTCGATAGATTGGGAGACTAAAGACTTCACGTCATTAAGACGTGAGTGAAGCGCCAGGGACGCTTGGAATGCCTGAAAATCATATAACAGGTTAATAAATAAAACAACAAAACCAAAAAAGAACTCAAAAGTTCTTACCTTGAAGGAAAATCCTGCGACGTTGGCGTCCACGTCTTCGATCGCGAGATCCTTGTAGCGCTCGCGAACAGTCGGCAGGAAGAAACTGTTCGCATGAGGGAATACTTCAAGACCACCGGACGACATAAATTCGACCGGTAGCCTGATATTTACCAACATGGTCTTCGAATCCTCACCTATCTGAGGACCCTTCCCTTGGTCTTTCAACGAAGAAGCTTCCACCACCAGCGGTGGGACCGAGGAAACCGGTGCGGCCTCCGCAACCGGTGGCGTCATCGCCCCTTTAGAACCAACGACCTCAAGGTCGTCAATCGTCAGGGGCGGTTCCCTCGTGACCGTCTTCATCTTCTGATCCTCCGACCCCGCAGTCGAAGGGGCCCCTCTCTTCAATACTCGACCTTGTCAAGCCAGCTGGGTTGCCGATTCCCTCCCCGAGGGACTCGATGTTTGTACTAAAGCAACTGAATTTCCTAAAGAATACAAATGTACATCAATAAGTTACGTTTTTAACTAGACCTTACTAAAGCAAGTCTAGGGATTAAGAACGCCTCACGACTAGGAATCCCAAAATGGTATTTTACAACTAGTGGGTGACGTCCGTCGAATATACCCCACAAAGAGAAACCTAATGGTGACGTCGAACGACTAGACCTATTAAAAACCATATTTGGGTGATGTCTGCTCGACTAGACCCCAAAAGAGGTCTTACGACCTACCAATGCAAAGAGGAAAAACTTAACATGAACGACTTCCTCGTCCTCTTCCTCCTCTTCTCCCTCTTCTTCGTCATCTTCCTCATCTTCTTCGGCATCTGTGTCGACTTGACCAGGAGACTCGACGATGATGGAATAATCTTCATCATCCTCATCCTCCCCTCTCGATGTCATGGGGAAGTACGACCGCTCCTCAATGCTGAGCTCCAGAAGGCTCTCGACCTTCCTGGCCAAATCAGAATACGGCTTGACCCTCGAAAAGTCCATGGCTTAAAACAAAGAAAAAACCAAATCGTTAGATCGATAAAAACACAAAGTGACAAAGAAAGAAAAAGATGGAATCTTACTCGATGTGTTCCATTCGTTGGTGATCCATCGAGCATTAACATCCGACGGCGCCACACGACCAAAGACATATCGTGTCTTCCACCAGCGATCATTTACCGCCGTTTCCTGAACCAAAAAACGGTTAGATCTAGATCTCGAAAAAAACTGTACCTATGGTTTGGCTCCTCCTTGACCGAGTAAGCCACCAACAAATCATTGACAGTAAATGGGGACGGTCATTTTACTGCAATCGGTCAACGACTTGAACGATCCGCCGGAATTAAGGCATCATTTGCCCTGGAGACAACCCAAAAGTCGTCAAGAACTCCCTCGACAAAGGAGAGAAAGGCCACGAAAAGCCTATCTTGAAGGGATACTCGTAAAGAACGAAATACCCCTTCAGACATTGCTCCGGTTTCCACTGACTCGGGGCACTCAGTCGAACGTCGGCCGGAATCTTAGTCGTACGTCGAAACTCTCTCATCTCTACCTCACCACTTATGGTACTAAAGGGGTCGGATGCCATTGAAATATTAAGCAGAAAACAAAAAAAGGAAACTATAATTTTTTCTAAAATCGTAAGGAATAAAGGATTGAGCGAAATCCTCTATTTATATGCCAAATCAGTGGTGGCATGAACCAACGGCCGTATGCCACCTATATCGACTCTTCATCCTCCTCTATAGATAGATGACACCTGTCCCTACAACTGACACCACGCGCCCCACGTCGTCATGACGTCACAACAGTTAAAACGGTTACACGCTTCCCCTCAGAATCACTTTGGTTCTCGAAGAAATGATTCAGTTACAAGAAATCGACACATGTCCCATCTGGTTACAAAATTCGAAAAAACGGCTTGCCGCATAATTTACAAATTTTGGGGGCAAACTATTTGGGTAAAATTTCACAAGTTACAACCGATGGAAGATAACCAAACGTCTCCAGTCTATGGACCATCTTTGTATCAAGATAAGGTCTTGACGACATCGCACGACAGTTGACACCGTCGTCCCAAACAACGACCGTCGAAAGTTCCTCACGTCTTCGACTAGAGAAAGTCTCTCGATGGCTTACATCTCACGACCTATGTAATGATACTAACAATCATTGATCATTTAATGCATACAACCGTTTTTTCTTTGTGAGTCTCTTATTACAGGTTTAATGCACATTATGACCAACGGATATAACGGACGACCGCCATCAAGGTCAATCAATATCAAGACCGTTGGATAATCAATGCTCATTTATGGTGACCAAATCTATATATACAACCCGAAAGAGCAACTCAGGATCATCATCTGATTGTAAGAGCAAATACGAAGATACAACATTCATGAATTCTCTCAAGCAGATTCTCTCGACACCACTGTTCTATTATACGACATCCGGGTCAATCGCACGATTACACTGTTTTACTACTGTAATATTGTCAATTGTACTTGTATTCACTCCTTCTAAAGGACGACGTCCCTGTTTGACGTCCATAGTGCACTTGACGATCCTCACTGTCGTCCGCGGTTTTTACCCTCGACGGGGTTTTCTGTGTTCATTTTATATTTTTTTTATCCTTGTCGCGTGATTTGTCGAGTGATTGCCTACTTTAGTTGTTAAAGCTCCACACCAATTTTAGATCTTCCTTTGGACGATTTTTGGCATTAACAATTATAATACTAAGTTGTGTGCAATGAAATACTTGTATAAAACTCAAAATAGAAATCACACGATATTGAAACTTGCCAAAATAACATATGGGATAACATCCACCAATAAAACTCTCAAGACGTCTCTTACGGTTGCGAAAAGACACGTGCAAAACTCGCATGAGACAAAATATTGAACAAAAACTCATAAGTTAACGCACACAGTAATTCAAATATACGTGCCTCGAGGTTCAACTACGCGACGCACAATGCCGTAAAATAGAACTCCATAAGACTCAACAAAATTTCCATAAAACTCAATGACATCCAAAAATCAAGTCGTGCCAAAATTTCCGTTCCCGATAATCAAATAGCATAAGACAAAGTTATGACTAAAATGTCATAATTCCGAAAATTTCCCTTTTATCACATTGCGATATAAAGTGACACTTTTCAACAAAACTTGCATGGAATAAAAATCCCAACAAATCTCAAACACTAAAGTAGTGAGAATAACTTTTTCCTTTAAAACCTTAACATATGTGGAGGAGATCCAATGTCACGGTCATAAATCATAGTTACTTGCCCGAGACCCTAAACAAGGTTAAATCGTAGATACTTATAATATCCGAAAATAGCGTTCGACAAAACAGGGATAAAGAAAATCTCAACAAAGTTTGCAACCATGTGCGATAAAACAAATTTATGCATATTTAAACAAATGGTTTAAATCTCGTGCATGTTAAACGTCTTTTTATGTATCCACAATACGACCTGCATGATAATTTGGGAAAGTATGAAATACTTTACGCAAGTTATTTTAAAAAAAACGAGTTCCGGGCATGAATTTTGGTCGAAACCCAAAACCTTAGGACCGAGCTCACCAAGTCCAACGATCTCACTACCGACATCCAGGTGCTCAACATCTTAAGATAATGATTGTCAACTAAATCGGTTAACCTTACAATTTCTTCTTGAAATAAAGTCGATTCAATAGGCCTATGGTTCTAATTCAACCAATAACCTCGACCCCAAATGGTCAACTTAATGTATTCATCATTCTTAACCGTCACTCCAAGTGACAATGCTATTAACATCAACTACTTCTAGCTACTACTCCTCATAAATTCATCCACAACTCCATCGGTCATCACATAAAGGCAATTCAAGCATATACAAGCAACATGTAAGTTCACCATAACACTGGTCTGGTGCAATTATAAACGTACCGTACAGGAAGATCCTTGCTACCCACATCATGATTCCCGATTCTAGTGTCTCTATTAACCTCAAAATATCCTATCTTAGAGTGTCTAATAGTGCAAGCTCACTCTTATATACTTAGAAGAACGCTAGTTTGAGTCTAGGTATCTGAAATCAACACCTAAATCTCTCAAACTTATGCTCTGATACCAATTTGTAACACCCTCAAATTTGGAAAGAACGACTAATTTAAAACTTTCAATAATACCTCAAAAAGAATAAAATCTCTTACGAAAAGTTCACACTAGACATACGATTCTAGATTTAATCGTTAACAAAATAAATAAAGTCTTACATAAAGACTAATTAAAGTCAGGTGTTACTAAAACCCCAACAATAGTCGCTACATCCAAAGTGCGGAAGACTTCACCAAGCTATACACTTCTTCGAGCACACAACTAGCGTTCATCTCTTCACAGTGTTGCTAGAACTAATCCCGAAACGGAACCTGATGCACATGCCGACAAATAAAAAGGTTAGGCTAAAGCCTAGTGGGTTCAAGAGTTTTCATCATGATTATAGAAATCGTTAAAAGAAAGGATACAATTTAAATCATAATCTTTCAAAATGATTTACTTTAAATATGAAAATGACTCGTTTCCAATGACATGCATTTTTAAGGACGAACATCCCAATACAAAATGTTCTTTATAAAGTGATGCAACACAAGACTCACTCAAAGCATGAATAGAAAACGGACTCCCAATTTATAAAAACGTGGATAACACTTTATACCCTGAAACAACCAAAACAAGGGTGGGGCATAATACTCAACTTATAAATCATGGGAAAACAATCCATATAAATATAATACGCCACCGAAACACATAGAACTAAAATTCAATACTCATGCGACCATAAAATGGAATGAAATCCAAATGTTAAAGCATGGACAATTAAATATCCAAAATACTGTTGGTCGACAACGGGGGAGACCCGTATCCATTAAGAGTGGAGGAACACAAAAGTATGTCACTCATACAACATTAATCGTATGACACTTCACGACATAAAAGCCCAAGTATCCCTACGACTCCTTTAAGCTACACCAAAAGAGACAGCTGACCTTAGTGAATATTACCATGAATACCACCAAAGTCCCGTCACAGTCGGGGGTTACAACCAAGGCATTACCCCGACATGGCGGAGGCCCCAAATGCATATCAACACAATAGCACAACCGGACTCAGCCCTCCTAGTGTACATTTGAAAAGTAAAGGTCATAAAACATGGGTCCCGGAGTCCAACCCCGTAATACCCAAATGACCATCAAATAAAGACTGACTTACGTGCCTATGGATCCAATGCAACATAGTCTAAGATTACATGACTACATAGGAATGACCAATGCACTCGAGCCTATAATTGTCATTAATATGTAATAAGATGCATTAAGATGCAAATCATAAATGGGACTCTACATTGAGCAATTAAAACTGGACAGATGTCCTCAAGACTCTTTTAAGTCAAAATCGAGTTAAAATGCTCAAAAATCCATTTGACCAACAAATAACGGTCCCCAAATAATAAAACTCATTTAAACGGCATTTATGCAGACACATACCTCAAAGATGTGATTAACCCAAAACTCAACATGGATTGGGACAAACGATTTTCCAAATGGGTTTATACCCTTATGTGTCCAAAATGTCTCATAACACGGAGACATACATTTTCCAAATGGTTTATGAAATCAAATACACCAAAAATGCATAGATCATTAATTTGACCTCATTTGTACAAAAATCACCAAAAATGCATAAATCATAAAATTGACTTTATTTGTACAAAATTACCAAAAATGCATAAATCATGCTATTACTTATCAAGATATCCAAATCCCAAATATGGGCATTTTATGAGATTAAAACAACCCAAGTTTATCAAATATGAAAACTTATCCAAATACTCAACACATTGAAAGTTACCAAGGAAAAACATATCATTACTTCAAAATACACATTTTGGCATGTACATAGTTTTCACAAAGCAAGTTGAACTCACCTTGCTAGATTTAGGCTAAATCTAGTTTTTACCCCCAAAACTTGAATCTCCTTTGATGAAGACTTGAAATCTCCAAGAAATCTCCCTAGATCTTAGATCCAACACATCTACAAGGTTTCCTTTACCACACAAGTCATCAAAATCACACCCAAGTTGAAGGATGAAAGGGAAAAGGATGAAACCATCAAACCCTAGCTTAACATTGAGAGAGATGAGGAACTTACCACCAAAAAATACTCTTGGATCTTCCAATAAACTTCAACTATCTTGTTCTAGTCTTGAAAAGCTCTTAAAAATGAGTTCATAGCAAAAAGAATCACAAAAATCGGAGTTGGGATGAAGAAGTTATGAAGAAATGAAGTTTTGGGGCTGAAACTCGAGTTTTATGCTCGACAGGGCTCCGCGCGGGTTACCACGCGGCCTAACCTGCGCCGCAACCCTCCCGCTTGCCCCAAAGTCGCACAGGTAGCTCAAAGTCGCGCCGCAAGTCGTGCCAAGCACTGCTCACCCAGTTTTCTTCTCGATTACTGTTTTGGCCATAACTTCTTCATTTTACCTTCGATTTTGCTCCGGAAAGAACCGTTGGACTCGTAATTGAATCATTCATGCAACAAGACTATAAAACCTAGGATTCAAGTCCAAAATACAATTTCTTCTTTTTCCTTTAAAATACCGGTTTCTGTATTAACTTGAAATTATACCTTCCGAAAATCAGGGTGTTACAAAGTACCACTGTGTATGTATGGCGGGAGATGGTGGTCGGAGTTCACGGAGAGAGGGGTTGTTGAGTTCACGCTAGATAGGGGTTATGGAGTTCATGGAGACAGGGGTTGTGGAGGCATCACGGTGGCCGACGAGGTTGGCGATGGTAGTCGGCGAAGAGAAGGACGGTAGCCAACGAGGTTTTTGAGTGGTGAGGAAGAGGGCAATGAGGGTGAGGGTCCGAGGTTTTCGAGCCGAAGTGATTTTGGTGAGGGAGAGAGCAGTGGGGTTATGACATTAGGGCTTATAACATGCTCTTTTTTTTATTAAAGTCAGTAGTATTCCAACGGAAATTCGATCGGTAATTACCGAGGGATTACTGTCGTCGGTGATTACCGACGGATTTTCGTTTTCTAAATTAAAATAAATTATTAGTTTAAGTTAGTAATAATTATTAAATAATATTTACTTTTAAATTATTAATAATTATTAAATAATATTTTATTTTAAATTATTAATAATTATTATACAATATTTAATATTAAAATTATTGAATAAATTATTAATTTATCAAATTATATTTAAATTGACTAAAATACCCCTGAACTAACTGGACTTAACGGAAAAAGTTAACGGCCGTTAGGAGGAGGGACCAAAAGTGTTATGAAATTGTGTCATTTTGTAACGGTTTTGGTCCATCATTCTAACGGCCATTAACTTTTTTGTTAAGTCCAGTTAGATCAAGGGTGTTTTAGTCCTCTTAAACTTTTTTTTTGTCAATTCATGTCACCACACGGATAAATACGGGTTTTTAAATCATAGGACCTAGATTTAAAATGACTAAAATACCCCTGATATTAACCAGACTTAACGAAAAAATTTAACGATCGTTACGAGAAAGGACCAAAACCGTTTCCAAATGAACAGATCCTAATGTTTTTTGTAACCAAAGACCAGTTTTCGAGTTTTAGTAACTTAATTCGGATATTCATATGCATATACATACGATATATACACACACTTACATACATCTTCTATCATGCATATGCAGTTTGCTCCAATGCATATGCAGTTAGCTAACAACCAACACACATACATGTACATATACGTATAAACATACGAATACAGGCACAAATATACATATAGGCGAAGGATCGGGTGAGAAGTTGAGGTTAACGTGAGAAGTGGATTTGAACCATTGATCACTTTTAATCAAATGCCCTCTCATGAATTGCGGCTT